>CM073137.1:19108352-20308352 GCA_037039145.1 Fundulus diaphanus | reverse complement strand
AAAAGGACATTCGTTTGCAATGCACATTGTCGCAAAAGACTATAATCATAGAACAAGGGGAACAGCTTATAAAATAGCCATTTGGTCATTCTTTATCATCCATTCTATCTTATTCAGGAGTTTTTAGGCTTTTAGATCAGTTAAAGACAAACATTGAGAACGTAATTAATCATTAACTAAATTATCAATAAAGGTAGAACTTTTTGTTGTCAAAACTAGCAAGTCGAGGCATCACCTGTTTATCAAGAATCATCAGCCAAACAGCTTTCAGTCTCTGTCAAGTTTTATTCCTAGTATACGTGCCTGATGAGGAGGCATTGTATGATAAGTAAAGGGGTGATTTTGTGCACTGGTGCTCTCAAACAGCAAACACTGCAGAGTAAACACAACTTCTCTCCAAAACATGAGACTTTTTAACAGAACAGTTAAACTTTACAGTCCAAATTCATAAGCCAATAAACTATTTAACTAGGTTAAGAGCATTTCACCAAACTACCAAGCGATTAAGGGTAATGAGCAAACTGAAACCAATAAACTATTGAACTGCTTTTGAAATCTGCAACACCTTCAGGGTTAACCTTGGTCTCTGTGGTTTTTTTTGCAAGGCACTGTATTTTCAGACTTTAACACTGTGCCATCCGTCACTCTAGTTAATAAGCATTGTTTTAAAGCTACAGTTGGCTAGCTGCAAATGTTGTGCCAGTTAGGCAGTCAACTGCAGGCTGGCTATGCACAAATCACAGGAAATTAATCGATTAAAATGTGAGTGCTTTATTCCAATTGCTACTCTTTAAAGAGGAAAAGAGCAAAAAAGATTTACGGTAATATTATGCTCAATGACAAAGTTCCCTTGAAAACTATTACTACATTTATTTATTAAGAATCCTACAATAGTATAAAAAATTTACCGAATACATTATTTTACTTGTAATTGATGTTTAAATGTAGACATGTTTTAGCTGAGATCGATGTACATAAGACAATTTTCTACACCTGGTATCAAACTTGCAACCTTTTAAAATCGAGCATAATCTGTTTGAGGTACACTATTATGCATGACATTATCTGAATGATCTGTATCCAGAAATGTCAATGTGTTCCTGCTGATTTTTTTGTCATCATCAGTGTTGGGCAAGTTATTTAAAAAACTGCGATAGTTATAGTTACTAGTTACTTCTCCCAAACATTAACTGAGTTACTGACTCAGTTATTGCATTCAAATTAACTAGTTACTAGGCAAAGTAACTTTGCAGTGACTTTTTACAAAATAAAATGTCAATGAATTTGGAGGACTTTCCTGTTATTGGAACTTTAAATACTACTGAGTTCAATTATCAAATATAAAATGCATAATTAATCAATTAATTTGACTAAATATCTGAAAACATTGTACACTAATCTACACCACTTGTGAGTCAATTGCAATATATTTCTGAAGATATGATTATTATTATGTTCAATATTTAAAAAAAGAACAATAAAACAAAGAGGATATTTTACAACTTGAAAATTATTACACATTAACAAGCTACAACTGCATATAAAAAGGCATAGCAATAAAAATAATGCTTTTCAAGCAATATAACAAAATGAAATACACTTTGCAGTGAAATCAAATAAGGGTCGCACCATTCCAGAAAACAGCCAGGTAGAGTGTATTTCAAGTATTTTTGTGTTTATAAAAGTAAATAATAACAGCATAAAATGAAAGAGTAAAGGGCAACATTAAGGCACCCAGTTATAAACATAACATAAAACAAACAATAACAAAAAGTATAAGCTTTGGTACTTCTGACTATTCATTAAAAATCCAAAGAACACGCCATACTGACAATCATCTCTACGTTAACATATTTATCAATCCATCCTGCACATGTGTACTTTGCCATTGACTTGAGCAAACCTAAAATAGTGCCTAAACTAGCACTGCCAAAGCTGTCTTTGAATTTGCAACACTCTCCTGCATCTCTGTGTGTGTGTCTCTTGCCGGTGGTCTACTTTGTGGGCAATGCAAGGTGAACACCCGCCCACCTTAAGTCTCCTCAGGCAATCAGCATCACGCACGCCTCCATCTCACCCCCGTTCCCCGCCCTTGTCTTTCCCTCTGCAAAAAAAGAAAACCCCTGCAGCAGAGAGCGTGCTCTTAAGAAAAGTTGCTTTAATTGATTGAGTTGTTGTAACGCACCACATAATATTCGAAGTAGCGTCACAGCATGACCAAAATGAGAAAGTAATTTGTTACATTATTCCGTTACTGAAAAAAAATAACGCTGTAACTAAGGGCATTACTAACGCTGTTATTTTCTAACGCCATTACGACCCTTACTGGTCGTCATTCAAGTACATTTGGCTGACTTTTGTTTCAACTTAATACAAATTAACTTTGTTCCTTATATGTTTTAGAGACATCTTGTCATGACCAACTCAGTTTTCAACTTTGTCTGAAATTATAACCAGGATATATCTTCTGCTCAGATTATTGACACTAATTGTTGAACAAGACGTTACATAAAACCGTGTGTTGTTTCCAACTGCTAATAGAATATGATTATGTAAATATGTCATCATAGTTGCAATTATTCTTTTAGCATTTAGGACTAAAAGAAACAAAATATTATAAAATATAAAACATTTTACACACATTGATGATATTACTCAATCTCACAACAAGATGGAATTAGCTGAGTGCTGTTTTTGCTTTCTGCCATTTGATTTGTAACACTTTGCCTGTGATCTTTATAGATTTTCAGTTGATTGTGTGAGATACTCAAATTATTTGAGGAGGACAAAACTTCTCAATCCTAATGTTGTCTAAACATTGATTAGGTACATCTAAATTGAAGTAAATTATAGACTAACATTGAGTTACGTCTAAATGAGAACCGTGTGCCACCTGAACATTGAAACAATTTGGAAATCTTTTATATATTATTATAGCAGCATTAGGAATAATGATAGCTTTTCTGTTTAAAATAAAAGCAGTGATATTATGGGAAACATTTTTGTTTTGTATTTTTGTGTAACTACCATGATATCCTGGTTATTATGCAATGAGAACCTCCTACCGGCCCATGCCCATGTCCGATCTCTCGCTTTCTCTCAAAATCTCTATCAGCATAGGCTCTCGAAGATTCTGAAAGCCAATTATTGGCTCAGTGTGCGAGGCCCCTTGAAGACATCCGACTAAAGTTGGAGTGCTGGCAAAATCTCTTGCATGGAGAGTTTCACTCATGCCTCTGCAGGCTGCTTGCCTCATGACCTGCATCCACACAAAGGATTAAGGCCAGCCACACTTGGTAGTTCCTGACACACACACACACACACTCACACAGGGCACTTCTGACAATTTCCACAGCATGGCTAAAATTGGGATGTTATCAGTTGACAGACTTTTGTTTGGCATTAAATAAGGTGGTCATCTTTCAAGCCACACTAATGGAAACGCTAATTTCATTTTGATAAAAGGTTACATTTGGTGTATATAAAAATTGGGAGCAACTGTCATCAGACAAGGTTCTTCTTACTGGTGTGTTGATCGTTCTTACCCGACTACCCTCATTAAATCTGACAAGTCATGCAGTGATTAAAAATTGGAATGCTGCAACAACAGTGCAAGCATTAGGATCAGTGACTGCCTTAACTTCCAGTGACAAGGAAAGCCTGGCCAACGACTCCTCTCCAGTCAGTGGGAAATCTTCAGCCTGGCTGCCTTCTGCCAATTCAAAGCGACAGCGCCTGAACGCGTAAGAGAGACTGCGATCAAGCAAGGGTTCTGAAGGGTGGGGGTTGGCTTAATCAGCTACAACACAAATGTAAACAGGTTATGCGCAAAAAAAACTGCTGTAAAGATACAATTTTTAGCATTTGTATTATAACCGTTTTGCAGTCTGCACAGTAACAAATATTCAGGGTGACAGTCGTGAAGACGCCAAGCCAGGTTCAATGTTTTGTTGCTTTCTTGAGAGAATGGAAAGATCCGTTTAATGATCGGTATCCACAAATAAAGGAATCAATTAATTATTCCTGAGGCCAGCTTGGTGATTCTCGTGTGCATAGATTTCAGGGGAAGAGAAATGTTCAGTTTGGCTTAGGAGACCATCAAAATAGCTGAAAACAAACACATAAACAAAGAAACGAAAAGTTTTTTAAAGATATGGAACAAACAAATGCGGCACCAAGTACTGATAGTAACATAAAAATATGTTTATTTGCTTATATGTGGAAGGGTGCATAGACAAAACACAGACAGACAAACATTCCAGCGTGATGTATTCTTTCGAGGTTTGTGGGTAAAGGTAATGGATTGTTGGGTAAGAGCCAGTGAATCACAGCGTCTCCACCCATATGCCCATGATGGCAGGAAGAGACAGGGTGAAAACACAACACTAGCCAGCCAGGCTTTGGCCTGCCACCAGACCCTGTCATCATCATCACCTGCTGGGAGCAGACAGCTTTTAGAGGAAATGACACCGCTCTAGCTGCTTTGAAACAACGTAGGTTAAAAAATTCTTCATATCAGCAAAAGTACTGATAATAAAAAAGGCTGACAAAGTCAAGAACTGCCATTCTGTTTGTGACAAATCAGGCACAAACCATTTATTTAAGCCTTTATTCATGATGAGATACTAGGAAAAAAAAAAGTTAGTCAAAGATTAGAGACGCAATAGAGCTACAACTGATGCTACTAAATGATAGATGGGATCATGTTCCCCTTCCAAAATAATACGCTCTTATCAAATACTTCTTACACAGGCTGGTAGCTTATAGTTCACTGCACAGTCCTGGGAGACGTCATTGCGTTGTTATTCCTCTGTGTCAAGGTTTTTTAATTATACTTTGGCGGGGCTTAAGATCTCATTAAATTTGAGAGCATCATTTGGAAGCTTGAAAGACAGCTTAGTGTCACTCAGCGCTATGATGATGGATATAATAAATCCAATGCTTTCTAATCCTGTGATGTTAAATTCATTTCTCAAACCTGCAAATAAATCACAGATGAAACGCATAATAGCAGATGTCACAGGAATTAGAGAGAAGTCGGAATTTACTTTTATTTCACAAGTGTCAAATCGAGACTGAGTGTTCAAAAAAAAAGGGAGTGAGGGGATATTAACTGTCAACTATTACTTTTTAAAACTAAGGTTCCATTGCTTCAACAATTGTTTTAATACTTCTAATATTTAATATTTTGTCAATGTATCAGAATCAGAATCAAGTTTATTGCCAAGTAGGTTTACACTTACAAGGAATTTGACTTGGTGTTGATGGTGCAGACAAAACAAAATAGATATATATACAGAAAGCTATATACACGGTAGACTGTGCGTTAATGTAACGCAGAAAGTCAATCAATGTAAGCCATTGATTGACAATTATTCCACTGGCTCATTTTGGATAATTTACATTTACAGTTATTCCCCATAAAAAATAATAGCAATTTTTCAACCAACATTTTTCAAAATGACATTTGAAGACATGTTTTAAGTTCATGAAGCAGAAATACAACTTTGTGTTTGTCTGCACAGGATTAACTGGAACTACAGAGAAATACTGTATGTTGGGAGCCAAATCATAAAAACTCAGATCATAAATATGCTACTACTTTAGCAAAATGATCCACAAGAAAACACCATAAGCATAGCGTAAGTTCCAGGATTTCTGGACGTCTGGAGACAAGTTGAAATGACACCAGTGTTGTGCACATGCATGGGGGGAAGAGGAAAAGCATCTGCCGCTGCGACTGCACAGGTCTTTTGTTTAGAGGCGTAATGTCTTCGAATGTAAGGAAGCTATAAATATTACAGTTAGCCTGTATTCGTTATGGTGGAGACTCAACAAACGAGAGTTCACCTGGCGTCACACCCACGTGCAGGACCAGAGAATTCATCCAAAATCACTGTCATGAACTGAATATCCAGCCTATAGAGACAGTTGTGGTAAATAGAGGATAACTCATTTTACACATTGGGCCATTGTAAGGGCATGTTTGAGAAAGAAAGAAAAAATTACTTCAAAACTTGCTCTAAGCTCCTTTGAAGGTCCATCACTGCATAAAGCATTTAACGTAAGTTGATATTGCTGGATATGTAAATTCTCCAAAGCATTTCATTAAAAAATAACGTCATATTGTTATTTTGTCAGGCTAAATGTCCCTGCTCAGTAAAAGGGTTGGTTTCGGTAATGATGTACAGCACTACTAAGTTGACTTTGCTCTGATTGGCTACAACCACATTGAAACGCGACCCCCCTCACACCCCTTCCCCCTCCAGCCACACCTCCATTCTCGCCGCAACACTCATTACAAATCCATTATTATGGTTTTATGGCTGGTGAAGTGTTTGTGTTTTGCAGGTGGTCGGACAGTTTAAAGCTTTTGGTCCAAAGGCTTTAAACTGTCCGACAACCTGACAGCGGAGAACTCACTGCCAGCATACCCACAATACAGTAATGTGTCCACAGTGACAGTCGCTGTGGTCGTCAATCAACCTGACTTTTCAGTTACAAACACACTTTCTTTACATTTGACAGCATTTAGAAATGAAATAAACTTACGGGCAATGACAGTGTTGTGGTCGCCTCCTTCCGTGTTGGTGCAGAAGTTGTTTTCAAAATCCGTGAAAGCCAGTGAAGCAGCTGGAGGAGGGGGGGAGGTGTGAAGGGGAGGGGGAAGGCTGTTTGCTTGATGGTGTGCTCTGATTGGATAATATGAATTACGTAGAAAGACAACCTACGAAGAAAGACAACCCGTTTTCTGATCTGACCGTTTTTGAGCCAATTAACAAAGCTGACTGCCCCTGAGCAGGTGCTTGGGTATTCAGTTTAGACATTAACACGGCCTCATCAGTCCACAAAAGACCATATTATACCCCCAAAACCTCAGAAAAATGAAATTTGTTGCCATGGCTCCTTTAAACAATATACCTGGATGTTTTGAGTAGATATAGGGTTTAGAAATAAATTAGAAATTGTCTAATAAGACAACAAGAAAGTGGCTAATAGTAAATGACTCAGAGCAGTGTTTGGGACAAAAAGATCGATTAAAAACCAAAAACAAACCTTTGGCTACAGACACATTTTAATAGCTGTATTAGCTTAAAGTAAACTTTCATCACTGGTACCAAGATTGTCTTCAGAAAAGAATAGCTTATACGTTAGAAAGCTGCAAAACATAAATAAATAACTGTTAGAAAACGAATATAGACCCACAATTTGGCAGACGGAAAGCAGGCATAATGATATCACGGCATGAACAGAAGGAACTGTGTATAAAACACAGTGAACTAATGGTAGCTACCGTCACAGACATGTATACGTAGACGCCGCGTCGTCTGGTGAGAGGCGTGCTGACAGAGCGGCCACCTTGGGTCAGACCAAGCTGCGGTCAGACAGAATACACGTCAATTCAGATAAGTGGTACTTCATGTTATCAGACACTCTGAATCCGGTGAATTCTCAACCGATTTCAAGATAAATTAGCTGACTGAAAAGGTCACCCTTTTAGGGGCTACATTGGACCAATTGATTGAATTAAATGATTGTCTAACTTAATACATAATTTCGATTTTGTATTGACAGTTCGCAAACTTCCAGAGCTTAGTCCCAGGATACCCGACTTTTGCTTATGGGTGCGCAAATAAAAGGACACAACAAATCTTACTTATGGAATTACCTTCCATAAGTAAGATTTTATGATAGATAATCCTCATGCTTTACAGTTACAGTTTTTCCGGCATAAACGCAATATGTGCTAATGGGTAGCAGGGATAGAAGCAGAGAAAAGTACATTAAACACCCTAAATTCTAAAAGATGTGACTGAGGATATATATACAAACAAAATGGCCCTAAACTACTGGACAGACATGGTTTATGGGAACAAAATAATATAGAGTATTTTTCTTTTTGCTATGATTTTGTAATCTCTTTGATTCTAAGATGCATTATTTAGTTTTTTGTTGATTTTTTTCCCCACATTGCAGTTTGTATTATGTAATTTTTAAATGCTGTTACTGGCACCTCTGCTCTCACTTGTCTATATAGCTTTGCTCCTATGTAGATCAGTGCTGTTGTCATCACATTCTCTTAAAAAGTGGCAGATGATCACTGATGGGTATCTGTTTTTTGTACAGTTTAAAGTGCCATTTGTAAATGTATTCACACATGAAGTAGGAAGCTACCCTGTTGGATCCGAATTATGATAAAAGGGATTGCGATGAATAGTCTATGAAATATATATATATATATATATATATATATATATATATATATATATATATATATATATATATATATATATATACAGAGAGAGAGAGAGAGAGAGATGTGTGTATAATTTGTGTGTGCCTATCATATTAATATGTAACTGCAAAATATATAACTGCGTGTATATATCTCGTCCAGTTTGACTTCAGTTTAAATAGTTTTGGTTCTGAATAAATATGTGTAATCTTACTGAAAAGTCACAAGCATTGTGAACATATGATTAAAATGAGATCTGAGCTGCCTGCTATTCATTGTGACAGCAGCTGTCTGATCTGTGGTCTGACCCAAGATGGCCGCCCTACAGGCACATCGGCCTAGCGGCCGGCAGCGTCCATTGGGGCGTCTATGTATATAATGTCTATGGCTACTGTCTTAGCATTAGCAGAACTTTAGCACTACCCTTTAGCACTAGCCTAACAGAGACCAAATTTAGCATGTTTAAAAGGATTATACAGACATAATTTTGCGTAGGTTAGTGAGGGGAGATGAAGGGGAAAACACCAATGGACCAGAACAGGTTGCAGGAGTAAAGTGACTGTTTACCAGTCACCAACTTCACAAAACAAATTGGTAGTATTTGGCTAAGTAGTCTTTTAGCCCTCAAACAGGTAAGTGTAGGGTGACCAGAGTTTCCTGTTTTCTGGGAGCAGTAACCATTTTGGATGACCTGTCGCTGGCAAAAAAGCTGTACCTAAAAATGTCCTCAAAATCAGTGTTTTTTATATAAAAAAAGTTGCTGTTAGCGTTACAGACAGCGCAGGAGAGGAAAATGCCCAAACCCTACACTTGGCTACAATCCACTAAGCCTTCTTGCTTTAAGCACCCATTTAGCACCCATTAAAAATACTCTCCCCTTTTCCCCCTTAAACTGCAATTTTGTCGGCCCTCACGGGAAGACAGTATGGACAACTCAAGTGTCATCAAGTGGTGTAAAGTAATTTTGATAATATTAATACAAATAAGCTGAAACAACAGACAAATATTTTTTGCTGGCTTTCTTTGAATTTAGCTGGTAATCAAAATTTGGGGAAATGGTTAATTTATCCCCTTTAAACAGAGATATAGACACTTGTAACTTTCTAAAAAAAAGTGTGATACCAGTGATACGTCTTGCAGTCTGCATAATCAAGGTAAAAACAGCCAAGAAATAACAAAAGCATTCTAAAAGAGGAAGGAGTCTTTAAGTGTACCCTGACTGTAAATATTCAGCTGTGCTCAACTGCCTTAAAAATAAACATACTCAGCTAAATAGCTTTGGCTGCCTTTTTTGTGCCTGATTGCTGCTTGGTCAACCTTACAGCAATTCTCTTCGATTGCTGTTATTTTTCTAAGAAAACAATGAACTGCAGCACCTTCTGACTTGAATATTTGGAGAGAAATCTCTGCATTTTACATTTGTTAAATTGAACGAAAGAAGCGCCAGCTGTGCCGGAAAAGAACAAAGCAATTAAAAGAATCAAAGCTGATTCCCAACATCCGTCCAGTCGCATTAGAATGTTTTGAGGTTTCTCAATCAGCGAACAGAATACGATTAAAGGATTGTACTCAGTGAGCCAAACTCAGAGTTCACTCTGACATGAATGAAGACTCAACAGGTAATTACTCCACCTGGTATTGACAATGGGCATTGATTTATTTTTTTTCTCTTACTAGATTAAAAGACAAGATTGTCCCCTGATTGTTGTTTGTGAACATGAGCCACTGGGTACTGCATTCGGCCAAAAAGGAACTTAATCTGCTGTGAAAAAGCAATAAGTATTTAAAGTGAATAATAACATGAAAGCAGACTTGTAGAAAAAAAAGATAATGAACTTTTACTGTATATATGAAAGGCTTTTTTCCAACAGGTCCTCATGCAGCTGGGGGGGGCAGTGTAATTCCATTGTGACATTGACGTGTTAATTAAAATGTCATGGAATTACTGTAGTTACTCAGCTGTTAACAGTGGCTTCGTTTTTCACCATACTAATCGCTTCATGTTTCTGCAGATTTTAAGGGCATATATATATATATATATATATATATATATATATATATATATATATATATATATATATATATATATATATAATATTAGGGCTGTCAATCGATTAAAAAAATTAATCTAATTAATTACATACTCTGTAATTAATTAATCTAAATTAATCGCATATAATTTTTGCTGTGAAAGTATTTAAAATATTTAAATTGAAATGTTTCAATTCTCAGCTGGTGTTGAGTGTGAACCGAGCAGGTGTGCGCGAGCAAAGTAGCGTGCGAGCAGAGATGGAACTCACCGCGAGGACAGCGGGTTGAGAAGAGTTTTTCAGACCGTGCCAGACCGGTTTTGAGTTGTTTCACTGCGCGCTTGGATTGGTTCCTGCGCGCTCAAACAGAAGGCATGAATATCGCTACATAGTTTCACAGAGTTGAGCGGCAGCGCTGTCTTCTTCTCTGTCTTCATGCGCCTCCCCTGTGACTCTTTGGCGCCCCCCAGGGGAGGCGCGTCTCACCTATTGAAAACCCCTATACGACATCGATTAATCTGCGTTATTTTTTTTAATCCGTTAATTTTTTTTAAATTAATTAATCGAAATTAACGCGTTATTTTGACAGCCCTAATATATATATATATATATATATATATATATATATATATATATATATATATATATATATATATGTATATAATGTTGTTTTTACAAGTCAAACAAATCAAAATACAGACTCATAATTTTGCTCTCACACAAAAAAAAATTAATCTTTGTTGCAGCTACTTATCCAATTTAGAGGGAGCAACTTGATTTAATTTGATGTAGAGATCCAGGGACACTAGCAGAGCTATTGTAATAAGAGAGGTCACGTGAACAAGTAAAAACTATGCTAACCCAACTAGTTGTCTTAATGTCAATCCTATTATCATGCTCATTAACAACACTTAGATTTGCCTTGAGGCTGCTAACGCCTCCTTGATTCATCTGTCATTACTATGGCACGCCTTGTGTTGTGTCCTGGTCCCTGAGCTTTGGGGTTTCCCTTGAAGTCGAGATGGTATCATAATCCTGAGGTGAAAGTGTTTCAAATGGAAAAGCACCTTTCAATACTTGAGGAGATGTCTGCTCTCCTCGCCTTTTTTTATTTGCATGAATCATATGCAGGTTTCTTACAAAGTCAAATCTTTGGGAAATCATTAAACCGTTTTCTGTTATCAAAAATTAGCAATAAGAAAGGTCTTTTTTGTTTTTGAAGAAGTCTTTGTGATTGCAATTATACGTTCCAACAAAATATGTCTTCTGCATTTATCTCATCCGTCAGGGAGCAGCGGGCAGCTTTTTTGTTTTACAGTGCCCCGGGAGCAATCTGGGACTAAGGGTCTTGCTCAGGGAAACATAAGCCCCATTTACACTACCTTTGTTAAACCGATCCACGCCGAGCTCGGACCGAGCTTGGATCAGTTAATCAAGCCGAGCTTGGTTCTGATGACTGTTTACACATATCTCACTTGTTTACGCTATCTCGGTTCCTCGCCTCCTAGTGACGATCTACGGTACTACTGCTCTCTAGGATTGAAGGAGGGACTCAAGCAAATCAAAATGGCGGCGCATTCAGAACATTCGGAAGTTATGCTTGGTTATAATTGCTTTTTGCGGAGAGTCTGGCAAAGAAGGCAACCTTTGGTGAGGCGGCTTTTGGGATGTGGATAAGACAAACGAATGTCTAATCAGGGCTTACAGACGCAGGAAACAACAACAGATGTTGAGGTTCATAAGCAGAATCATCACTAGAAACCGTGTTGCACAGTAAGGAAGCTAGTATATTTATGAATGTCTGAAACCGCAAAACTAGTCAGCTGACTGTAAGGAGATGACGTGGTCTGCTCATGCGCTCTTTGTTATCTGAGAACCGAGCCAGGGAAAAACCAGGCCGAGCCCACCCATTGAACTGGTCTAGATTTAGCGCGGTTCGGTTGTGTCTGGCACGGTCCAGTTCAGTTTGCAATCCATTTACACTCGAAAGTTATCTCAGTTACCGAGCTCGGACTGGTCTAGGCACGGTTAAAAAAGGGTAGTGTAAACAGGGTATTAGTGACTGTCTGCAGGGTTCGAACCAGATACTTACAGCCTTCTCAGGATGCAACGCACCACTCTAACCACTTGGCCACCACTCACTGTGTTTTGAAAAACACATTTCAAAATACAGTGCATCTAGAAAGTGTTCACAACCCTTAACTTTTTTCGCACATTTGTTTGTTTTGTGAAGAAAACAATCCATTTCCTGTTCAAGACAAATTGTTTTTCTGCTGTCACAGATGCTAGATCATCTTCTATATATGGTCTTTATATGCTTTAAAAAAATACCAAAAAACCGTTTGTTCATGATAAAATATGGTTATATACACCAAGGGTCTATCCTGATAGAGTTTTGATGGTCCTTTTTGAGGCAGTAAACTGGTAGCTCGGCGTGATCGAAGAATCACCGTTATTAATTAAATACACTGATCTACTGCAACTTTAAGAGCCTCATATCAGAACATTTACTCATGTCAATGAACTCTGCGATCACATCTTAGCAATCGGCAGGTTTAGCGTCCATGTCAGTGAACACCAAAGTTCATATTGTATTCCCAGCGACATTCCAGTCTTTTCCCTCTTGGAATCATGTTTTTCATTGGATCTTGGACCATTCTTCATTGTTTTGCTGGGAGATGCTAATAGCTGTTAGCCGCTTCCTTGTTTTAACCCCTGCTGCGCAAGCACAGTACCTTGTTGCACAGTAAAACTGAGCAAAACAAAGCATAAAACACCAAAATAACAACTAATACACCAGCAAGACATGATAATTTTTCATAAAAACTTTGTATGCAACCAGAGTGAGCTACTGACGTATACATTTTTAAAAAAAGTCACATAACGTGGCTTTGCACCTTTAAAGAGGCGTGGCCCCAACACTTTGTTTAGTGTCAGAAGATTTCTTTTAAAATTACCATTATGCTTCACAAAGATATTTGAAAGCTAAACTGTGATTTATTTATGTTTCAACATTTCATAATTTCAAGGTTTTCAGACTCAAACATATGATGAAAAGTTTGCCTTTGATATTTGTTAAAATCATATATCACTAAAATATGGGTCAAAAACAATTGTTGGGTCTTTGGAATACTGTTTCTCAGTGTCTGGCAAACGTTAAGATAAACAAATAAACAGCCAGCAGGGTTAATCTCAACTAGGGACAAATTAGTCACCATTTAACCTACATGCATGTCCTTGGACTGTGGCAGGAAGCCCAAGTACCCAGAGGAAAAGAAAAACACAAATGCAAAGTGACCTACTGTCAATCTTCTACCTCTAATGGGAGTGCTAACAACTACCAGTAATGGACAAATTTCAAATGACAGTGTATCTAGAAAATGTTTACGACCCTTCACTTTTTTCATAAATATTGTATTTTTAAAGGCTTGTGCAAAAACAGATTAAAATTTGATTAGACTTTTTTGTACATTTATTTATCGAAAATAATGCATATTAAAGTATTCACAGCCTTAGGATTTTCAACAGATGTCCAATTTAATTTAAGTCCGGTGTATGTCTGAGCTATTCAAGGATATTTATGTATCTGTTCCTAAAGACACTTTGTTATTCCTTTGGCTGTGTGCTTGAGGCCATTGTTGTGTTGAAAGATGAAGATGTGCACTCTGGAACAGGTTTTCTTGAAGGTTTTCTCAATATTTGGCTACTGTTATTTGATCCATAATGTGGTCTGGTTGTCCAGCTCCTGATGCAGAAAATAAACATCCCTACATTATTTTGCTCACACTAGGGATAGTGTAAGTCAAATAATAAACAGTGCCTCTTTTTCTGCAGACATGAAACATTGAGTTCAAGAAAAAACCTTCCATTTTGGTTTTGTTAGACCAGATAGTTTAATTTCTCCTGATCTCTCAGCCCCATCTGGCCACTTAATCACGGAGCTCTGACTGGAAAAGTACATGAGCAATTTTTGACGTTCTGGATGGTATTCCTATTTCCCCAAGCAAAACCTACAGCTTACCCTTAGTGACCATTGTGTTCTTGGTCATGTCTCCGACAAAGGCTCTTCTTCCCTAATTTCTCATTTTGGTTGGGCAGCGAGATCAAAGGGGGGCCTGGTGGTTCCAAACTTCTATCATTTCCAAATGTTGGACACCACAGTGCTTTGGAAATAGTTTCAACACTGCTGACTTTTTTTCTGCGTCCCTCCCCTGATGCTTTGCCACAGTCTCGTTTTCAGTTGAGTTTTCTCGGGTTCTGGTCCGATATGCACTGTTACCCGTGACACCCTACATGCATCTTATTATTTGTTTAATTGCAAATCATGTCCAATCAACTGACAATACCTAGTTGGACTCCTATCAACACATGTGAAGGATGATCAGGTGAAACTGAATCCACCCTGAGCTTTGTTTTGAGTGTCATGGCATATTCTGCAAATTCTTCTATTTGTGTGATTGTTTTTTGCTTGCGTTTCCTTTTTGATAAATTTGCAAACACCATTAAAGCAAACTTTCTTTTCACTTTGGCAATATTGGTTGTTGTGTGTTGAAGTTTGAGGGGAAAAAGCATTTAATTCATTTTGGAATGAGGCTGTAAAATAACAAAATGTGGAAAAAGTGAGGACTGTTAGTACAATGTAGGTAATTTTTAAATATTATTTGGATGTATGTTTTTATATTATTATTCCACTGGGTCTTTTGTTTGGTACATGCTCATTATTTGAGTGAAAAAATACCTACCACAGTAGGCCACATCCTCTGTAACCAAGGAAATTAAGAGAACAGCACCTTGTTATATAATATTGATGCCGACACTAAATGTGTGAGAATTAGAACAGAAAAGGCGTTATCTCGCTAAGAACCGTAAACCCCATCATTCCTTCTCTCAATGAGGCCTTGGTCGAGTATCAAGATGGGATGACGATCCCCTGCTGTTTGTTTGTATTTTAGAGCAGCTCAATACACCTACTAAGGTCTTCTCTCTCAATCTTGAGAATTAGATCAAAACAATATAAAACACGCAATCCCAGAGCCACTGGTCCAGAAATGCAATAACATGTTTTTTCTCATTCCAACATTAATGAAGTTCATTCCTAACAGTTTAGTGTAATTCGTACAAATTGAAAGATGGTCTCTGCATTAGCAGCAGTGAACAACTACTATGACAACTTCATTACCATAAGTAGGTCCGTGTATCGTAAAAATCATATTAAAAATTGCTCCCCAAATTGCCATATTAGATTCTTTATGGGGTAATTTCAGGACTACACACGGTAATAGAATATTTTCTTTACCCTCCAGTGCATATTAAACTCACTTATCTTCCCCTATAAACTCTATGCATTGTGGGTTTAATGATAAGATGGGGGAAGTTTTCATCTCCGGCAAATTTATTCACCATACAAGCTGTCACTTGGAAATGCTGCTGCAAGAGAACATCCATTTAAGATATTGTCACAACATTTTGCTTGTTGTTAGAGGGAGCCTTGACTATAATTAGAGAAAGATAGTTTTCTCAGAGCAGCAGTCAATAAAACATGATGGGGATGTTTTTCACAAGGCTAGCTCGGGTTTGGATGGATGAGGCTTGCAGTTGGAGAAAGCCGATAACTGAGAGATAAATGATACAACTGGTTAGAAATATTGCTATTTTTCAGCATTGTCAGTGGAATTAAGCACATCAGCACAATGGACTACTTACTGGCTCTTTCATAATTGAGGCTAGACCTTGTAGCTGTGCCCCACAGCTTATCATTAATCAAGCTGAATGAAGCGGAGGCAACATGACAGCTTTGGACAGCATTAGGCCGAGACGGCACTTTGTCAAGGTCTGCCATTCCAGCTTTTTGGCTGTCTTCTAACAGTATTTCCTTTTTTCTTTCCTTTATTGGGCCAGATTGTATTGTCCAGTACAGCTTGGTGCCATCGACATCAGCCATTAAATCCCTGCTGCTGTCAACTAAAACCCCTGGGATTTCAGAAACATTTATGTTTCAGCTCAACATCTTGTGAGAGCTCAACATTGGTAGTTTTCTAATGGAGAACTACTTTTTTATATTCTAAACATTAGAAATACTCTTTAAAAACTGCTAGGCTGAAATCAGCCTAATTTGGATTATGTCGCTAATCTAGTTTTGGGTTGATTTAAAACAACAGGGTTGGATGATGGGTATGACCCAGCATTCTGGTGGGTGAGGTGGGGTGAATGGATTCAATTGATATCCAAAGGCAGGACTAAAAAAGAATGGGTAAAAAATAATTATCTTGATTTTTATATTATTTATACATTGAGAAATATAAAACTAAAACATAAACACAACAATCCCGGAGTAAAGCACAGCAAACAATTGATTTTTATAGCAAATTTCATACTCAGTATATAATGGATTAAAATCAATGACATTTTTGTTTCTCTCATTGCATCTTTGGTTAAAACTCCAAAAACAAATGAATAATTAGTCTAGCTACAAACAGAATGAAAATATCTTGAAACAAAATTGCATCAAAATGCAGCTTAAAATAAACTTAGCTCCTTAATTTGTCTGTTTGGGTGGCACAGGCCCCTTAATAAACAGTATTTTCCTGCATTAAATATTGTGCGCAGTTTGAAATCAATAATATAGAGTAGGCTACATTATGGTTCAACATAGTTACAAAGGTTAATGTAATAAGCAAAAATTAGATATTTTTATTGTTAAAAATGGTAGTTTGTGAAAAATGGTGAGGATTCTTCTAGTTTGGTTTCTATCCCAGCAAACTGGGTGATGTTGTTTTTAACAGGTTTGGTTAAAACTACTCAACTTTTGTCACAACCCTATAATTTGGGTTAAAGAAAATAATACAGCAAGGTTTTGGAAATTTTCAGTCTCCTCTGCACTTATTTGGTTAAGAATCCAAAAGTATGATTGTTTAGCATAGCTAGGATTAGCTACTGTAGGTCTGACTTACAGTGTAAAAGGCTAATATTATCTTAAGAGAAAAAAAAACGTGTTCTCTTGTGTGAACTAAAGTACTTTATGGTGAATTCTCAGTTTACTGAGAAGTAGGATTTTCTTATTTCTCAGTTGAAAATACAACAGGAAATCCACTTGGAAAGATGGAGCATATACAATGTAGTGAAAGTTGCTGGTATAAACTTTTCAGCAGCACTTTGAATATATTGTTTCTTATTAAACCAGTGGCACACATAGTGCTATAAAATACTAATATTATAAATATTTAATATTTTTAAATAAATAAAAAATGGGATCCGTGAGGAATAATGGACCTTCGTGTCTCTTCTCTAACCCAACAATCTGGGTCTCAGTTTTGGTTGTTGTTCGTTGGCTAAAACTACCCAACTTCTGTCTTAACAGCATAAAATGGCCCTTTGGGTTAAATGCATAACCCACCATTTATTTCATTTTAATGTGTATGTGTACTGAATGTAGGTTCAAGACATTTATTGAAAACTCAACTAATGGTCACAGGCTAAGCTAAGTGGTTTCTCATTCCACAATCAATGGGCTGCCAGAGTGGCAAAGCCCATTATTGCTGGAAAAGATGTTCATTAATTATGTAATTTAATTGAATTTAGGCAGGTGCTTAATACACACCTCAGTAAGGGTGGTCAATGGTGGGAAAGGCCTGGGCCTCACGTCTCTCTTTTTTCTATTAGGAACCAGCACGTCCCCTGTCTCCCAGAATTGCTTTGCTCTTTATTGATTAATGACCCTAATTTGTAACTCAGAAGAAGGCTGTAAGTTGTACTAAATGCACAATTAATCAACTTTTCAGCATCAAGTTATGAGGATCTGTATTGAAAATGCCACCAGGAACGCAGGAGACCGAGTTGCTGTTTTCCCTCGGCTCCTGCTGTAAGAGGACTGTGCGACTGATTTTTTAACAGCAGTTAAGAGTGTTTCATTGCTGTAATACCTTATGTCCCGCATGACAAATGTCTTTATGAGAAGCTGAACATAATTCCCTTTGATGGAGGGACTGCCACGTTGCTGCCACAATTCACAGTCAAGCCAACTGGAATAATGAAACATCCATCCACGCTCGTGAAGACCATCTATTCATTTCCGAATAGGTGCAGAAAAATGCCTGCAGCTTCAAATATATCACAGATAAATCAACAGTATTACCTTAAGCTGGAAACAGATGAGAGGTTAAAGAACTTAAGGCAAGACTACAATGAATTTCACCTCTCACAAGCACAGACCAGGGCTATTATTTCTCATTGAATGGGGAATTTTATGACACATTAAATCCAGCAGTATAAAAACTGCAATTGATCATAATTTCTGAATGCCCTACCTGAATTCCCACAGCAGGTGCTCACACCTTTGGAGCATTTCAAAAGTACAAGTAATTGTTTTCTGAAGATTTTTGTCCATGAATAATTTCCACCATATTGCATCTCTTTAAATGTGTCAGGGCTATCTTTCAGGGTTTAACTGATTTATTGGAAAAGAAAGACACTTTTATAAGGTGCAACTTAGAAAGTGCTAACATATAATTATTAAGATCGTAACTCTAAAAATAGCCATAATCCTTAAGACATTTTACTTGTGCTGTGATTTCTAATAGGTATTTTAAATTTTCTTTACTACTTGCTTTATAAAATGGCACACTTAACTTTCTGCCTTCATGATCTACAGTAATAACTGCATTCACTCTGAGGACCCAGACAGTTCCTTGAGGAAAAAAAAATCCATTTGACTGTCGGAACGTGCTACTCGTGGGAGTGTGAAATCAGTTACTCTCCATTTTAACTTTTACATCTGCTGTTGCCCTGAGAGTTGTTCACTTGCATAAATATTCATTGAACTTTCCAGGACTCTTGAAGTAAAATACATGAATTCTTTATGAGTAACCATTTATACTTTGTGCCAAGATGCTAATATTAGTAGTAAGAAGCGCTGCAGTGATGAGGTACGGAGAGCAGCTTGGCTGATTTGGCACTTTGCAGAAAACATTCGATGGTTTGGTGCTCAGTGCTTTGTTTTTGTCTTAAGTGTGTTTATATGGAGGTGCTTGCTTTTGTGTGCCTATAGTTATGTTAGCCTGTGAAATTAAATTTGCATTTCATGACAATATGTTTTACCAAACGCATTGTAGATGCACTTCATTGTTATTGTTAAAGCTACAATGAGTAATTGTGGGCTAAAACTGGGAGTTTCATAGGCACCCCTCGGTTTTAAAAAATATTTCCGCTGGTTTTCTATTTACTGGCAGGACTTTAACCATGTAGCAGGCTTTGGATAGTTCTGTGTTTCTTTATGACCAAAAACACCATGGAGATGTGAAACTCTGATGGAAGTTTCAGATGGAAAATTTAAGTAGTATGTTACATGTGGTACCCCTTTCACAGAAATATGTATTCCCATGATCCTTGGTATTAAAGGCTTTCAGTGAATTGAACACCTTCCAGATTAAGGCAACCAGATTACCCTTTTAAAGCCAAGCCTTTTTGCAAGCAGTGTTGCCAACTCCTCAGTAAGGAAAGTAGCTATTGGCTGTGCTAAAAGTCGCTAGAAGTCGCTGAATGACGTCATCACCTAATTTGCATAATCTGCCACATGATGTGATGTGCAAGTTATTGACGCTGTGGGAGAAATAACGTTGTTAGAGAGAGACAAAAAGTGAGTAAAAACACTCAGAATATATAGAGCTACTTTTTTCTGTCCATTAATGTTTATTTAGTATTATTATTTTTATTTATTTTTTATTAATGTTTAATTTATTACAATACTAACCCTCCTCCTTTACCCGGGTTTGAGACCGGCAAAATGAACCATAAAGAGACACTATGGCGGAGTTACAATTTTTTTTTTACTTTTTTTAACGTTTTCTTTTTTCCCTTGTGGTCCACCAAGGAGCCTACAAATCACGGTAAAACATGAACATGTGGCTGTGTGAATCAAATGCCGTTATTTATTTAAGATAAAATATTTCAAATTCAGTTATTTATGATCAACCTGCGCCGTCAATCCCGGCGCATGTGCGCTTTATTTGCAGTCTGGACGCTGAGGGTAAACATGCAGTGGCTCTGACTGCAGCGCTGAGAGGGACTCCTGCGGTAGCGGGAGAACGGGATTGGGACGGGGGAGGCGCCCCACGGCAGCACCTGCCGCTGGAGGACAAGAGTAGGAACGATACGTGCTTTCACGTAAGAGTCTCCAAAAGTCGCTAGATTTGTCGCTAGTCGCTTTTTTGAAAAAGAGTCGCTGGAGGGGTCTGAAAAGTCGCTGAGTTGGCAACACTGTTTGCAAGCTTTTTGCTGAATAGTGGTCAAGCTTAAGACTCACCAGACTCAGCCTTATAAAGTAAAAGGGTCTCCATCATAGCCTACTACTGGCCAGGGGAAATAGTGAAGTCAGGTAACATTATATTACGACCAAAAGAAGGAGACACTGGATAGAAGTTGTTGAAATTAGCTTCCGCCGAAGAGGGACAGAGGTTTGTTAAGAGATAAAGTAAGGTTAGCCATCTGGTACAGAGTCAAAAGGAATCAGATGAGGACGTCTGCTGGGTACTTCTCTCTCAAGGTTTTCCAAGAACAGGAACAGGAAAACAGTTTTTGTATGTATCTTGTCTGATTTGGGTATGCCCTGCGATTCCCCAGAAGGAGCTGGTGATTGCTGCTGCAGAACAATGTTTGAGCGTTCCTACTGTACCTTTTTCTCCATGGCCTTGTGATGGATGGATGGATGGATGGATGGATGGATGGATGGATGGATGGATGGATGGATGGATTGATTGATTATTGGGGAAGACTAAGTCCGTCTAGGTCTATTGCCAGGTGTACTAATTGAACTTGTCAAGCGTTTTAAAAAAATATAAGATAGTCCTTTTACTGGAGCCTTTACTGTCCCAGAATGGGGAAATTCAGGCATGACACTGACAAAGACGTAGACAGAGTTACACTCAATTTTTTGTAATCAAAAAAACAAGCCAATCTAATTTAAAGCCCCTGTGTGTAAGATTTTCACACTGATGCACCATCTAGTGGTGCGCTAAATGAATTACAAACGACCTTGCTGTTAAGCACCAAATAACTACTACAGAAGCCACAGAGTATCATAAATGTGAAAATCTGAACATGTCCTCCATGTATTAGTTCCTGCTAATAGCTACGGCCATCGTGTGAAATGGCTTCTGGCACTGTTGCCAAGTCCATTTGTAAAGCTTGTAAAGTCTGTGAGTCATGTTTTTTTGTAGGGTTCGTTTCTGAACCTGCAGTCGCTTATTTCGGCTCTAAAAGAACAACCATAAACATGAGTAAAAAGACCAGGTCTCGCTGTGCACTACAGACAGTGAACCGGCAAGCTGATTTCCCTCCTCTTCCCTCCCACATGCTCCCTGATAGGGAGAGGGAGATGAACAAACGAGCCATCTCTACTGCTAGGACAGAGTGGTTTCTGGCCTACACTGCCCTATTTCTAACATAAAGCCAAAAATAACTTCACTGTTATATTGACTTAACTTATCTGCGGTCCAGCAGAAAGCCTGCAACCTCTGCATCAGTTTAGAGTACGCGCTCCCTCATGAATTGTCTCCACCTGGTAATAATAGCTGTGCCGATATAGACTCTTGTTTTCTCCCAGTTGTTGCTTCTTTTGCTTCTCTTGGTTACTTTCTCTTCGCTCTCGCTGGGCAATTATTAAGGACGGTCTTCCAACAGAAAATGGCAAATAGAATGATCTGCAGTCATCTTTGCTTGTTCATACTCCTCCTCCACCGACAGCATGTCCTCATATCAAAGACAGATAGGGAAAACGCATATCGCTCACAAGTTTGGCCCTTTTCAGCTTCTGAAATCAGAAATAGTGACGCGACATGGCGCCTCCCAGTGGGTTCCCCCTGACACCTATGTATTTATAAAATACTAATTCTGAGAAAACTTTAATTTTTGATGTGATGTTATTAGACTTTGCTAGAATATGTATTTATTTTATTTTTGCTTATTAAAAGCCAAATTAGTTACACACTGTTCCTTTAACGTTAGTTTTAATGGACTTAAAGCAGATATAAGGAAAATGTAACGGATTGCCACAAAGTCTCTTGATTTGACAACTTCAAGCTTTCCACCTCTTTGTGTCAAGGAAACATGTTGTATTCAGAAATACTGGGAGTCTTTGGAAATCTTGAAGCTAAAGTAAGGATCTACCTACTATCAAGGAATACACTCTTGGACGGCTGTTAAATGAGCTAGTTAATAAACACATCCCTCCTTTCAGGTGTATTTCCCCAGTCTCTAAAAACAGCTGTTATCAAATCACTGTTGAAAAAGAACAACCTGGACAAACTACTACTGCAGAAGGCCCATCTCAAACCTCCCCTTTATCAGTAAGATTATTGAAAAAGCTGTGGTTCAACAATTAAACACCTTATTAACTATGACCAGCTGCTTTGGTGTTTTCCAGTCAGGTTTCCATGCTCACCACAGTACAGAGAACGCCCTTGTCAAGGTGTTTAATGACATCCATATAAATGCAGACTGTGAAAGCACCACAGTGCTGGTATTATTGGACCTCAGTCCAGCATTTGATACTGTTGATCACTCCATTCTGTTAGAGTGCCTGGAACACTGGCTCGACTGGTTTAAATTCCACTTAAAGGACAGGGACGTTTTTTGTTAGTAGGTCACTTCAGAGACAACACAAATCACATGTGGGATAATATCTACATGCTCCCTGTAGCTCAGATAATAAAAAAACAACAACATCAGCTATCATAACTACGCAGACGACACACAGCTCTACATCACCATGTCACCAGGTAACTATGAACCAATTCAAGCACTGAGTAAATGCTTTGAAGAAATCAATGTATGGATGTGCCAAAATTTCCTCTAATTGAATAAAAACAAAACTGAAGTAATAATTTTTGGAACGATGGAGGAGCAATCAAAAGTTAGCACACAGCTTTAGTTGCTTCAGCTAGTGACCACCAATAGGGCCGGCAATCTAGGTATAGCAATTGACTCAGACCTGAACCTCCAAAAGTGTCTAAACACAATTACAAAGTTGACCTTCTATCACTTGAAGAACATTTCCAGGATTAGAGGACTAATGTCTCAGCAGGGACTGGAAAAACGAATCCATGCATTTATTTTTAGCCAAATCGATTAATGCAACCGTGTTTTCACAGGTCTGCCAAAAAAGTCGATCAGACAACTGCAGCTGATCCAGAACGCTGTTGCCTGCATCCTCACTAAGAAAAAGAAAGTAGAGCACATCTAAAATCCTTACACTGGCTCCCTGTATCTCAGAGAGCAGACTTTAAAATACTCCTGTTAGTCTATAAATCCCTGAATAGGTTAAAAACCTATTTGTTTAAAGTTGACTTTAAATGTTAATGTTGAAGTTTGTAGTCCATTTTGTCTTATACTGTATCAGACCTGCTACTACTATTCCAATGCAATGTGCTTCTTTTCTTTCCTCAGGTTGTTTGTTTTGCTTATGTACAGCATTTTGAATTGTCTTGTTACTCAAAAGTGCTTTATAAATAAACTTGCCTTGCTTTTAAGTAAGGCTACACACTTACACAGAGTGATATCGCCTCCTATATTCAATTCAATTTTATTTATATAGCGCCAAATCATGAAACATGTCATCTCAAGGCACTTTACAAAATCAAGTTCAATCATATTATACAGATTGGGTCAGATTATACAGATTGGTCAAAATGTCCTATATAAGGAAACCAGTTGATTGCATCCAAGTCCAGACAAGCAGCATTCACTCCTGGGGAACCGTAGAGCCACAGGGAGAGTCGTCTGCATTGTCCATGGCTTTGCTGCAATCCCTCATACTGAGCAAGCATGAAGTGACAGTGGGAAGAAAAACCACCCATTAATGGGAAAGAAAAACCTCCGGCAGAACCGGGCTCAGTATGAACGGTCATCTGCCTCGACCGACTGGGGTTACAGAAGACAGAGCAGAGACACAACAAGAGAGACAAAAAAAGCACAGAAGCACACATTGATCTAGTAATCTGTTCTACATTAGATGGTAGTAATGGGTGAGCCGTCTTCTCTGGATGATGTCACAGTTAACAGAACGCCAGACCAGGTGTACCTACTATGAAGAAAAAGAGAGAGAGCAAAAAGTTAAAAGCTGAAATGACGACAGTTATTTCAATGTAATACAATGCAAAACTGGAGAACCGTAGAATGAAGAACAGTAGAAATCAGTAGAGTGAGAAAATTAGACCCTGATGTCCTCCAGCAGCCTAGGCCTATCACAGCACAACTATAGAGATAGCTCAGGGTAACATGAGCCACTCTAACTATAAGCTTTGTCAAAAAGGAAAGTTTTAAGATTAGTCTTAAAAATAGATAGGGTGTCTGCCTCACGGACCAAAACTGGGAGTTGGTTCCACAGGAGAGGAGCCTGATAGCTAAAGGATCTGCCTCCCATTCTACTTTTAGAGACTCTAGGAACCACCAGCAGACCTGCAGTCTGAGAGCGAAGTGCTCTGTTAGGAACATACGGGGTAATCAGAGCTCTGATATATGATGGAGCTTGGTTATTAAGGGCTTTATACGTTAGAAGAAGAATTTTAAATTCTATTCTTGATTTAACAGGAAGCCAATGAAGGGAAGCTAAAATTGGAGAAATATGATCCCTCTTGTTGATTTTCATCAGAACTCTTGCCGCAGCATTTTGGATCAGCTGAAGACTTTGAACTGCATTTTGTGGACTTCCTGATAGTAAAGAATTACAATAGTCCAGCCTTGAAGTAACAAATGCATGGACTAGTTTTTCAGCATCACCCCTGGACAGAATGTTTCTAATTTTGGCGATATTCCGGAGGTGAAAAAAGGAAACTCTGGAAACCTGTTTAATATGGGATTTAAATGACATGTCTTGGTCGAAAACAACACCAAGATTTTTAACTTTATTACCAGAGGCCAAGTTAATGCCATCCAGATTAAGTGATTGATTAAGAACTTTATTTTTTGAAGACTCTGGCCCAAAGATTACAACTTCTGTCTTGTCAGAATTTAAATGCAGGAAATTTAAAGTCATCCAGCTTTTGATGTCATCAAGACATGACTGCAGTCGAAGTAACTGATTGGATTCATCAGGATTTATGGATAAATATAGCTGAGTGTCATCAGCATAACAGTGGAAATTAATCCCATGCTGTCTGATAATTTTGCCAACCGGAAGCATATATATAGTAAATAGAATTGGTCCAAGGACTGAACCCTGTGGTACTCCACAGGTGACCCTAGAGTTTGAAGAAGATTTATTATTAACATGAACAAACTGGAATCTGTCCGACAGATAAGATTTAAACCAGCCTAATGCTTTTCCCTTAATCCCTACAGTATGCTCAAGTCTTTGTAGGAGAATATTGTGATCAACTGTGTCAAATGCAGCACTGAGATCTAACAGGACAAGTATAGACACAAGTCCATTATCTGAGGCCATCAGAATATCATTGGTGACCTTCACCAGAGCTGTTTCAGTGCTATGATGAGCTCTAAAGCCTGACTGAAACTCCTCAAGTAGGTCATTACTTTGTAAATGTTCACATAGTTGATTAGCAACTACTTTCTCAAGAATTTTAGATAAGAAAAGAAGATTGGATATAGGTCTGTAATTTACTAACTCATCTTGATCAAGAGATGGTTTCTTAAGTAAAGGTTTAATAACAGCTACTTTAAAAGCCTGTGGTACATATCCATTTACTAAGGATAGATTAATCATGTCTAAAATAGGACCACTGATCAGAGGGAATACCTCCTTAAACAACTTGGTTGGGATTGGGTCTAACATACAGGTAGAAGGTTTAGATGAAGCTAAAATTTTAGATAGCTCAGAAAGCTCTACTGCTTTTAAACAGTTCAGACACTGCGCAGGTTCTAAGGATTCCTCCAATGCTGCCTCACTTACTGAGGACGAGGTAATCATGTTTGGGAGGATGCCAATTATTTTATTTTTAATGGAATCAAATTTTTTTATGAAGAATCCCATAAAATCATTACTGCTAAGAGCTAAGGGGATGGCTGGATCAACAGAGCTGTGGCTCTGGGTAAGTTTGGCAATGTATTGAAGAGAAATCTAGGATTATTCTTATTCTCCTCAATTAATGATGAAAAATATGCTGCTCTAACTCTGCAAAGGGTCTTGTTATACAACTATAGACTGTCCCTCCAGATTAGGTAGGATTCCTCTTGGTGTGTAGAGCACCATTTTCTCTCCAATTTCCTAACATTGTGCTTCAAGGAATGCAGCTCTGAATTAAACCAAGGAGCCAGCTTCCTGTGAATAATCACCTTCTTTTTCAAGGGAGCTACATTGTCTAATGCAGAACGCAATGACAAAATCATACCGTTTACAAAGACATCTATTTGTGAATTGGAAGAAACAACATTGCTGCCATCTACAGGGCATTTCTGCAATACGGAGGATATTAAAAAGGGGACAGACTCTAAGTTTTGATACAGCATTATCCGATAAAGATCTACTATAATGGAACCCTCTTTTGGGGGTGGAGAACTCCGTTAGATTAAACGCAAATGTTATTAAAAAATGATCAGATAGGACAGGGTTGTGAGGAAATACTGTTAATTCTTCACAATCAATGCCATATGTCAGCACAAGGTCTAAAGTATGGAGCCAAGAGTGCGTTGGTTTATGCACATTTTGAGCAAAACCAATTGAATCTAGGATAGTTTTAAAGGCTACACTAAGGTTATCACATTCTGTGTCAACATGGATGTTAAAATCACCCACTATAATAACCTTATCAGTATTTAACACCAAATCAGATAAGAAATCTGACAACTCATCCAAAAACTTAATATAAGGGCCTGGTGGACGATACAAAACAACAAACAGAAGAGGTTTTATTGCTTTGCAGTTTGGATGAGGGAAACTGAGGGTTAAATGTTCAAAAGAACTGTAGTTATTAATTGGCCTGGGACTAATTAATAAATCAGACTGAAAGATGGTTGCCACTCCTCCTCCTCTTCCCACAGATCTGGGAATGTGGAAATTTGAATAATTGGAGGGAGTTGACTCATTTATACTAACGTAGTCCTCTTGTAGCCAGGTTTCTGTGAGACAAAACAAATCAATCTGTTTATCAGAAATCAATTCGTTAACTAACAAAGTCTTTGGAGGGAGAGACCTTATATTTAATAGACCACATTTAATTGTTTTATTTTTAGGTTCAAGGTGAACCGTATTGATTTGTATTAGGTTTTTATGATTTGTTCCTTTTAGATCAGTTTTTGATCTGTTAAGTTTTGGTCAGCATTTAGGATAACTAATAAATCCGGCCAGATTTCTAGAAAGAAGAGCAGCACCATCCAAAGTGGGATGGATGCCGTCTCTCCGGATCAGACCAGGTTTTCCCCAGAAAGTTCGCCAGTTATCAATGTAGCCCACGTCGTTTTCAGGACACCACCTAGACAACCAGCGGTTGAATGATGACATGCGGCTAAACATGTCATCACTGGTCAGATCAGGCAGGGGACCAGAGAAAATTACGGAGTCCGACATTGTTTTAGCAAACTCACACACCAAAGCAACACCAACTTTAGTGACCTCCGATCGGCGTGACCGGGTGTCATTACCGCCAGCGTGAATAACAATCTTACTGTATTTACGCTTATCCTTAGCCAGCAGTTTTAGGTAAGATTCTATGTCGCCTGTCTGGCCCTTGGCAGGCATTTAACTATGGTCCCTGGTGTCTCTAGTGCCACGTTTCTGACTATTGAGCTCCCAATAATCAGGGTCGGCTTCTCAGCGGGTGTGTCGCTGAGTGGGGAAAATTTGTTAGAAACGCAGACGGGTTGGTGGTGAACTGGGGGCTGAAATCTAGAGCTATGCTTCCTACGAACTGTCACCCAGCCGGCCTGCTTACCCGGCTGCTCGGGTGCTTCTGGAGGACCACTAAGTGAAGTAACGATAGGTCTATGTGGCTCCGCGCTAGCAGAGGGGCGGCTATCAGCTGGTCTTTCCATAGCAGAGGACTCTAATTCTGACACCCTCGCCTCCAAAGCTATAAAAACACTACATTTATTACAAGTACCATTATCACTAAAGGAGGCAGAGGAATAGCTAAACATCTGACACAGAGAGCAGGAGATAAGGGGAGACTTAGTAAGAGACGGAGAAGCTGAAGTAATAGTAGGAGAGGAAGCCATTGTGGAGCTAAAGCTAGGCTAGGCTAAAGCTAGGCTAGCGCCCTTCTACCACGCCAAGAGAGCAAACCGTGAAACACGAGGAGTTCCCAAGCGTGATGTGCAGCAACAGAAAATGTTTTAAAAGTGCTTATGTGTTAGAAACAGATGTTACAGCAAAGAGATTAAAGATAAAAGCGAGAGAATCTGGAGCAACAAACCGTTGCTCACGCAGTGAAAACAGGAAGTATATAAATAATTAACGACAGTAAGGAAATAAAATTGTCTTGAAATCCGTTATTATAGTTCCCTATGCCACTTTAAGAGAAAACACAATCAGCCAGTTCAAACCAGATGGTTAAAGCCGTACAGAAGTTGCTGATAACTAACCATGAACTTTTGGTGAAATTCCTTGGCAAACGTTTCTGTAAATGTTACTGTTGTTTAGGATGAATTTTATTTAATTATTTTTCTTTGTTTTGGGAGAAAATGCATGATATCAAATGATATTTATGTTTCATGGGCCCTAATGGTTTTAGACAAGCAACAATGAGATATTTTACAGACTGATGGACAAACCTTTGTGTCTCTAACTATCGTTCTCCTGGGGTAAAAACCTGAGGTTAAACGTAATTGTAAACATGCTGCTATCTGGTTGTGGTTGGCTGTGTTTTCCCACAGGGAAAGCCCTGGTGTCACAGACAGAAGCAAGGTCAGATGGAGCATGATAGCAGACTCAAATCACAGGGGAAATATAAAGTGGATTTCCAGGAATGAATTGTCAGTTCAATATGACAGAAAATAAGCTGGTGTATCCTTTGAGGAAGGTGGAATTATCAAATTTTTTTAGGGACGTTGACTTTGATGCTTACGTTCCTCTGCGGTAGCGCTGTCTGTCTCTGAGCCTCCCAGCTGCATGCATGGCTGAACTGCAAAAGTAAAAAGGCAGTGTCCCATGATGATCGGACGACAATCCATCGGTTTGTCAAAACCTGGCAGAATCCCTGGCTCTGGCAATAGCACCTTGTTAGATTGAGGTGCTCAATCAGGGGAGTGCTGGAGTGCCCGGCCAGGTTTGAGAGTGGTGATTACCGGGGCACGGCTGTCCAAAGCCAGTGAAATGCTCCACCTCTCCACAGGAGGCCCTCTGACATTCAAGCCTGCATTTTCTGAATCAGTCTTGAGTGATTAGGGCAGCGACAGGCAAAAGGACAGATCAAACAATTATTCCTCCTCACCCTCCTCTCTATCCTTTTGACATGTGACAGAGCAGGAAGAGTGCAGCTCAGAATATCTACCGTGTTCAGTCAACCTTACTATAAAAGGATATCCAGGTGCTTTCTTACTGTTTTATTTTCCATAAATAAATATAAGTATAAGTGTAACTTTTTCACATTGTGTCTTATTCCAACTACAAACTACTATTTATTTTACTGGGATGAGAAAGATAAACATGAAATTTATGTTATTGTGAAGCCGATGGAACTCTACATGAAATGTCAGTTTCCAGATATGCAAAGGTGGTAGAGAAATACCCCAGATGTCCTGCAGCTCCAACTACAGTGAAAGATGATTCTGCAATGTGTTGACCAGGGGAATTAAATACAAACACGCGCCATTCTTCTCAAGTTTATGACTGTATTTTGACACGTGTAAAGGGTAGCTGAAAACCATATTGGTGTTGAGGTGCTTTATTTAAAGGAGATTTAGAAAAAAAGCAAAGCAAAAGAATTTTGATTCCTGAGTCACAATTTTGAAAATTTCCACACAATATTTAACTGCACCATTGCTTTGCTCTATGTTTCCGCTGCCATTTGTGCACCACGGTAACGCGGCGCCGGAATGAAAAGAGGGGAGGCAGTACAGTATGTTTCAGAGCACAAGAGGGCAGTGTAAAATCTCTCTGACACTTCTTCGTTCATTCTTCCCGACTAACTTACCTCCCACCTGAAACAACAGCCATAAAACCTGTTGTAGGTGGCTATTTTCTCCCATAAAGCACAAGGCCTGAGCTCTGATTTCACAGAAAACACTGGATGACAGAGTCAGCTGCAGGAGGGGGTTTGGGTTGGGGGTGGGCGTTGGTGCTGGTAACCGTCTCGTGTGACCGTTCAGTGGGTGGGGGGGATCTTCACTTTGATCTCGGAGAAGAGATCTGCACGAGTGTGCTTTCAAGCATAATAACAAACGGAATCAGGAAATCTGAAAAAGAAGGGGAACAATACATAGTTATGCCTTTTATGTAAAGCTAAAGGCAATTTTAAAGACATTTTAAAAGCATAGCAATGAGTAAGGGTAGAGAGAAATCATTAATGTGGTTGATGCATTTACTTTGTAGATTGGTTTCAGGCAATGTCAAATAAATAAAATAATAAATATGGACCAAAGTTACAATTTCAGACAATTTATTTTAGTCTCCATATATTTACGTAGATGCACATTGCAGATTTCTGACAGAAAGTAATAAATTCCATTTAAACCAGATCCTTGCATACCAGAATAACAAATGTGTGTTTTTTTGGCATATTCACACTGCTTTGATCAAATTCAGACATTTATATAAAATAATTATAATCATGCCTTTTAACATGATGATGATGTCAGAACTTTGAACTTTTCTGATATCAGGAGGATGGACGGACGGACGGACGGACGGACGGACGGACGGAGGGACGGATGGATGGATGGATGGATGGATGGATGGATGGATGGATGGATGGATGGATGGATGGATGGATGGATGGATGGATGGATAAGCTTTGTCAATTCAGGAAAACATCCTGGAACGGAATGTTATGCTAGTTACCGTAATAAGATAAATTCATAAAATAAGCAATAAAATAATTAAAAAAGTAAGATAAAATCAAACATTTTTCCATTAAGATAGACATACAAACACACACACATGCATACACATAAATGTGTGCTCATCTATTTATACACATGCAAAACTCAGTAGATGATCCATTCATTTTTTAGTCACAAAGTTTTGTTCTATGTGTTTGTTCGGGTCTAGAATTTAGCAGCCTTACAGTCTGGGAATCCTCATACCCAGACCATAAGGTAGAGTTAGTTTATATTCTAATACAAGTATAAACTGCATGAGAAGTTCCTGTCTTTATATTGTTTAGGAAGAAGACAAAATCTGTGTCCCTGAGATCAACATGTTTTGGGGAGAAATGTGTTTGGTGTGAAATGTGTGTAACAATTATGTAATAAAAACAGCAGACTTTCTGAAGAACGTGACTGAAGAGCGAGTCATTATCCAGAGTGAAACAAGTCCTGCTCCGGAAAAGGCCATTCAGAAAGGAAGAAACCATTATTCCAAAAGCAAAATAAGAAGCCAGAACACAGTATGTAAAGACCTTGATTTTTGAATGGGTATCCACTCAAAAATTAAGTGTTTGGCCCATAATGACTATATTGTTACGGTTCGAACAAACAGGGGGAAGCTGGCAACCCCAAAAACACCATCTCTGTTAGGTACGGGTTGTGGCTGGTTGGTTTTGGAACAGGAGGAACTGGCGTACTTCATAAAATAAATTACATCATGAGGAAAGAACATTATAAGGCAATACTGAAGCAACATCTCAAGACATGAACCAGGAAGTTGAAGCTTGACTACAAATGGGTCTTCAAAATGGATCAAGACCCTAATCATACTACTGATTTGGTTAAAAAAAGTGGGCAGAGCTGAGAAGGTGTTATTGAGAAAGACAATCTTCCAACCAAACTGAGTCGCAGCACTTCTGTCATGAGGAAGTGGCCAAATTCCAGCAAACTATCATGAAAAGCTTGTGAAAGATACCCAAAACATTTGACCCAAGTCATACTGTTTAAAATGTAGTTCTACTAAAACTTCTGAATTGGAAGAAACATTTTAAAAACTCTTATTCTTCTTGATATAAAAGAGGAACCGTTTATTTTGATTTGATGTCAAACAGTAAGAAAGAAAAGGTTAAGTTGTCTATTTGTAAAGTGCGTTTTGTAGCCAATGAATGTAAATATTTCAGGTTTGGCTGGACAGCTGCTCGGTTTTAGCTGCCATGTTTTGTTTAAAGCATACAGATTGCTGCCAGCATATATAAATGGAGGAATAAATAAATAACACTGTTGGACATACATTTAGTCGACACTTTGCCTGTGTGTAGCTGTGTGCCTTTGCTGGTTTGTTCTAAAAGTGTAGTTTTTAGAACTGCTCCAGCTCTTTAAAGGCCAAGGGATTAAACCTTTGGTTTTTCTTTTTCCCTTTTCTTTTTTTATCCCATAATTAATATGAGCGAGGGGAGGGTGACAGCACCTGAAAAGTGGACACAGCCGCCAGTACCCTGCTGTGGCCAGAAAGCACGCCACTACCCACAATGCACCACAGGCCGACTCCATCAAAGAAACAATGCCACACTCACCCCATGTTCCTACTCAATAGGCTTAAGGCTATCTTTCTGTCTCTTTTGTTGCCTTACAATTAATTCATCTATCTGGTTTCCAAAACTAATAAATGCAACAGACGGGTGTTTGTCTGCAGAAATGCCCTGTAGATGGCAGCAATGTTGTTTCTTCCAATTCACAAATAGATGTCTTTGTAAACGGTATGACTTTGTCATTGCGTTCTGCATTAGACAATGTAGCTCCCTTGAAAAATAAGGTGATTATTCACAGGAAGCTGGCTCCTTGGTTTAATTCAGAGCTGCATTCCTTGAAGCACAATGTTAGGAAATTGGAGAGAAAATGGCGCTCTACACACCAAGAGGAATCCTACCTAATCTGGAGGGACAGTCTATTGTTGTATAACAAGACCATTCGCAGAGTTAGAGCAGCATATTTTTCATCATTAATTGAGGAGAATAAGAATAATCCTAGATTTCTCTTCAATACAGTTGCCAAACTTACCCAGAGCCACAGCTCTGTTGATCCAGCCATCCCCTTAGCTCTTAGCAGTAATGATTTTATGGGATTCTTCATAAATAAAATTGATTCCATTAAAAATAAAATAATTGGCATCCTCCCAAACATGATTACCTCGTCCTCAGTAAGTGAGGCAGCATTGGAGGAATCCTTAGAACCTGCGCAGTGTCTGAACTGTTTAAAAGCAGTAGAGCTTTCTGAGCTATCTAAAATTTTAGCTTCATCTAAACCTTCTACCTGTATGTTAGACCCAATCCCAACCAAGTTGTTTAAGGAGGTATTCCCTCTGATCAGTGGTCCTATTTTAGACATGATTAATCTATCCTTAGTAAATGGATATGTACCAAAGGCTTTTAAAGTAGCTGTTATTAAACCTTTACTTAAGAAACCTTCTCTTGATCAAGATGAGCTAGTAAACTACAGACCTATATCTAATCTTCTTTTCTTATCTAAAATTCTTGAGAAAGTAGTTGCTAATCAACTTTGTGAACATTTACAAAGTAATGACCTACTTGAGGAGTTTCAGTCAGGCTTTAGAGCTCATCATAGCACTGAAACAGCTCTGGTGAAGGTCACCAATGATATTCTCATGGCCTCAGATAATGGACTTGTGTCTGTACTTGTCCTGTTAGATCTCAGTGCTGCATTTGACACAGTTGATCACATTATTCTCCTACAAAGACTTGAGCATACTGTAGGGATTAAGGGGAAAGCATTAGGCTGGTTTAAATCTTATCTGTCGGACAGATTCCAGTTTGTTCATGTTAATAATAAATCTTCTTCAAACTCTAGGGTCACCTGTGGAGTACCACAGGGTTCAGTCCTTGGACCAATTCTATTTACTATATATATGCTTCCGGTTGGCAAAATTATCAGACAGCATGGGATTAATTTCCACTGTTATGCTGATGACACTCAGCTATATTTATCCATAAATCCTGATGAATCCAATCAGTTACTTCGACTGCAGTCATGTCTTGATGACATCAAAAGCTGGATGACTTTAAATTTCCTGCATTTAAATTCTGACAAGACAGAAGTTGTAATCTTTGGGCCAGAGTCCTCAAAAAATAAACTTCTTAATCAATCACTGAATCTGGATGGCATTAACTTGGCCTCTGGTAATAAAGTAAAAAATCTTGGTGTTATTTTTGACCAAGACATGTCATTTAAATCCCATATTAAACAGGTTTCCAGAGTTTCCTTTTTTCACCTCCGGAATATCGCCAAAATTAGAAACATTCTGTCCAGGGGTGATGCTGAAAAACTAGTGCATGCATTTGTTACTTCAAGGCTGGACTATTGTAATTCTTTACTATCAGGAAGTCCACAAAATGCAGTTCGAAGTCTTCAGCTGATCCAAAATGCTGCGGCAAGAGTTCTGATGAAAATCAACAAGAGGGATCATATTTCTCCAATTTTAGCTTCCCTTCATTGGCTTCCTGTTAAATCAAGAATAGAATTTAAAATTCTTTTTCTAACGTATAAAGCCCTTAATAATCAAGCTCCATCATATATCAGAGCTCTGATTACTCCGTATGTTCCTAACAGAGCACTTCGCTCTCAGACTGCAGGTCTGCTGGTGGTTCCTAGAGTCTCTAAAAGTAGAATGGGAGGCAGATCCTTTAGCTATCAGGCTCCTCTCCTGTGGAACCAACTCCCAGTTTTGGTCCGTGAGGCAGACACCCTATCTATTTTTAAGACTAATCTTAAAACATTCCTTTTTGACAAAGCTTATAGTTAGAGTGGCTCATGTTACCCTGAGCTACCTCTATAGTTATGCTGCTATAGGCTTAGGCTACTGGAGGACATCAGGGTCTAATTTTCTCACTCTACTGATTTCTACTGTTCTTCATTCTACGGTTCTCCAGTTTTGTATTGTATTACATTGAAATGACTGTCGTCATTTCAGCTTTTAACTTTTTGCTCTCTCTCTTTTTCTTCATAGTAGGTACACCTGGTCTGGCGTTCTGTTAACTTTGACATCATCCAGAGAAGACGGCTCACCCGTTACTACCATCTAATGTAGAACAGATTACTAGATCAATGTGTGCTTCTGTGCTTTTTTGTCTCTCTTGTTGTGTCTCTGCTCTGTCTTCTGTAACCCCAGTCGGTCGAGGCAGATGACCGTTCATACTGAGCCCGGTTCTGCCGGAGGTTTTTTTTTCCCGTTAATGGGTGGTTTTTCTTCCCACTGTCGCTTCATGCTTGCTCAGTATGAGGGATTGCTGCAAAGCCATGTACAATGCAGACGACTCTCCCTGCGGCTCTACGGTTCCCCAGGAGTGAATGCTGCTTGTCAAGACTTTGATGCAATCAACTGGTTTCCTTATATAGGACATTTTGACCAATCTGTATAATCTGACCCAATCTGTATAATATGATTGAACTTGATTTTGTAAAGTGCCTTGAGATGACATGTTTCATGATTTGGCGCTATATAAATAAAATTGAATTGAAAAATTGAATTGAATTGTCCAAAGTAAAAAAGAAGGGATTTACTGTCCTGTTGCTCTTTTGAAAAAAAATTAGAGGAACATTTTTGATTTGTTTCGTGGCTTTTTTGCCCCTTCATGCTTATTTTTATTTCCAACAAGTAGCAAATGATGGTTCTTTTGAAGGCTGATCAGGTGTTATTGTTCTTACCTCAAGTAAATTCCAGTGCCCGGACTTAACTTTTTCCTTTTTTGATGATATACGACTTCTAGTTCTCTAGACCATTTGCCACAAACATAAATGAATGTATTTAGATTCCAAATTGAACAAACAGTCTGCCCACTTCTTGACACATGCTGTTTCAAATTGGACATTTTCTTTTCCAGTTATCTCATGCCAAATACAGGTGGAAGGTTACGCCGCTGTCAGCCGGAATGCTGATTTGAAACTGCCAGCAGTTGTTTTGGAGAATTCCCTGGCTTGCTTTGAAGTCTGCACCCCACAGAGCGCCCTTACTTCTACACAGAGAGCAACGGCTGTGGCTATTTTTACATCTTGAGGAACAATAGGTCTCCCCAATATATACATATATATATATATATATATATATATATATATATATATAAAATCTCCAAATGGGATGTTATGTTCTCTTTTTTTATTATTTGGTACAAATCCCACATGCAACCTCAAATACCCATAAAGCCATAGCACGAGGGTCGCAGTCTAAGAGTCCAAACCAATGCATCTCTTTCAATTCTCACGGTTGATTGATTCTCACTCTGAAATTTATGTTGCTTTCCAGGGGACACCCCCTGCTGCGGCCCTTGCTGCTCCCCTCGACAGGAGGGTCACTGTGACACAAGAGCGTTGGGCCAGATGCCAAGTGATCCCAACTGATACACCTTTTGCTTCCAAGAGTCACATCCATTGCAACTGCAGGACAATCAGAAGGGACCTCAATGAAATACCACACACCATACCCGAATTACCAGCAAAGCTCACTCTGCTGCTTGAAGTTTTTCTTTTTTTTTTTCTTTTTTCTATCAACTGCAAGTGTAAATCTCCGGAGCAAATGCTTTGAGAAAACGATTGGGGATGATGAAGAGGAGGGGAAACTGAAAGAAAGAGAGGAGAAAAGAAAGAAAAAAAAATCACAAGATGAGAACAAAACAACCCAGTTGGTGCACCTTTGCCACTGCAAGCGAGTGAAGTCACTCTGTGTTTTTGTGAGGGTGCGTGTGAACAAAATGCTCTTTGAAGTGCGGGTACAGCACTGTACTGTGGCATCACTACGGCCACTACTAAGCCCCTGCAAAAATGCGTTGGGTGATTATAGAAAATACTATAGAATGCAGTCATAAATCAACCAAATTTTCATGCAAATAGCCTCTTCCATGAAGCATTAATGTACTGTGTGCATAGTGGCATCAATGGTGCTTAAAAGGAACATTTTGCCTCTTAAAAAGAGAAATCACTCAGACATCTCGGCAAAGACGCACAGAACCTTCAAGGTCAAAGACTGCGAAATAATAAAACACTGACACGAAGAAAGAGACGCGCGCACACACACACACACACACACACACACACACACACACACACACACACACACACACACACACACACACACTCAAACACGATTGGGAGGTAAGACAAAACTAGAGAGTCGTTAAGGCTTTTATCTTCTAGTTTGAAGGAGAAAGATCCACCTGACATCCCAGAGGGCGCTGATCAATCATGGTCTGACTGGTTCAAACTGTTTGTGCTGGATTCCACATCTATCACTATCCGATGGAGCCCCGTACCCGACCATAACCCCTAAAAAAAGAGAGAGAGTGCACTTTCAATTAGGGCACGGTGAAATAGATTCACCTCTTGATTTATAGTGTACGACTAATTACACAAGGCTTTTTTTCTTCAAAATGCAGATCGAGCTGAGACACTCTCATACTGAAGGGCTCTTGCACCAAAGGAAGTTATTGTCTTGTGGTAATAAAAAACAAAGTTTTTAGAAAAGGCCAAATGTAAGAGACGCTTTGATGTTTTAGAAGAAAAAGGCTTTACGCTCATTGATGTTGAAAAAAATATCCACATTTGAAGCCTCACAGAAACAAACAAATGCCATATAGATCATTAAAAAACTGGAATACTTAATTCTTAATACCAATTTCTAATTTATCATGCAAAAGTATAGATAGTATTAATAACCTAGTGTTTAAACCCCGTTGAATTATATCAAGGCTAGAACACTAATCAGTCCCTTGATTTAGCAAAAGTCAGTGTGAATGATAATTTAGTTCTCTTTCCAGTAAGAAATTTGTATATTTATCTAATTTAGAAATATTTAAAAGCAATAAGACTGGCTACACTTCAGATAAGGTTAGGAGAGGAAACAACCAAAAACAAGAGTTAAAGCTTTTATTCACTGAATTAATATACATTTCCAAATGATAAACTTAAATAAAAAACACAAACAACCCCAAAGACTAATTTTGATCCTAATATCTAACTTTAATCTTAGAGGGGAACAAAACAAATCAGGTCACTAAAGTCTTTGACTAGGTTTGACCACGAGCTTTCTCAGCCATCTGGACTGACGTTCTGGGTTGAGCAGACTATGTGAATTCAGGAGACCTGCCGGCATTTCCGCCATTGGTTGGAGGAACTTTAATCTGCCACACATATATATATATATATATATATATATATATATATATATATATATATATATATATATATATATATATATATATATATATATATATATATGTGTGTGTGTGTGTGTGTGTGTGTGAATATATACTAACATCAAATATGTTTTAAACAAGTCACAAAAGGCTAAATCTATCTTAAAGTCAACATTTAGACAAATACATGATTGATTCTTTTAAGGAGCTTCACAGCTTGCTCCACAGCTTGGTTTAAGGAGTGTCCCACAGAATAAATGACTGTGTCATTAGCGTATAAATGTATTTTGGCTGTGTCATGATTTAGGTTTTTGTTTGTTTATTTTGGATTTTTCTGGACTTTTCTTGGAACAGCCTTCACCTCTCATCCACTATCCAATCAGCTCAGTCTCCTTCCACCTGTCTACATATACCTGCCATATTTCCCTCGACTCGGACAAGTTTACCAGCCCCTGCTGAAGAACAGCCATCCCCACAGCATGATGCCAGCGCTACCATGTTTCAGTCTGGGGATGGTGTTCTGGGTGAAGAGATGTGTTGGGTTTGTGTCAGGATTTGTCTGATGAACCCGAATTCAGCCACACACTGAGCTTAGTTTTATAAGAGTTTTATTGAAGAGAGGATGAGTAGTGGAGTGAGAGAACCAGAGTCTCGACTGAGCAGGAGCAGAAGGATGTAGATCGGAGCAGGAGCTGGAGGACCGGAGAGAGTTCTTGGAGGTACAGGGCTGCTGTGGATCCAGAGGTGCAGAAGAGAGAGTTCTTGGAGGTGCCAGGCTGGTGTACAGAGGTAGCAGGAGAACCAGCAGCAAAGCAGAGAGCTTACTTGGAGCGCAGGGGTAGCAGGAGATCCAGCAGTTAAGCAGAGAGCTTACTTGGAACACAGGGGTAGCAGGAGATCCAGCAACAAAGCAGAGAGCTTACTTAGAGCACAGGGGTAGCAGGAGATCCAGAAACAAAGCAGAGAGCTTACTTGACTGACAGACGTGGAGTGAGTGGCGACTGATGACGAACCGGCGACGAGGAGCAAACTGCAGTGAGCTTATATAGAGAGGCTGGCAGGTGGAGTGAGTACTGACTGATTGGTGCCTAACAGGTGTGACTGATTGCTGAGGGAGTGGAGGCTGAGCTGTGTGAAAGGAGGAGGTGCTGGAAAATAATAGAGGGAGATAGCCAGGCCAAAACTCAACCATGACAGTTTGCGCCAGACATGGCCTTTTCCTTAGTGGCTGAAAAGTTAAATTTTAGTCTCATTAGAGCAGAGCACCTTCCTCCATACATTTGGAAGACACTGAAAATGCATACTTCCAGTTTTGCCATGGAAACCCATAAATAATGAGCCACTCTGGGCTAAATGGCGCCAGCTACATCCTACGTTTCTTGCCGTAGTATCTTATTTATATTTTAAACAGTTTTAGCTTTGAAAAGTTGCATGGCTACTGTCTTTGCAATAGCAGTTAGAAGAACAGAGTAGAGTAAGACGGATACAGGTTTTTTTAATATACCGATTATTTTGACATCAGTCTAACCGATATCCGATATGTGCTGCCAGTTTTTGAGGGGGCCGATTCTTGAAACCGATATTGGTTTTTCTTCCTCCATTTACGTGATAAAAACGACACAATGATATCAAATGTTACACAAATCTCAAAACGTGCGTTTAAACCAGCTAACCGCAGTTTTAAAAGGTTCACCGAAAAAAACCTGCATTGCGACTCGTGCCAGCGGTGCTTTATCTGCACTTAATGAACATGTGGGAGCCAACAATATTAAGACCACATCATACCAAGAAGAAAGGTTAGAAGAAACAGCCCAGAACAATAGTGGTTGTGATCACATTCCATATCCTCCTGGAGGCTGCAAGATCTGTGCTGTTACTGTCAAAGGACCCTCACTTTGGTTGATTTTAATTGCTTTATTCCCTAATATAATAAATCATTTGGAAGCTGAATATTGTTTTTACCCAGGTTATGTTTTTCGTAGCAGAGTTAGTTGGCTTTTTCTGAACCATATCAATATGACAAAAAAAGTAAAATTGGGTGAAAAACCTGTAAGGGATCAAATCCTTTTTCATAGCACTGTGAGCTGTTAATGTCTGCCTAAAACAGCTTGACATAAGATCTGGTTATTAGATTTTATTGCCATTTTATCATGGAACAAAATTAATTAAACATATCTAATGGTGAATATTGAACATAGTAATGAATGGATAGTGACAAATTTATTTTGTCAGATTTGGCTTGTGTAATTTTGAAAGAGTTCTCTCATTACAGACAGTTTTATTTCACATGTTAAGCTATAAAATGAACAGGTTACACAGAAGCCTTTCTTATGGTAGTACTATTGGCACTACCTACTTACTGTATTACTGTAGCACCATCCAACTGTAGCACCGCTCTGTTTTCAGTTTTCCACTTGTTTGAAGTTGCAAAATGTCTTTTAGTTGTATATAGACATCCACAATAATAATAATAATGTGTTACAATAACGGATAGATATAAGGCTTCACAAAAACTCGGGACATTTCTTTTTATTAAAAATGTGTATGATGCTAATGGTGCAAGTTGACCACTGCTCCCCATTGATAAAAGTGTAATGGATATATTTTAAAGCTGCACAGGCCAAGAATCTACTTGCTTTTGTTCTCATACATAATGATATAGACCAGGGGTTTTCAAATTCATTGAAGGTGAGCCTCCCCCTAGGAATAGGTAAAGATAACCACAAACCTACCCGACACAGGTCCCTGCAGTAAATGCATCTTTCTTTCGTGTTCCTGGAATGCTGTATTTAAAAAACAACTGACAGCCCAACACATGTTTTTTATTGTATTTCTTTTAACAAAGTACATTCATTAAAAAAAGGCCTATTAATAAAATATCCATCCAAATATTTCCATCTTACAGGCTACTTTTAAAATTGAACTGTCATTAGAACAAATTCATAAACTATTGTTTTCAACAGCAGACAAACTAAACTAAACAGACGCCAATGTCAAACTGAACTCACGTCAACAGGAGACGTCAACTAAAATAATAATAATAAAAAAGATAACCTGAATTTAACAGACGTCAACATATTACATATTCTACATATTCTCTTCTATTATACACAATTTAAACCTATTGCTATTTTAACAACCAAGCATTTTATTAGATATTATTTCTTATCTGATGTATTTCTAATGTTTGGCACTTTGTTTTACCTTTTGTTAAAGTGCTCTTTAAATAATGATGACAATGATAATGATTATGATCAGAATAAACTTTTGCATCACCTCCCAGAAGCTGGAAAGAAAAGAGACAGCTGGTGTTAAGCGTTCAATGAGCAGGTCCAGCGCACGAGCAAAGTCGCGTGCACGTGCAGAGATGGTGCGCGAGCAAAGTCGCGTGCGCATGCAGAGATGGAACTGAGCGCGAGGACAGAGCGTGGGTGGAGAAGAGTTTTTCAGAGTTGAGTGCGCGCCAGCCGGTTTTGAGCGGGCGCGTGTTGTCTCACTGCGCGCTTGGATTGGTTTCTGCGCGCTCAAACAAAAGGCACAAATATCGTCTTCTCCAGCACATTCTTCGCGCCTCCCCAGTGACTCGTGGGCGCCCCCCAGGGGAGGCGCGCCTCACCTATTGAAAACCCCTGATATAGACGACAGACAGGGCCCTGTCTGTCAGTGTTTAACCCCTCTCACTCTCTCCCAAGACATGCTGAAGCGTTTGGCTGCACATTCACTGCAACCAACTGTATGTGCACTCTTTTATCCTCCAAACCTCAAAGCTGTATCACAGCATATCTGCTTAGTTGTTTTTCACTTGTAACTGAAGCCACTAAAAGAGTGAGAACTACCATTAACGTTTTACTTTTCTTTCGCATAGAAAGTACTCCTGGATCAGTGATTATGTGTTCTTTTTGTGTGTGTATGCTGTGTCTTGTCAAACCCCCAATCGTTCGTGGCAGATGGCCGTTCACACTGAGCCTGGATGCTGTAGGTTTTTTCCCGTTAAAAGTTTGTTTTCCTTCCCACTGTCGCCATTCAATATCTATATTCTCCATCTAGCTCAGACCATAAAAAACAACAACATAAGTTACCATAACCAGATGACACGCAGCTCTACATTACCATGTCACCAGGTGACGATGAACCCATTCAAGCGCTGAGTAAATATTTAGTAGATATCAATGTATGGATGTGCCATTGGTCCAAAAAGTAATGATTTCTGGACCAAGGGAGGAGCGATCAAAAGTTAGCACATAGCTTGAGTTGCTTAAGCTAGTAACCACCAATTAGGCCAGAAATCTGGGTGTAGTAATTGACTCAGAACTGAACCTCCAAAAGTGTCTATACACAATTACAAAGTTCGCCTTCTGTCACTTGAAGAACATTTCCAGGATTAAAGGACTAATGTCTCAGCAGGATCTGGAAAAACTAATTCATGCATTTATTTTTAGTTGAATTGATTACTGCAACAGTGTCTTCATAGGTCTGCCTAAAAAGTGGATCAGACAGCTACAGCTTATCCAGAACGCTGCTGCCCGCGTCCTCACTAAGACTAAGAAAGTAGAGCACATTAACCCAGTTCTAAAGTCCTTACACTGGCGTTAGAGGATAGACTTGTGTTAGTCTATAAATCCCTGAATGCACCTAAATACATCACAGACTTGTTATCAATGTATCAACCACCCAGAACACTAAGGTCTTCTCACTCAGGTCTACTCTATATACCCAGAGCTAGAACCAAACACAGAGAAGCAGCATTTAGTTCCTATGCTCCACTTATCTGGAACAAACTCCCAGAAGACTGTAAAAGTGCTGAAGCCCTGAGTTCCTTTAAATTAAGGTTAAAAACCTATTTGTTTAGAGTTGTCTTTGAATGTTAGTGTTGAAGTTTGTTGTTGTAGTCCAACTTGTGTTATATCTTGACTTGCTTTTACTACTCCACTGCAATGCAATTTTCTCTGTAATGTTTTCTTTTCTAATGTTCTGTTCATGTGCAGCACTTTCAGTTGTCCTGTTACTTAAATGTGCTATACAAATAAACTTACCTTGCCTTAGACGGATGCTAGGTACGAGGGATTGCTGCATAATCAACGACAATGCAAGGGAATGCCCACTGACGCAACGTGCTCATCCTGGAGAAGTGAATCCTGTAAGTAGCTGACTCGGTATATATATATATATATATATATATATATATATATATATATATATATATATATATATATATATATATATATATAGCTCCTGTCAAATTAAAAACACATTTGCCAGCTGGTCAATATTTGGGGACAGGTCATCCCAAGAAAGCTATGACAGCTCTTGGTATTTTCTATCACTCTTACAGAAGGATTTATGTATTTAAATCAAGTGCTGTAATCAAAATCTAAGTATTTTGGATTTTACAACTTAAGTACAATACACTACTTTGCTGAAAAATACTTTTTCCTGTTAATTCTTCAATTTACTATAAGATTTCTGTTCCACATAAAATCCAATATTCCTTTGGTGTTTTCTTACTTTGTGTGATTATGAATGCAAAGAATAAAAGTTATCCATCAACTATTTATCTAGCTTCATTCCATAAATACTTGGTTCTCCAGCATCTATAACAAAGCCAGTTACCTAAAGCCACTGGGTCCACACTAACAGAAGGTGCAAGAACCTTGGTGTAAAGTTAGAAATGTAGGCACTTTTCTCACCAGTAGACCTTAAAGGATTTCACACTCTCAGTTAAGACAGTTGATACCCCCTATTAGGTGCTAGATCTCACATGAGAGACGAGAATATGATGTTGGTTTGAAGACAAGACTTGGCAATCGTAAGGCACCACAGAAATGACAGTATATAATAATCCTAATAATCCATGATAACAAAACACAATAATAATAATATGTTAAAATGTGCAAGAGTGAGCAAGGGACTTTTTGCCCTTTGCACCCAGAATTACGATTTATTTTGAAATGGCCTTTTATCTAGCTTCAGTTTATGTTCCCATTAACTCTGATAAGCTTCCCTTTCCTCGTTAATGACAAGCATGATCCTGGAACCACTATGTTTTTTCCTTTTTTTTTTTTTTCCTTTAACATAAAAGCATGTCCTTATGTCTGCAGTTAGGTTTTGTTATGAATCTCCTCGTAACAGATAAAACACCTCAACCACCAATGGGTATAGAGTAAAAGAAATTACAGAAAAAAAGGAAAAAAGTCACCCTCTTGTTCTAATGAATAAATTACCTTAATTACAAACCTCAAATCATCTTCAGTGCAAAGTGGCTTTCTGTAAAGCCATATTCTAATTTAGAGTTGTGGCAGTTAATTTTCAACAAACAATTTTGGTAGAAATATCCTGGCTAAATTGCATGTATGGGCGAACAACAAAATCATTTATACATCTGCTCACTCTTCAGTACAGGCACTAAAAGAACTGCAAATAGCATTTCACGTTTTACAAGAGCCTTTGAAGAGTCTATAACTGGTTTTAGATGCACAGAACATCACATTTAGGATTTTATCGAAGAATAAAATCTTGACAGTCTGTAAAACCTCACACTTAATGGTACATTAATTAAAAGGGTGTCATCCTAGTATCTGGGTATATGGATTGATAAAAATCTTACATTTATGGTACACATCCCTAATTTAGTTAAGAACCTTAAATCAAAGATGGTTTCTGTTTTATAGTTTTAGAAATTAATCATGTTTCTCTATTTCTTTAAAGAAAAAGCTTATGGATGTCACCCATCCACCTGTCATAAATTATGGTTAAATACTGTTCCACTTTAAAAAGACTTAAGGCAGTCTATCATGCTTTTCTACAGTTAATGTTGCAAAATATTTCACTCCCCACAACACTCTTTATGATTTAGTTGGCTTCACACCCTTAATTATTTGTTAGCAACATTCATACGATAAAATATGATACCATGCACTAACTGATCCCATAATTAAGAAAATGGGCAGCAGGGACATAACATACAGACAACAGACAGTGACAAGCTCAACATAAGACCTAAAAATATGAAATAGAAACTATAATCTAATATTGTCTGTACGTAATTACATCCTTTAGTGATAGTGTCAGTGGTAATTGTACAGCAGAAATTAAAAATCAAAAGCAATGTGCAAATCTTGCATTGTGCAAACGAAAGTCAGCAGTGTAGTTCAGACCAGTGCCAGTGATAATTAAAGTGAGTTATTGCAATATCCTTGGTATCTTTAATATGCAATATTAAAGATACCAAGGACTTGTTTTCTGTGTGTCATCTATGTTCCTGGCTGCACAGTGGTGCAGTAGGTAGCGCTGTTGCCTTCTCCCTGTGCACGCGTGGGTTCTCTCCGGGTACTCTGGCTTCCTGGAGTCCAAAAAGTCCAAAAAACATGACTGTTAGGTTAAATTCTCCTTAGGTTGGTTGTCTGTCTCTGTCCAGGGTGTACCCCGCCTCTAGCCCATTGAATGCTGGAGATAGGCACCAGCACCCCTTGTGACCCCAACAGGGATAAGTGTGATGGAAAATGGATGGATGGATCCATGTTCCCAGTCCAAACCATCTTGTCCTGGAGTCCTGCAGCCACTTCATGTCCCTTCTAGTCCCTGGTCTCACCTCTCCATGGACTTCATCACATGGTCTCCAGTGGTCTACCCTTTGCCACCGATCTGTCCCCATTTCTGTACTGATATATAAAAACTATAGATATCAGCTACTGGTGTTCACCATCCAGGAGAGAGAAAGCAGGACACCCATTGTCCATGAGCCTTAGAAGCCAAAACTTTTGGAGAAGACTAAGAAAGGTCCTTATGAAGGTGAGGACAGTCACCTAGGCAGAGGGTCTAGTTGTCCACCAAAGAGCTCCCTCTTCATGTGGGAAGAGGGAGCTCTTCCCACATGAAGAGGGAGCTGGGAACTGTCTTTATTTGTCCATTTCCTGTTTCTATGGTGAACAGGAAGCCATTTGGCTTCAAGTTCCCAAGTCTCTTAATATTCATCCTTTCCTTTGTCCTGGGTCAAGTCCTATGTTCAGGTTTGTTGTGAGCCTCGCTCCAGGCCCCCTCCACCCACCCGACTCATTGATGGGGCTCCTGCTCACATGGTGAGTTGTTTCCTTCAGTCCTGAAAATGGAGCCTGCATTATCTGGTTTATGGACCGGAGGAGTGCTCATGGGCTCCTATCAGACACATCTTGGACAAGGATCTTTTCAAAGATTTCCATCATTCCCATCCCAATCAGCCTGGAGGTCCTTAGGGAACTTTGAGAAGGTGAAACTATTATGACTTGATATTTGTCTGTTCTCCACTCTGCAACTCCCATCTCCTCCAATGCAAATAGTCCAATTTCACTCACCTGTGATCAGCTCTATTTAAAGGTGCATAACCACGTTATTTGACTCTTTTAAAATGTATACGTCAGTAGTTCACTCTGGTTGCATACAACATTTTTATGAAAGATTATCATGGCTTATTAGTTGTTATTGTGTTTTATGCTTTGTTTTGTTAGTAAATAAAGCCTTTCATGTTTATTTACGATTTTAACAGAAGTACACACTGCATATGCGCAGCAGGGGTTAAAACAAGGATGTGGCTAACGGCTATTAGTATCTCCAGGCATAACAATGAAGAAAGGTCCAAGATCCAGTGAAGAAAAAAAAAAAAACACTAAACATATATATGATTTCAAGAGGTAAAAGACTGGAATGTCGCTGGGAATACAGTATGAACATCGGTGTTCACTGAAGCAATGCTAAACCTGCTGAGACTCAGATGTGACTGCAGAGTTGACTGACGTGAGGAAATGTTCTTATATGAGGCTCTAAAGGTTTCTGTAAAATCCATCCCTCCATTTTCTAACACGTCTATCCCTTGTGGGGTCGCAAGGGGTGCTGATGCCTATCTCCGGCTGTCAATGGGCGACAGGCAGGGTACACCCTGGACAGGTCGCCAGTCTATCGCAGGCTGTAAGATCGATTTATTTAATTAATAGTGGTTGGCTGCCTTGCTTTACAGCTTTACAGCGAGGCATTGCAGATGGTCAGGTTCAGTCTGGCATTATTTAATTTTGATTTATTAATTAAGCAGACGGGCATTATGATAGTTCTGCGATACTGCCGGTAGATGGCGTCACGTGTGTTTATATCTGCTAATCGCGCCCGGCACTGGGGCTATTTTTATCCACAAAAAGGGTTATTAAAACATTATCAGGATGGAGGCTTGGTGTATATAACCTTATTTTATCATGATCAATCGGTTTTTGGTCTTTTGTTTTTAAAGCATATAATGTTGCTATATACCTTTCAGCACTTTCCAGCCTTCAAGTTGGAGATTTACCGCAGCCTTGGATAAGTCATCTAATCTATGTCTCTTCATGCATGACCCTTGTCCATCTTATTTTTTACCATATAAATTCTGGATTCTCTGATGTGTGTGTACCAAATCATCCCTACCCAAGACTCTGCTGCTTCCATGTAATCTATTGTGCCATCTCCATCATAGCCTGCCTTTCCGTGGTTTTTCTATAGAGAAGCGAGAGTAACTCTACAGAGTGCAGGATGAAGTGGAACTGTCTGGAGACAAAGACAGTCACATCTTTTTGGATTTTCATGATAGACAGATTTCTGTAGGAGCCTTCCATCTGGATTGAACCTCTCAAACTGATCCTGAAAACTTGTATTGTACTTGTACTTGTATAGCGCTTTATCAGGTCAGAAGACCCCAGAGCGCTTTACACTACAATCAGTCAATCACCCATTCACGCACACATTCACACCCTGACAGTGGTGAGCTATGTTAATAGCCACAGCTGCCCTGGAGCAGACTGACAGAAACGAGGTTGCCATACATCAGCGCCACCGGGCCTCTGACCACCGCCAGCAGGCAATGCTGGTGGTGGTCACCTCTGCATGTGGCCACATGAAGCTTGCTGGCTGTTGTGTCACCCAACCCCCCTGTCAGATTGTTGAAACTGAAAAAAAAGTCAGCTTGTAAGTGTAAAAACTAAAATATAGAGTTAAGGAAAACTTTAAACTGAAAAAAAAAAGATTTTACTATAAAAAAAACAGTTTTGAATGTCTGTGCAAATTCTCGGTTATCCGGGTCATCGCAACAGCAAACAGGCTTAAATCCGAGGCAACCGGACTGTCGCGTAGTTTTTTCTGAAAAAGTTTCGACACCTATCCAGGAGTCTTTGTGAAGTTTTTAATATTTTGAAACTTTTTGAATTAAAAATAAAAAAAATCTGAAACAGAACAAAAATTCAAAACATAAAAATGTGAAATAAAGAAGGACAGAATAAAATCTGTATTCAAGCTGAAAATTATTTTCATTTTGCTTGTTTTTATTTTTAATATTTTTATTTTTCAGATATCTCAACATTTTTTTTTCAATCTCAACTACTGTTTTCAAATCTGCAAGAATTGTCTTTGACCTTTCTTGGCTCTATAATAGTCTGATTCATTACAGTCATGTGATTAAAAGAATAAAATAAATGTCTTTATCTGTCATTGTAACATACATTCCAATGAAATTCGTCTTCTGTTTTTAACCCCTCCCTTAGGGAGCAGTGGGCTGCCACTGTGCAGCGCCCGGGGAGTATTCTGGGGCTAACCGTGTTGCTCAGAGACCCATAGTGGCAATGCAATAGTTTGAGGATTATACAGGATTATTATATACCTGTTTTATATTGTTTGTAATTGTAATGTCTGCTGCCTTGGCCATGTCAAAATGTGTAAAAGAGATTTTAATTTAAGTGGGACTTCCTGGTTAAATAAAGGTAAAATAAGTATATATGGACATTTTGGTTACCTTTTGACATCCTAATTTGGATATATGCAACATTTCTTGAATTTAAATGCCTCTTTGTTGTTTTGATGGGCACAGCATTTCATTAAGTTTAGCTGTTTTTTTATTTTTACATAAGTAAACGTCCATTTCCCAGGACCAGCCTCCTTGTCCATTTTTGTATTTTTTTTTAAATCAAACAAGGCATGCTGAATCTTATTAATCTTCATAGTTGTAAAATAGTACACTTGATATATTTTTTTGTTTTCTGCAGATATTAGTTTTTACAAACAAAATGTTTCAATTTCATTACACAGGTTTATTACGTTAGTTTTTCTTTTTAAAGCAGGATGTGAACTTGCTGTAAAAGGGCTTGGATTAAAAAAAAAAAAAAAAAGCAACTTTAACACTGACATGAGGTTCCACTCGGAATAAATTTGAGAGCTGCTGATCAACCTCCAGTTAGGGCCAACCGATCAAGACCGAGGTGTCAGTACAGGGCTTAGCTGGAAGCATAAATGCCACACTCTCTTTAAGCGATGATGAAAGAATGTTCCGCTTGATATGTACGCCTCCTAAACACTTTGACGTAGGCGATCGACCAATCCCTCCCCAAAGACGAGCGGTGACAACAGATGATCTACTCAGGTAAGCACCATCTTGCTTTTCAAAGTGCTTTACACTGAAACTCATCATAAGAGGTTGATTTCAAAGTCACTGCAAGTCTGCAGCGCGACAGATTTCCTGCCCATGTAGATATCTGACGAAGTCACGGATGTCTTGGAGGCACAGGTGATAATAGGGCCTTAATCGCCCTGCTGGTTCTGCTTGTCCCTCTCAATGTCACATATCCGGATGAATGCAGCAAAAATCAGTCCTCAGCTGAAATAATGCCACTTTATCTGCTTTTGTCAGACCAAGGTATTGGTCACGGAAAGTGGGTGAAAGATTAAAGGTGTGCCTGATATGTGGAATTTTAAAAGCCAGTGTACTGTATAATCACTGGGTTAATACTATTTGGATGGTGCAAGTTTGAAACTCCAGGATTAAAAATAAAGCTGAAATGCATATTTTTGCATGCAAGATGTAAAGGCTTTTTGAAATAGAGGCTGGTCCTTTGAGAATGATGGGCATTTCCGACACACGCAGGGGATCAGAGCTTAACCATGTAGTGATTCCACCTTTGGTCAATGAGCTTTGTTAAGCAATAACACAATGGGGTGGAGAACCTGACAAAAGCAGATACGGTACTGATGGTTACCACGTTATTTAATCTACTTCCCAGAGTTTTCTACAAATTCATTCAAACTAATTTTAGATCTAGTTTGTCACATGGGAAGCAACAGGTCCTCCTAATTTATTTATTTATTTTTGGTTTGCTTTGTTGTTGCTATCGTTATTTAACTTCAATAACATCTTTCCTCCCAAAAAATAAGCTTTATGCGTGTCGTGACATCACAAAAGACATCAGCCAATTTATTGTTGCTCTTTTGAATAGCTCATTTGTAGTTTTTATTGGTTTTTTTGCTTTTATTAGCATTTCTTTTAATCTAATTCTTTCTTGAACTGTGTTTTCTTGTATTCTACACGGCTAAGGCAAAACACATGTAAGAACACCGCATGGTTTATGGGAAAACTGTCACACAGAAGCACTTTGTAAAGAAGAGCAAGGCACACTGAAATTTGCAGATTTAAAGGTCCCTAATCAATATTTTCTTTAAATTTAAGTCAGGTGAACGAAGATAGCATTCTTACATCAAATGCATGCCATGTAGTTTGCATAAAAAACAAAAATACAGGATGTCATCAATTCAAATAATTATCCTTTAACTTGTTTTAACACAGGGACATATGTATTTATTGCTTTATGAATATACTGCATACTCCTTCTGCCACAATTTTAATAACAAATATCAGTAAACACAATTTCTCCAGTACGATGGTCTGACAAAGAAAGCTCCTGGCAGAAATATGGGGCCACCATACCTCCTCTTACCCCTGACTCCGCTCCTTGTATCTCATTGAGCCATGCCGTACCAGCACCCCTACTGTGCAATACCATCTCATTTATCATGTATCAAATGCAAACTTCAATGCATTGCCCTCAGATGCGCCGTGGAAGCAAGGTGTATGATGGGCTGGCTGCCGTCCAATCCTCAGCTGAATAAACACAAGGGCCATTTTCAGGTTGGCAGACACTGAGATGTTTGTCTTTCAAGGCAATCTTCGTCCCTCTCTCCCATACAGTTCACCCCCTTCTCATCTCAAACACGAAATCGGTAAAGAATCGGTGAGAATCTAGCACTGAACAAGTCACTATGATGCCAACAGGCTGCTGATATAAACTGCTGTGACAGGCAGAGAAACATAAAATATCCTATAAGATAGTAAATCACAGGATGAAAAGCAGTTTCAAATGATTAAGCATAACAATACATTTGAATTTGATATTTATATAAGATGTCCAGTTAACCAATTAACCATCTATGAAGGATTCAGTAACAACATTGAAAACAATTGTAGCTCCAAGTGTGTTCTACTAAAGGACCATGCATATGTTTTTGTAAGTGATAGAATAAACTATTTGTCCAGCACATGAGTTGCATAGAGGTAATTTAAGTGGACAGATGGTGAGAAGAAAGATACTTTTTTGGGTTTAGAACATTTAGGTCTTTACAGTGGCAGCTCTGACATTAATGGTGCCCTGTCCCCTCCATGGAAGAAGATAGATGAAAATGCACTGGGAAACTAATAATTATTTTACAGAATAAATTTTTATTTTTTTGCATTTCACACTAAACTCTGTATTAAGAAAACCCTAAAATGTCCAATTAATTCAGAAAGCTATAAATATATTTTAAATGTTAATTCTAGTTTCTAAAGATTAATAATGATAGTTAAGATTGGTTTCACCAGGCCAGAACATTACAAAAATCTGAAATTGGCCAGCAAATGTCTGATCAGTCCATCCCAAGGTATTTATGGTTTTTGTAATGTTTTTGGTTGTTTAATTCTGCTTTCTATTTCCAGACGGTTGAGAGGACAGATGAAATAAAGGCACTGTCAGTATCTGATAGGCCCAAGGTCAGCAAAGGTTGTCTGTTGCACCCTGAACAAGGTTTATATTGTTTATTTGCATGTAAAGGTGACAGTTGTGTGGGGTTCAGAACCTCTCTTCACTATTACCATTCTGCACAGGGTAATCACTGCAAGGAAATATGGCTCCCTAGTGTTAATGAAGCAGAAGTCGGTAACTTATTCGCAGCTTCTGATTTAATGCTTAATGATGCTTTTTCTTATGTTATTCTGATACCTAAACTGACTAATTCTATGGTGAATAAAGGTAATTTAAACAAAGTTTTAGATTGATCAAACTGTTGCTATTTTTCTGAAAACACACACTGAAGAGCATTATCAGTGTCGTTTTTTTTTTTTGGCATCACGGACACCTCAAATTGAGCCAAAGGCGCAAGTTGCCTAGAGCGTCCATTATGCAAAAGCCAGGGAGTCGGCACTGTTCATTTCTGTCAATTAGCAAGGGAGTTTAGCATTTTTTTTGTATAACTTTATTAGTAAGGTTAATTTAGACATTCTGTCATCATAGAGACAATGTAATTTGGCTGGTTTTATATTCAGCAATTAATTAATCCTATTAAAAACAGATCCCTGGAAGACTGGTTTGTTGTTCTTCAACATATACAATGAATACATAAAAAAAAATCATAAAACCTGCTTGTGACATAATATTTCTATCTAAGAAAAATGTACACTCTTCTACAAACTGCAAAAAAAAGTAGAGAAAAAATCCTACCTACTAGACCACTGATTGGATGAAAAAACAAAACAAGAGCTACTCCTTCATGTATTCATGACCAGGCTCTTGTTTGGAGATGGTCTTTTTTTTTTTTTTTTTTTTTTACGAACACAAAAGCAAGCAGGCTCTGCGGATTCTGTCAGTTTAAACAAATAATGATGCAACACAAGTGCTTCCAGTGAATAGGAAATACACTGCTGAATCACCAGTGGAGCCCCACAATACTTAGCCATGCATCACAACAGCCAGGACGGGCTCAATATTAACATTTCCTTTGACACGTGGCTAAAAGGTTTTTTTTAACCCACCGAGGTTGAATGGGAATCAGTGAATAATAAGAAATTAAAAGCTACAGAAGACACAGGGGAAGAGTGAGGGAGAAAGCCAAATCCTGGCCCCGGGGCTTAATGTTAGAACACAATGGCCGCCGAGGCAGCAAAGAAGTAGACGTTTCTTATTCGCCCCCTCCTCCTAGAGCCACCTGCATTACAATTAACCTCATGGCAACCTTGAGGTCTCTGATTAGTGATGGCCTATTGTCTCGAACCCATTAATGCTTGGCCCCCAGTCTGCCCTCAGTACACTCATGTCAACAAATCAAACCTGGTTTCCGGCATGGACTCTTACTGCAGGGAGCTGGCCTCTAAACACGGGACAACTAACTATGAGATGGCAAACAAGGGGCTCTGCAAGGCTTAAGTACCTGTGACGTCAGGTAAAAGTTGCAAGAAGAAATGTTTACAGATTTGTATACAGATTTTTAAAAAGTAAATCAGCATGAAAAGATTCAGTCCCATACAGATTTGTTCTGTTTTTGTTTTTTGTTACAGTTAAATGTTCCACATCATCAAATTCATTTTATTAAAGACAACCAGAATAAATACAAAATACCAATTTTATTTATTGGAAGGAAAACCATGTTAAATAATATAATAGCTTCCCTAAAGTTAATAATGCATTAACTGAGCCTCCCTAAATTTACTGACATCTCAGTTCATTTTCGCTAACTGTACCCATACTTGATTACTGACCAACCTAGAATCAAGATATCCCTTAAATAAAACTCATATGTCAACAGGAAGTAGTCTAGAATGTGTAAAATGCAACACATCATGACCTGGTCCCAAAATATTCAAGAACATGTGAGAAACGAAGTCGCCAACATATGCCATAAAACCATTTCTATGGATTTGGGACTCCAGCGAGCCTCAGCGATGGCCGCTGTCTACACATCGACAAAATCTGGAATTGTGTTGAACCTTCCCATAAGTGGCCAGGCTACAAAAATGGGATTTACCAAGAACCATCTTGATGATCACCTACACATTTGATAAAAAGAAAAAAAAAAAAAGGCCAGCAACACAAAAATGGAACATTTTGGATGTGTGCGCCCCTTTACATCTGATGTAAAACGAGCACATCGTTAAAAAAAAGACCATTACATTGACAACCAACCATCTGGTGGTTGTCTTTTGATCTGGGACAGCTTTACTGCTTCAGGATCTGGACCAGTGTCCTTCAGCTCAAATGAACTTAGGTGATGCAGCAGGATAACTATTCAAAGCAATGTAGTAAGGCCACCTTTGAATAATTTAAAACCAAACTAAATGAATGTTCTGAGGTGGCAGAGTTATAGTGCAGACCTCAATGTGACATATGCTGTGGTATGGACTTAAACAGGCTTTTAGACCATGCAAGGCAAGGCAAGTTTATTTATATAGCACTTTTCAGTAACAAGACAATTCAAAGTGATGATGCTAATTATGTTAAATGTCTGGCCACAGTCGTCACTGAGAGTGACATAACCAGTTGTTTGGTTTAGGGGCTGGTTACTTTTCACATGGGGCAAGATTTATTTGGAAAGCTTTTACAGCTACATTTTGTAATTATACTTTATCTTTATCTTTGTCTGATATTAAAGTTTATTGATTATCGGAGACATTTATGTGTGTCAGAAAAGCAAAAAGCTGAAGAAATCTGCAAGCAGGCAAGTACTTTCTCACAGCACTGTATGTCCTTGTACATCTAATAGAACCACTGTAAGAAAATGACCCATTCAGTCTTCACCGGTGACTCTCAGGAGAAGCGAAAGACTCAGAAGAGGGAACATTTGAGGAATTAAAATCGCGCCAGATGTTGGGAGCCCCTCAAGGACTAAAGCGACACATTAAACATAATATCACCTCGTGCACTGGAGTGCAATCATCAGTTCTCTCCGGGGAGCTGTTACACTATGTGTTGCTGCCACAGTTTAAATCTCAAGAAGTAAAAAGTAATGCAGCACAGACGGGGGTTGGCCCACTCAGAGAAGACACTTGGGAGCAGGAGCGGGGTCTGCCACTGTGGTGCAGACAGGGTTTCTGTTTGTATGGATGTTAAAAAACAATCAATAGGAAATAATCACATGGGATTTAATTAATTATCTAAACACATTCTTTTACATTTCTGAGTGCAGAATATCTAAAGAAAATCTATAGGAAATAATCATATGTGATTTAATTAATTATATAAGCACATTATTTTACATTTCTGAGTTGCAAAAAAAAAATTCCAAAGCACACATCTTGGATTTCTTTCAGGGTAAAAAAATGTATAGAACCTGTGTGAAAATAATTTCATAATAGAAATGGTCAAAAAACTGTGTAAAAAAGAAATGCATGTTATTTAGAAATGCATACAAATTAGATCAACTTATAATCAAATGATACTATTGAACCAAGGTTGAGATTTATGAAAAAGAAAGCATTTCAAGTTTTGATCAGAATTAAATTTGAGATGTGTGATGAGACTATTAGGTTAAAAATGAAGACTAAATTACAGTAATGTCATCGCTAATGAAATGAAATGACGGCAGTTATTACGCTCTAATTATTGTAAATATGAGATGTTTAATTTGAGTTTGATAATTAGTTGTGCTGTGAAGTAATACATTGATTTCATATCACATAACATTAGGAGTTTAGCAAAGCCAAAAATAAAATGATGCCACACTCGACCTGTGTGCTGTAACCTGATTCCTTCATTGTATTTCATTTGTTTGAAATAGCTTAGTACCGAGCCTGCCAAAAACAGCTTTTACAGGATTCATAAAAAACAAAGAAATATTAAAAAATGTTTCAATAATTTATAAAGATAAATGTGCACAGATACAATTGAACACAAATCCAAGAAACCAATGAAAACGTACACTTTTTTTGTGTTGTGTGGAATTTTTCACCTAGTTTTTTCTATTTTTCCTGCACAATTTGTGCATGGAATTTATGTTTTTCGTCTGGTGTTGTCATGCTACACAATTGAAATAGCAGTTCACAATAAGGTGACAGGGTATTGGACTAAAGGCAACGTTGTCTCTTGTATATCTCTTAAGCAAAATTTTGTTCAGTTTCAACATTACTTTGTACCAGTGCACAGAGCAAGACCAATAAAGAACTTAAGGGGTAAGTTTAGTATGGAGAAACTAGCTCGGCCTGCAAAGTTCTGATCTACACCTGACAGAACTAGTTTGGGATGAATTAGAGTGGACATTTCGACCAGTCTGAGCCTTTTTCTACAACATCAGTGTCTGACCTCTAGTGATGGGTCCGGCAACACCGATGCGTCGGCGCTTGTGTCGAGCTCATAGAGCGAAACATGGCTGTGTCGATGCGTGTCGAAGCGCGTATCGCAATGGAAAAGTCACGTGACCGATACAGGAACTGTTTCGAACTGACGCGCCAAACTGTGTTTATAAGCAGTGTTCCCTCTAAGCTGCGCCCCTGTGCATTCGCGCACAGCATCTGGATTCAGCGCGCACAGCAAAGCTATGCTGCGCAGTAAATAAAATCCAAGCTTAACTGTAAACACAATAATAATAAACCAAGTTATTTTTTTTTACCATTTTGCAACTCTGGTGAGATTGTATACCACGGCCCGGCTCTATGAACGCCAGGTGCTGATCGGAGCGCACCACTGATTGATGGGTTGGGCAGACTCCTTTATGGTTGGGCAGGTTGCTCTGTGCGTCTTTGTTCTGAGCCTCGTTTCATAAAAAACGGCTGATCTACACTGAGTAGAAAGCTGCTACTCTGAGTAGTTCTACACCACTCTGTCATGCTCAGCGCTCAGATGCATGAGCATGAAAAAAAGTCCGATCAATGGAACGCAAATAACGTGATTCACCATGGCAACGGCAGGAAATAAGCTTGGAAGTGCGCTTGTCCTGCGAGTAGAATTAGAAATCTTTAAAGAAGGCATATGGACAATATTAAACCATAAGAAACAATGCTGTTGCTGCTCAAAACCGCAAGAGAGAATTGTTGAAAAAGTCAATGCATGCGCAATATGAAAGTTATGTGATGGAGAATTAAAGCTGTTTTCTCACACTTCACTCGTTCAACACAAAAGGGGGAGTATGTGTGTGTGTGTGTGTGTGTGTGTGTGTGTGTGTGTGTGTGTGTGTGTGTGTGTGTGTGTGTGTGTGTGTGTGTGTGTGTGTGTGTGTGTGTGTGTGTGTGTGGAGGGGGGGGATTGATTACTAAAAGCATTGAAAGGACATGGCAGCAAATCATGATGAAGTGCAGTTTAACCAGGTAAGGTTAAGTTAAAAGTTTTCTTATGTTTAACGGTACTCAACTAAAGCATTAATTGGCTATATTCAACATATGCAATTAATGATGGGATGGTGTGTGTTGTTGAAATAACTGATATGTTCATCTTTTTGCCATTGTTCACCAATCCTTCTAAAAAATTAGTTGACACTGATTGTCTTGTAGGTGTTTAATTTGTGCCAACCTCACTTTATATTAACCACTTAGGCTATATAGAATGGAAAATTAGAGCTGGACGTGCCAAAATTTGATACAGAATAAATTATTGCTTTCATTCTGGAACACCGTGACCTTTAAACTATAACTGAGTAACATTTCTGACAGCACAACATACAGTTGCCTCTGAAAGATTTTCTGCGTCTCCTACGTTATTAAAAAGCTGCCGTTGGCATAAAAATGAAGAGCAGCACAAAGAAATTGTTCAGAACTGAGAGCGTTCCTTCGTTGTCTTAGAAAAGCGATGTGCGGCTGAGGATATTGAAATAAATCATCTGACGAACAAATATTTTTTTTGAATAATAATTTGTAAAAAAAAAAAAATGCCTGTCCACAATCATCCTCATTCACAACAGAAAAAAAAAGCTACTGGCAGGGACCACAAACCAGAGAAACCAGCAACTGGGCGAGAAATGCAGGCTTGCTTTATATTGGGGAAGAGAGGGAAAGAAAGCACGGAGAGCAGGTGGAGGCAATCAGATGATTATGGGAAACAGGTGAGAGCAATGAAGGTAGAGAGCTGAGGGAGAGGTGGAAATATAAACAGTGCAGACAGGAAGAAGACACAAAAATCCAGCAGAAACTCAATACAAAAGGAACTAACAGAATTTACTAACTAAACGTAGAAACACTAAGGGATGGAAAAACTGAAGAAGGAACTAAAAGAGTCGGTGCAAAACAGCAAACTTCCCGGGGATGATGACAAGGATATAACTCAAGCTCATACATATGTGAAATGAGAGAAATAAATACTTTTGGCAATGTAGATCATAAATTAATACAGACTACTAGTATGTTGCCATTTTATAATTTATCTCCATATATTGGATGTGAGTAAGTGGTTGTTGGGTTTATTATTGGATCTCCAAATAAATGCCAACAATATATTTGAAACGCACTGTGATTGCCTGGCGACCTGTCCAGGGTGGACCCCTCCTCTCAACAATGCCTGCTGGGCCAGCCCCACAAGTGGATGGATGGGACTTTAAATATTTAAAATATTTATTCAGATGTTTGTAGACTGATATCAGGCACACTTAAATTACATATAAAGAATTTGGTGTATTTTTAGAAACAGATAGCAGCATGTTTTTTATGTTTGTTATTTTATTTTTTTATTTTTATTTTTTGTTATGGGGAACTTATGTCTTCTTTTAGTATTGTAAACTTTAATCATGTTTTCATGGTCTTTCCACTGCATGGATTTGCTTTTATTACAGTGCTACGGGGCATTTGTTGTTTCACAGCTAGTTTCCTCCAGATAAAGATTTTAATTAAGAAGATGAGGAAACCTCCCGGGTTTCCTTTTTTGCTCCATTCTGTTTTTTTCACATCAAATAATTTCAGCTACTTTCTAACTCTAACAGAGAAGCTTAGCTACACATTTACTATCCACCACTTGTCTTCTTTTGCCAATAACTTGCAGATGCCATTGTGTTTCCTTCTGTGGGTAAGAGGTCAACAAGAAGACAAATGGGCTTAATTAAGCGCAATCCTTTATGCGATTTCATATTCATCGAGGTCCACCGAGATTCGGAATTGTAAACAAAAGCTTCTCTCTCTTCCAGAAGCCAGACAAACCATTAAGCATTTAATTCAACCAGGCCCAGGTGTATCTCTCTGTCTAGCTAAGCAATAAGACAGTTCAGACCATTTATGCAGTGTCCAGCGTGCAGGTGGCAGAGAAGCTTCTGGGGCACACCTGCTAGCTGATTCACCCATTAGAGGACGTGCCACACTGTCTACAGGCCCCGTCCCATGGGGGAACTCCTGACCATGCAGCTGCAGATGCAGAAAAACCTGTGATGGATTACACCAAATTTAGCTCTACTTTTCTCGAAAATCTCTGTTGTGACTGCAAATGACGGAACTAGATGCTTATTTTCGATGCATTGGATAACTTTTAGTTGACATTGGTATCTCAGAAGGTTTGCTACATGAAACAAAGAAGTAAAATTTAGGCAGCCACACATAGATTGAAGATCTAGAGCACTTTGCAATAGTATTTAGGCTTCCTGAACTTTTTCATGTGTTGTCAAATTACAGCCCCAAATCAGAATGACAATTATTTGGGATTTTATGTCATAGAGCAAACGACAGTAGTGTGTTATTGAAAAGTAGAAGGAAAAATTGATGCCTGCTCAATAAACATTTTTGGGAAAAAAAATGTGAGTTTGTATTCACCCACGTTTAACAAAGAGATAAAATGCAGTGCTGTCACTTGCCTTCAGAATTCTCCTTATTATTAAATAAAGTCTGCCTGTGTGAAATTTAATCAGTATAAATACAGCTATACTGTAATGAAATCTGACCTTTATGGAAGAGTTGCAAAACTCTTGAATTATTGAAAGAAAGCCATAGAATTACTCTCAGCAACTTGGCACAAGCTACAAGTACATTACTATCGAGCAATGATGCAATTCTCACGAGATCTGAAACCAACCACGCAGCGGCGCTCTGCCCTGAATCGCTCGTAGAATGGAGTGCCTGGCAGAAAGTGCGGTGCAGCGCTCCTGCAATGCTCCTGCTTTCAAGTGTGTTAATGTGTGTATGTATGATTTATTGTTGATATACTGTTGAATTTGTACAGTGTCAATGAATGCTCTGAAAGCTGCTTTCAAATTAGATGTATAATTATTATTGTCATTATCCAAGTCTCCTTAATAAGGATGCAGATACAGATGTATTCTCACTGACCTGCTGCCATTGTGGAGCTAGCTTTTCCTTGTGTGGCAACACCATTCTGTAGCACTGTGTTGAGAGACAGTAAGGAAGTTTAAACAAAAATTCAAGCTGGAAGGCTCAACCCTTGCGCACCTGCATCCACTGATTGCCTCGCCAAGCCTCTGAGCGCCAGCCAATCTGCATGAAGTCCTCATCCTACCATCCCACGAGACTGCTTATAAGGCTCTCCACCCATGGATTCTGCTGCTCTTCAGCTGAGCTTTGACCCTCCTCCACCTTATCTCTTCATTCACGCTTTCAAGCTTCGCCTGACTTCTTCTCCCCTACGGCCTCCACCACCAGTATCCGGACGCCAGCGGATGATTTCACTAATCCTAATCAATGAATATCCAAGCTCATAGACATTCGCAGTTTTCATGTCTTCTGCCAGGGTCCGAGTGACAAAGAACTTTTCTAATTTATGTCAATAATTCTCCCTAACTGGGGCGTCCTCCGATGGCGCAGGGGTAATGCGCACAACCCATGTACAGAGGCTGTAGTCCTCGATGTAGCTGGCCTGGGTTCAATTCCGGCCTGAGGTCCTTTGCCACATGTTTTCCCCCCTCTCTCAAACCCCCTTTCCTGTCAGTTTACTGTATGACAAACAAGCCACTAGTGCCGTAAAAACCCCAGAAAAAGAGTTAAATAAAATAAATATCCCTAATTGTCTCTTTTTGTCTGTGTGAATCTCTCCAGATTGAACTGCCGCTTTTTGGACAGTTTCAGATGTCCTAAGACTTCCTCACTGAAATTAAACTTCGAACTTTGAAGTGTTAAGGGTTTAGAAAACTATTCTTTTGACGTAACCAACTAATAAGAGACAACGATTTTAAAACACCAAAAAGACACCACTTTAAAAAAAAAATGTCCCTGTTAAATAGCAGTCGGCTAATTTGAATTCTATACAAACTTTGTCTATTTTTATCTACTTCTTTTTGTCTTTATCCATTTTTATTTTTGCAAGTTTTGTCTGATTAACTGAACCCACCTTGCAATAACTTACAAAGTGAATCAAGAATGAGTCACATTGAAACAGAGTTAACATGTTAGCATTAGCCTAACACTTCAGCAAACTGTTCTACCCAAAATGTCGTCAGGCAGAGCAAGACATGGGTTTATTGAAGAGTGTAGCTGTGTGTGTCGGGTCAGATATATGTTGAGAAATAAAAACATTATCCTGCAGAACCTTCTCCTCAGATAAAGCATCATGTATGTCAAGAAAAATAAAGACTCCAGCACACGGACAGTCATTTGTGAGTTAATTACGTGGACTTAATCACAATGCTAATATACTTGTACACCATGAAGCGCAGTCTTTTACTGCATTTTCAATTAGCTATTAGCAGTGAGTTTGCAGTTGTGCTCCAGTCCCTGGATTTACAGTTATAATATTGGCTGCACTACTACCTATAAAAAATGCTTCCTGTATACTAGTAGCTGAACTAGAAGATAACTTTCGGTCCAACGTTTCAGACATCATCGACTGCATTGCTCCAATTAACGTGAAGGTTGTTTCTGGGAAGAAGAACTTATTTCCTGAGAAATCCAAAGGGGCATTTTGCACATCCATATCAAGTTCAGTACTAAAGTTGTCTCCAACTAAACCTGATCTTGACAAAATGTCCCAGTTCAGCCAAATAAACAACAAAAGCTTAAAAGAAATTGTACACAAACTAAGTTCCTCATCCTGCTGTCTCAATGTTCTACCCACAGCTTTCTTTAATAAAGTTTTGCCTGTCATAACGTCTGATTTGATAATAAACATGTCCCTTCTGTCAGGTGTATTCCCCCAGTCCCTAAAACAGCAATTATCAAACCACTGATGAAAAAGAATTATTTGGACCTACGTATATATTTATTTACTAGATCTAAATTTATTTTGTAAACAAAAAGTACAACATACAACTCTCTAAGTGGCAGCAGGTACTGAACAAATCAAATCTATCGGCTGTTAGTCGGCTGTAAGGGAGGTTAATTCGTATGAAAAAAGTGTGTTTTTCCAATTTGAATAAATTGTCCTTTAATGAGTGGTCTCCTTAACTGAGTGATAGTGACTCAAATTTAACCATGTCCCTGAAAATATTTTTACCATATTAAGGGGCATTTTCTTTCTTTTTTAAGAAAACTTCACAAAGTAAAACTTTTTTGATATAATAAATTGTAATTTGTCAACAGCTTGTGATGAATAACAAGAAAGCTCAGAAACACCTGGGATATTTATGCATGAAGATAAACAGTGGGTGCTCCATTAATATTTTTGAGGGAATGCTTAGGCTTGACATCACGTTCTACACGATTTATCAGTGTTAGAAATTATTTTGCAGACCCCCCATCCCTACAATTCTTTATTCCTGCCCTTGTATAAACTGAATAATTTAGTTAAGAAGGAACTATTCTCTTTTCAATTTACACAAGCTGTAAGATAACCCAAAGTAACTGCACACAAGTGAGATTTCACATGCGATTACTCTGCATGCTTAAATTACTGAACCGTAGGGATACAGGTGATATTATCAATGGAGGGCAAAAATAAAGGAGTTGGATTATTGTGCATCCATATTGAACTCATTACTCAGATATCGGCTATTTCTTTAAATTACTATAAAGGACTTGTATTATATGTAATTAAGTAGAGCAAAAATAATAGCGTTTTTTAGAGTTGTTTCCAATGGCATTGATGCCCCTTTGACGATTTTCCACATAGATTGACATGCATCTCCACTGATCCCACCCACCCAGTCAACGTGCTGTCTGCTCCTCCCCCATCAGGTAAACGCTTTAGACTCCCCTGAATGCCACAAAAAAAACACAAAAGAAAAAAAAAACACTGTAACCCGTGCTCATTGCCTGTTTGTTTGTCAGTTTGTCTTCATTATGTGTGATGTGAACCGCAGTGGTCAAAGAGAAATTTTGCCGCAGTGACAATAAAAGACTCTTGACTCTTGATGTCACAATAAATAAAACTGTCATTGTGTTTTATTCAGATTATATGTACTTGAACAGTTTTAAAAAGTAAAGACTTGAAAAATCACACCACAGCAAACCTACTAAAACATCACAGCCCACCTAAACCGAATGACTAGGCAAGCAGAGAATTTATCAGAGAAGCAGGCAGGAGTCATGTGGTAACTCGGGATTAGCTGCAGCAATCCAGATCTCAGGTGAGTGAATCAGAATATCTACTATTAATGCATTCTACAAATCTGGACTTTAAATGAGGGGGGGCAAGAAGAAAGCCATTGCGGAAAAGTCTCAGTTGTAGTTTCTCACAAGCCATGTGACATGCGTAAGATGACAAATGGAAAAAGTTGCTCTGGTCAGATGAGGCACAGAGTTTGAATATTTGGCTGAAATCCAAATCACTATTTGCAGTGGAAAACTTAAACTACACATCACTCTATACACCATATACCCAAATTGAAATCTGGTGGTGGCAGCATCCTGCTGTTGGGATGCTTTCTTCTGCAGGGACAGGGAAGCTGGTCAGTCGATGAGAAGATGGGGGAAGTTAAATACAGGACAATCCTGGAAGAAAACCTTTTCGAGGTTGTAAAACACTTGAAGGCAAATGTTCACCGGCCTGCAGGACAACAACTCTGACTATACAGCCAGAGCTACTGTGGAATACTTTACATTAAAGCATATTCTTGTGGTTGAATGGCCCAATCAAAGTCAAAACCAATATCCAGCTGAGAATCTTTGTCAAGACTTGAAAGGGGATGGTCACCATTGCTCTTAGTCCAGTGTGACAGGGCTTGAGGAAATGTGCAAAGAATTATGGACAGCAATTTTAGTCAGTTGAAGTACAAAACAGGTCTTCGCCATTATGCATCATAATGTGTTGGTTTATCACCTAAAACACAAATAGGCTAAATTAAAGTTTGTGGCTATGATCAAACACAATGCAGAAAAGTGATATAGATATTTGTGTTGCTTATGTACATAAGCAACAAACATTATGATATTTTATGTTATGCAGCTTGACCTTCTGACTGGCTAAGTTACCCAATCAAACGATCAAAACAATCGTTACCCAGCAATGCACGCAAACAGTTCTGGCTCGGTAAAATATGATACCAGGTGAAGCCGCGAGCCTTGACAGGTCGCCATTTTGAGGCCACTAATTTGGTCCCATTCTGGCAGCAGCAACTCCCAGCACAGCAGCAAGACAATTATATCCAGGTGCAAGGATTTGATTCAACAAATGCTAGGTAGATAATTCCTGCTTGCGCCAAGCAACCTCAACACCCACCCACCCCCCAAGATCCCTGCTTTCATCACCCCCTCCCCTCCTCTCCCCTCTGCTGTGTTGTCTGTCTTTTGGGCCAGCTTGTAACAGATGCCCTTGAAAAATCCACAGCCCTCATGTGTGACTGAGGACCTTGGCAAAAAAGCTGAAGCACTTCCAGAAACTTGAATGTCATGAACCGCATTGTATATTATAATAATTGGAGTGGCAGCAACTGAAAACATTCCCCTGAATATTCCAGGAGATAATGGGACATGCTAATGAGCATGGAATCAAGCCAATCCAAGAAATGAGAAAGGAGTACAAAGGGGGAAAGGTGCCCAAAAGAAAAAGAAAAAAGATAAATTAAAGACAGTAATACGTTCGGGTGCATGGACTGTGGTGGGGATGTGATGTATGTGTGCTCTGTGGAGTGCACAATAGCAGTGTACAGTCCCTCCTGTCAAAACTGTTGATGCACATTTGGGGGAAGTATAATTTAGGAGCTTGCACCTGGCAGACTCTGGGATTTCATGCTATGCTGGTATGCCAAGCCGCTCAAGCAACGCTAAGCTGAACTCGGAGCAGATTTCTCCGCTTGCCACACACAAAACATGACAAAAAGGACATAAATATCAATGCTGTTACTGGTGAGAGTTGTGTTAAATTGATCTACTTCCCAGGGGACTTTGACAGAAACTGTTTGGACTTTAAATCCCGACTAGTTCACAGAAATTTGGCTTGATTTACAGAATTTATTGGGGTTAAGCTTGAATGTGGAAATACATTAACATAACTTTGTCCTTTTTGTTGAGGAAATTATAAAGAAAGGATGAAGAGAAGAATAAAAAAAGAAAGGGGGGTGGTGCCTCAAGTGGCAAAGTTTATGTATCTTGGGGTCTTGTTCACTTGTGAGGGGAGAATGGAATGGGAAATTGACAGACGGATTGGTGAGGCTGCTGCAGCAATGTATACGCTGCACCGATCTGTGGTGGTGACGAGGGAGCTAAGCAGTGGAGCTCTTTCTTCTCTAGCCAGGATCTAAGCTGGGGTTGGGCTTTGGGTCATGGGGGTCAGCTGGGGCTGGGGCTGGGACGTCTGCTCTCCCTGGAAATAGGGTGTGGGGTTCTGCCATGAAGGGTTGGGTTGGGTTGGACGGCGTGCAGCCTCAGTGGGGAGGCCTTCAATCCGTGTGGGGGAGGCTTGATCGGCCGGTCAAGGCACCTCCGGGTTCATGGGGTGAGCTCTGGTTGGCTGGTTCGCTCAGACTGTGTAGGCCCCATCTGCATGGGTGGCCTCGGGAGTTGTTGGGGCTGGCATCGGGGCAGGGGGTTGGGGTTGGGGTATGGACCGGGTGCTTGCCTTCACTGCGGCACCACCTCTCCCCGTGTGGGTGGCGACTATTTCATGACTTCGTCCAAGAGTCGCTTCAGCATGGTATCAAAAAAAGAAAAGTTGCTGTCCCTGTGCAGATTAGATGCTAAAAGAGACACTTTGTCTCAACTTTGAACAGAAATGATTGCGCTCAGCCTCACATCTGGAGGGGGCGGGTAATGACCGCGCTACGTAAACCCGCTCATTTTCCAGGACAGGGAGAGGCTCAGAGAGCTGAATTAACGAGGATTACTCAGGCATGCATGAATCAAGCAAAACACCACTTTGGCCATGATTTTAATGAAGAAACAGTATTACAACATAGTTAAACGCTCGAACAGTTTATTTTGCATGATATAGGCCATTTAATGAAGCAATAAAGAGATAATAGAAAGGAGATTTTATATATTTCTCAGAATCAGCAGCTATTTTTCCATCACTCATCAGCAAAGATTCTGGTACAAGGTCCAAACAAAGCAACGCAGTCCAAGACCACCAAACTACCAACTAGGGCTGGACGATAATTCAATAACAATATATATCGATCGATAGATGTATATCGATGATAGAAAAAAGGGTCAATAAAAAGTTCAATAAAATAACAGATTTCCTTCCTTATGCATTCTAGCCATATAGGTTAATACTACAGTTACTACATCCTCCCATCCAATCATAAACGCGGATCCAGGAAACGCTACGTCACCATGCTCCGCCCCCTCCGAAGAGTTCAGAGAGTACGCTTTCTTTTTTTCTGTTTTAAAAACTTGCAGTTTTGTTTAAAAAGTTGGTTGAATAAAGGGTTGAGTTTGAATACAGTGTTTGTGTGTTCTGTGTCTAAATATTGGTTGCTAAGCAACAGCATAAAATGGTCAGTGCTGCACTTAAAATATGTTTTGAATTTGTTGATAATTATCGATATCGATGAATATAATATCTATTTTATCAATATGCTTTTTTTCTATATCGTCCAGCCCTACTACCACTCCCATGTATGACTGTTGGAATGACGTTGGAGACAGCGGGAGGACATCTTTCAGATCATCCCACTTTGGTCGCATCACTCCATTAAACACATTCTCAAAAGTCCTGGATCATCAAGGTGGTTTTTGGGAAATGATCCTTGGTTAATTTTGTTCAACAATGGATTCATGACTCTCCCATAAATGCTATTTCTGTCCAGTCTTTTGTTATTGTTAATTAATGAACACTGACTTTATCTGAGGCAAGTGATGCCAGCAGTGCTTTACATTTTCCTCCTAGGATTTTGCAATCTATTTAATGTCTTTTCACGGCAATGTTAAGATACATTTAGTGAGCCAGCCACTTCTAGGTGGTTTTACATTGTTTCACATTTTATCCATTTCTATAATCATTCATATTGTGATTTGCTTGAGTCCCAAAGCCTTAGAAAGGGGTGTATAACACTTTCCATACCGCCAATTGTGAGTTTTTCAGAAGTGAGTCTGTTTTTAATACATACCTGATGTTTTTTCCTCCGGTCCAGGCACGGTGTGTTGCTTTTCAAGATTTTTTACCCTATTTTGTTGCTGTCAGACAGATTAAAGTTTTGAGGGACTTATTTATTCTATATGTTTTACAGAAATCGCCTTTGGGTGTGGCAAGTGCAACTGGACAGAAAAATTGTTGCTAATAAAATATATGAACAACAAAGGGGGCAATTATTTTTTTTCACAAGGGCCAGGTTGGTTTAGAGACCCCTTCTCCCTCAATAAATTAAATCAACATTTGAAAACTGGATTTTGTATTCACCTACTTTATCATTGTCTGATATCAGAATTTGTTTATTGAGCTACAATGATTTAGTAATTAAGAGCAAAAGCAGAAGAAATATGTAATGTATCATAGTTCCTCGCACTATCATCCTCAGCTAGTGCTATCAATCCAGTAGCATATAAATAGGGGCAAGACCCTGGAAATATTTTATTTTGATTATTAGGATTTTTTTAAGTGATGGATGAAACACTGTGAACAGACATTATTTCATTCATTTTATATAGTATATTTTTGTTTGCCTACACTATTTAATACATTAAAACACCATGTATAGTTATTTTGGTTCAGACACATAAGTTCTAGAAAATCAAAGTTACGCATTATGTCATCGGTAGAAAAAAAGGCTGCAGTTGTGTGTATATCCATCCCTGGCTGCTCCAGAAAGAGCAATTGAAACAACAAAGAGAAAAAAAGAAGAAAGAAGGAAAATTCAGCATGGGGCAAAAAGCTGGAGCCCTGTCTGTTTCATGAGTACAACACTTACATTAAGTATCAAAGCATAATTTCTCTTAATTCGGGGTAATACTTCAGGTGGAGCTTATAGGGCAGTGTCTTATTAAAAATGCTGCACTGCATCTCCGCCTTACAGCAAACTCTGTCATCAGTGACACACTACATCTCAATCCTGCGGACAGCTGATTGGATTTACTCAAAACTTGCGGCTGGAGAAAGTCTCCAGCTGTGAGTAAAATTGACTTAGGCCCTGTATTCAGAGAGAAAGATGAAGGGCATCCAGTCTTATCATTCTCCATCCCGTGTCTCCCTGCAGCCCTTGCATACTTTTCACGTGTTATTCCGGAGAATCTGCCTCATGTGATATCAAAATCAAGTCAGGAAGCAAAGTCATGGGAGGTACGGGGAGTTGAATCAGGAGGGCCGCTAGCGTTTTATGCCTTTGGGTTCCGAGATCATCGGACGAAGGCGCGTACAAGAAACAGATGACTTTTCAGATTTGCTAGAGATTTGGATGATTTTAGAAACTTGTTTCTCCATGTGTTGACATTTTTGAAACTTCTAATAGAATGATATCAGGGGCTAAATTATTGTTCCAATTCATAAACACGTCCATGAGATTTCCGTTTAATTGCATGCTGTATTTATTTGATAAACCTCCGCAGCTTTTCTAGAACAGTAGTGTATAATAATGCAGACGATGTAACCAGGGGGGCAGCGTATAATTTCATTCCCAATGCATCCTCACTGGGGTGCTGCTTCTCAGGCTTCAGCCAGAACACAAGCCTTTATTTGATTTAGGGAAGTCCCCCTCCCTCGTTCATGTGTCTCCTCCACTCATGAAGTGTCCCAGTATGGAATGTCTGCATTATTGCGTCGCTGACAGAGATTGATGTTTCACCAAAACCATCTGCACATGCAACAATCCTCAACTTGAATTAACTTAATTGCCAACAAAAGAGAGGGGATTAAAAATGAGGCTGTTTAAGGAGAGGAAAATAAAGTGATTTCATTTTGGGGGTTGTGAAACACATGTTTGGAGGAGCAAAAAGCAATTTCTTAGCAGATATTTAGAACTATAAAAGGTCCATTGGTGAGTGATGCTATTAGATGCATGTGTGCATGATCGGACTGATCTGCAAGGAGTTTAAAATCAATCAGGGGAAGTTTTTTGCAGCACTCTCCGTAAGCCTTAAAATAAATTCATCTTCTGTTGCAGTGACATGATCACACACTGGAAAACAGTGATTTTGGTGATCTCTTCTGCCTCCAAAATGACCCTCTTCACTATGTGCTGTGGCCGTGTAAAGTTGGGGCCTCACCCAGGCTTGTTTGTTGCTACTCTCGCTGTGTTTGTCACTCTGACTGTAGAACAGCAGCACTTCCAGGAAGTTTTCGAAGGGTCGGCTAGATGGCGGCTACCAATAACCGTGGAACGGCAGAATAAAAGATACCGTGAGAGAACTGCAGTTTTATAATGTTGCTGTCATTAAGAAAGGTAAAAGCCGGGGCGTGGGGTGAAAGTAATATAGGCATGCATGAATAAAACAAATAAATTAATAATTAAACAAAAATGTTGCAACACATTGAAGCCTACCCTCTCCACTTGTGAATTCATATTCTTAACAACATTGCCCCACCCCTTCAGTCCATCTGCAGGTATAAAAATAAAACAACAGTTTTATTATCATAGTATCCTAAGTTAAAAACATCCACACTATTATATTTTCCTTGAAGGGCATGTTCTCTTGTCTTTTCTATTTTCAAGACTGGTTAAAAGAGAGCTTTTGCGTTGCATCATATTTATACCCCCAGGGAACAGCAAATCATTGAGAAATAATTTCAAATTACCAAGCACTTTACTTTAATAAATAGTAAAATGACTAGAAATAATCAAGTTTAAACATGGTTGTGTTTCTCTTGTTTCGCTTTTGTGTTCTGTTGTCTTTCTCCTTTTGAAGAGTGCCTGAATAAAATAGGTTTAAAGGAGCTATTAGAGGTGCTACAATTAGCGCTCTTGGAATCTCTTGATGTTGATTTTTATTCCTGGCTGAATACATGTACTGAAAATAAAGACGGTGTCCAATCAGAACCATTCGTCAATAAAACAGAATTGTATGAAATGCAACTTATAGATCGCAACGACTCTGATCATAATTATTTTTTTCAGCTATGACAGTTGTGATAAAAACTGTTATTTACAAACTTTTTACACATTATACCTCCGGTGTCAGTAAATTTGCATGATTTGGTGAGGTTGCATGAGTTTAACTCTCAAAACAGGCATATAAATAACTAATCTCTCTATATTATATTATATAAAGGTGCATGGTAACAGCCTATACACAGTGCATCATTAAAAAATGCTGCATTTGTCTTTATACGAACTCTATCTATCTATCTATCTATCTATCTATCTATCTATCTATGAATATATATATATATATATATATATATATATATATATATATATATATATATATATATATATATATATATATATATATATATATATCCATCCATCCATCCATTTTCCAAACCGCTTTATCCCTCATGGGGTCGCGGGGGTTGCTGGTGCCTATATATATATATATATATATATATAAGATTTTTAAATGGTAAAAATGTGTTTATGATTCATGCAAAATGCTAAACTTTTCTAATGATAAATATCTGACTTAAAACTTTAAATGTGAATATTCATCCAGAAAAAAATTGAGCAAACCAGGCAATGTCAAAAGAAAACATGTTTTTAAACCATAATGTCTTGCATCAGGCTTTAAAGGGTTAATATAGCAGTTATGATTCACATCAGCATAACAGAAGCTGCACCATCCTTTTACAGAGAATAACACAGTAGGATAAACTGTTCAAACCCTTTACAGTGTGTCACCTTTTTGTTTAGCAGGCCTCGGGATCAGAACACTAATCCTTCACACTCGCCTCAGTCATAATTAACTTGCGGTGCCTGACGCGAACACTATTTTAAAGATGTGTTTCTATGGGCTCTAATCCTGTTTCAATCTAGCTTCCTGTGGGAAGTACTAAATAGAGAGGTGGGGGAAAAAAGGCAGGCTAACCGGCAACATTCTGTGGTTCACTCTCATGGTGCCTTGTACTTTTCATTATCAGTGAAGTATTGTAGGGTATTACAGTTCAACCATGTTTACATAAACAGAGTGCTATCTCTCTGCTTTCGACTCAGCTCGTGAAGGGAAATGTTTAAGTTGGCTAATTGGAAATTCTTAATAAAACTTAAATTTGTTTAATTTATTCACCAAAAGGAGGAGGTAAAACTCTAAAATATTTGGATTGGATACTTTATAGTGGGATTAAAACATCAGACTGCATTTTTATTTCATTTTTTTTCCACTCTTACAAAACTCATCACTTGCATAATTAAAAGCATAAACAACTCCCACAGTGCAATGACAGTTTAAACAGTAAGACTCAATTACAGATTGAGACTTTTAGCATAAACAAGATCATTTCTAAAGATTTTCCACATACACAGACTAATTATGGGGGATTTAAACATAAAAGTGCTGAAATAATTTGCAAGAAATGGCTGCTTTCAAAACAATCCCCTTATACTCACCATTAGGTAAGCAACATGCCGCCATTTATCTGTGCGATGATGAGAGAGCTGCCGTTCTCTGTGAAGCAATGACAGATGAACAGTAACATCACATAAGATTGGGAACAACTTTGAGATGGGGGTTCAGCTCCTTTTAGAGGCTTCTCATCGCTTGTCCATAAAACCCAGTCCACTGCTGCGTTTGGCATTATATATCTAATGACAAAGTGTGGATGCAGTGCAGGGGGTTGTCATATACTACATTTAAAAAAAATGAAGACAAGTTGTGCAACAACCAAACACTAGTCCTGCTACTTACTGAGCTGAGCGTAAACAGGCGCTCACAGTAACTGAAACCATGATTTGATATTAGTACAGAGTATTGCAAAAGATTTTTTTTTATCTCTTGAACTTTTTCAGGTTGTCATGCTACAAAAACAAACTACAGTGTCATTTTTTTGGAATTTTATGTGATAAAAAAACACAAAGTAGTGCATAATTGTGAAGTGGAAGGAAAAGATTTAATTTGACTTGCTGTTGAATGTTTTGAACAAATGTATGTCATTCTGCTTTGTAAAATGCCAATTCTTAATTCTTAAAGGAACTATACCTGAATTTATTTTTGCCTGGTTAGGTAAAATGCTTTTTCCGCAATGTATTATGAGTTAAAAGACATCATTTCATAATAAAAAGTGACTAATTGATCATGGGATCATGCGAGGTCAGGCTCCTTCTTTACTAGGAATACGCAGCAAACTGGGGACAACCTGGGACGACTTTCCTTACCAATGGCACAACGAAGTGTGGAGCCGTTACTAAGCAGCAGCTCCTCCAGCGCGTCCCCTTGACAGGGCACGTAAACAGAACAGCATGGCATGCAAGCGTTGACCATTCACATAAGAAAACAATATTTACCCGAGACGTAGCCATTCATGTCAAAGAAAATAAAGAAAAGTCCCTCAAAGAAGCCTTGTTTCGTCTGGAGGATTGTGCACGAGCTTGAGGTGCGTGTCTTGTGCATGTCAGGGTTTCTCATGGGGAAAAAACTGTTGGGGGTGTAGCTCACTGTACCAACTACACTGTTCTCCATACTCATGGTTCAAATTTGTGCAGGATCAGGGATCGTTCCTTTGGTAATAAACTTTTGACTGGGCTGTTCTAGCATACGGTTTTTCTAAAACCATTTCGACACTTATCCAGGAGTCGGTCAATTCTAGTGGCTCACAGTGGATCTGAACCGCTCCATTTTAGCTCTGACTGTGTGGTCAGGGTCGTTGTCCAACTGGAAGGTACATTTCTGCCCAAGCCTCAAGTCTTTTACAACCTTTAACAGATTTTCTTCCAGGACTGGCATGTATTTGGCACCATTCCTCCACCCAGTAATTCTGAACCACTTCCGTGTCCCTGTTGAAGAAAAGTATGTCTATGTCTATACAGATGCGTCTATCATGTTTCACCTTGTGGATGATGGGTCCAGGGTGATGTGCAGACTTAAGTTCCTGTTATGCATAATGTTTTGCATGAAGGCCAAAAAAATTTATCTATGATCTCATCAGACCTGAGCCCCTTCGTCCCCATGTTTGCTGTGTGCCTTTCGTGGCTTGCTGTAAGCTACAAACACAGCAGCTGGTTCTCTTTGACCAAAAGCTTTCTTATGGCCAAATCTGTGCTGTGGGCATTTCATAGTTGTTCTGTGGACTATTTCTACCAATGGAGGTGTGGATCTCTGCAGCTCCTCCACAGTGAAAATGAAGCCTCTTGCCCACATCTCAGACTAAGTGGTTGTTCGTGTCCAGTCAGCCTCGTAGTTGTGCCATCTGTATTTTTTACAAGTGGCCGGTGACTTCTGAATGGAAGTGGTTGCACTTGATTTTAATTTGGGGTAGTGCAGTACATGGGGGCTGAACACAAAACAACACCACACACTTATTTAGGGAAAAACTGGGTAAGATAATGAATAGTTTTCCTATTCACGTCAGAGTTATGTACTATGTTGAGTTTGTCTATAACATGCAGTCCTCCAAAGCATTAAAATTTAATGGCACAGCGTGGCAATATACGAAAATGTCCAAGGGGTATAAATACTTTTGAAAGGTACTTTATTGTAATAATAGAAACCTATAAAGTTTCATCTGGAGAAATCCAACTTACATTTTTGAAATGCCGCAGCTGCTGCTAAGCCCGCTGTAAGCCATAAACCACAGTACTGGTGAGGCAATATGTTGACTATTGTTCTGATCTGGGATTGCTCTTTGCTCTAACATAAACTTTCAATCAGGGTGGGGCTGCAGAGCTCTCATTTTTTAGCAGGTTCAGACCTTGTTAGTCATTTAAAGCCTTGCTGTTTTTCAGAACTTGATCTTGTGAAAGGACCTGACCTTTCATGAGCGCTAACATTTTATTTGCCCTTTTGCTGGAGTGCTTTCATTATACCTCAGACAGCAGAGCTTCAGCACACAGGCGTTCAAGCAGTAACCTCGCACGGAGAAAAAAAAAAGAGGGAACATCTTCAAATGAGTTGGAGTAATGAAAGAAGCTGAATGTTTTCGTGTTTTCTGCGTGGAGGTGACACATTTTATTGTAAAGGTCTTTATTATTGCAGCGGTTATTCAAACACATTCCAGTCTGGCAGCGAAGTGCTTCCATATGTCGACATAAAAATCTATCACACTGAACTTACCTCAGCCAAGAGAGAGACTCCTCAAGAACTGCAATGATCCAAACAGAGCTGGTCATTTTTTATTTCTTTTTTGCTCAACATGTCACTCGGATGCTTCATAGGTTTATATTTTCTATTCTTTTGCTTAAAAGGAAAGAAAAGAAACAAAAAAACTTGTCAATGAGCATTTTGATATTTATCCTTTCCAGTTAGTATTTTGCTGTGAGGATTTTGCCAGAAGTGAAGAAATAATAATTTCCATCGCAGGTGGAAAACACCAATTAGTGATTAATTGGAGGAGGAGGGAAAATAATAAACAGCAAACACCTGGACTGAGCAGATTTGGGCCAATCGTTATCAATCAAGCCGTGAGTGAGCAACGGGCAGCTGGAAGGAAGCAGAAAAAAGAAAAAAAAAACACACACAGGCTTTGTACTGCAGAAAATGTTTTCTACATAAATTAATATTAGCAGACAAATTTAACGATCACAATTGCAACTGTCAGGTGGTTGGTTACTCGGTTAGAACAGATAAATCTCGTGTAAAAATTTAAAATGGTGCAGTAATGCAAGATTTCATTTGAAGATAAGATGCTCTAAAACAAGAAAAGAAAGTGGGACTTGATTCATTTATGCATTTTTTAAAATCTTGCTTTGAATCCTTCACCCTTTACGCCTCCCCCAATTAACTCCAATATCACATTCTTGCGTGTTAATCAGTAACTAGGATCACTTTAACCCCCCTTGATGTGTTTGTTATTGTCACAGAGGTGCTCTCTCACATCCCCGTTGAGGAGATCATGGGGACCACTGCAGCTTCTGGGAGCAAAGTGACACTGTTATATCACAGATTTTCATCTCTTTTCACCAAAACCTCACATAGTATCAACAGTTAACTGTGGGATCAAAGAACATCAGAGTCAAGGATGTAAATATCAAGCAGGAGCCAGCTGCTGCACACAGGCTGGGGCCATGTGCTGCACATCAGGGCCTCACTTAGAATGATTTGGTACATCTCACTTAGTTTGGAGTTATTGGCATCTTCCCTAAACCAGAGCATTTTTCATTGGTTTTGCTTTCATCCAGGCTACGGTTTAGTTTACCCTCTTTTAGTTTTGAACTTTTTTCTGCATTCTACTTGGAATCAGGTTTGGCTTGGACACCCAAATCCGTTCCTCTGACAGCATCATATCTAATGTCCTGGCTGCATTAGTTTGGTGCAGAGTCCTACAAACACTCCCGCACAGACAGACACAGACAGGATCCAAGTCTTTCCTGGCTTTCACAGCCACTCGCCTTGCATTTCCATCTGTGTCCCGCTGATGCAGCTGGCAAAAAATGCTTTGTGCCAAGCACTCCAGTACGCTGATGATACCTTGATTTCCGCGTTTTGTTGCCAAATTTTACCTTTAATCGCTCTCTTTCTGCAGTGGGGGTATAATTATAAATGGGTGTCCGCGCACTTTGGAGAGATGGACCGTGATTGAGGCATCGGCATCAACCGGCTGCTGTTGATCTGTTGCTAAGCTGTATTGGGAAACTGCAGATAAGATGTCAGAATGACTGAAAGGTCAGTGCAAAAGTGGAATGAAAATTTGTTTCTAGCTCTGCTGTACACTTCCAGCAAGTCATAAAATTTTACTATGGAGGGAGGGTGGGGGTAGAGTTATGGCTTGAGGACACCATAATATTTTTTATTCCACTCTGAACCAAAAAAAATTATGAAAACCTTTAATAAAAAAAATAGAAATTGTCCAAACATGCACACGACAAACAACTGCATGCCACATAAAGCTGTCTTCTATTGTTAAACCTGTTTATCACATTCAGACAATCACACATTACCAAAAGAGAAAGTATTCGTCGACATCAACACAGAGAATAGCTGGAGTTGTCTTTTCACAGACTGAGAGGCCAGGGGAATTATGAATCCAGTTTATTTCTTTGCACAATCTTTTTTTTTCCTGGAATGATTCAGTCACGAGGGAGGGAGAAAATGCAACTTGTTTTATTTAAAATATCTTTACTCAAAACACAAGGCAGGCAAAACAACTTGTATTTATTGCTAGTTGTCTTTGAAAAGTATTTGGAAGGCTTTGGGCCGCAGCCCACAGGAAAAAAAGGCATAAAAAAAGAAGAAAAAAAACTAAGAGGATATGCTACCCTAGGACTAAATGCTTGCATTTAGGACAGATAGATTGTTTGACTTGCTGGCATGTTGTTCACTCTGAGTTAAAGAATAAAAACTGCCAGATTATAGGTGTTGTTTAAGTTAAAACTTATTGTATATATATCTATAGGTCTGTTTTCATTTATTTGCTTTTTTATAGTGCAAAATAGTTGACAGACGACATATCACATGCAGAAAAAAAACCCGTGAATGTGGTTATATGGACTCACTGTTAAAAGCAAAGAGTTTGCAACCAAATAAGATCTTTAAGGTCTGTTCAAATCACATGGCCTGTTGGAAAAATACAATTAAATCCTACTGGATTTGTTCCAGCTATGTTTTCCTCCAAGCCACCTTCACTCTCATAAAAAAAAAAAGCATGGCGATGTGGGAAGGATCAGTGGAAGGCTGTCCCTGATTATCTTTGGCTGGTCATCCTCACTGCAGAATAAGGAGTCATTTTCAGACTCATCAGATAAACAGATGTCGACAAGCTGCTCCATAAGCGAGAAGACCTTCTCTCCATTGAACGGAGTTAAGGCACCATATGTACATTAAATCAAGATATGGGCGAATGATGAATTCATTAAAAGCAAAACTGCTACGAGCCGAGCTGCTGCTCACACCACCAGGACAAGGTGAAAATGAAAATGTGGAGTTTGATTTAGGTCTTAAATGGGGATTAATGGTCGAAGGGGGGAGGGGGAGGTGGTGGGTTCGTTATTTTGATTTATAAAAATAAAATACTGTTTTAGTTCCTGGTATAAAGTGATAGACGTCCATGGACATCTTTAGGCTAGTGCCTTCTTTGTCCTGTTTGTGTTTATCCTAAACAAAGGCGTTGAGATTAAGCCTTGTGTAAAAACAGCTGATGGGCATCTAGACTCAAATTGGGATGTGTTTGCTCTAAATTTAAAACTGATCTTTAGATGTAGTGACGTTATACGCTTGTTATCAGTCCAAGTGCATACATTTTAGATAAGATTGACTTGTAGAAAAAAAAAAAACTTGTGAAATGAGCCCGGATCTGACCGATAAGAGCAGTATAGGCTTATCCCTGACTTCCAAGCTACATTTTCTGGGTATATCCTCAATGTTGTGCTCAGTGGGCTTTCCTTTGTCCGTGTTCATTCAGAACAAACAGGCAACGTATGGACCTGCGTGTTTATTTTCCGTGGGGCTGCAGAGGTGTGCAGCGGTCTCACGCTGCCGCAGAGCGCTAATTGGAGTGGCCTCATTTAGCAACGCGTCAAGGAAAAAAAATGGAGACGCGTCACGACGACACCGTGTCAGCGCCTCCACAAATCTCCCGCGCGCCCTCAACTTTAATGGCGTGTCAGACATCACAACTGATGCGAGGGGGGTCACCGTGAGCCTATGCTTCACTATAACGAACCCCTTCTTTTTCCCCTCGCCCCAAACGCCTGGCCCCGCGGTGGCAAAGCGGAGATTAATGTCCCAATCAGTGCCGTTGTTAAATAAAACTAAATAAATTAACAAAAAATGAAAAAGAACACCCAGTCCTGGATATCACGCAGCACTAAAACACAAAAAAAATGTAAATGTAAAGTTGTGCCTCTTTTCTTGCCTTAAATTATTTTTGATTAATAGATTCGTTCTGCTCCAAACCTAAACCAGCCAACCAATTTTGGGGGATTTTACGCATTAAAAATGATACAACAAACTCGGAGTTTGTGATTTGTCTATAGGTTTAACGAGATTCTAATTTACAGGAAAAACTTCATTTTGATGATCATAACTTCAGTGCAGGCTGAAAATGTTATCACAGACACCACTTCTTAGGAATAAGGTATATTATTAGTAAATTTAATAATAAAAAATATCTTCAGAAATTTCACCATTTGAAGGCACGTCCCACAATTTAATGGTGTTCTTTTTTCACCACCAAAATGGACAAAGGTTCTGTTTTTTTAACCATTGCTGCAAATAATATTTTATCCATTTACTTAACCTCTGCATGCATAACGCTGAGAGAGTTTTAATGTTTTGATTTGTAACACCTAATGTTATGAATACCAGGGCTTCACTTATCCAATGATTTAAAACATAGGAAGTATAGACCTGTAAGGGTTAAATACCAGTTAGAGACTCGCAAAGTGAAAACTTATGTTTAAAATTATAAATAGATCAATTTAATTACATAAATGGTTTTTAGGTATGAGGACACCTAAAGGCAATGTTATTACAATAAAGGAAAAGTATAGAAAAAATAATCGATTGTCAACTATAAATTCCTGTCAGCATCCGGATTACTGTTTGTAAATTTAGATCGTTCCATTAGATGCTGCCATGTGAAATAGTTTCATGGCTGCAACAGTGTAAAAAGTGCTGGTTTAACAAATGTCTGCACGCCAATAAAGTGCTGTGAAGTGCCCTTGACTTGAATTTGACCTTTTCTTTAATGATCTTGGAAAGCAGCAGCTGGTGTATACGAATATGGACGTTTTTGCAACCTTTTAAACTCTATACATTGCATTTCTACTACAAAATCGAAAAGTTAAGTTCGAGCCCAAATGTCTAAGTTGTCGGTTCCGTACAGGTGCAGTATTTATAGTTAGATCTTTTAAAAAAATAACATGTATACCTACGTTTATTACATACTTTTAAAAAAAGTCTGCGAAAAGAGCCACCACGCTCTGAAATCAGACCCTACAATGTGCGTGAGAAACAAACCCGCTTCCTTTTCCTTTTAAACGTGCCACGGTGGCCTGCACACATGCACCGACTGTTGTTTGTTGTCAGACAGACAGTTGTGCCTGTAAATGTGGGCGCAGGAGCAGCATTCTGATGCGCGGATAAGCTCGCAGACTGTGCCTGTACCTCGGTAACACAAACTCCAGGCTCGGTTTACTGGCCACAAGTGAAGTGCTGCTGATAAATATTCATGACGGTGGCGCTTGCGCCTTCCTCGATATCTGGACCGGTTGTCATTTCCAGACTTGGGCGTAAATACATCTGAAGTGGATGTTTTGGGTTTTCGCCACCTTACTATTTGAGCAGCATTTCGTCAACATATGTTTTTACGATATTTTTTATAATTTTGTGCATGTGTGTGTGTGTGCGTGCGTGCGCGCGCGTGTGTAGGCGGGGGTGGTTCAAAGTGTAAAATAATGCAAGAAATGAAACAACACGTTTAAAGTCCAGGGTTTTGCTTTGAGTCGAACTGGCACGCTGAGCCATGGGCGCTGCCAGACACGTTTTTACTGGGGTTCATGCCCTTGTAAAATTCCCCGATCAAGTATCCAACAAAAAGTTGCGAACATTAAACAATAAACTGTCCCAGAACCCCCTCTAACTGATCACAAGCAAGTCCAAATGCCTAGAAAAGAAATATATAGGGGCAGGCTCCATTGTGCTAAATTGTGCAGGCGAGCGTGCCGGTTAAATGTTTTTTTTATTATTATTATTATTTTTAAAAAGCAATGAAAGCGTTTAGACATTTTTTAAGAAGTGTTGCTTTTACACATCTCTAACATGGGAGCTGTAAGTTACACTGTAAAATGTTGCTGCTGTTTTAACAAGGAAAGTTCAAGAGTTTGTGGTTTTCAAAGTTAAACTACAGCATTCTGCATTATATAATGTGATGACACCGTTTTATTGCAGATTTCAAACGTAGTCTGAAAACAAGGTATGCTCCAATTCCCAACCCAAATAATATCCAACTTTGTAAATAAAAAAGGAAAAAAGAAAATATCAAATAAATACAAACAAACAAACAAAAACAGGAGGACTCAATTCTGAAACAAGACATGATACTGTTCTGGACTAAAGTGGAATATTTTCCATTGATTGACATTTTTAATTGTCTACTTTTAGTACAATGCATACATTTTCGCTGTCTGTTTTGTAATAAATTCACTAGGTTGTACAACATAACTGTACCACTTAGCATAATTAATTGTAGCAGTTTATAGTATATTCTTTTAAACAATAAATCTGTAATTTATGTCGTTTGAGTATAAGGTGAACCCTTTTTTACAGATGTACCACATTCCTTTTACTTTCAAACTAAAACACAAGGAGCTAGTGGAGGATTGTTGCAGCGAGTTAAAGAATTAATGTTTTAACAGTGTGGCAAAAATGTCAGTTTCATCCCTAATGGGAATTTTATTCTTGAAAAAAGATTATCGTATGCTGAAAATGGTTTAAAGCTTGTAATTTAGATGATACATCTTAGCCAGAAAGCTGGTAAAAACTTGTTTTTCTTTTCATAGGAGCTGTTCCAGTCTGCCTGTTTTAATGTGCGCATTGATAACACACAATTGGAGTAAACGTTGGTATATATAAGTTAATTGAAGAGGGAAAAATAAATCGGGATTTATATTAATTTCTATCCAGATATTGTGCTCCAGTAGCATCGCTTTATGGTTCGGCACGCAGCTAACGAAGAACAATCAATTGAAATCTGCAGATAGGCAGCCAGGATGAGCATGAGTCCAAACAAAACTAACATAATAGCTGAAAGCCCTTTAACAGCCCAAAGCTTCCTTTTTGTAAATGACAGCAATGGAGCCGGATTTAAATGACAAATACAGGCATTTGGGCTGGATTTGTCATTCGTGTTTTAAACGGAACGCACGCGTCCACTTTAAACTAGTTCAATTTTCACATTTTGTTTGTTTTGATCTATGAAGCTAAGTTACTTCCTCGGCCTGGAGAGTGCGCTTTTTCCCCCTGTCGCGGTGCGTCACTGGCGCATCTGCACTGGGACCAGATAGATAGATAGTGTTAAATAGAGTCGAAAAAAGTCATTTTATTGCCATCCTTCATTTATCTCCACGTGTAATAGTCCGTGAAAAGAAAATATGAATACATTTCAATACATTTTCAGCATAATCATCTGAGATGAAGCTTGCTCTGCGGCTATAGGTTGCAGCTTCTTGTTTTCTCTCTCTCTCTCTCCCGTTGTTGTTATTTTTAAGGATTTAAATTTAGTTTTTTTTTTCATTAATATTATTGTTTCGGCTGCATGTGTCTGCAGACTGGCAGAAAAAGGCGGATCCGTGCGCCCTGGCAGTGTTAACCATGATCAGTGGCGGCTGCTGATGTGATCTCTGCCTAATGGGGCGGTCAAGCAAGCTGAAGCCAGGAACAATGAAGTGTGTGTCGAAAAAGGAGGGATGGGTGGGGGGGTGAGGGTGGGGAGGGTCGGCACTACACTGACTCCCAGGCTCTCTCTCTCTCTCTCTCTCTCTCTCTCTCTCTCTCTCTCTCTCTCTCTCTCTCTCTCTCTCTCTCTCTCTCTCTCTCTCTCTATCTATCTATCTATCTATCTATCTATCTATCTATCTATCTATCTATCTATCTATCTAGGATAGGAAATCCGGAGGAAAAACGCAGGAAGAAAAAGAAGAGGAAAAAGAAAATAAATTAGATTTGAAAATTAGATTCCCGAACAATTAAGTAACACAAAATAGCTTACTCCGGTTTTATCCACCGAGGAACAACAGCCGTGATTAATCGATTTAATTTGCGCATTACTGGAGGGCAGAGCGGTGGATGTTAATTTTGGATAAACAGAAGATCCAAAAGCAGCAGAAAGAGAAAAAGAGGGGGGAAGTGAATTTAGTAGTTATTATCGAGTGTCAGGAAACTTCTAACACACACACACACACACACACACTCACACAAACACCTCTTTCCCCTATCTCTCTGTCACACACACACTTATAATGAAGACTTTTGCTTATTTGCTTTAGAGTTCTTTTCACGAAAAATAAATTACTTAAGAAAAAAAGTCTAATTTGGTAATTATTTTCAATATATTTAAGTGTGAAACAAAAATCAGCCTCCAATGAAATGCATTTTGTGTATTTTTTACAGTCCTTTAATATAGTACGAAATGTATCCAAACATTTTTTCATTATTATTATTATTATTAATATTATTATTGTAAACTAAAATTTGACATACTGTTCGAGCGCATTTCTCCATAAATACCGATCATTTTCTAACATGTTACCGGCCCTTTTACATGCGGATAAATATGGAAAAATCCAGCTACTTTACATGGAATAATACTTCCTCTCAGACAGAGCAATTGACAGGTTTTTATATATATATTTAGCACGTACATAAACAGATTGACACGGATTTTTTTTTCACTACACGATTCATCGACATGACATTAAATAACAACAATGATACTTTGTGCTATTCAAACTGGACCTTAATTGGACGAAAAATTAAGAAATAAAAATAAAAAAATAAAAATATGCTGCACTGGATAGGCTACAAAAAGCACATTAATACTAAGAGTCGGTTAGGTCGACGTGTAGACTGTAATAATACTGAATAATTCACATTTTGGTACACAACTAGAAACATTCTTGCCCCCCACAGTAACCTTAGAGGCCATCTTCATATATTTAAGGGACCATGACATTTTTCCACAAATTCTCCCTTAAAACTGTGATATTTACAAAATAAAATATTACATTTCCTTTTTTCTTCCTTGCTGTGGGTTCCAGTTCCGTGAAATCCTTATTTACAAAAAGGAAAGAAGAAAAAGAAAAAGAAAAAAACAAACAAATCAGGCCTCTACCCGGAGATAGCATGCTTTTTTCTTTTGAGATCTGTGTCTGTGCAGTCTCTCAGTAAAAGGAGGAGCTGTCCAAGTGTCTGTCCATGCATCATGTCAGTCTTTAACTTCACCTCCCGTTCTTTTTTTGTCTCAGTCCATCTTTCTGACTTTTGTATAGAAACGTCGAAGAAGTTTTCCCCTCCTCTTTTCATAAATTTCCAATTGTCTTTTGTGCGTTTTTCAAAAATATTTACACGTACCATTCATTGAAATTTGACGACAGCGTGCTGTGGCTGGCTGTGTGGTGGACTGCTGAAGCTGCTGGTGATATGGAGCTGCTGCTCTGGTTCTCTGTGGACGGTGACACGATGGTGGGAGGCGTGGAGGACTCGTACCCTGAACTGGCCGCTGGGGAAGGCTGCGATCCGGGGTTGGTGGATTCGTGGACCTGGTGTGGTTAGACAGAAGGGGACACATTTGGTATATTTGCCTTATTTAAATGCAAAAAAAAAAAAAAAAAAAAAAGCAGACAAGAGGAGTTGTTATACTTCTGACAAGATTGGTTTGGACATGCACTCAAAACTAAAGTAGAGCTTAATTATTCTCATTAAGATCCTAATCTGATTTTGCGCTTGAGATAAAATAGGATTACCACTATTTTTGCAAAGAAATAAAAAGAAGAAAAAAAAACCTCCAACACAAAATAAGAAAAGCAATATTTTTATCTGAACAAAATAAAAATTAAGATGATTCCAAATCTCCATTAATACATAGAAAGTTTTACAATAGTTGTGCATAATAAATGACAAGAAACCTCCTATCAACATGGGAATATATATATATAATGTTTTCTTACCTTCATGTGTTTTCGAAGGGAGCTGGGGTGCGTGTATGACTTGTCGCACATTTTGCACAGATATGGCTTGTCCGACGTGTGGACATGCATGTGTTTCTTGCGATCGCTGCTGTTTGCAAACCTCCTGTCGCAGCCGTCGAACTCGCACTTAAAAGGCTTCTCACCTAATAATGCAAGAAAAAAAATACTTTAAAAAAAACGCATGCATAAATTTACATTAAATAATAGTTGTTGTTTTTTTAAATAAGTTGTGATCCACAATTGTGCTCTGTGCATGCAATTCCAATAATCGCATAACATTCAGCAATGTTAAAAATCAAATGCTTTAATGATTAAAAAGAATCGGCTGTGAAGTATTATTGTCTCTCGCCAGCTGCAGATCGTCACTTATCAGTTTGCAGGTTCCAGCTGCTCTACTGTAGTAAATAACTGGATCGCATGCATGTTTCGGATTGGATTTTTTCAGGAGGGATTTGGCAGAACATTTTTTTCCATTTCTTACCGGTGTGAGTCCTTTTGTGAATTTTTAGGTTTTCCGATCGCGCAAACACTTTGCCGCAACCGGGGAACGGGCACGGAAAGGGCTTTTCTCCGGTGTGCACTCTGATGTGATTTACAAGTTTGTATTTGGCTTTGAAGGGCTTCCCCTCTCTGGAGCAGTCCTCCCAGAAGCAGACGTGGTTCGTCTGCTCTGGCCCCCCCACGTGCTCCACTGTGAGGTGGGTCACCAGCTCGTGCATGGTGCTGAAAGTTTTGTTACACGACTTTTTGGGGTTCGTCAGCTGCTCCGGCTCGATCCACTTGCAGATGAGCTCCTGCTTGATGGGCTGCCTCATGTAGCGGAAAAAGGCCCCCGCTCCGTGGTGCGCAGCCATATTCATGTTCATGGGGCCGTAGCCGTGCAGCTGCGTGGATGCGTAGTGGTCGGAACGCGGGCTTGTTACATGGCCGTACTGGTCGGCCCGGCCGTACACGTCCCCCGAGAAGCCCAGCCGCATTTGGCTGTTCACCACATTGGAGGACGCGTGGCTCGCCGCCTGCTCGTGGAGCCCCGGGAAGAGCAAGTGCCCCGCAGCGTCCGAGTGTCCGTGCGGCCCCGCAAAGCTGCCGGAGGCAAACAGGCTGTGCTGCGCGCCGGCCGCGTCCCCGAAGCCCCGATTTCTGAAGAGAAAGTCCCTGGTGGAGTTGAATGCCGCCGTGGAGTAAGAGCCAACGTGGGTCGGGTGGTGGTGGTGTCCTAAGGCGGCCGCCGCCGCGTAGCCGGGTGCCTGGGAAGAGAACGCCGTCTGCCCGGAGCCGATGTCGTGGGAGCTGTGGTTGATCTTGAACGCGCCCATGCCGTCCGCGAACGGGTTGATCCCCAGCGCCACTTCCCGCTCCGCCACCTCTCCTGTTGAGTGATGCCGAGAGGAGCCGAAAGTAGTGACTCCTATGGTGGGATACTGCGGTCCTGCGTCCAAGAGCATCTTCAGTCTTGACTCTTCGAGACGACTGAGCGCAGAACTCAAAGGAAACACACGCAGATATTCTTCCTCCTCCTCTCTCTCTGCGGCTTATCTCTTCTGGACTCGAATCCGACGAATTTTCTGTTTACTTTTTTTCTCCTTTCACGACGCGAGGAATTCCCCTGCACCGCTCATCTGATGCGCACGCAAAAACCATGTATTTACTACATGCAATATTGTCTTTTTGCGGTTTATCTTCCTGTGGCGCAACTTTCACCTCCTCAGTCAGGCAGTGAGCTCTAGACTGATAGTCGCAATCATTCCTGCAGATAAATGAATTGAAAAGACAACACAGTCCAGCCCTGATGAATGGGAGAGGAGAGGGGGCGGTCACGTGGGGGCTGCGGCTGCTCGTTGATTGGTCCTCCACAATAACATCCACTCACCAAATAACAATCCACCGTGCTGGGGCCCGCACGTCCATGTCTCTTGACATCATCAGTCGCAGATATTTTCAGATTGCTGACTGGGAATTTAGTTAAACGGCCAATATTTGGAATAGCAAAACAAGTATCACCTTAGAACAGAAAGCCAATATGCGCCAAAAATAACCAAAAGTGCCACGTTGTCTTTGTCAGTTACATAAGATTGAGAAGCGCCGTCCTTTAGTGCGTATCTGGAAACGTTTTGTTCAATTCAGCACTTTGACTGATGGACTGACTTCAGTCTGTCAAGTATGTCCGTCTATGCTGCACAAAATAAAAGTCCTTGTTGGGTAGGATGAGCTGTTAGCTGTCAGGGTAGTCATTGTTCTCTAGTAGACCCTCTTTGCATTAGAAGGAAAATTGCTGGCTTTTCTAATTTCATGCATGTTTCTCGAAAGTCCAACAGGCAATCTTGTATGACCACTACCTTCTAAAGATTGTTTTATTATGAAATTATCACTTCACTTTTAAGGAAATCAGAATCTACAGTCTGCCTCTGTGAATTGAGGAACATCTGTGATTTAGGCTTCCACCCTACCAGTGTTTAACTTGGAAATACCGCAATCCCTAATGCGTCCATCGCGGTTTGCCCGCTTGCGGTAGAGCAACTTGCCCCATTCTTCGCAGGCCAGTGGTGCATATAGCCCGTGAGGTTGTCGAAGTTATCAAGTGGGATTTGCGGTGCTCTCATACGGGAACCTCCGGGTGCTGGAGTTCAAAGCCAAAAAAAACAGACCAGACCATGCCATTATGGATCATTCACATTGGCCTCTGCACACTGCATCCTACAAATACGTCTTGGAAACTCGAGAAAGAGAGGGTCAGGTTTAGAAGAAGCATGCCCAAGTCCACGAGACTTTCTTAAGGCATGCAATTAAAGTGCGTTGCAAAATGCAAAGGCAGATGGTAAGATATAGAAAAAATGCAAGAGTCAGAACTGCAGGTTATGAGCAACAAGTGTGAGTAAATACGAAAGTGGGTGACGAAAACATATTTTTAGAAATAAATGTGAACCAAACGGCTAAAATATTTAATTTTGAGCTGTTAAACGAGCTACCTAATTAAAAGACCAATGATTGTTTAGTGTAGTAACCATAATGTGAAGAATTTAAATACACCGCCTCTTTATTGCCATGGATTTACAGCAGATTTAAAGCCAGTGCCGTTTTATGAGCTCTCCCTACAATATGCTGCGTTTATGTTTATGATCCTGCACAGCTCTCCTGCCTACATGTCACCAAGAGCGGCACAGTGAGTCATGGAGTGAGTGCATGCACAACTTGGGCCAGAAATAGCCCCTTCCCGACCAAGTTTTGCATTACATTGCTCACTGCTGCTGCGATGCCCCTCTCTGAATTCTGCAGCTGTGAGTCGGTCGCGCGTAAAGGCCTTTAATAAACGTCTTCAGGATCCACGTCTCCAAATATTGACTTATGATCTAACGCGATGCTGTCAGCGAAGATACCGACAGATCAATTCGTGGCGAACGTACTAAGACGGTGGAGGTTGAACATTGATTCGCAATAAAAAAAAAAAGAATGGTAATCAACCAGGAAAATACATTAAATTAATCCCACCATGTTCTTTATTTATCCGAAAGGAACACATTCAGGATAATCATAAAACATAACTTCATGCCACAATCACTTGGACCTATTTTAAGTACAAACATAAAGTAAATATAAGTTAGGAGTAATTTTTTTTATTAATTTTTGCTCATTTTGAGGCACATATTTCAACTTGAACACCACAAAGAGAGTCAAACTAACATCAAAGCGACACGTGCTGTATATACGAGCTTTTTCAAAGCGCATTTTGTTCAACTGTATGACTTTTAATCAAAGTTTGTTAAACTTATATGTAGTCCGAATGTTAAACAAAAGTGAAGCGTTCAGACAGTTTCAGAAAGTGCGCACCCTTAAAAATAAAATACAAAAATAAAAATAATGGAAGTTTATGTCTAAATAAATAAGAAAAAAATATTTCCGTTTCCACTGCAGGCAATTGTTACGGATTCTCCAACATTGTTATTCTCTACGACTATCAGCGTGCAAGGTAAAATCTGATAAGTATTACATTTGACTTTTTGTGCGATCACATTTGTCAACAAATAAAAAAATAATAATAACAAAAAATCGTCAGCAGTAGTTTCCAAAAGACAATTTCTTCATTCTTCTTGCATTTTGTCGTTTGAGTATTCGGACCAAAGCAGAAATGATCATACAAGAGAATGTTATTCTTTGTGGTACTTACAGCACACACTCGTTTTATTTTGGAACTAAAGTCTTCGACGGAACCACCTCCTGTGACCCTCATCTGCTGCTTTCCTTAGGTCTAAAGCGAAGGGGGGAGAAATCGCCCCCGATCATAACAACGTCTCCGGTCCATTATATTTTTCCTCCTCTTCGGGAGAATGGTCGCGGCTCGCCCGCCTGGATCAGCCACGGAACACACACACACACACACACACGCACACACGGATCCGGATCTCCCCGGGGCTACAACGATGAGTCAACTCCGCTCCAGGCGCTGCAGGGCAGGGAAGGCATATTTTAATACAGAGCTTCGTCCAAACCGCTTATTCACTGTTTTCGCATAGTCTGCTTTAAAACGCGACACGCGGTGCGATTCTTTGTACAACTTTGCCCCCCCCCCCCACTCTCCACTACTATCAGCGATCTTTTTATGTGCGTAAAGTTGTGCGTAATTTGCGTGTAAAGTTTGGGCTGCACACGTTGCGGTGCAAAACGAGGATATCACTGCATTATTTATGATCCACATAACTTGTATATGTAATGTATACTCTTTCGTGTAACCGGTGAAAGAAATGAGCTGGGGCTGCTCCTTTAAATGCAGCCTTTGTTCGCTGCCTCGACATAAAAGTCGACGGTATACCCGGATAAACTTTTTTTAATAGATATATTGTACAACAATCTTTGCATAACTATTTTTTTTCGCATGCCTTGCCTTCCGGCACAGCGCATGCGCACTGGCCGCTCGCTGTCACTAAGACATTTTTCATCACGTTGGAAGCTGTCACGGGTGACGTCAATCACAGAGCTCTGACCAATTAGAGAGCGGGGTGATTGTTTAGCTCCACGGGCTGCAGCGCCTACCATGAATCTCTATTCAGTATCAAAGCGTCCTGCTGCTGCCTCTCAACCGAATGGGATTCCATGTTGTCTGCAGATAGACTTAACTTTATGAAGTTTTTTTTCTTTATTTTTTTTTTCATTGCGATTAAAATATATTTGCCATCATCATTATTATTTTGCCTGCTGTCAAGTTATTCTAAAATTAGGAAGTAATGAGCGTGGATGCTTTGGGAAGCCCCGTGATGGACCCTGCGTTTTCCAAACGGAACACGGCGCTGAGATTAGTTGACTTGGCAGGGGCTCACCACCATCACCATCATCACCACCATACCCCTCAGAGCGTGACAGGCTTCCCGGGGTTCGGCAGCCATCCACACTCAATGGCTCACTCGCACCCTGGGGAGATTACTGCGGAACCCCGCCTGGGGCCGAGTCCATTCGGGCCAGAACACATGGGGCACTCCGCGGCCCTCAAAATCAGCCCAGCCCATCATTATCCCCACCACCATCACCACCACCACAATCATCATATGGCAGGCCACAGTGAAGTGGTCTCCAGTCAAACGGGAGCTTTTGGCCCGGTTCAGCCGACGTCGGTCCCCTATTCCATGCCCCACACGGCCCAGGCTCTATCCGCAGGTAGGGATTTTCTCATCCGGAGAGATCTGACGGCTCAAGCCATGCCAGTACTGACCGACCAGACTGCCGGTTCAGCCTCTCACCACGGAATGTTTGTCTCAACAACAGGTAGCTATCCCGGACACTATGGTCACCACCCTGACGCGGGGAACCACGCCACCCTTTTCTCCGGACTTCACCACGAGCAGCCTTCCAGCGGATCACCGGGTGGCCAGGCGCTGAATGGACAAATAAGGTTAGGACTACCTGGAGAAATGTACGTTCGGTCTGATCACTTGAGTCAAGTAGCAAGCTGCAGGGCTGATCCCTTCTCCGCCTCGCCTCTGCACGGCTACGGCGGTCTGAATCTGAACATGAATCTCGGCGCTCACCACCACCACCACCACCACCCGCATCACCACCACGGAGGACCCGGGGCTTTTTTCCGCTACATGAGGCAGCCGATAAAGCAAGAGCTGATTTGCAAATGGCTGGAGCCGGAGCACTCGCCCAACAAACTCTGCTCCAAAACTTACAGCACCATGCACGAACTCGTCACGCATGTGACGGTGGAGCATGTTGGAGGACCGGAGCAGGCGAACCACATATGCTTTTGGGAAGAGTGTCCGAGGGAAGGCAAGCCGTTTAAGGCGAAGTACAAGCTGGTGAATCACATTCGAGTGCACACCGGGGAGAAACCTTTTCCGTGTCCCTTCCCCGGCTGCGGGAAAGTGTTCGCCAGGTCCGAGAATCTAAAAATCCACAAAAGGACACACACAGGTGAGTGGCAGAAAACTTAAAAAAAAAAAAAAGTGCATGGAAAGATCAGAAGTGCATGAGGTAGAGTTATCAGATTGCACGGACAGTTTTCGCAATATTTTCACATTTTAGCGCGATTTCAAAAGTTTGGGACACGCTTGCAGTGACCCGCGCGCAACAGACACCTGTTACAGGAGTGTGTCGCGAGTTTCTCAAAGGTTGGGTTTGGAGGAGGAGGAGGAGGGGGGGAGGATTATGGTACAGCTCACTCAGGCGTTTGACGGTTCAAACCTCTTGTTTACGCCGCGGCACAAAAGACGGAGGCCCACGTCACATATTGTCCGAACAGTTCAGTTCATGGTAAACCATGACAGCATGGCAAAAGTTTGGAGAGAGTTGCATCTCCAACACTAACAGATGCGAGGATGTTTGTATTTTTTTATAGGCCGTTACTATAATAATTATTATTATTCCCTTTGTTTTGGAGATGGCTTTTTAATTTGCACGGTAGATGTGGGAGTGTTTTGCAGCTGGAGTCACCTTTGAAGCACATTTGCAGCAGCACAGCTTCTAGGCATGATGGACAGTTGATTTTGAGAGTGGTTGTAAGCCAAATGCAACAAGTTGACTAGTGCAGCCTAGCTTAGAGGGGTTCACTAACTTATAAGCAGTTTGCGTACACTCACTTGTCTGTGTGTGTGTGCAGTGCAGATTTAGCAGTGGAAAAAAAACAAACTCTAATGGATCAATATGGCTGCCTTCCTCTGCGAGCCAGAAGGAAAATAAAGGCCTCAAAATGTCGAGTCAGACTTGTAAATGATTACAGTGACTACCCCCCCCCCCCCCCACACACACACACACACTCACACACACAAAACACCCCTCCTTCTTCTGCTCCATTCCTGCACCCCCCCTCGTATGTATTATTCATATAATTTGCTCACATTACCTAAATACAAATCTGTTAAATTATTTCTGTGTTTTGACTCCCGAGGGGCCTGGTCTTTTTGGTATCATGTTTAAAACCCAAGTCGAAAGTGTGGTTATGACTAGGGTCTGCCCCTGGGGTCTGTTTCCTCGAACGGTTTCTTGTACTACACTAATATCCTTGATTGGCTCTCTCAACCCAACAGCTGAAGGTCAAATTGATATTCAACCCGCAAGTGTAATTAGACAGAGGCAATTACATATTCTCAAAAGCTTTAATCGGAGGAGGAGAAGGAGAAAAAAAATCAGCGGTGGATGATTTCCGTCTAATTTATTCAGATTGTCTTTTTTCACTCCTCACTTCTCTCTCATATTTATTCAGAAATACTTATTAATAAAAAAAAGAAGCAAATTTAGATTCAGTCCACATTAGAGAGGCTCATAAAGAAGCAGGCAGGTTGTGACCAATCAATATATGCGGAGGACATTGTGTTGTTTTTAGTATTTCTCAGTGTTTTCAGTCAGTTTTGTGTATTATATTATTATATATTAAATTATATATTAAAATATAATGAGATACGTGATGATAGAATACTTGTCTGCATAGAAACATTATCTGGTAACATCCTTCGAACCGTCATGACACAAAGACGTAAGACAAAATGACAAGAGGTTAATCCGGGAAACATGAAATCCACAAAATACATTCAACAAAAACCGAAAAATGTGACAACAATATTTTTTGAAACCCTCCATAGCCTATTCAGGCTATTCAGATTAATCCATGGATTTCGTACCGATATAAACTGATTAAATAGTCAGATTTGGAGACAGTTGTAATTACCGTGCTATCAAATATAGTTAATCAAATAATGCCAACTGGTAAAAAAGTTACGTAGCTACAGAAGCCGAAAGAGTCAGAGACGTTGCACCAATCCCACATCCTGTCCAAACAGACGAATGTATTTGTTAATAGCAATCAATACAGTTAAGGAATCTCATGTGTTTTAAACCTTATTGTGTCTCCATGGCTGCCAACAGGTGAGAAACCCTTCAAGTGTGAGTTTGACGGCTGCGACAGACGCTTTGCCAACAGCAGCGACCGAAAGAAGCACTCCCATGTGCACACCAGTGACAAGCCCTACAACTGCAAAGTTCGGGGCTGCGACAAGTCCTACACACACCCCAGCTCCCTGCGGAAGCACATGAAGGTGCACTGCAAGTCCCCCCCGCCCAGCTCAGGCTATGAGTCCTCCACCCCCTCCCTGGTGTCTCCCTCGTCGGACTTGGGCCGGGAGCCAGCCGGGGGCCCCTCGGTGCTGTCAGAGCCGCCGGTGGGGGCCTCTCAGCAGCAGCCAGCGAATTTAAGCGAGTGGTACGTGTGCCACAGCTCAGGAGCGAGCGGTGGCCAGACACCACCCAGCGGCCACTCCACACCCGACCCTTCAGAGGAACCCCCTTACAGGAACCCCCAACCCAGGGACGCGTTCTGAGTTCCATTCCAGCACACACATTCAAAAGCCCCTCTCCTAAAACGGTTTTGCTTTGGTGCCTATATACCTGTGAGGGCCCTTCGGTCCACTCCCCCCCCCCCCTGCCCCCCTGCCCCCCTCCCTTTTTTTGTTTTTGTTTTGGATAAGCCACCAAGACAGACACTTCAGAGCCTTTAACTGCACTGGAAGGAAAGTGTGGCACCCTCCTGGACACGCTTTCTAGTAACAGGAACAGATATTTTTGTTATTATTATTTTTAAGCTCATCCAAAACTGGTGGCTAGGTGCTTCTCCTGCACTGCCGATGTGGCGGATGTCTTCTACTGGTCCACTTGTGGAGAGAGTCGTGTAAATCTCATTAGACTATGTTGTACAATATTGTAGACTGTAGGCATGATGGTGTTGCAACTTTTTTTGTAAAAACAAAAATTCTGCCTTCAGTATGTTTTTTATTTATTTTTCAATCGGATATGGAAATATTTTGTACGATGAACCAAAGTGCATGTTTTAAGAACCGGAGCAGCGATGTACATTTGTAAATTTTGTATAAGTTTCAATGTGTCTGGGTGTTGATTGGTTTTGTAAGAAGAGGTTTACATCTTTTTTTAAATCATCGTTCTATTTTATTTTTAATGGATTTGTGCAAAAAAAAAGAAAGAAAGAAGGAACTCAGCTGTTTCATAGGCTTACAGTATTTCATATATGATGTCAATTATAAATGTTTTATCAAAGTAAAAAAAATGAAATCTGGTGATTTTTGTACCATTGTGAGTGTTTTTTTTAATTTTTTTAATTTTTTTGTTTTATCTAAAAATCGAGCACTAAATGCGTACCAAACTGCCTTGTATTTTGTGAGTATTTGGAATAAATCTTGTATGAAAGTGACACCTTTTTGACCTATTCAGATCTGTGGAAAGTGTTTATTTCAGATGATATACAGGCATAAAAAAATCCTACCTGTATATGCCCAAAGTTTTTGTTTTTTTTTAAACAAGAATGAGTTTATTTGCCCAAATTTTTAAACCAACACCAATCTTTCATTTACAAATCTTCAGACCCATAACGCCAGCAAATAGTATGAGCTGTTTTTATTTCCATCTACCAGTGGAAGTGTTGTGTGTGCATTGTGCTCTACTCGTGTTAAATCTTACTTACTCAGCTCGGCTTTGCTTTGACGCAGACTATGAGCTGCGAGTTTAATGAAAAGCTACAATATTCGGATCCAGACTTCAAAGAGCCATTTTGCACAAAGAAACCATTTTTTTCTTTTTCTTTTTTTATTCTTTTTTTTTTTTTTTTTTTTGCACAACGGTGAATCCTCATGGTGAATTAAGATTTCTATAGCAATAGCCAAGTCAAACTCAAATGATATGGGGCCAAGTCCCGAGGACTCAAAAGGCGGCTCCAAAGAATGTAATATTTGCTTCCCATGGGGTAGGAAACGGTAATCTACATCCTTTATGCTGCAGACCAGAGCGGCATAAAGAAAGGAAAAAATATATTCTTTCGCTTAAGGCCTACTTTGGGAGAATCAAAAGAGGAGCCGCCGAAGCGCAGTTGTTCCTCGCCATAATAGACTCCTTTTGCAAAAAAAAAAAGAGGCTCAAAGGGGGAACTCATATTTTAGCATCCATGAAATGCATAAGCGATAACAACACATTTTAATTGCAAGGGGCAAATTAATTATCGCCTACAAAGGAGTATGTAAGAGATCTTCTATTCTTGCAATGAACGTAGTTCAAAGAAGAGCTTGGCCGTTCTGGGAAAACTTCTGGCAGAGCTGAGAATTTCACTCTGGCCTTGACTCAACCAGAAGAGAGTGGGGGTTGTGGGGGCAATACTGATACTTTATAGAGTTTGGTTAAGTTCATGACAGAAAGCATTTCAAAGGAAGAGGAGGAGGATGCCTCCCTCTCGCTCGCTCTCTCTCTCTTTTGCGCTAGCTCCTGTAGTCTGTGCAAAAAGAAAGAGTGAGAGAAAGAGAGAAAAAAGTTGGATCTCAATTGAAAGCGATCCTTTGAAGTGGGGAGTTAGTATCAGAGGGATTCTTTCTGGGTCGTCTGAACGACGTTGATGACATGGAAAGCCTTTTGTCACCGATTTGCCAGGCTCCCCTCTCTCTCTATTCCAACTCTGAGCGTCAAAATAGAAAAGAATAAGCGCAAGTGGGGCAGAAACAAAGGATGTGCGACGTTTAAAAAAAGGTTGTTTGGTTAGAAAATAAGTACGAGGGCGAGCTTGGACAAAGGGAGTGGGCGGCTGACAATTAGATATGCCAAACTTTCAAGTTATTTTTCTGGATTCGGGTTTTGTAGCCTGGGTGGTTTTTATTTTATTTTATTTAGTGCAAACTAGAATCAGACGAAGCATCAGTTTTGCGGGTTTGTGCATGCTTTTTCTGATTGGTGACCTTTATGCCTGTTAACCCTTTAACGTCAAATGAATAACCTTTATAGGCATTTCAAAGAATTCTGTAGCTTTAAATAAAAAGTTGGCAATTTCCTTAACAATCTGCTGTGTAGAATGGTAAATTGTCTTCTACACTCTTTTGGAAGATATGAGTCCAAAATGGCTACACACAGCTTCATAGAGAAAGATGTCCCCTTTTAGACAACAGGAATCAAAAATTTCAAAAAATCTAAATATCTAAAAAGGGTTTTAGTTGTGCAGAAAAAGTACAAGCAATATCTATTTATGACCACTGTAAAAAACGTGACAAAGATGATGATGCATGTTTTAATGTAGATTTTATCAATCACATTATTAGTTGTTTTTATTTAGTGGATTTCTGCTGTTTGGTTTTTATAGAAAAATACATTCCATATAATTTTTTGGGGAAATTAGATTATTATTATACCATTAATGGCTATTGTGTCAATTATGACACAAAAAGGAGAAATCGAGGAGAAGCAAAATATAATTGTGCACCCAATGAATATTACATTTTTTAAAAGGTATAATTTAAATAAATACATGACCATAAATGCCTAACGTATCAAATATGATACTAAACAAAGACAAATCCCTGTGTGTGTGTGTGTGTTCTATATAAATGTTGTTGTGCCTGTCCAACTATTAAAATGAAGAATTAAAATAACTGCAGTATATGACCGCAAAGGTCTATACGCCAGGTTTATAAATGAATATTTTTGCCAGAAGAATCAGATAAATAATCAAATCATAATCATAATAAAATTATAATCAAATCATAAATGCTCAATCTATCATGACGATGCAATAAAGAACAGAAATCCAGGGGATATTTACAGAAATCATTTGTTAAAAGCATTCCGTAAAATAAATAAAATGTAGTTACATCTCGAAATTGTTTGTTTTTTGGAGTATAATTTGTGAGAATATGTCTTGCAGTCAATACAAAAATAGTTGTCCAAAAGTTTTAACATGTTCACTAATGCATCTAGGTATAAACTGAAGGTTTGAATGTGTTTATAGGATGGACAAGTTACCCGTAAAGACAAATCTGAGAATCTTTACGCACTGATTCTGTTGGGGACCTTTGATCTGAAAACAACGTTAGGGTGAAGAATCAAGAACAGGTGGGTGTGCGGCAGAGTGCCTTGTGACCAGTACCAGTCCCTGGAAACCAGTGGCCGCAGGGCAGTTGCACCGGAAATGCATATCCACATTAATTACCGGTGTTCGAAGAACTCAAAAGAAATGGGAGGTTTCCAATTTCCAAAGCGCTACAAAAGCAAAAGAAAATGAATCTATTTCATTTCTTGCAGGATCCTGTCACCGCCACGGCTGCGTCGCACACAAGGCCTCATTTGAGTGTGAAATATCATTTCTTTGTAAAATAATGGAGGCGGTAATCCGACTTCCGGAAACTGTCCGGCGTTGTTGAACAAAGCCCCTTTAATAGGGGGATTAGCAGTCTTGGAGTAAAAAGGACCCCCACCCCTCACACCACCTCCCCCTTGTCCTCCACGCCTATACCCGACTCCAACTCCAAACCATTAGCACCTCTTGCACCGACCAGGTCATAATTATCAGGAATGAAGTGGACGGAATTGGCATGGTAATGGGGAAAGAAAAGGCAAGGGGCGAGACAGGTGCAATAGTAATCTGAACGAGAAAGAAGGCAGAAAAAAAAGAAGATGGATTCATTTGATCAGTGAGATTAATTATGATTAGTACATCAGTTGCCATATGTCTGTACTCGTAAATTCCCGTCACCTTTTATTTACAGGACTTTGACGGAGTGCGCCAAGGCGCCCAGAGGTGAGGTCTAAAACCGTACCGGGCACCCCGCGGAAGTTAACCACAACCATAAAGGCTGTCACGAATATTAAATATTTCACTCTGATACCATCCAAGGTTAAGTTTCCAACGGGGATATTGGGCGATCGCACTGGCTGTGATATATTGGCCGGCACGGGCTTCCGTCATAAAGATTTATGACTGCCTTTAAAGCCGAATTAACTGTATTCGGTGTATATATGTTTTTTAAAAAGTGAGTGAGCAAGCTACACCCCTGTGGTCGCTTTTGTAAACTGCAGTCCAAACACTCATAATTCACCCTGTGTATTAAAAAAAGGAAATAATTTACTGCTTCTTGTCTTCTGCATTCTTGCACATTTTTTGAGGAACTCCTTCAGTGTGAATCAGCCCCCTTTACCCTCCAGCAGCCCATGTATATAGGGCCCGAACACGGTTTTCTAACAACCCTCCACATTATATGGCAGAATGTGCCACATACTTCACACCTGCACCCTGAATGGGGGCTCCCTTTCAGTCCGCGCTACGCCTGTTGGCCCTGCTCTCAATGCAGCTGCGTGAGTGAATCGGGCGACCCGCTTATTTGCTCTCTTTTGATCTGAGATCTCTCATTTGATGCGGCAGTTCTGAGATGAGGACTATCTAGTTAGCAGGAACCGCGTTGCATTATCCCCCCCTCCTCTCTCGAAGCAGACTTTACGCATGCGGGAGGAGGAGAACTTGTTGACTCAGACTGGGCTAAAGGTTTAGTTCGGAGTCTGAAATGTCGGGCTTCTTTAGCCAATTGGTTCAATTCCGACAACCTTTCAATCACACTTAAATATTAGTAGACGTCTTTAAATGGTTTTTTAATGTGAACTTTTTCTTTTACAGTCTTAGAAAGAAACATTTTGAATCATGGTTATTTTAATTTAGTTGCAAACTGTAATATGATTTGAATCGATTTAGGATCACGTTCAGACGACTTTTCACCTTTCACCACGTCACCGCATTTTCACTTGGTTTAAACGGAGATTTGTTGTGAATTTGGTGCTGCACAGATTAGCAGAAATATAACTGCAATGCACACACGTCTTTGGACGTCTTTTCACGTCTCAGCCGCATTTCCCCCATTTGCACAGATCACATCTGTATTCAGCCTGGCATTGCATAAATTAAGGGAAATGAGATTAACTGAAGTTTATCACATTACTTGTAGGTGCTTGACGGATGACTGACGTTTCAAGTTGACCCCATATAAACTTTTGAATCAGACATCTTTTCACGTTTTGTCTCATTTTACTTTTCAACATTGTCACTTTTTTTTAGATTTTATTGGTATTTTTTATAATATGATTCCACAAAAATAAACAGAACGCAATATGCGCCTGTAGATGTCCTTTCAACCGCTTGTTTAAATCGGTGAAATTTAGTACTATATAAATAAGCTTAATGGGACTGAATTGAACTTAACTGACTACACTTCTGTTGACATTTTTTCGTATTTCAAACACGTTTTCTCAGTTTTTTAGATGAAATGCAATGCTATTTTTCTCTTTTCAGACAGATTTTACTCCAGGGTATTTATGACTCCGTACTGGGTTGCTTTAAAAACTATTTTGCAACTCCTAACCTGCATAACACGCAGAACTAAAGTTTTGACTCGAAACACAATTATAGATTTTTAAGCCTAGTCATAAAATAAAACATGAACTGACATGAGTTATAAAGCATTTATAAAGTCCAATTTCTCAGTGTTGCAAAGTCGCCTTTTAGAGAAAAAAATCTGATTTATGAGGAGAAATTCTTTCTTTTTTTTCCCTCTTGAGCTGTGTGTAACTCAAACGTTTTTTTAACGCTGTAGCATCATTATAAATGGTATCTTAGATTTGGTTCGCTTTATGTATCGAGAATAAAATAAAATATAAAATCAGACTCTAAAAGCAGATTTATTCAGTTTATGCGTGCGCTAAACTCCCATATCTCTCATGATCAAATCCAGCTAAAAAAAAAATAGAAAAAAAAGCCAAAGAGCTGCTAAAAAAAAAAAAAAATACCACATTTCCTTCCTTCGCACTGGAAGTGCTTCACAAACAAGGAAATGGACCGTTTTAAGGACAAAAAAGAGAAAAAAAGATCCCTCCTACTGATTTAGTCAGAGTCATAATGGCCAAAGTGCGTTCACACACTCGATAAAAGAGACAGTACATCATCATACATCAAAATAACACGCAGTATTAGGAGATGCAAATGCTGCCAGCATTATGAATCATTGGTTTATCTGCACTATTTCACACGTCGGAATGGAAAACGTGCGCACAGACAGACGCGAAAACGCACAGTTTGAGGAGCGGTATAATGCCCGTGATCACTCTAGCAGTATCAAAAGACTTTGGGTCATTTCGCCATCTCCCGCAGGAAAGACATTACGCCTCTCTCGTATTTACATACTCTTTAATATTTGTCAAACATTCATAAATTACACACTAATGAAATGTTCGACGGTCCTTGGAGATGCAGCTAATGAAGACATAGACTTTTTTTCTCTCTCTCTTTTTTGCTTCGTGACACGTCTTTGTTGGGTTTTTAATACCACTCCCTCCATCACGCTCTATTAACTATTATTATAGTTATGTCAGGCCACCGCTGACTCGTTGCCACATGAGCATCACCTGCTGTAGGTGGGCCCGCGGTGGGACACCAAATGACCTCCATCTATAACGCCAATAGCCTATAAAAGTGTTAAACGTTTGCCAGAGTTTTTCGAACAATCTAGCCCCAAAAGCATCGGGATACAAATTATTACTCTTTTTAGAGCGGCAGAAATTGAAATTACTTGTTATTCTCATTCGTTCGGGGATTTTTTTTACGCAACCCCTATATGGCGCTTTTAGTCCAACATCGGCGCAAAAATGTTGCTGAAGTTGGTTTTCTTATACCAGTGCGCTCGGTGCACGGCTTGGGTGACCAGAGACGTCAAGAGGCACTCAAACGGACTGAAGAAGAAAAGGGTAAAAGAGGAAGAGGCTGTCCTTAGGAGTAAAGAGGGGAGATATCAGTTATAGAGACGCGTCAGCAACGTGGAGTTCATTTCCACCTTGGTCAAGTATTTAGATTCGTTTTTGTTTGTTTGTTTTGTAGATCTTTTTCTAGTGAATGCAAAAAAAGCTAAAAAAGAAGCTGTGGAAGCAAAAAACAAAGAAAGGAGCTAGCAGGAAAACATAAATCGCTAATGAAAAAAAAAAATACACAAAAAGCCAAAAGAAAACAAACAGAAAACAAAACAAAACTGCATGTCGACTGCATTGTCACCGCGACAAACGCGGATCCTTGGAGACGTGTTTATGTGACAGAGTAAGTCCCCAGCGTGACAAGGTTGTCATATTCCCCCCTTTCAATGTCCAATGCAAATGTCTCGGCAGCAGCATGACGCGTTTATTACTTTGTCAATCATTTGGACACACGCAGCATTGAAACAAACGACTGCACGTCCGGTAATGGAATGAAAGAGAATTAAGTATTATTCATTTGTATTATTATTATTATTATTATTATTATTATTATTATTATTATTATTATTATTATTACATGTTTTGTGGGGAATCTTTTAAAATATAGAACTCTTGATTTTGACAGAAAGAGAAAGTCTTTCTAATTTTATTTGCACTCAGAAGGCGCTCTGTGAAGCTTATCCTCCTTGTCCACGAGTCAGTTCAACAAAAGGAGGAAAAAAAAAAGTTTCAATAAGATTCCCCTTTTTTCAGTTTTCTCCCCCCACTTGGTTTCAATAATAAACCCACCACTGCGACATTCTTTGAGTTTATGCGCTATCTTCATATACTGATTTGTGTAGCCAAGGAAACTGCTCAGACCCGACCAGAGCAGAACCAATGCTTGGAGGATTTTTTTCCACCCCGCCTTTTGTTAATTTATATCTCAAGAAAATTATTATTTAGTTTGGATATAAAAAAAGGAGGACATCCAAAGCAAGCAGATCAGGCGCAGAGAAAGTAGGTAAGTACTGCTGAATGATAGGTGAGAGTGCGTCCTTCTCTCTCTCTCTTTCTCTTTCCCTCTTTCTTTCTGTCCTTACCCAGACACAAGGGTTGTCTAATTTCCAGGCATAATTAACTTTATGCTCAAAATCAATTGTTTCCTGTACGCAGCCAGGGTCCAGGACTCGAAGCAGCGAGAGGCCTATTTGAGCATGTGAGAAAGCAGGAAGCAGCCCTACCTGCCACTCATTAAGCCCACAAAAACTCAATACAAAGAGGGGGGAGAAAGAGGGATTAGACCTGCTCGTTATACCTGCCGTGCAATTAACACTACTTATTCTTCTAATCCCCCTGTTCTGGAAATAATTCACTATGCAGTAATGATGCGAAAGACAATTCAGATCAAATGTCTAAATTTTTTTAGAACAAAAGATTTTCTTTAGTGATTAATGTGTGGCAAGGTAATTCTAACTAGTTCCTCCGAAGGACAGGAAGTCAGGTTGCCTCGCCATTTACGTCGGAGCTGGTGTGGATATTTCATCTTCTAATTTTCATCTGAATCAGGAATAGAGATGCAGCTTCCTCCTCTTCCTCCTCCTCCTCCTCCCTCGGCGTGAGGCGGGTATAATCACACCGCCCTTTTGGAAACGGAGGTAAAGCTGCAACTCTTTGTGCCCGTTGTGTTGTAGGTAAATCGCAGCACACTTGAACTGAAAGAGGACTTGACCTTTGCCTTTATGCTCCCCACCCCAATGTTTGTCTAAATCACAATCGTCCTTTGTGCTGGGGGACATGCGCGGCCCGCGACACGTCCCATTTAAGGCGGATGGATGTTCGCCCCTGTCACACAAAAGCGCAGAGCGCGTTCGTGGCTCACGTAGGTGTTTGGAAACTTAAAAAAAAAAAAGAAAAGAAAAAGAGCGAAGCCTAAATGGCAACTGGAATTTCAGATAAAAAACCAAAAAACATGCTGTGTAGATCAGAATGTAAAGTGTGCAGTTAAGGTGCGAACTTAAGTTGATTTTCTGGCGGATGCGCACAAACCTTTTTTTTGTTTGTTTTACTGGCACGAGTTTTGTTGGTCAGGGGGGCTCTCAGATGTGGAATTTATTGACTTTCTCTGCAAACAAACACCGCAGCATGACAGTTCAAAACTGCCGATAGGCGTTCATCAATCGGCAAAAGTTCCCCTCCAAGCCCTGACATCACATTCTGTGCCATTTTTTACTTTTATAACGCACAGCATAACAAAACACACAATGAGGTGTTATTGTTCAACACCTCATGACGTGAGGTGACATGAAATGTAGATATGATGTATTAGCACCACAATTCTCGAAATATCAGAAATGGGCGCGCACACTGTGTCCCCCTTCAATAATCCAACCTGGTCTGCGTTTACTATTGCTTGAATATTCATTGCTGAATATTTATTTTTTTCTCATAAAAAATATTGAACTGCCCAAAAGGACAACTAAATCATTAAAATGTTATAAGCAACTTAGTTTTAAGTAGATTTGTCATTTTCTTTACTTTTCAACTTATTAATTTATTTATTCATCTATCAACTCATTTATTTGTTTATACTTTATATACTTTATATATATACATATATATATATATATATATATATATATATATATATATATCTATCTATATATATATATATATATATATATATATATATATATATATATATATATATATATATATATATATATATATATATATATATATATATATATAGGAAGATAAAGAGTATATTCAAATGCATTTTTTATAAAGTGCAACACATCCCACCAACAAAACTACCTTTTTACACACATAATCCTAACATTGTTCTTGTCAATTTTCAAAGTATCTTTATTTTTGAGCAGTCGCAGCCTCGTTGCAGCTCTGCTTCCCTGCTCCCCTGTCCACTTCGCTCCACTCAGAAAGCTGCGGGACGGTTGCATTGGGAGCGATAGAAAAACATTATAAGGGAGGCAGTAAAAGCACCGCTGTTTATGACAGAAGGGGACATGATGGCGCCGCTCTCAGCCTATAGGGGAGCAGGACTACGTTCATTTATCACCACTGCATGGCAGCGTGTGAGATGACAGAGAATGCAGAGCGGACCCCCCTCCTCTATTTTTTTTCCTTTATCATGAAGCGACATCAGATGACTCTATATGATGATGATGATGATAATAACAGCTGCCTTGCTCCTTTTTTTTTCTCCAGTCGGGATCCGGGACGGGTGGGGGTTGGCCCATGTATAGTTTTATTGCATTAATATTTACGTTATACCAGAACCTGCTCATGAGTGGCATCTTTCTCCACCATGAGAATAAACCACAGTCAACTTTTGGTTGGTAGTGAAAGCTCCAGCTCGTTCCCGCTTCATGCTGCATTTACTTTGACACCATGCAACAATAAATGTCCCTGACATCTATCTTACACTTTTACAACCTGAAAACCACGTGTTTGCATTGCAGCTTTGCCTGTCTGATCACATAATCTGATTTGCACCACAGCCTCCTTTGGTGGCATGTTCCAGGAGTGTGACCTCCACGGAGCAGGTTTTTGTTGCACCATTTTTCCTCAGAGGTGAGGTTCTTCAAGCAGAGATTTTTTTCCTACTCGACTGAGTTCACTGTTGAAAATCCCACAAGGGTTTGTGAACATCATAATCATTGTGCAAGGCAGATTTGGAGATGGGAAGACTCCGACTCGGCCTTGAGGGATCAGAGGGCATGTGCGGAATTTCATGAGCCCAGTATTTAGCCTGCAGAAAAATCTGCAAATTGGGCTGCTGCTTCAGTACCGCATTCTCTCTGCAACATTTTCCACTCTATTTTTACTCTCTGCACGATAATTACGTTGTCGTGATCAGCAACTCTCCCAAAAGATTAAGTTGTGCACTCAGTAGTGAACTTAATTTATTCACCACAGCTGATCTTTGTAATCATTTGGTTACCCACAGAAAGAGTTTTTATTGTGGAACAGATGTTAAAAAGGCTTAGAAAATTGTATGGGGTGGTCACCAAAACTAGTTCTAGCCCAAGGGGCCACATACTCCTAAATCCATCCCTGCAAGTTGTTGGCCGGGTTTTAGAAAGCACCCACAAGTCAGGCTGGTCCTGAAGATTTTAGGGTCCCAAAAATGTTTATTTTAAATAAATATTTAGAAAAATTGCTATTCAGACTATTCAAAAGTATTTAATGTGTTTACAAAGAAAACATATATGAGTCCATGTAAATTGAGGCGTTTTATTTCAGCAGGATTTTTGTGAACATAACTAATACAAAACTGTTTGCAAAATAAATTACAGACAAATGCCCGGCCTCCAAGCATGTCTGATGTAACAGTAAGTTTTAAGCATGTGCTCCATACCTCCTTCTTTGTGGTTGGAGTATTTCAGAGACTTGAATACAGTGCTACATAAAGAACTGTCATAGTTGCTGCAACAGTTTGGGTCTTCAAAAAATAAAAACAAAAAACTTAATTCTGTACTTTTACCAAACTTTGAGGCTACAATACTGAACCATCTGCAGTGGAACGTTTCGTATTTTCTAAACTTATCTTCACACTGGCCAAAGGAAAGTTGAGAGGTGGGGTACACCCCTGGAAGGGTCACCAGTCCATCACAGTCAAGTGATTTACGTTAGTTGAATATATAAACAGGAAACGGTTTGTTTAGAGATATGAACTGGGAGTAAGAAGGGATGAAATTGCAACGCTTGGGTACAAAATGAGAGTACGAATTGGACAAGGGCTGAACTGATGCAAATCCTATGTTGATGAAGGCACTTCGGTCTTAGTTTTCAACATTACATGCTCTGAAGTAACTGAAGAAATTTTGAAAAAAAAAAAATATAAAACACAAAATATAATTCTGCTATATTATGATATCTATCATAATATACATGTGCAAATACCTGTCAAACAGGTCTGAATAACATCTATACCTTTGATAATAACGAGCCCAAAATGGACCATTTTTTGGAAGATCTGCTATTATGAACATTCACAGTAGGGAGTAAAGGATTTTATCTTCAAAAAGAAATTTCAAATGGAAAAAAAGCAAAAAAAACAAACACGACAAAAAAATACATTATTTTTTTATCTTGTAGGAATAATAGAGTTTTCTTCCTTTGGTGTTTGCCAAATTAAATACATGTCTTGTTTATTTAGTTACGTACAAGACGGTGTGTATGTTAAATCCATTTTAATTTACATGCGTTGAGTGGTTAGAGGAAACCTGGGTGGGTAGGGCACCAAAACTGGCTTCAGCTCAGGGGCCCGGATACTCTGAAGTCCAGCTTTCATTCTATTGCGCTTAATATCTTACATGCTTTGCAAAAATATATGACATTTATGTGAGCGTTGACAGAGGCAAGGGTTCTTGCAAAGGCCACATTCATTCTTTTAGCTTTGTTAAAGTGGAACTTAAGAGTGGAGAAAAAAAGAAGTCTGTCATCCTCTCCTCTCCATAACTCTGTTTCTTCTCGCTCCGCAGATCAAAGGCCTCGAAAATTGGTGTCCCAAAGATGTACATTGTTAGGATGACAGGGGCCACAATGGGCCGAGAAAGCGTGGTCTATCAGACATGTCAGCTTGCAGAAAGGAGAGGGAGGAGAGGGTGAGAAAAGGGTCCCGGGTGTCGATTTAATGCCCCTGACTGTAGGAATCCAAAGCTTTTTAGCTGCGGCCAAGTTGCTTTCTCCTCCTCAGGATTCTTCCAGGGAGCATCTGTGCTACATGTCTGGTGGGAAATAGTTGCTAGACGTGGCCACAGCAGGGTGCCGATAGATGTGAGCGAGTCAAAATTTGACTTGACGTGAAATTCTTTTTTTTTTCAAAGTGCACATATTTTGATTTCGAAGTTATCAAGAGATATTTGTATTTTTGAGGAGAGATAGCAAATTAAAAGTAAGGCTAATGAATGAAGTCAAATCGACTGATAAAATGAACTGTTATGAATAAAACTTTATTTGCATAGATTTTATTTGAGGAGAAATTACCCCATGTTTCTGAATAATTTCAGTATAAAACCTAAGATACAGTCAACTAATTTTTTTAAGTGTTCTCTAATAATTAAGGTCATTTTGCACATTTATTTATGGTTTCTTGCCAATTTAGAAACAAAAACAAGAATAATTTGCAACTAAGTATAAAACACTAGTGAAACAGTAATACACTTTCTAAATCTAAAACTGACAATTATCAAGTACAAATTTGACCAGAAATAAGAACATAGGCAGCCTAACCTTGGAAAAAACGCTTTCACTTTACTAGTTAAAACTTTTCAAAACTTTTTTTCTGACGACCAGTGGTTATCTTAAGATAACAGAAAACTTTTCGAACATAGCAGGTAAATAACACTCCCTGTTTATCTCACACCATATCTGATCTATTCTGCAGCATGAAAGATTGCACAGTGATCCACAAATTCCTTCTGTTTTCAGCACCTTAACTGATATTGTGAAAATGAACCCTAACTACTTCTTCAATTATAAATGTGTTCCTTCTGGGAGTATTACTGCTGCCACCATCTGTTTTGGGGGAGCATTGCATTTTTAATATTTAGATAATTTTAATTGTTAAGATTTAGCAACCTCCAAAGTGTACGTTTTTAACATATACTGGTCCAAAATGAGTGCAAGAGGAAAATTAAATGTGGACTTTAATGACGGAATAAGATTTACATTTGCATCTGTGGCATTACAACCTGCTGCTAGAACAATATTTAAAAAAAAAACATCCGCAATGACTGCAGCTCATACATTCCCCTTAATAAATATTTTGTTGTATTCATTTGAGAAAGGACTATATGAGCAAGGGGAGAGTCAAGACCCAGAGAAAAGGACACAAAAAAACCCCAACCATGAACGCAGGTATTGTTCCTGGCTTTCAATCTCTGATTCACCATATCATAACCCCTGCAAGGAGAAAAACATCAATATTCCTGTGCGGAAAGAAGGGGTTTCTATGGAAAACCCAAAGAATCTCATTTTGCGCAAAACAGATGTAGCGCAGGAAAATTCAAAGACATCAAATGCACTACTGAGGGGGGCTTTTTGCACAAAGAGAAAACACTGTTGACTTTCGGAGAAACATCTTGAAGGTGTCAGACCTTTTTTTGCAATGGATAATAAGCTTTCAATAAAACATTTGCAAAACAAATAAATAAATAAATAAAACTCTTATATTTAAAATTTTCACAACTAAAATAATTTTTTTTCTTTTATTTGAAAAACTGTAGCTGCAACAAATTGAAATTAATTGACATTTAACTTCCCCATAAACCCAACAGCAGACAAGGAAGCTTATAACTGAAATGTCTCAATTCTACATCTGTGCACATTTGCACATAATCTGTCCACCCTTTCTGGCGGCACAGGAAAAAGTAAAAGAAAGAAAAACTAACACTAAAAAATACACAGGACTAACCATAGACTAGTCCCTTTGTTGCACCAAAGGCAGCTGCCCGGCCCTCTATTATCGGGGAGCAGACTGACCACATCCTTCCCCACTGCCCCCTCGCCAACCCACTGCACAAAAAGAGAGGGATGTTCTGCTTGCATGGGCAACACTGTCGTTCCAGCCCTTAGCAGTCCTCTTACACTCCATTGAAAAGAGTGGGAGTAGTGGACACAGCCTGATCTGCGGAGTACAAAGGGCCCTCCGTAGAGTCCCATTGGAGTAAAAGGAATGAAGGGGATGGAAATCCATGAAAGAGGGTCGCAAGGCTTAGAGAAAGAACGGAAGTTTTGTTGTGCTTGATTTCCCTTCCAACTAAAAGGATGGAGTGGCTGGATAAACCACTTGTAGGCAGTTTACTCACCTTTTAATAGGAAGTAAACAATTGTATTTTAAAGCGTGTAGTTTCTTTGTAGAAATAGAGCGTATTCAAATTAAACTGATATTCCAGCCTCTCAAGATATTTTACATGTAATAGGTTATAGTTGATGGTTAGTTTACTTTACTAGGTTTTGTGTCCTAACCAGTGCTGGCTCTTGCATGAATTGGACTATGGGTGACTCCCTCCATACTTACTGTTTTAGTTCTATAAACCTTTTGAAATGTTTCACAAATCCAAACTAAATAATCTCTAACCAGGGGTAGAAAAAAAATTGGTTTTCATGCTGGTCTCAATAAAAGATCCAGGGAATCCTCCAGAAAGTATCCTAAGGGTTTACACCATACTGGTGCAAATGTGAAGCTGATAAATAATATTCAACTCTTTTTTTCTTTAAACACTGAAAAACAGTTTTGATGTCTCTAAGCCTCTCTATTCACTTCAGGCCTGGCCAATCCATTAGTTTTCAACCTGCAAAGCTCAAAAGTACTGCAAAAGTCCTCAGAAGAACACAGAAATTGAAAAATTAAATAGAGCCAAATAGAAATCCATTGTTAAATACGAACTTCAGCTTCTCTAGTCAAGCAGTGTCAGGCAAAAGATAACCACTGCACTACAGAACCTAGCGGTGTGCGGCCATATTTTCTTATAGTGCTAACACTGTAGCAGCAAAGCACAGGGTCCTCTCCGCCTCTACGTTGACCATACCTCCATATTTGAGGTGAAATCTATTTTTCATTTCTTTTGTCTGAGAGCTCTTGCTTGCCCCTGATTTAATGGCTAAAAATGCCACAGATCATAACTGCTGAAAGTTCCTAAAACATACACGAGATTACAGGGTTAGATATTGAATATGCCGCCTGTCAGAGGAAAGACTGGGAGGTCTGTGTGTCCCCTTGGGAATCCCATGCTGGCAGGGTTTATGTGGACACACATGCACTTTCCACAGGGATCCAACATGAGCCTGTTGTTTCAAAATGGCCTCATGATTTATACCCATCTAGGTTTAAAGGGGCTTGTCATTTCTGCTGAAATAGAGGTGTTGACAGCCGCACTTGACAGCTTCTGGCTCATACTGTTTTTATGTTGGCATGGCATTGCTGTTTCATGTGCTGAATTGAATAATAACCACATAGGCACGCTGTTCTAAGAAGCAAAGGCATGTGGTTGTTTTGCTTTGGCTTCATGGCACAAATTCAAACAATGTTAAGGGTCTTGTGGTCTCAAGTTTCATTATTCAAAAGTAAAAGAACAAGAGCAAGCTTTAGAATTATGGTCATTGTCTGTTGGGCAAATGCAGACAAGCAATACAAGATTTCACTTTAAATGAATAGTAATTTTATTTATTCATTAATATAGCCCTTTACAACAGACAGCTAAAGAGCTAAAGTGCTTTACAATAAAATCATAAAAGTCAGTCAAAACAGATAAACAAATAAAACAGATAAAAGTATAATTAAAAGTTGGAAATATCAAATACAATACCACAGTGCTACGGAGTATTGGAAGCTTTCCTGAATAAAAACATACTTAGTTTGGATTTAAAAATGCCCAAGTCAGAGATTGAGTGAAGACCCAGAGGGAGCTGGTTGCAGAGTCTGGGTGCCGTGACTGAGAAGGACCGGTCATCCCAATGTTTATATTTAAAGCTTAGAATAAGAGGAACTGGGATGATGGCCCCATGGAACTACCATGCATGCAGAAACTCAATAAATCAGACATGTAAGGTGGGGCCAGACCATTAACAGGTTCAAAAACAAACAATAGAATTAAGTAGCAGGCAGCCATTGGAGGGAGGAAATAATGGGGACGAAGTGTTGACTACAGAAACAATTTGTTTGTTGGATTTAAAATCCTTGTCAAAAATCACCCCCAGCTTTCTCACAGTATAACTAAATCAAATCTTCAGAGCATTGACGTCAATTGTGGCATTCTCAACGAACAAAATGTATTCCTTCATTTGTTCATCAAAAATAAGAAAAAATTGGTTTAACCACTCTTGTACTGCAGAGATACCCTCAATAAGAATGTGTTGACTGGGACTGTTACCTGGTTTTAAAGACAGATATATCTGAGGATTGTCTGCGAAACAGTGGAAAGACAAATGGTGGCAAGTAAAAGGTCATATGTCATGTAAAATCAACTTTGTGAGCTTATTACTATGTTATGATGCTATTTCTTCATCCAAAATAATGTCCAAAGTGGTATGTAGCTTGATTCATGCCTGTCTGAGTAATCCTTGTGAGTTCTGCTCTCTGAGCAGCAGCCTTCTCTGTCCTGGAAAATGAGCGGCCATCACAGGTCTATGAAGAGCCGTCACTGCCCACTCCCTCCAGGAAGTACCTACGTTGACCACAGCAACCCTGCCCAGTAAACAACATACCCAACAGCAGTGATTTGAGGCACTTTCTGCTCAATGTTGAGACAAGTGGCTATTTAGCACCTAATCTGCAGTGTCACAGCAACTGCTTTTTGATACCATGCTGCAGCGGTTCAAGGGCGACATTTTTAAATGGACACACCCACATTGTGATAGAGAGGCAGTGTCGCAGTGAAAGCAAGCATCTTTCTTCTCTGTTGGAAAATTAGCACCAGAAAACAACTAAAAATATCCATCCATCCTTCCATCCATCCATCCATTGTCTTCCGCTTATCCGGGGTCGGGTCGCGGGGGTAGCAGCTTCAGTAGGGAGGCCCAGACGTCCCTCTCCCCGGCCACTTGGGCCAGCTCCTCCGGGGGAATCCCAAGGCGTTCCCAGGCCAGCCGAGAGACATAGTCCCTACAGCGTGTCCTGGGTCTCCCTCTGGGTCTCCTCCCGGTGGGACGTGCCCGGAACACCTCACCAGGAAGGCGTCCAGGAGGCATCCTTACCAGGTGCCCGAGCCACCTCAACTGGCTCCTCTCGATGTGGAGGAGCAGCGGCTCTACTCTGAGTCCTCCCCGGATGACTGAGCTCCTCACCCTATCTCTAAGGGAGAGCCCAGACACACTACGGAGAAAACTAATTTCGGCCGCTTGTATCCGGGATCTCGTTCTTTCGGTCACGACCCAAAGCTCGTGACCATAGATGAGGGTAGGAATGTAGATCGACCATTAAATCGAGAGCTTCGCCTTTTGGCTCAGCTCTCTCTTCACCACAACGGATCGGTACAGCGCCCGCTTCACAGCAGACGCCGCACCAATCCACCTGTTGATCTCCCGCTCCATCTTCCCCTCATTCGTGAACAAGACCCCAAGATACTCCTCCACTAGGGGTAGCACATCCTCCCCAACCCGGAGGAGGCACTCTACACTTTTCCGGTTCAAGACCATGGTCTCGGATTTGGAGGCACTGATTCTCATCCCGGCCGTTTCGTACTCCGCTCCGAACCGCTCTAGTGAGAGCTGTAGATCACGCCCTGATGAAGCCGATAGGACCACGTCATCCGCAAATAGCAGAGACGCAATCCTAAGGCCACCAAAACGGATCCCCTCAACACCTTGGCTGCGCCTAGAAATTCTGTCCATAAAAGTTATGAACAGAATCGGTGACAAAGGGCAACCTTGGCGGAGTCCAACTCTCACCGGAAACGAGTCCGACTTACTGTCGGCAATGCGGACCAGACTCTGACACCTGTCATACAGAGACCTGACAGCCCTTATTAAAGGGCCCGGTACTCCATACTCCCGGAGTACCCCCCACAGGATCCCTCGAGGGACACGGTCGAATGCCTTCTCCAGATCCACAAAACACATGTAGACTGGTTGGTCAAACTCCCATGCCCCCTCCAGGATCCTGCTGAGGGTGTAGAGCTGATCCAGTGTTCCACGGCCAGGACGAAAACCACACTGCTCTTCCTGAATCCGAGATTCGACTATCCGACGGACCCTCCTTTCCAGAACCCCGGAATAGACCTTACCAGGGAGGCTTAAGAGTGTGATTCCTCTGTAGTTGGAACACAACCTCCGGTCCCCCTTTTTAAATAGGGGGACCACCACCCCAGTCTGCCAATCCAGGGGAACTGTCCCCGATGTCCATGCAATGCTGCAGAGCCGCGTTAACCAACGCAGCCCCACAACATCCAGAGCCTTAAGGTACTCAGGGCGAATCTCGTCCACCCCCGGGGCCTTGCCACCGAGGAGCTTTTTAACAACCTCGGCAACCTCAGCACCAGAGATGGGAGAACCCGACCCAGAGTCCTCAGGCTCTGCTTCCGCAATGGAAGATGTGTTGGTGGGATTAAGGAGGTCTTTGAAGTATTCCGCCCAACGACGCCCAACGTCCCGAGTCGAGGTCAGTAGCACACCACCCCCACTATAAACAGTGTTGGTACTGCACTGCTTCCCCCTCCTGAGACGCCGGATAGTGGACCAGAATCACTTTGAAGCCGATAGTGAGATACATAGTGCCAAAGGCAATATTCCATCATATATATGTCTATAGTTGACTTTGGAAGGCTTAAAAAACATCATGAATAACTTTAAAAATGACTTATGAGTGGTAGCACATAGAAAAAAAAGAATGGGACCAAGAATGGAACCCTGTGGCACCTCATATAACAGAGAAGCACAGGAGGAAGACATGTTGTGTAACTGTGAAAGACCAATATGTCAGATAGGATGTACACCATTCAAGCCCTGATCCACGGATACCAACGTGGCTTAAGCACGACAAAAGAACAGAATGATCTAGAGTACCAAAGGATGCTGAGAGGTCCATCACCACCAGGACAAAATGGCACCTTTCATCCATGAACATAGCAATGTCATTATGTACTTTTAGTAAAGCAGACTGCTATGTCACAGTCTGAAGCCAGACTAATTTTTCTTTGCACTAGGTTCTAATTACAGTTGAAATGTTACTGAATAAGTAATAATTTTGAGCTCTTTTAATATTTTAAATAGAAAGGTTGTGTCAGGAGGAGTGGCAATTTTGCTTCCCGACATATTTCTGGCACTCAAAGCGGGAATACGTCATGTTGATGTGGGGCGCACATGCACTCTCAGGTCAGTTTGCCACATTCTGAATAAATTGATCCTGATAAGCATTTACATGCATGCCGATCAAATTGTCAATTGGCATAAACCACTCCTCCCATTTGGATTCCAATTTAATTCTGATAGAGCTTAGTCTGATCACAATATTTCGATTGGCCTGTTTACGGGACGCATTTTTATTCCGATTGGCCTTTTATTCCGATGGCTTTTGTCCATGTAACCGTAGCTAATTTGTAACTATGGTTCAACTTTGGGTTTGGACTTTTTTAATTTAACAGTAACAACAAAGTCCAGAATCTCTCGACTACTGTCGTAAAATGAGGAAATTGTAATGATCTGAGGCAGTTACCCAGAATTCAGCCGGACCAGCAGAGGTTCAAAAAAGGACTTTTATTAACAAAAAACAAAAGTCTGGACAAAAACCCAAAATGACCGTTGAAAAAACAAACAGTTCAGCAGGGCAGGCAAAAGCAGGAACAGACAGGCAGAACAGGATGGCTCAGATCACTGGAGAAAACAGGGACAAAAATCCACAAGCAAAAACATGAACCGACTATTGCTAAGAAGACTCACCTGTAAACTCTACAAGACGACCTGGTACTGATATCTGGTCTGAACACAGCTTATATGGTGGTGGGAACAAGTGAAACCGGTGAAAGCTGATTACAAAGGGAGTGGAGCTGGGCAGGTGTAAGGAATGATTAAACAGAACAGGCATCAGTGCCGAGACCCAAACAAACTCAGGAGCAGGCCAGAGACAGAACATAAACAATAACTGGACTAAACAGGAAAATAACTCAAAACAGAGAAAATTAAACAGTGGGCAGAACGCAAGATATTACAGAAATAAAGCCATTAGGACATAACATAGGACATCCAAAGAACTGAAGATCCAAAAAAGTAGCATTAAACTGCTTAGCAGCAGCAGCAGAGGTGAGGATGTGACGATGGCAAACTTCTTACAATGGTCTACTGACTGCAGAGGGAGCTGTAAATTCAATTATGATGGGGAAATAATCTGAGATTGCACACTCAGGAATTCCACAGCATTAAATTGACAGTCCATGAGAGACAACAAGGTCCAGAGTATGTACAAATTTTGTCAGATTAAAAGATGCCAATCTGAAGCCTTAACACTCATTGACTAATTACTCAGTAGGACAACAGACAATGTTAAAATCCTCACAGATTAAAAATTAATCACATTTAGGAATAAAATCAGCAAAAAACTCAGACAATCACTGAATGAAATCCATATTATACTTAGGTGGTAAGTAAACAACTGCACATAAAACAGGGTGTGTGAACTCAGCCATAAATATCAGCAGTTCAAAAGAAGAAAAGGCCTTTGTAGACAAAAGTGTGCATTTAAAATTGTGTTGCAACCCCTCTACCATGTCCATTAGTGCGTGGGGAACAGCCAGGGGTATGAGCTCTGAGAACATGCTGTTGTCACCTGGTTTAACCCATGTTCCCATCAACAAAAGAAAACCCAGGATGTGAAATCAGAAAAAGTCATTGAGTATAAAAGTTTTATTTGTGTCTTTTGAACAGAGACATCCGAATAGAGCACCGGCCACTTTGCTAGGAAGATCGGCCAAACGAGCAGAGATTCTCCAATACACGTCCCCATTTGCAGATATTTGCATGCTTGCAGCCAGGAAACGTGCTGCCATTGTCCGTGTCACTGGCAGTAGTAATATTCAGAGGGTTGAAGCAAATCAAAAAGCCAGTATAGACCAGTTCACGCGTGACGTCAGCGCTACATCCGGATCTCGGTGGTTGGCAAAAACAGCGCTGTTGTCGTCTACTACTGTGAGAAAACGGGTGATTTAGAGCGTACTTTTAGTTAGTTTATTTTTGGAATCTAAACAATGCCTACCACATGTTGTGCTCCCGGTTGCACACAGAGGCATTCCAAATCGTCGGATGTACCTTTCTGTCGTTTACCGAAGGAGGAAGGACGAATAAAGAATTGGATATTTTCAATGAAAAGAGCGCAGTCAGACACTCACAATGGACTGGGGGATCCATCATACTGCGACAGAATATGCAGTCTACACTTCATCTCCGGTAAATACAACTTAATTCTGCTCTAGTCATTGTTGTACTTAAATAGCGGCGGAGGGGAGGTGGTGATCGCTACACGGGCCGGAGAAGCGGTAGCAGCAGCCGCTGACTATTCCGGCCCGTGTAGCGATCGCCACCCCCCCTCCCCTCCGTCCGTTCACGGGCGCTAGTACTTCTGTGTTTATGCTGCAATGTCGCCGACACCCCCACCCATTTTAACAAGACAAAAACACCAAAATAGTCCGTAGTAAACAATGTTTTTTTTTTAACCTACCGGGCGGGTCTTCCTGTCCGACTCCGCGTTCGTATGTTACACAAACATGTCTGAACATCCATCCATCCATCCATGTTCTGACCCGCTTAATCCCTCATGGCGTCGCGGGCGTTGCTGGAGCCTATGTCCAGTGGTTTCATGCTTCCATGCTCTCTCGTGTGTACTGGCCTGCGTGTTTATAAGGTAGCTGTATATGTCGCGGTACTGAACGCTTGGCAGCATTTCACAGACTCGCTCCGTCCCTTCAGGCTTTTGCTGTGTGGATCTGGCAGTCTGATACCATCAACCATCAACTTAGTCTTAAAACGATCTTGTGATACGTTATCTAAAGAAGAAAAATACGCGGAGAACTCGTCAGTTTCTCTGTTTGCGTCCGCCATTGTGTTCGCTTTTTGCCAACCAGTCCGGCGCGCATGCGCGAAAAACCCGCATCAAAACAATAACAATGAACTGGTCTATTCAAGTGACATCATGCATGAAATCTTTACGGTGGCCGAGAGGTGCAAACACACTGCAAGTACATAAATGCACTGCAAACAAAAAAAGTACTCCAAACTCAAAACACAGCCTAACACACAAAACACATGCAAAGGCAAAATGCTGCAAGTAGCAAAAGCAACTGCAAGTTAAGAAAAGCAGCAAACTAGCTCCGGATAACGGAAGTGCTCCAGACCACTAGGGGGAGTCGCCCACCAACCAATTCATATGGGACCAGACCCAGCGACCTTATAAACATTAACGGGATGCCCAAAGGAAACTTGGATAGAAGAAAGAAAAGGTACGTTTTCCTTCATGTTTACAATATTATAGAATAGCAGTATATATACATCCTTAGTATTAGCGTGCTTGAGACTTTATTTTATATTATTTTGTATTAAAAACTGAGAGATTATGCTTTTTTGAGATTCACATGGCTAATTTAGTTCGATTTATAGATTCTTAAAAGAAAGAAAATGGTGACTATGAAGATGAGAAATAAACCACATGAGGCTGATTTCTATGAACTGCTATAGCATGTCACACAGGATCGCAAAGGTAACAAAGATGCTGTTTTCTGTCCACCAAAATAAGAGCTGAATCAAGATGTTTGACCAACAGTACTTTAACACAATAACCGTCGCAAAGTTGGCATTTACTGGATGACAGGAAATGTATTTGTTTTAGATTATTTTATCATTTTATGAAGCTGGTGATTTTTCTTTGCACATCCTGACATGAAGGGAGCATTGGATATGTATAATTTGTTGTGGCCCACTCCAAATGCCCGCCACATAGCTAGATATGGACTGCTCATGTCAGTTACCACAAACAGTCCCATGGAAGCTGCTCTCTCAATTATTTCTAGGATGACTGGCTTGTAATTTGTCAAATTAATGGAATTGCCACTGAAATGGTAAGCCACCGCATGCTTCCATCTTGTTGTTCTGCCGGCCCACATAAAAACACATGCATGCATTGCTGCTTTCCTCTATGCTCAGGCAATGTCACATCCAAAAAGCTTCTCCGTTCCTGGGTGCAGCTCCACGCTTAGTGTGATTGCTATTTCATCCACAGTTAAGACACCTGGTTCTACCTTAATGTGTTGCAGTCTTCTTTGCTGGTTTCTGATGTCATGGAGAGGAAGACTCATGTAGTCTGTTGAGCATGCAGACAAATGGATTGTCTGTTCTTTATGTGCATTTCCTCTATCTAATGCCTCAATTATTTACATCAGTTGCCTTCATCTGATCTTTGGTAAAAATAAGACCCAATTTCTTTTCCATACTCAAAACTTTCTTTCATAGGATTGGATACACTTTTTCTGTGTTAAGTTTTCCTTTCTAATGTGATGATTTTGGCTTTCTAATTCTTCTCTCAGTTTTGTCACCTCAGGTCTGTGCTTTGTATAATAAAATGCCTTATATAATAAAATGTTCGGTTATTTGTTTTTGCACAGTTGACACATGCCTATTATTATCACCTAATATGGTTTTAAACAGCCATTGTTTTATTTAAATGATAGTTTTAATGAATTAAATATACAATCTCAGCTGGGTTAAACATATATATAGTCCTCTGTTCACATGAAAATTCAATGAAATATACAATAATTATGTCTTCTACAGAAAATATTTAATCCAAGGTCATCAGTCAAAATATCTACAGCCCCATATTTTCCTCCAAGTAATTTAAAACTTTTTACTATTTTAGATCAGGTCTACCATTCAGCTCACTCAACTCATACCATCTAATAACAGATAAAACAAAAGGACTAGATCTTATTTGCTACACATGTTTCTTTTAATATAGTAGTAAGTCCTGAAAACAATGCTATTCCTGCTTTGTTGAAGAGTGGAGAACTGAAGGTAAACTGGAGCAGGAGAAAACTGGAGGACCATTCCAGGCATTTTATGTTGATCAGTGTATTGCACAAACACATATTTTTGTCAGATATAATCTGTAGCCCCAATGTGTTCTACAATGTGTGGAGAATAAAATGTTTCCACTCTAATATTTGGAACACAGATAAATGTAAAAAAATACTTTAAAGGGACAGTGTGTAACTAATTTGTAAGTAGTTTGGCTTTTAATTGGCAAAAATCAAATAATGCTTTCGTAATTACATAGTCTGGCAATGTCCAATAACGTCCCACCAAAAATGAAAGCATTCTCATAACTTAGAATTAATTGTTCCTAAATACATCTGTGTTGGATTAGTTGTTCTTTGCCGTCTGTCCCACCAGCAGCAGATCAAACTAACTGACAGCAATGAGATGCTTGGAACCAGAGTGCGCTGACCGCAGTCTTAGGTCTGTAGACCCATATGACTTGGTTGGTGGTCTGCTCCCCCTAGTGGTCTGGAGCACTTCCGTTGTGCAGAGCTAGTTTTCAATTTTCTTGACTTGCATTGGTTCTTGGTATTTGCAGCATTTTACCTTTGCATGTCTTTTGTGTGTTAGCATAATTAGTGTTTGCAGCATGTTTGCACTTTGTGTGACTAAATTCTGTGATTGTAGCGTTTCTCTTTTTCTGGATTTTTCCGTTGCATATGTTTTGTGGGTTAGCCTCTGTTTTGTGTTTGGAGTACTTTTTGTGTTTGCAGCGCATTTATGTACTTGCAGTATGTTTGCACCTCTTAGCCACCGTACATCCGGCTGATATGAGGATGAAACAGGGTGTGCTCATGAGGAGCCCACTTCTCCTGTTGTGCCTCCTGTAATGGCTACAGGTAACCACCCCAAAAGCAGAAACAAATGTCTTTGAATGGCTATTTAAATTGTGGATCTATAGTTTTCCACCATTTAAAAGGGTCTGGCAATCATACACAAGTAGCGACTATACATTCCGGATGAAGAAACAAAACAAAGAAAAGAGCAAAAAAACTAAAAATAAAATTGAAACAGACACAGATGACAAGTCATATACAACAGAGGCCTCTTAAATTCATGTATGCCGTACATAGCTTGGCACAGTTCTGGGGGAGCAGTATTCCGTTGAGGAAATCACATAGCCAGAGAATCCCTGATAAAAGCACATTCTACATTTCAGTGCAGACATGGCAACGTCATACTGTTTTATCCACATCGACATTTGCATGGATCACAAAGCCAATCCTAAGCAAAAAAATAAAAGATCAAAAACCCTGGAAATCTCAGTCTATATTTAGCAAAGGCCTGGCTCCTTGTGGCTCCACTGAGCAGGGCCCACAACTAGCACTGAGCTCAGGAATCTCTCAGAAGAACTCAGCCCATAGAGGCCGGCTAATTTGTCTGAAACTCATTCTCTATGCTATGGTTAACTTGTAACAGGGATCCATTGGCGGCTACCACACACAGCAGGTTTCACCCATCTTGCATAAATGGAGGAGACCCTGTGTTTTGTGTGTGCTATTTTAACTCTGTGACGCCACACGGACCCCTTGCAATATAATCACATCATCTTGAGCCTTGTCACTCAGACACTAGCATGTGAAGCATGTAAACCCCATGCTCAGCCATATATCACCCTGCTCTGTTTGACATTTATGTGCAGCGATGGTCTCATGTAACTATGAACATGTACTGTTTACTCAAATATTTAATGCCTTGTAAAGCAGTCAACAATGTGTAATGTAGAGTGAATGGAGAGGTCGCTGTCTGTAAGAGGAAGTTAATATGATTGCAGTTGTAACATGCCAGCAGGCACCAAAAAGTCTTCACATTTCGGACTGAGAAAGAAATATATAGAGGGATGTGAAGACATATCTGCCCCCACACAGATTACCTTTTTGCTGTTGTTGTTTTTGGCAAACTTGAATGTTTCAGATGAGCAAACAAATTTTAACATAGTTTGACATAGTAACAGCACATAATGAATAACTGGACGGTAGTGGATCGAATTAGCAGAGGAAGGGAGAGTCCTCTGGCAGCTAAAGCCTATAGTAGCATAACTACAGAGTAAACTCGGGATAACCTAAGCCACTCTAACTAAAAGCTTTATCAAAAATGAATGGTATAAAGCCTTTCCCAAGGCTTAAACATCTCAGAGAAAATTGTTCAGTCCATCATCCTAAACCGGAAAGAGTATGGCACAACTGCAAACCTACAGAGACACTCATCCGCCTTTACAATTGATGGGCTGCCCCTTGTCAGTCCATCCTTAAAGCTCGTCACCAACTGACCAATCTGCAATCGCAAGTTTTCCCAAAGTGAGACACCGCTTAACTGTGGGAGCTGCAGACTCTTCATTTCCAACAACATTGTCAGGATTTTGCATCACAAAAGCATTGCGGTCAGAGTGATTTGTAAAAATAAATAAATAAAAAATTGGAAAGATTGGAAAAAGTTGGAAAAAATGGTTAAACGTTGTCATTGTGGAACATGTAATTCAGACACATGATATCCCAAGCATTTAGAGGATGGAATACAGTTTATTCATTTTCCAAAACCTAAAAGGAGTCAAGAAAAATGTAAAGAATGATAAAGACATGAGGCCGACCTCATGAGCAGCTGAACACAACAGTGATTGAGGGGGACTATGGCATGTTCATCTCTACAAAGATAACTAAGCAAATGTTTAGTTTTTGTTCATAAACATTGTATGCTTAGTGGCTAAATTAAAGGGTAGCTGATGCTTGACGCTAGTTCTGCTGTATTTTGGATATATGTATGTTGCAACTTCTGGTTGCTTAAGTTGAGTCTTGGATATGATCCGCTAACAGGACTAAGATTTTGCACAAAGCTTTTAATAGGTAATGTAGTGTAAACTTTGCACTCATTTGTGCCACAGATAGCTCTACTGCAGTAACTATTTTAAGTTAAATTGTTTTCCTGAGTTTAGTTCTGCCTGGTGTGCAATTCTGAATGTGATCCTACATTTGGCGTCATGTCAATTTAACCTGTCCAGCCCAAGAGTCCATGGTACTGTGGAGGGGCTGTAGAGATCCACCGCTCAGGTGGAAGAATCTGTTGACAGAACATGTATTAGCTGTTCAACACCCCAATTCTGACTTTCATGACAGAATGGTAAAAAGATAGACTTTGGCTAATGTTGGAAACACAGCAAACATGTGGAAGCAGGTGTTCTGTTTGATAAAACCAAAACTGAAATTTGTGCCTTACATACAAATGCTCTACACAGAGGAAAACTAACATAGCACATAACCCTCAAATCACCATCCCAACGGTAAAACATGGTGTTGACATAATCATGCTGAGGGGATGCTTTTCTTCAGCAGTGACAGGGTAGTGGTCAGAGTTGTGGGATGATGAAAGGAGCTAAATACAGGGAAACCTGTGAAGGAAACCTGTTCCAGGCTGCAAAAGATAAATTAACTCCTTCTCTTTGCAAAGACAACTACAGCTGCGAGACTTTGGGATTTCAAATGTGATTCTGAGTACAAGAAAAAAATTCTAATGTGATTCTCAACAGAGCATGTCTTAAGACAGTATTGTCAACATCTGCGAACCATGATAGCGCACCCTGCTGTATGAATAGAAATTGAATTCCTTGCTTGTTTTGTGCAAAACACGGCTCTGGCAACATAGAATTCTGTACAGCTGAGTTTTGTAACCAAATCCATGCATTTGTAGTTTGAAAACCAAAGCACTGAAATAATTGGAGCAGAGCAGAAAAGCAAGAAACGAGTAAAATGTCCCGTTTCCTTTGGCGAGATGGTAAACATTAGTGTCATAACTCGACACAGCGAGCCAGTTTTTTCATCCTAACAAGAAATCAGATCCACTAACAAGATATAATAGATGAGAAATGGAACTCTGTATTTGTGCTCAAAAATCTTAATGTATAACTGCAGTTTTTTTTGCACTGTCAACTGAGACATGTAGCCATTAACAGCCATACTCTCAATTTACACTTTCAGCGCCATCCTGTTATCCCCAGTTATCGGATATATTGCTGATTACACTTATTTTCATTTAGAACAATCAATATGATGTCAAAGGGAACCAGCACAACTGCAGCACATACCCAACTTAAAAAAGACTGCGGCCTAATGAAAGCACAAAAGAAAGAGAAAGTGCTTTGAAATAAAGCTGAACACATGGTATTTGAATGTGATAACTCAAAGCAAGTTGTCTGTTTCTCCCCATGGGGAACATGATGTGTGGGAATAGAGGCTCCATGCATGGTTGCCATGCATTGGCCCTTACGTTTCGCACATGTAGGTAAACAATCCCGCCTTGTCTACTGAGAGGCCTGCGTTTATACATGGGTGCAAAACATGTGTTGCAGCCAAAGTCGCATCAAAGGTCACTAAGCTATGCTTTGAACACTTCAAAGCTGGGGGATGAGACTGTAGCTTTTAAGTTTTATGGCAGGTGTAAGCAGGGGTTGCTGACCAGTCCAGGGTGGTCTGCTCCCTGGTCCACATAAGGCTGCTCGTGGTTAGCATGGTAAAGGTGGTGTGTCGAGGTCCAAGACGTTTGGGGGGGAGGCATACACCCCACTGACCGGGCTGGGCCTTAAGCGTCCCTATGCAGCACACCACATTTAGAGCCTTTGCATCTGAAAGGTTTTCTGGGAGCAGACTGGACACAGGCGGACGTCCACTTCAAGGGTCTCTGGTTTCAGAAGACCTCAGCAGGGTACATCTAAAGGCTTGTCTCTGTCCCGTTTTGAAACAGATACAGTGGCAGAGAGCAGCGAGGGGGCCAGAGCCTGATGACCATACCACAGAGTGACCACACTGCTAGACTAGAAACAGACCCTGTAGCAAGTTCAAAGGATCCTAAAGGGGTCTTGCCAAAGTTCATTTGCTGGGCTTCATTCATCTCAGCACCTGATGGGGTTCACTCTGTTAATTTAAATGCAGGACTTCAAAGGTGCCAAGAATATTAAGAATTCTTATCCCTAATGAGTCTCTTAACTGCAGAGCTGACAGCTACTTGTTTTTGGAGTTTGCATCCTGTCAAATAAAGTAAAATTTCTCATTCATAATAAAAAATTAAAAACGTGGCAAATATATTATCTGCGTCAATTAAATCTTAAAACATTTAAGAATTTTCTTGTGCCCGTGTGCAAATGTAATAGATCTTACTGTATTGCTAAAAAGGATTTTAGTGAATAAAATTCTAACCTCAAGCGGTACAAAGTCCATACTCTGAAAAGGAGCTCTAAATTCCCGCTGTCAGGAGCTCTTTTATGCGCCACATTATGAACATTGAAATCAACACAAAGTTGCTTAATAACTCCTCCGGTGGCATAGTCTGCTAAATTGATCATTTGAACGCTTTACAATATTCATAATTATGCGAGCGGAATACAAGGTGGTGCTGTGCGTCTGCTTGATGATCCCGCTATGACAGGTCTATAACAGCCCTGTCTCCTTGAGCTAGTCGCAGAGCCACATGCACATTGAGAAAAGCCATTACAGGCCCGGGGTGAAGCAGGTGTGTTTGCGGCACTTCACAGATGGCTGGGAGTGTTGTTAATGGGAGAATGGTAAACAGCAGAAAACTTCTTATCTTTGATGTGTGATTGTTTGGACAAGTGCGCCCGCTCTAACTTATCCGAGCAGTGGAATGCGAGGTCAGTTCACACATATGATTTGATTGACCTCTGCTAACAAGGTCTTGCTTTATGGCACACTTTATCATACGCTTCACTTGAAATATTAACAGTTTGCTGTAGGCTGCAAGATTCTGACGGTTTGGACTATTTGAGTAAGACGACATGGTTTTCCAGTATTTGTTCTAAAATATTAACAATGCAAAATGATATAACTGCATTTATTTAAAACTGAATAGAAAAATTAAATAGTATTACTAATGCTGCTCAAATAATGTAACAAATTGGGTATTACAGTTACGCTAATGTTATTAATACCACATATTTAGCTTTTAGTCACAGACTTAAAGGGGTACTTCTGTTTTCTTAACTTATGTTCTGTGAAGATTAATAAAAAAATGTCCTACGAAGAATCGTGAAGAATCGGCTAATCTGGCAGATCAGCTTTCCAAACAACTATGGGACCTTGATAAGCACAAGGATAAATAATCTTCGAAGCCGTTGTACATATAACAGACTGCTGCAAAATCCCAAACTTCATTCTGGTCTTGGTCGACTTAATAGCGGCAGCTGATGTGCCGGAATGAGGCAGCCCGAGTCTTTGTTAGCGTAACTTTGCAAAGTAATACGGATGTTGCTTGATTAGGGAAAACAGTTAAGACCATGCCTTGTGAAATTTAAGATTTTTACTAATGGCTAGTACGTTGTATGCAAGGGATATTAATATTTTCAGTCTGAATTGTTTCATATTGACAAGCTGTTAGCTTTCCACTGCTCTGAGGATTTCACTTTTCTCCGAACTCAAGTCAAGAGAGGTATTGCTAAGAACAACTTAGAACTTAATAATATGTAAGAAACCAAAGCATTCCCTTAAGTAAGAATTTTGACCAAACTCCTGCTAAACTTAGTAGTTTTCAAGCAAACTTACAGTGGAGAATATTATACAGTTTTGCTGTTCTGCTCCTCATGGGGCAATTGAAGTGTTGGTTAATTAGCCAGGCTATCTGCTCAGGTAGCCACTCTGCAGTCAGCTGCTACATGCTTATTTACTCTCATTGTGCTCTACTGTCCCCTTGACCACAAAGCCTGTTAAAAAAAATGTCATGATCTAAACCAGTCCACTGAAGTCCCCTGGGGGCTTACAGACGTCACAGATATGTTTGACCTCAGTAATACTCAATGTTGGAAAGGGGTACCAAATACACAGCAGATTAAAAAAAACTATGGGTCAGATCATAAGCCAAAGAAAAACAATTCAATTCAATTCAATTCAATTCAATTTTATTTATATAGCGCCAATTCATGAAACATGTCATCTCAAGGCACTTTACAAAGTTAAGTTCAATCATATTATACAGATTGGGTCAGATTATACAGATTGGTCAAAAATGTTCCTATATAAGAAAACCAGTTGATTGCATCAAAGTCCCGACAAGCAGCATTCACTCCTGGAGAAGCGTAGAGCCACAGGGAGAGTCGTCTGCATTGTACATGGCTTTGCTGCAATCCCTCATACTGAGCAAGCATGAAGCGACAGTGGAAAGAAAAAACACCCGTTAGCAGGAAGGAAAAACCTCTAGCAGAACCGGGCTCAGTATGAACGGTCATCTGCCTCGACCGACTGGGGGTTACAGAAGACAGAGCAGAGACACAACAAGACAGACAAAAAGCACAGAAGCACACATTGATCTAGTAATCTGTTCTACATTAGATGGTAATAGTCAGTGATCTGTCCTCCCTGGATGATTTCACAGTCAACAGAACGTCAGACCAGGTGTACCTACTATGAAGAAAAAAGAGAGAGAACAAAAAGTTAAAAGCTGAAATGACAACAGTCATTTCAATGTAATGCAATGCAAATCTGGAGAACAGTAGACTGGAGAACAGTAGAAATCAGTAGAGTGAGAAAAGTAGGCCCTGATGTCCTCCAGTAGCCTAAGCCTATAGCAGCAAAACTATAAAGGTAGCTCAGAGTAACATGAGCCACTCTAGTTATAAGCTTTGTCAAAAAGGAAAGTTTTAAGATTAGTCTTAAAAGTAGACAGGGTGTCTGCTTCACGGACCAAAACTGGGAGTTGGTTCCACAGGAGAGGAGCCTGATAGCTAAAGGATCTGCCTCCCATTCTACTTTTAGAGACTCTAGGAACCACCAGCAGACCTGCAGTCTGAGAGTGAAGTGCTCTGTTAGGAACATACGGAGAAATCAGAGCTCTGATATATGATGGAGCTTGATTATTAAGGGCTTTATACGTTAGAAGAAGAATTTTAAATTCTATTCTTGATTTAACAGGAAGCCAATGAAGGGAAGCTAAAATTGGAGAAATATGATCCCTCTTGTTGATTTTCATCAGAACTCTTGCTGCAGCATTTTGGATAAGCTGAAGACTTTGAACTGCATTTTGTGGACTTCCTGATAGTAAAGAATTACAATAGTCCAGCCTTGAAGTAACAAATGCATGGACTAGTTTTTCAGCATCACCCCTGGACAGAATGTTTCTAATTTTGGCGATATTCCGGAGGTGAAAAAAGGAAACTCTGGAAACCTGTTTAATATGGGATTTAAATGACATGTCTTGGTCAAAAATAACACCAAGGTTTTTTACTTTATTACCAGAGGCCAAGTTAATGTCATCCAGATTAAGTGATTGGTTAAGAAGTTTATTTTTTGAGGACTCTGGCCCAAAGATTACAACTTCGGTTTTGTCAGAATTTAGATGCAGGAAATTTAAAGTCATCCAGCTTTTGATGTCATCAAGACATGACTGCAGTCGAAGTAATTGATTGGATTCATCAGGATTTATGGATAGATATAGCTGAGTGTCATCAGCATAACAGTGGAAATTAATCCCATGCTGTCTGATAATTTTGCTGATCGGAAGCATATATATAGTAAAGAGAATTGGTCCAAGGACTGAACCAATCAAGCTTACTTTAAAGAAATACAGTGAGGATAGATATGCTTCGTCTCAAATTTGGATAATTTATCTTTCAGGGGCATCAAGTAAACAAAAAGAATATTTTTCTTCTGATGAGAAGTGACATTATTCTTTTATTTTGGTTCTTTTCTTCTTCTCTTTCCATAGTTCACAGTATATAAATGTAATAGTATATGACAGTATATAAATGTTTAAAATATTGTAACCTAAAAGGCATATTTATAAGTTAATTTGATACAAAAACATTATGAACAAAAGCATGTGATCCAAGCTGCTGGTCATAAAATAGTATGTCAAGCCATTAAAAGAAATTGTGGTCATAGCTTGCAAACTGTAATTTTCAAACTAGAATTAAACACATTTTGATTGGTGCTCCCTCCAAACAATCAAATGTGTCTTTCTGGTTAACAAGAGAAACAATTAGTAGCATTCTTTCAGTCTCCTGATCAGCAGTGTGCAGTAACAGGTAGGGGAAAGCGTTGGTTACTATATGCTTTATACAGTCAAGAGAAAAAAATTGTTCTTTCCCACATTTGCTGTAGCCGCCCATTAAAACAACTTTAAACCGCAGTAGCTTTACAGAAAATTGTATTGATTTTTGAACTTTTAAAAACTTTGGTACATTTGGATACAGGTCTTGCCCCCTCCCATACTTTACAACCTTAGTGTAAAGACCTAAATCTCATTCCAGTGTTGACAAAGCACATTATATTCCAACAAATAGGACCAATCAGACACATCAATAGTGCCTGGGTCAGCCAGAAGGACATCAGTTAGCCTTTTTACAAACGGGCTCACCAGCGGTCTACAGCAACATCTGGGCGAGGGAGATCATTCCATACACAAAACTTCAGCACTTTTGCTGGCGTCAAGGACATCTTGGTATGGTGGAACTAATTATTTTAAAACTGTATAGTTAAATCCTTTGTGTACCTTGGTACCAGTAACTGGCTAACACCCAGTTTGTAGATCGCAAAATAGCAAATTTTTTTGCCACAACTTAACTCACAACATCCATGCTTTCACTGCAGGCAAAAAGATGGAGGACTTTTCATCAACTCTTTATTGTTTCCTATAAAAAAAGAAACACTTAGCACCCAGAGAAACATCAACCTTAGAGAACGTAGGACTTCTTTCTGCTTTATTGTTGTGCAGAGATCTTGAAGTGAGATGATTAAAACGTGCGTTTCCTGGCACTTCCTTGAATGAGCCGTGCTAAATTGGCCGTTTTCCACCTCGTGATAGATTGAGCTCCCATAGATGCGTTCAACGCGCTTTGTTTTTCTGTAGCCCAGTCATCACCTATTATCAAAGACAAATTTTCAATATCACACTGGGAGTCCAATTAAGGATTTACATTGTGACAGTATTTTTCACTTTAATTACCATGCACAGCGCAAAGGTTTGACTCGTTTCCTTATTTATCAAACAACATAGTGGAATCGAATTCATCAAGTAAATGGATAGTTGCAGGAATGTGTAATTGTAGCTCTTTTTGCAGGTGAAAGAAAAACAAAAATAAGACGTTGCCGCAAAGAATTTCCATATTTTATTTCAAAGGATCTATGGTTGCATGGGGATTAATGTAAAGAGGAGGATTAAATTGTTAAACTTCTCAAATGCAGTAACACGATTTCTGCAACACCACGGCACAGGTATCCGAATCACAATAGGTTGTGAAATTTAGGAGAACATGTAAGATCAGTGAAATAAATTTAATTCTGCCTCATGTTGGGCAAACGGTCAGAATCCCACGACTGGACGACCACCAAATTCGGCTTGTACACTGAGGTGTTTGACACGGGCATTCAGGGACTCACTAGTAACACTTCAAACCTAAACGCCTCATTGTTAGAGATGGCTGCAATAGTGATGAAGTTAAGTGGCTTCAAATTGAAATTTCCCGTGGGTTTCCAGACTTTGCATATGGAGACCTTAAGAGTCCATTGGCCCTGAATAAATGTTAATTTTTCTTCATGAGGGTCTGCAGGGTAAGAGGAATGCTGGCAGTTCCACTGCGCAGACATACTTTAAATAATCATCTCATTTTTACAAGAAAAAAAATGTAATAAATAGAAAAAAATAAATACTGTGGCGATCCTCTCTAAGTGGTGGTTCCCTGGAAGCACGGCCTGCAGTAGATTGAAACAACCCACGGCACCCCGCTTAATACCCAATTTCCATACAGCATCTCTACCAGCTCCTTTGTGTGACCCTGCAAATATCCTCTGGGCCTCTTCATTAGTCGGTCGGGCCTGTGTGCAACGGCTCTCCAGTTAATTTGCCCTGGTGAGACTGTTTCCCTGACTGGAGATTGGCTTGGAAGAAAAAAAAAAATTCCTGCTGCAGTCACTTGAAGATTCATAGAGGCACGTTTCATGCAAATATATATATAGCTGGTTTCTGTTTCTCTGTGTTTTAACACATCCCTCCTCATCCATTTTAAATGCCCCAGCAAATCTCTCACACCACTCATTGGCTTGTTTATTGCCAGCTTTCTGGAGCCGATCTTGTCATGCACTGGTGATGTGAGCACGGTGGTGGTTCTTCTTTTTTCTGCATTGTTTGGCCGACCACTTGCTGCTACAATTGACCTGCAAGTGGAGCTGATGACCAAGATGACTAACCCCTGGGGAGCCCAAGTCAGGGAAATCATGCGAGAGATGGAGAAAGACAGCCAGTCAGACGAACTCACACAACACACACACACACACACTGTATTTCCACAGCGCTCTCAGCGGCTGTGCTCCCTAGTTGAAGCATTTGCGGCCAGGAGAGATGCCACATTTATGCAGCACAAGGCCGTCATTTCTTTCTGGGGTTTAGGAACTCATAGTGTGATGCTGGCGTGACGCGCCCAGCTCTGACAGGTGCTGCCATCCCAGCAGCTTAGCCAGGCCGCCGACCAGACATGAGATGTCTGCTCAAGCCACGCAAGACCCAGAGCCTTGCTGGGAGCATGATCCCAAACTTGGCACCGACCGCAGCAACAATGGCTGGAGCTGATTTAACTATGTTGCTCTTGGTAATGAAGAAGTCGGGTGAGGATAGAAGCGAAATGCATGGCATCTCCGTCACATTTCATGTTGTTACTACATTTTTCTAGAAGGTGTCTTGCAAAAGCCCACACCTTTTATTTATTTTTAAAATTTTCTCATGTTAGCCCCAGGACTACCTTTTTTTGCTGCAAATAGTTTTGCGTATCCAGCTACCAGCTTTGTACACCTAGAGGCTGCAACATAGTTCAAGTTCAATCAGATGAGCTATGAACATGTTTACATGTTTGTTTTCATGTCTTACCATAGATTCTCTAAGGTCTGGACTTTGACTGTACCACTCTAACACATGAATATCCTGTGATCCAAAACTCCTTCATTGTGTGAAGGGGGTCAATGGCAGTTTTTGATATAATGTGGCTTTCTAAACAGGGTGGCGAACCATAGTGGAGTGCCTCATAATTTATAATTTGGTGCTTTATTGAAGGGCTATTTCAGTGTTTTTAAAGGTGTTTGGAATGTATTTGGCTATATGTAGTTGAAAATATCACATATTTGAATTGTTCAGATCTATCTATCTATCTATCTATCTATCTATCTATCTATCTATCTATCTATCTATCTATCTATCTATCTATCTATCTATCTATCTATCTATCTATCTATCTATCTATCTATCTATCTATCTATCTATCTATCTATCTATCTATAGTCCATATTGTATCTATTAAAATAAATATGAAAATGTCATTTTTTTATTATTATTATTATTTCTTTTTGTAGAATGGACTTCTTAAACAGAGCGGTGGGGCAGTGGTTAGCACTGTTGCTTTGCAGCTGTTTGTGATTCATACTCCAGCCTGGGCTCTTTCTCCATATGGGAAATCATATTTCCTCCCACAATACAAAAACTTGACAATTAGGTTAACTGGTTTCTAGAATGTATCTTTAGGAATGAGTGTTTTGTGTGTGTGTGTGTGTTTTTTTATCCAGTGTGTCTCCCTCTTGCCCAGTGAATTGCTCAGCGACTGACCAAAGGCTCTTACCCACTGACCGCAAGAGATAGGCACCAGCCCCCCCAGCGACACTGCAAGGGTAGCCAGGTATAGACGATGGCTGGATGGCGAGATGAACAGACGGACTTTGTCGTGGGAGTGAATGTTTGTTTGGTTTTGTGTGGAGCGGCGAAGGAAGGTGCTTGTATCAAGAACCATTCATGTACAAACCACAACTGAATGGGGCTGAATATAAATGCAAGCCACCCTTGTTTGGATTTTTTGGTATAAACAATAAGTGGAAACCTTGTGTCCCTTCTCTACATTAGACAATGATGCACTACTTTGTATTGGTCTACCACATAAAACCCCATTAAAGTACATTAATACATGCAACTGTAACTTAAGAAAATGTGAAGAAGCCCAAGAGATATGACTCTTCTTACAGCGCACTGTGTATGTAGCCCTAAATCTCTTTCCTCAGGCTTCAGATGGAGCTTTTGCTTTCCTTAAATTGCCAAGGCAGGGTGCATCCTCCAATAGCTGTGGTTTGTGTGATCTGAGGGGAAACAGAAGGAGACAAACTCTCACCATGAAACATTTGGAAACATGTCTTCTTCCCCTGCAGGATTGTGTAGCCGCACATGGAAAACATTAAGCGATTTATAGATCGAATAGGGATGGGCTAATAAATGTCAGGCAATTTCATTAAGCAAAACCAAACCAAGCTGGGTGTGACTTCATCGCAGTAGCCTCCCAAGATGGTGTTACGTTCAATAAGAACTAACACTCATTGCCATGTCACACCTTACTGTGCAATTAACTCAGGTGAGGTATTTTTGTTTATGGTTGAGGGAGAGAAGAAGGGAAAGTAAACTGAAAGAAAGGGTAAGGACAATATGAATCAGGTGGGGAGTTTTGGATACGTCTGTATAAGTGTAGTCCCAGCTCCCTTTGAATATTTTCAGCACAGCTGCTCTTTACAATGAGCAGAGAAAGATGCTGTTGAAAAAAGAAAGTCTTTAAAAGAGGTGAAATTAGCACTGTGGTCCTGTAAAAGCGATCGAATTTGAGGTTGACGAGATTGAATCCGTCAGGTTTAATTTGGGACATTTGGCTCGGCTCAATGTGCAGATGATCCCGTCTGCACTTTTTATTGGACAGTGTCCAAACATGCCTATGTGGAAGAGTTAGTGGGCCATGGGTCTTTGTCCACACACCCCTAGGAAAGCAAAGAGGGGCCCCGTTTTCATTGGCTGCAGTGAGTAAAAGCGCAGTGGGGTTTTATGACTGGATGTTAAATATCTGCATGGAACTTGTCTTTGATCATCAGAAGCAAAGGTTGTTATTGATCAGACAGGATTTTTTTTTTTTGCAAATATTTTTTTCCTCTTCATCATTTGTCCAGTTTGGCTGGACAACAATCACTGTGTTTGAGAAGGTGTGCCAAAATCTTCATACATTGAAAAAGTTCCACCATCTGCTTCATGTCCTATTTACACATCCTCAGAGACAATATGCACTCAAGGTTTGCCTCTTATTCCTGAACTTAGAAGCAGTTTGGATAATGAAGCTGTACTCGGGAAGTGACCATTTTTCCTGCTCATCCCTCAGCTCTGAGATTTACAGGGGGTAGAGCCGTCAGAGTAAAATCATAGGTCTACAGATGTTTTCAAGATGTTTTTTTTTCCTTGTCAGTTGCAGATTATCCCCTGTAGCAAAATCTCATTAAAGTGCAATTTACAGAGCTGCGCTGATGTTGCCATCAACCAAAATTAAAGGCATTAATTTTTCAAAGGAAGTTCACCAAAGTCCTTGCAATAAATGATGTAGCACTTTGTAAGAATGATTAGCCAGAGCATTATTTTGGGGGGAAGAAATTAACTCACATTAACATTATGAGGGGATTGGACATGGACAGCGAATAAAAAAATAAATAAAAAAAGAGGAGATGTGCAAATGTGGCCATTTAGTCAGAGCGTGTCGGTATGGAGACATGCATATTAAGGCTATCATGCTGGGATAGATGAGGGAAGAGGGAAATATGAAAGCCTGATGGAGGTTATGACATAGAGAGATGTGTACACTGGAGGACTGAGGAGCCTTCTCTTCTGTATTCCAATACTGTTTGGTTAAAGGGGTATTTTCAAGCAGCCTGCAACAGAAACCTGCAAATATTAGAAAGTAAAATTAAGTTTTCCAGTTACTCTTACATTGGAGGTTATTGTTTTACCCTATATTATCCATTATTTGTGAATAATCTCCACACACACTCAAAAATGAATGTAAAATCCTTGTGCTTGTTGCATTTTTAGGATCCCCTTATTAAAATATTTCCAGACATATAGTATCATTAAACATATTGGTTTTATTTATGTGAAACAAGATTGCAGAAAAGATAAAAAAATATATTCATATATATATATATATATATATATATATATATATATATATATATATATATATATATATATATATATATATATATGCATTCTGAACAATTTAACTTAGTGGAAATAGGATAGGACTAAAATATTCTTAGTAAAAAAAACAGTCCCTATTAATTTGTATTCATTAATAAAAATTGCTTATTAGAGAACGTTATTTGTATTATTATTAAACTAGTACTGCTATTATAAATGACAACAATAATTAGATTGCTATCATAAACGGTTTTAATGATTCGGTTCGGTTTAAATAATAATAATAATAATATTAATAATAATAATAATAAAACATTTGTTATTGCCTTTCTAATGAACCCACTGTCCTTTATTTAAGTGACATATCCAAGAAATTACATCCCGAACGGACTTTAATATTGCGTAATTCACATTACGAATTACAAGTGATTAGAAAATGGACAGTGAGCATGAGGAGTGCGAATCCATCTTTTATCTGCATTAAAACGAATTCCATAAAAGTGCGTGCATGCGTGTGTGTGTGTGTGTGTGTGTGTGTGTGTGTGTGTGTGTGTGTGTGTGTGTGTGTGTGTGTGTGTGTGTGTGTGAGGAGTGCGCAGCCACAGTCCTGCAGGCTGCAAGGCTGTGATTTATAATGATTGGGATATTCTCTAGCAGACCAGGCAGGGGACATTAAAAAAAGAAAACTCAGAGCATAATATTATACTGTCCGTTGATGAATGTTTGTATTTATGATTCGGAAACGGCGCGATTAACATTCGGTGACTTGTGGTCCGAATAAACGTGGCTATATTCGATGTACTTCATCAAAGTTAGTTAAACGAATTTTTTTCTTCTTCTACAGCTTCATTATCGTTATAGTTTCTTTGAAAAGTTTAACTTTTTTCTTTCTTCTTCTTTTCAAAGCCGTGGGCCGCGTCGGGGCTTTGTTTTTTTTTTTTTTTAGAAGTTGAAGGTCTGTCTGAGCGAAACAATGTAAATGCGGATATAGGTTTAATTAAGTTAGCTGGTGAAAAAAAAAAAAAAAAAAAAAAGATGTCACAGCATGCAGCAGCCGGCACATTATGGAGGCTGAAGTGCAAAAAGCCCCGGCTGTCTTTCAGCTGACGGTCTCTGAGACATTTGTTTTTGTCCTCTACTCGCACCGTTCGGGGCTGTGCACGCCAAAGCCCATCAGCTAAATATCAAAGACGGAAATTGTCGGGATCCGTCCGCTTTGAATTTTTACCTTATTTCATTCCATCCCACCTGCTGTCGCTGGTTAAGTTATTTAAATGCAGCTTCTATTGGGGACACCGCCACACGGTCAAAATGCTATTGTCTTTTCTGTTTTTTGTTGTTTTTTGTTTCATCTTCAAATACTAAATCATTTGCGAGGAAATTATGGGCCTCGCGAGGGCACGTCTTTTGCATACTCATTTTGTTAGACTTACCTCCTGTGGTCAATGTGCAATGTGACCATTAGTCGGAGCATAATGTTAGTGGTCCTTCTGAAAAAAAAATTTGTCCCTGATGCAGTAGAGATACCATGTGCTATAGGTTTAAGAGAAATAGTGGAGAACTATTTTTAGATGGTCCTGGTCTGGGGCCCTTAGAAGGATGCGCCCAAGCAGAGCCGGTGCCCTAGTCCCACAAGCTGCAGCGTTATTGGACCCCACCCCACTCCTTCTGTGCCCAGAATGCACAATACTGAATTCACAAAAAATAAAGGAACTCTAAACTGTATTTTAAAAAACAGCTAAAAATCTTTCATTTGTGACCTTTGTTATGGTTTTCAAAATTAGGTCTAAGAAAATCAATATATAGCATCATTCATATACAGGTTATTCAAAATGCTTTCCAGTAAAAACAAACAAATAGCCAAAAAAAAAAAAAAATTTTGCAAACAAACAAAGGTTTGAACCATCAAAACGACAAGTGAAGGATAACAAAACCCTAAGAACAACTGACATAATCACAGCAATAGAAGAAAAGTTAAGTCTAAGGTTTTTGAGTTTATATACTGTGATTTTTAAGCTTGTTGCAGTCAAAGGTTACAAGAAACAGTTTTCTTTTTCCTGTTTTCACAAACAAAATAAAGGTTTTAAGTGTTTTTTTTTTTATTAACCGCGGTGTAAAGAATCTCTACTCAGTGTATAATATACACGTTTAAGTTTAACCATCAAGTTTAGATTACATATAGGTCTTTAAGAGTTTGCATTCTTGACCACAATCAAGCTCTAGCTTCAGGAATTCCAACAAACACCTGCCAGTGCATGAACACATTTTCTTACAAGGTGCACAACACAGTAACGTCCAAATCTCCACTGACTGCAGATGCAAATAAACAATAAAAAAAAAAATTGGTCATGTGCAACTTGCAGAACCTTTGAGAGACAAGGCTGTGCCCAGATGAAGTGGCAACCTGGGGCATTGAGCCAAACCGCCATTGGACACAACTTTATTTTAAGCATGCAGAATCCAAGAGAGTAATAGGTGCACATCAACCGCAATGTTGCCGTTTTTTTCTTAGGCTTCGTTCACATAAAAACCTCTGTAGCAATCTTTGTAAATGTCTTTTCCAAAATGTTCCAGGCCTGTATGTGACATTATGTAACATGTCTTAGACGCAAAAGAGGGTTTGCTGTGGTGTCGGACATGCTTGGTGGACAGGGTTAAGAGTTGACATCATGTTTCTAAAGAGTTGCACATTAGTTATCTACATTAAAATCCATCTTTACTAGATACATTTGTGTCTCGTGTCATATTATTCGGCCTAAGTCTGAATTTGTCCTCCAGTACAGACGCTTTCTCAACCACATGTTTTATGACAGTTCTTAATGTTATATGATTTCATAATACTAGCCATATAAGCAGCTTGATCTGATAAACAGATCTGACAGTAGTTCATGTTTTTTATATTTAACGATTATGGAACATTACACTTCCAAGCTAATTTGTTTGATTAAATTTGCCTCATTTAAATTATTGTTATGGCTAACATTTAACACCCTCCAAAGCTCCTTTTTATAGTGCAGCGCACAAGCGTGTGATTTTAGACACATGTGGCACTCTCATATCATGCCTCTTTAATATCACACCTGGATGTTTTTTTTAAAGGAGTTATTAACCTTGTGTGTTCAAACCTGGAATTCCTAATCATGTTTACCAGCCCTCTATGCTTGATAGAGTTACAAAGGCCCACAATTCAGCTCAAATGAACCAGTCACCACAAAAAAAAGGGTTTTAAAAGGTGAAAGGAAATCTTTTTTACAGCCTTAGAAAATAAACACTTTTCCCGCTCTGGGTTTGTTATAAAATGAAGCAGAGGTAACAGAGATTTTTACTGTTGGCTACTTTTAGTGGGGGAGGTTGGTGAGTTTGAATGGCAGGGGAGGGGAGGGAGAGAGAGGGCTTCAAAAGCTGCTTACCAGCAGGTGGCGGCAACATAACGTTTGAGGAGCCCCACCCCTCCAGCTTCTGGGGTTGTGGACTTTTCTCTTGATATTGACAGGTGTTTTATCCTTCGGCTCTGGAGAAATTAAAACTGTCAACATGTCTGCAAAAAATGTTGCTATTGATCATTGATGAGCAATATTCAAAGCCCAAGTTAGATGCTGTCTGGAGAAGGTTTGATTTTTTTATGGTCAGTAATGACCATATCTGCATGGTGGACTCCAGCAGGTATGTGTCTAATTTGAGGATAACGTCTTTTTTTTTGGTTGCTTGTTTTTTCTAAGGAAGTTAAACAAATCTTAATGAGATTATTAGCACACAGACATGATATTCATTTCAGTCTGTTGTGACTTGTCCTTAGTGGTCAGGTTCTCTTTGTGCTACAGGAGACATTCAGAAGATGAATCACACAATGCATTTTTAATTTCCTGGCTGTGGCTCTTGTCCAGGACTCAGTGGGTCTGATGGAAATTAGCTCTGGACAGGCCAGCGACATCAGCCGTAGAGGGCTGCAGCACTTAAAGCGTGATGTACGACGGTCATTACCGGAGGCATGTCAGAAGGGAGTCCAGGTCATCCTTGACACCAAAGAGAAACAGCAGATGAGACAGAATGCGCCTAGCCCCCTTAAAAAATGACAGCATCTCTTTGGTCCCTCTCCGGGAATGCACACATGGCCCCCGATGGGGGAAAGGTCCCCAAAGTCAGCAAGAGATTATTACCCATCCTCACCTCTTGCTCTTTGTTCTTGTACAGTAGTGCAGCTTGAAGCAAAAGGCGCTCTCAGTTGCATCACAAATAATGGTCTGACATATGTGCCACTTATCAACACGTCTGCAGACAAGTTGGCAAGTCACACGTCTATTTTAGTTTGAGGTCGGCTGATTAGCGGCACTGATACGGGATGGAGCACATGTGTCACTTGCACTCCTTGTGTTGGTGTAACTCCAGCACAGTGGAGGCTCGGGCTAATTACTAATGTCTGACGGCCTTTTCTTTCTCTACCTTTGATTGAGGGTTTGACTTTAGCCTTCTAGGTCATGTTGTTTAATGGCTCTTCTTTGTTAATGCTCTTCTGGGTGGTAAGCAGAGCAACTGGTCCCAATACGGGGCCCACTGTGTTGTGTCTGGTGTCACAATATTTGGGCTATCAGATAGGTCAAATAGATTAGAGGAAAGTAAAGGTGTGAATGTCATTGACTATAACCACATGTATGTCAGCTATAAGATTTCTCTTAGCTTCACTGCCTGAGGGGAAGGGGTATTCAAAATTAAACTAAAGTGGCTGACAAGTGGAAAGTTAATTGCATTCAAAGCCAGTTCAAACCTGGCATCTCTAACACAAGGAGAGGACAGCGTGTCAAGGAGATTAAGAAGTGAATCAAGCAAGGAGAGAAAAAGGGGAGGGGTAAAAAATGAAAGGAAATAACCAAAATGAAATAATGTGCTGGACCACCTCTTGAGCGAGTACAAGCGTGGCATCTGTGTCAGATGTTGTTAATTAACATCAGTATGTTCCTCGCTGGCACTGGGCTTCTTGTCCTTCGTGCGGGGCAGATACTGGAGTAGAAGTGCTTATGGGGAACAAATTTGTGTGTGTGTGTGACTGGTTGTAAGAGGGGGAGGAAGAGGGATACAACCAACGTTGGTAGGGGGTGTTAATCCCACTCATTATAATTCCAGTTTGTAGCCTTTCTCGGGAAAGGGACCGCAGGGACCCTGTGCTGTATCTTATCAGTATGTATTTCTACTTTTTCACCTTTCCAACTGGCCCCTGAGAGCATCATGGTATACATATATACTCTTCTTTTGGTTTGTTTGGCTATATTGCAATATATCATTAATGTATAGTGATATTTGGCCCTTCACATAGGAGTTGTCAATTTAGAACAACGCAACAGTTAGAGCATCACGTAACAAAACCAGACTTTATACTATTTGTTTTGTATGCAGGATAAATTTAGTTAATATGAAGTTAAAACATACTTCCATAAGACATACAATCAGGTTCTCATTTCATAAGCATTATATCAATATGAAATAGAAAGTAAATTATCATCAGTGTAAAATAAATGTTTGACCCTTCACAAGGGAGTTTTTAAGCTATAACAATATTGACAAAAGGTTCATGTAACAAACATTATGCACACATTTAGTATGGGTATTATTAAAATGTAGTGCGACAAAAGTAAAATAAGCTTTTCATTTCATGAACATAAAATAGTTTTGAAAAACTGATTTAGGACTTTCCTTTGCTACAACAGCACAGGTAAAAGCACCATATAACAAAATATGTTACACACTATTTTAGTTATTTTATGGATATTAACTAATTCATGTTGATTTAACATGTACCCCAACATGAAATGTAATTATGTTTTGAATTCACAAGCTTGATATAGATATGGAATGCAAAGTACTTTATCATCAGCATAAAATAAGAGTTCGTTGTTTGTAGTTAGGTTTTAAACAACAACCGCACTGGTGAAAAAATGTTGATGAAAATTGTTTCATATGCAATTAAAATGTGCCTTCACGAGAAAGTTTCCATTTCTTGAGCTTAAAATCCGTGCTTTCTTTACCTCATTTCTCTTCGCACAGAAGCCTATATCCAATAGCTGTACATGTTTGCTTGTCTTTGGGGAAATCAAGTAGGTAAATTATTTCTAATGCCTCCACAAAAAATAATAGGCCATTTTCTAAATGATGTGCCATGCTGGTGCCTGGGATCATCAGAATGTCGGTTTTGCCTCCCTGTTGATCAGCTAATTTGAGCAGGAGCGCACCTGGTGTGTCTTATTGCGTTGCAAAAGTGCAAAAATGGCACTCAATCTACTGAGTTTTGTAATTTCTATGTAAAACTGTGGTACTGACAATGCCAGCATTAACAGCCCAATCAAGTGCAGAAAGATGAAGTCATTGCAGCACAACTGAATGTTTGCTGAATGAGAGATCAAAAAGGGATGAGGGTAAAGAGGAAGCTGGGTTTTCAAAATGGCCACTTTATCACGTGATTTAGTTTTTATAAATCCTCCACTGTGCTGGGTCCCAGATTAATGTAGACAGAAGTGTGACAGAAAAAGTCTAAATGGACTGTTGTAGGGACCCCACTGGGGCTTGTTTCAAATGGTGCATGCCTGATGGTAAAATTGAAATGGCTGTGCAGATGTTAGAAGTGTCTAGATTTGTCCCATATCCAAGGAAAGCTCTAAAACCTTAAAAAAAAAAAAAACACTGCCGAGGGTGCTGCTTAAGGTTCAGAGTATTGAGGTACACTGGGCCGTTTATCACTTTGCCTGACCTGGTTGTTTGGCTGGAATGCCTGACTGGAGACCGCTTCCAAGGGAGCTTATCTTTTCAACAGGTTTTGCATTACTGTGGACAACAAAATCAGGGTATAGGCTCAGTGAAGGAGTGGAGCACAGTTTGGGGTGGCGCCACACCTCGGTACTAATTTCAGGGTTAGCAGAACGCCCAACAGGAGGACGGCATTTCCATGGCAACTGCCAAAAGCTACAATCTGATAGGGGCCCCCAAAATAATCAGTCATCATGACACACAACCGATTACAGCAGACTTTTTCTATCACGAAACATTTCAGCAACAGCCTGTTCCACATTTTTGTGTCGCAGAAGGATCTAATGTCTTTCATGTTGAAGCTTTGGCTTGTTTTCATTTATATATTTTCTACTAAAGCATTTTACTTAGCAGTAAAACATTACAATAGAGTAACACAAAAAGGACAATAGCCTTACCCATTTGTCTCTCATTCACTATTTCTTAGATGTTTTTAATCTAGAATAAAAGCAACATTACAACTGCTTTCCAAGCCAACCAGGCAATCTTACTCTCATCATGTCCTTTGCATTATGTTGAATTTTTTCTCTCCATGGATCCAAGTGATATAAAAAGCGAACTGAGATTGTGAGAGTTGATGGCAAATCTGAGTGAGGGAGTGGTAGTCAGTCGGGGGCAACCACAATGTACTTTCCATCAGGATCTAATCAATTTATCAGGGCAGAGATGTTATTAGCTTCCAGATAGCTGCAGCAAGAGCATGTAGGTATTTTCCTCCCCATCAGTCTCCTTTTATATTTTTAGATGTTCTTTATGTGAGTACAATGGCCTCAATATCAAACATTTTAAATGATGCTTGAAATACCAGTCACTTGACTTTGATGTCACAGGCAATTAAATCCAACCTAACCTCTTTCCACCGTTAATAACAGCAATCTTGCCCGACCTAGTGCCTAATTAATATGTGCTATTTGTCACTTTGCCTTGACACATGTATATCAAAGCGGGGGTTGGGGAGATCGGCTTGAGGGGTAAAGAGGTGGTTTCGTAGGGGGGGAGTAGGAGGTGGTTGGAGTGGTATTCTGTGCTTTCATTAGGTGGCAAGGTAGCACACCTCTTTTCCCTCCCTCTCTTCACTGCTGGGTTAACGGCAGATGTTGTATCGTTTGATTTTAAAGGGTGGGCATAGAGCGCTGCACAGAAAGACCTAAAAAGCCAGTCCTTCAAATCATGGACATCTATGGCCTTTGATTTAAGGCTATATAAGGTTGGCTAATGCTTGTCTATATGTGGTCTGGAAAAAACAATTCAAAACTGGACTTTTTTCTTTTTTTAGCCCATAGATCTTGTACAAATTTGAAATAAGCAATGATGTTGAAAGTCATGGTTGTTTAGGCCATGTAATCAACCCTAAAGACTTTTCAAACACTTTTAGATGTCAAGAGATGAACTGATGTTGACATATTTTCACATTTAACTACATTTTAGCATTCCAAAGTTGTCTTTTCAATAGTTTCTTACACTAAGCAGTTTGTAATAAGCCAGCTAAGACGAGTATGTGACCTGGAACCTAATGTCCTGGAACCTTCTGTCATGCTCTGTCCAGTATTTGACTTCCTTCCCACTGTGGGCACCAAAGCCAGTTACCTTCGTAAACTTTGGAACCTAAACACCACAAAATATTGAGACAATACTCGTTAAAATCCCTAATAATGGCTTTGACCAGCAAATTATTCCTTCAGCCTCCAAAGACGTCTAAACGTGTTAGTCTGTGCTTCATTTAATTCTTTGTATCAATATTTTCTCCAAAGTTAGCTGAGGTATTTGACTAAATGGTGGAGTGCAGTTATTGTTTTTGGGGGTTACTGCTGTGCTGCTGTATATTTTACACTTCCCAGAAAACGTAAATAAGTTTGATAAGTTTAAACTTGGGGATGACTGAAACAAATTGTTGGCAATGTTTTGTTCCCTCCAATCTTGAAAGACTACTTTTAGTTCATGTTCATGCCAAAAAAAGTATTAAGTCTCTACCTGGGCAGTTTTTTGGTGTAGATTTACACCGTGTTAATCTGTGTTGGCCCTCGTTCCTGCAGTGGAAATGACATTTGTAGAAAAACATCCTCAGAAAACCAGCATGGTTCTTGGAAAAGGTCCTGGCTGTGGAAAAAAAACACATCAACTTCTCTCTGGGCAGTTAGAAAACAGAAATCAAGCCAGCAATGCCCCACATACGTACATTTGAGCTTTCAAAGACCCAGCCAGCTTTGCAGTTGGACAAAGCAAGAGGCGTGGAGTTGAACCGTGCAGGGTCTATTGGTGATGTTTTATACAAAATGTTAGTTGGGCATTTTTCTTTCGAAACAGCAAAACACATTGTGATGTGTGAAATCTTGGTGATTTTGTTTTATTTTCAACCATTAGCAATACTGGAAAAACTCATGGCTTAAGTTCAGTGATATGTTCAACTTTGGTGCACTTCAGCATGACCCATTAAATAATGTGATAGGAGCAAGAGATGATGTCCACGACACACTGATGCACTTACGTTCATTTGTGTCACATATACTGTCTTTCATTGCTAAACCACAGCCTTTAGCCAGAAGACTGGCACCTCCTACATAAATCCTCCAGAACGACGCTGCGACTATCTTGCATGTCGCCTCAAACCACTATTCCATCTTTGTTCTTTGCAGAAAACAAAGAGGGATGACAAAAACACATCTCAATCCTAGCTTTAACATTTTTGTGGAAGAAGCCGATGTCCACTGTTGCTCAGAGACATTATGGTTATGGTGATGCCCGGAGATGGTAGGTAAAAGAGATGTGTCTCTCAATGGTGATGAATATGCATGAACTGACACATTTTCATGTCTTAATTTTGCAAGAAAAGGCTGATTTTATTTGCTACGTCTGTAATTTTGTGCCTTTTAGGGGTTTCACCATCCTTCACTGGAGTTTGAATGTGGCAAACCGGTGCCTATAATTAGGTGTGCATTTGTTTGTTTGTTTGTGTGTCTGCCTGCTTGTGCAATATGCATTGTGCATGAGCGCATGCCCCGTCATTGCCAGTTTCTGCTCGTCTCAGCGGGTGGGAGGGCCTCGATGAAACATTGCAATGAAATCAATGATCCGTGCTTCTTTAGATGTGACCAACAAACTACGTCGTCATCCCATTCCGAAACAAAAGGGCTGACTGTGGGGGAAAAAAAGTTTAAAGCGGCCCTGTGCCAAAGCCATTAAGGATTACATTGTGAATGTTCCGGCTTTCTTTGAGAGTTGCATTTCTAAGTGAGGTCAGTAGAAGAATATTCATACTGTATGTCTCTCTTCTATTCTATCCTTCGTCTTTTTTAGTGCCTGAAACCTTTCTGTCTGCCAGAAATGCTGCCAAGCGCTCACATCTGTGCGGAAAATGAATTGTATCCCAGAGCCCTAAGAGTCAAGGATTCACTTGTAAAGAATGCAGTTTTGTTGGATGAACAGACTAATGTACCATGCAATGTAGTTGCACTAGCATTTTATGCCACATTGAAAGAGTCAATTAATTTGCATAATTCAAACGAGTGAACTGCCGCTTTGAAGGCATGGCTGGGCATCTTGGCTAGTCAAGTCAGCCCCTCCGTTTCTGATAGATTAATCATTCCTGCCATACAATTAATTACATTTTATGACAATTTGAACCCTTTTTTGTCCCACCCACTGGCAGGGCAATTTTACAGCCAGGCGGCGATATCAGCGCATCCCGATGAAGCCCTTGTGATTTAGTGAACACCTTAACACAGAGCGTGTGCCTAGGGCTGCAAAAATTAATATTTTGTTTCCCATCTGGTGGAATCAGCAGAATTAATGAGGGAAGGAGGCCTGTAGCAAAGCAGGATCCAGGGATCAATCTGCCTCTCTCCGCTGGTTGCTATTCGATGCTGGAGGTGTGTGTGTAAAGCCGGGGGGGCTGGAGGGGGGATGCTGGGTGGGGGAGATGGTTTGTGCACTTCTGTAGCATGGGCATCTACAATAGGGTGATCACTACTGTAAATGAGCGATTACAGCAGCACCAGCGCCGCTCCCTCCTTCCTGGCTTGACAGACAGCATCGCTCCTTTACCCACCACCACCCCACTGATTAATTTTCAGCCCTTGCTGCCCGCCTCTCTGACTTTTCCTTTGTCACTTGTTTACAGCCGTTAATTGAATTGCACTCGGGCAAATGTTTTTTGAGCTAACCGGCACAGAGCGCCAGCAGTAAAGTGATGTGGCTGTGTGGCAGAACGAGGCTAGTTTTCTGCAAATAGCTCAGCAGCATCAAGTCTACATGTGGCTCCAGTCACCATGGGGATGGAAGAGGTAGCTAGATTCTGAATGATGTCCAGTCAACAGTATGAACTGACAAAATAACACAAACAAAAAGGTATATTCATAAATAAATGTTCTTGCTGTTTCTTGTTTCCTGAACTTTAGGGGATCCTAATCAGTTTCCAGAATTTATTTAACTGCAGATTGCTGTTTATTTTTTATTTTTTTATGCTGTGATGCTAAACTATAAAAGGACACCCAATGCTGTGTTTATACTGATGGGACAGAAGTTAGGTTAGTTTTAACAAAACATGCTATCAAAAATTGTGATTCAATTTGTTGGAGTAGAGAAGAGCCATTCATCCCAGACAGCCCATTTTGAAACATACAACATCCAGATCAAATCTTAATGAACTTCCTCCAAAGCTTCAGAGAAGAAATGGCAATGGCAAAAATTTGCTGGATAATAATGTTAATGAGTTTCTAAAGAAAAAAACAGTTTGTAGACTTTATATATCAGTTTTTATTTTCTAAGTAGGCTAGCTACTAAAATATAGAGCTAACTATATTCAAAACTACACTTTGCCCAAAGAACTGGTCATTAAGTCATCATAGATAGCTTCAGAACTTTTTCTCAACATAATTTGTTTTAGCTGTATGCCATATAATATGACAAAAATAATGTGATGAGGGAAAAAAAAACAATCGGAATAAAATCTACAGCCCATATTGTGTGTGAATTGTGCTATTTTTCTTACCCACTCCTCGGAAGCCTTAACATTGCCTGTGACTCACTCTAAATAATTTTTGAGCTGAACACCCAATGTGGTATGCTGGTTGTTTTTAGCCTAGCAGTTTTTGAGTGTGTTTTTTCATCTACATGAACGAGTAATATGAAATTTGTCGACCAAACATAGCTACACGTCAGTACTGTAAATTATTTACAGCCCTGTACATAATTTCAATGCAGTCAACAGGCAAGAGATGGGGTATTTCCTAGACCAGGGGCTCCCAAACTTCATCTTCAAACATCTAAATCTAATTTCCAAAAGGCTTAGATCAACTAGTTGTGAGAAGGTGTTTTTTTTAAAGTTATTTTAGTAGTTTTTCATTTCATTTTCATTTTGTCTTAGAAAACAGTAGCAAACCCACATAAAATAAATAAACAATTCTTTGTGTAAAGTAAATAATCCTCACATATGAACCTGCTATTCACATTACATTTCATAATTTCCTACATGGGTGCGATAGACTGGCGTCCTGTCCAGGGTGTACCCTGCCTCTTGGCCATTGACAGCTGGAGATAGGCACCATCAACCCTTCAATCAATCAATCATCCATTTTCGAAACCACTCAATCCCTCATGGGGTCGCGGGGGTTGCTGGTGCGTTCTCCAGGTCGCCAGTCTGTCGCAGGGCAACACAGAGACAAACAGGACAAACAACCATTCATGCACACACTCACACCTAAGGACAATTTAGAGATGCCAATTAACCTAACAGTCATGTTTTTGGGTTTTTTGGACTGTGGGAGGAAGCCGAGTACCCGGAGAGAACCCACGCATGCACAGGGAGAACATGCAAACTCCATGCAGAAAGACCCAGGGTTGGATTTGAACCCAGAACCTTCTTGCTGCAAGGCACCAGCGCTACCCACTGCTCCACTGTGCAGCCCTCAATCAATCAATCAATCAATTTTATTGTCAACTACAATTTGCATTGCAATCGAAAATTTTGTTCCAGTACAACCGTCCATCACATACACTTAACAAACATTTTGGGGGGAACGATTGACTGAGGCCTTGCGTTGCCAAGGAACGCAGCCTGTCGGCCGCTGCTATTTCAGCGCAGCCGTTTAGGTGTGTTCCTCCAAACTGCCTCAGACCCCGCCTTACATGGAGTCCACAGGCGCTGCCCTTGAAAGTCTGTTGAAGAAAGATTTTACATGGGGAAAGTGGAGGGAGATAAAAAAGACAGATGCTTCACAATTTATGTTTCCACATATAATGTGAAGCATCCGCCAAAAAACCTCATTTGCACGAGAAGCACAAATAATTACGACACACATATATGCAGAAAGGTAAACAACTGAGTTGTACGTAAGTTCATCAGTTTTATGGGGGTGAAAGATGCAGAGATGCAGAGAGAGAAAAGACACGACCGACCTCGAAGAGAGACAGAGACAGAACTCCACAAGGGATAGACGTGTTAGAAGATGGATGGATGGATGGATTTCGTACGTGGTCTGCCATAATATTGTGAATTTGCTCTACCTTTACTACTAATAGTGGTATAGGTAGCTCCCGAAGACCTTGTTTAATCTCTGTGGTGGCATCAGCCATCTTCTATGGTGTGGTTTGCTGGAGCAGCAGCTCATCTGTAGCTGAGAGGAAGCGGCTGGGTAAGCTCATTATGAGTACCAGCTCTGTCCTAGGATGCCCCCTGGACCCAATGCAGGTGGTGGGAGACAGAAGGACTGTAAGGAAAATTACATCACTGATGGACAATGTCTCCCACTCCATGCATAGAGGGTTGCAGAGCTGGAGAGCTCTTTTAGTGACAGACTGCTGCATCCCAGATGCTCTAAGGAGCGTTTTCACCAGTCGTTCCTCCTGTTTACATCATACTAATCGTTGCACAGGTTATGATCCAGCCATTAATTGTTTACACTGTTCCTAAATGCTAAGGTAACTTGCATACACATTAGGTAGGGATGCTGCTGCACTGTTATGCATATTGCATTGTCATACGTTACGTAAATGTTGCATATTCTATTATTGTGTGTTATGTAAATAGGCTGGATTATTATTATTTTTTGCTTGGTTTTTGTTCCATTGTCAAATATTTACTAGTATTTAATAGTTACAATATTTATCTTCTACTCTTGGTGTTTCTGTAGAGCTAACTTTAGATTACACTGGTTTGCTGTTTTTTCTTCTTCTCTTTTTTTCTTATCGCTGATAATTGTGTGTAACTGTCCGTGTGTTTGCCACTGTCACACCCCAAAAGCGGGACAATAAAGGAATTCTTATTCTTAATACTTGGTTCCCCTACATTTTTTAGAAAGGTGCAATTAGTATCTAAATCCACTTGCTCTAAAAAAGCCGTCCATGCATTCTCTTTATCTACCTAAATGTCCTGTCCTCTGTCCTGGGATGCTCCCTGGACCCAGTACAGGTGGTGGGAGACAAAAGGATTGTAAGAAAAATAAAATCAGCTGGAGAGGCCTTTCAGTGACAGACTGCTGCATCCTAGATCCTCAAAGCAGCGCTTCATCAGGTCCTTCATCCCAGCTGTTGTTAGACTCTATACATTTTGCTGCTCACTACAGACGCAACAACTGTTTGCGAACATGCTAATTGTCGCACGGGTTCTTGATCTGAACAAGAATCATCTACACTGCCTCTCAGACGCTAATGTCCATTTGCACATGTTTCAGCTACTCTGAGGCATTTGTTTCTACAAATCATGCATGTTGCATAATTTTTTTTTAACATTGTTCTGTAAATATCATGCTATCTTTCTTCTATTTAACTTGAATATTGCATATTGATCTGAATATGCTGTATGATCAATAATCGCACAATATTTTTTTCCCTTTCTGATAAATTAATTATCTTTTGCTTTAGAACTTAACTATATGTTAGCTTGTTATTCATTACTAATCTAGTGTGTAACTCTGTGTTTTTGCCACTGTCATGCCCGAATCTCCCCACTGTGGGACAGTAAAGATATTTCTATTCTATTCTATTCTAAATCAATTTGCATTGTCTTTGTACTGAAATGTGCTATACAAATAAATTTGCCTTGCCTATTCTATTCTATTCTAGTTTATTGTATTCCTTCCTATCTCAAGCGGTCGATAGACAAGAGGCAGGGTGCACCCTGGATAGGTCACCAGCCGATCACAAGACAACAAAGAGACACACAGGACAAAAATATGCACACTTAGACCCAATGGCAATTTAGAAAGGCAAGTTAACCTGTCATCATGTGTTGTACAGTTTGAGAAAGTCACAGTACCTGGAGAGAATTCACAAATTTTTTTGTTTCATTTATTTAAAAAATTTAAAGGATAAGCCCCTTGAGATGAAACCATGAAAGAAAAAAAAACAAAAAAAAAAAACAGACAAATTAACAAGACAGATACAAAAGTATATGCCAGAAAATACATATACATACAAATGGTCACAAACAACCAATCACACCATACATTCAAACACACAAAGCACTCTGAAAAATATTGTGTTAATCATTAAAACAATATTGTAACAGCTATAAGAGAAAAAGAGTCAAAAATGGTTACAAAAATCTTGAAGGTCATAAGCAAGGGTCTTCTTAAACTCATAAATAGAGGATATAGAGCGGAGCAAGGATGAAAATTGTTCCCGTCAAAAAGTGCTATAGATTTATATGAGAATTTTCCAATTTCATTATTGATTCCCGGGACAACAACAAAAACAAACAAACATTTGAGTTGCATGTCTAAGACTATATGAGGAGCTAAGCTGAACCAGGAATTGTTTTAAAGGTGCATAGCCATGTTATTTGAAATTTTTTTTTTAAACGTATATGTCAGTAGTTCACTCTGGTTGCACACAAAGTTTTTATGAAAGATTGTCATGGCCTGCTGGTGCATTAATTGTTATTTTGGTGTTTCATGCATTGTTTTTTGCTCAGTCTGTTAGTAAATAAAGCCTTTCGTGGAATTACTATTTTAACGGAAGTACATACTGTGCATGCACAACAGAGGTTAAAACTAGCAGCTAACAGCTATTAGCATCTCCCGGCAAAACAATGAAGAAAGGTCCAAGATCCTGTGAAAAAGGGCAAAAAATATGATTCCAAGTGGGAAAAGACTAGAATGTTGCTGGGAATACAGTATGAATGTTAGTGTTCACTAAAGCTGCTGAGGCTCAGCTGTGACCACAGAGTTGATTGACATGAATGAATGTTCTGATATGAGGCTGTAGATCGGTGTATTTAATTAATAATTGTTGGTCTTGGATCACACCGAGCTGCCGCTTTATTGCGAGGCATTTCAGAGGGTCAGGCTCGGTCCGGCATTATTTACAATTGATTTATAAATCAAGCAAACCGGCATTATTATAGTTTTGCGATACTGCCGCTAGATCTCACCGTGTCAGTTTATATTTGTTAATCGCGCCATGAGAGCAAATTATCTTTCAGCTCAAAACAGACTTTAAAAACACTATCAAGATGGAGGCCTGGTGTATATAACCTTATTTTATCATGATCAAACGGTTTCTGGTCTTTTTTATGGCTATATACCTTTAAATGGTCAGGATGACTAAGATTGACGCATTTAAATATGAATAATAACCAGTGAAATTGTCGTCTGGAGGATGGAGTGAGCCATGACAGATGTTAGTACAATAGACAGTGGTGGGTTCTGAAAGGGTGTCGAAGAATAAACCCACACAAACTGTTATATACAGCATTAAGGGGTTGGAGATTAGTAATGAGGTATTTTAATAAATTATATCACAGTAGTCTAAAATAGGCAGTAATAATTGTGTTAAAATCCCTTTTCTCATTTGGGAACGTAAAGCAATTAATTGAGTGATAAAGTAGTTTTAAAACGATATGTAACTTTGTACCATAATGTATATGAGAGGTGATATAAAGCAATGGGTCAAGCCAGAGGCCTAAATATTTAAATTGCTCACATTTAAATAGCATATTTTCCACATACATACATACATACATGTGAGCAAACTATGGAGAAAGGCCTCTGGTGTGGATTTGCACCCAAAACCTTCTGCTGCACGGCTTAAGAACTGTGCCACCATGCAGACCCAAAAAACTGGATAAAATTGTAGGCTTCTAAAATGCTATGTGACTGAGCAATTCCAGCTATGCAAAAGTCTAAAGTAGACATAGATCATGTTCAAGATCTTTAAATGCTGAGATCTTTGCGGATGTGTTAGATCAACTTACTTCCTCTTTGTTTTGAAATAGCTCGTGAATTCATCTTATGCTCTTTTTGCATTTCCAATTTATTTTGTTGAGAGAGAGAAAAAAACTTGCAGGAAGACTTCTTCTGTTTGCTGTCCCACACTAATGCCATGCCTCATAGTGAACCTGAATTTATACATTTTCAGACTGTTGGAAGAAACCCCTAGCATTCTGTTGTGGGAAGAACTTGCACGCTCCACCCTAAAAAAGCCCACCCAAGAGTTGAACCTCCTTCCCCCTAGCTGTGAAGCTGCAGAGTAAATCCCCCTAGTTGTTAAAAACACACGTTGTCTAGAAACACAGTCTAAAGAAATTATATATTCATATTTTCAATGCCTGATCCTTGCAAGCTAATAGGAGGGGGGGTTGCTAATAGCAAAACTCGAAAAAAGAAAAGCTTGGCCAGGATTTGATAATATAACAGATTCTCAAACTGCGGACATCTTTTTAATGACCACAGACACTAAATTATAGAATATTTTTACTATACTATACTTTTTAACATAAAGGGGGGAGGGTTAACAATTCACCCAGCTTCGAAATTTGCCTCCATATTTTGAAGACTTCACTTTGTCATTCGGCATGTGACATCTTAGCGTCGACTGTTTTCTTTTTCAGCTATCAATTTATCAAGTTGAAAAAGAGTTAGTGGAAGCACTTGTATGACAGAAACAGCACTCCCACGGTGTCATCCAATCTGGGCACCCCATTAGCTGCTTCTCTTGTCCCGTTCGCGGGTCTCCGATGGTGAGCTTCTGTTTGTCTCTTTGCTGTTCGAGCCGTCAACCCTCACCACCTCCCCCTCGTCTGCTCCATGCGGCGTTTTGCGGCTCAGAAAAGGTGCCAGTCATCTCTTTGAAGTATCACTTCAATTACAGGGTTTAACCCCACAGGTCAGCCCTTGCTTATTTACACAAAGCTGGTGTAATTCTGTTGGAAAGCCTCGCCTTTTGCCATGAATACAAAGCTGGGCTTCGATCTAATGGAGTGAGTTTCACATCAGCCCTCATTCTGTTTTGACCTGCGTATGATAGTGTGCGTGTGGGGGGTGTGGTTCATCTTTAATGTTTGAACTCACTGGATGAACACAGACAACAGCACAATCAGACCAAGCAAGTGAAAAGCGAGAGGTAATATTATCTTCTTGCTTTTTTCGTAAACGACTGTTGGTTAGTCGCAAGCCAATATGAGTTTCTAACAGTGCGAGAGTCTTAATAAAGTTACTGCCGTATAAAGGTGGTTCCTAAATTTACAAAATAAAAGGAAAAGAAAAGTAATGATTATTCCTTCTTTAATGTTTAGTTATTGTTATTTTATTTTTCATACACACACTGGAGTAAAAGTAAATTATACTTTGCCACGCTGTGGCATGATCCTCAGCTGTTGGTGTTTTGGTTCTCACTTGTGTTTGTATTTAGATCATTTGAGTGTTGTAATCATTGCCATTTCTCCGTATTAGTTCATTCCGTTCTATGTTTCTTTCTTATTCTCATGCTGCTATTAGTCCTTAGCTTTTGATTAGTTAGATCCTCTGTGTTTCCATTTAGTTTCTCCTTTGACCGTTGTTGACCTTTATTCAGCCTTCCCTCAGTTTCCTGCTAAGATTCTTCACCCAGCTGCTCTGCATTCATTGTACTCGCTTGGTTTCCATGTTACTCATCACATCTCTGCAGTGGTTAGGCTCCTTGGTTTTTAGCTCTGACTGCTGGATTCTACTATTGCACTTGTTATGCTTCCTGTGTGGATTTTGCTAGTGTCTTTCTGACAGTTTCCCATACTCCATAAAGCATCTGTAGATGATCAATGCTGTGTCATGTTAACAATTGTTTTCCTCACTGTCAAATTTGACAAAGTGTCATAATGCATCTTGGGTTGCCAATCCTATCACTTTATCTTGATCTATCAGAATAATATACCCTCCTACCATTATGTTTTTATGCAGGAAAACTAGAACAACAGCAGGTTTAAGCTTGTCAAATAGGCGGCCTGTCCGATGCTAGTTTGCAGTCTCCTGCAGTCGCCGCTCCCTTCTTATCTAGACCATGATACTCCATGTTTTTCACAATTAGACGCATTTTCAAATAGCAGGATTTGTCTTTCTTAGAGTCATCTGAAACACGTCATAGCCTTATTTCAGACAGCTGACCCCAGCGGACAGCAACAGGAGGGGGAGGTGCTGCATTAATCCATGCACCGTATAGCTGTAAGAATCTCTCATTGGAAGCAGGTTTTTGAAGCGTAACCTTTTGAAACCATGGCACATTTTTAATCCCAGGAACCGGCATAAGCCTACTGTACCTAGATCATATTTTGATTTTAAGTTGGCAATTTGCCATTTCTGATGATTTCAGTTGACATGACACTGTCACAGCTGCCTGCATATTTACAAAGTAGATTTGTTATCTGCGTAGCATGCTTGTTAAATAAGGACCTTGACAAAATGATCTTGCCAAAAATGGAACTAAATAATAGATACTTTTGTTGATCAGGTTTCTGTTTACCTACCCTTTTAAATTCCCTATTCTCTTCTCGCTGCTGGTGGCCTTCAGTCGACTTGTTATTTTTTCATGAAGCAAACTGAGGACGACACCGAGTGCTGCGCTCCTTCTTTAATAATATAAACAAGAGAACAACAAAAGGAGGTAAAGTCTAAGTCATCTTCCCTGTTAGTTCATTTCAGCTCAGATGGCCCTCGTTCGCTGGAGCATGATGCATGCAATGAAAATACGAGCGTCCTCCTCTCCGCGGGCCCGTGTGCGCTACATACGCCACTATAAAAGTTGCAACTGCCAGCTCAGGTGGAAAAATGTTGCAGAGTAAAAGATGTATTCAATAAATAGAGAGGGACAGCATGGGGCCTGGGGAAAGTGTGCATGAGACGGAGGTTTGGAGAGTGAAATAATGAAAGAGAAGGTAGATGGGGCATGAGTGTACATTAAACAGCGGTGCTTGACGCCTGCGAGACACAGCATACCGCTGGGAGTCTAACTCTTAACTAGTATTGTCTCCTTTCAATTTGAAGAAAGAACGAGGGCTGTCATCTATGTATTCCTTCTTTTTTTTTTAAAGGTGAATAACCTTTTTCATTAAAGTAAATTTTATCACTAATCAAAGAGTTTCAGCTTTCAGATGTACTTTTGTTCATCAGACCTTCCCCTCACACCCAAAGTCACATACCAGCATCTGGGGAAAAAAATATCTAATTCTGTGTTTTTGTTATTTTATATTCATAAGCGTTTTGAGGAACTTATTGCTAATCCATGGCTCTTGTTTCCTTTGTGCATGCATATGGTATGACACAGATTTCTTAGCAGGCTGGACAAGGACCAAATGGATGTTGCCACCACAAAGAGTAGGCGGGTTGGTAAGGCTTTTACTATACTTTTTTGGTTGAACTTTTCTTGTTGACATGGAACTGTAAGATTTCAGCATCTTTGTCAGACTTGGTCCGCTGCATCAACATATGGCAGTGGGTCAAGTCTTTAAGCCAATTATACAGTGGCTCAAATGGATGATGTCTCCATTTAAATCTAATGGTTTGGATTTATATGTTTGTTTTTTTATCAACACTCTTGTTGGTTAAAATGCAGAAGTATAAAAACTGTGCCAGCCCAGCAATGGTGCATGTAATCTAGTAAGAGGAAATTATTTTGATTTTAATTTAAAAAACATGAGGTCTGTATGAATTGTTGCTGGTAAAATAATGCTTCAAATTTTAGCAAATTTTATTGTGTTGTATTATAATTTGACTGAATAGATTGTAATTTGATCTGAAAAAAGGGCAATATTTCATAATTTTATATATTAATTGAGGCACAGAGCCAATGAGCCACTCTGGTCTTGTCAGGGGTCTGCAGGTGGCAGACCCCTGATCTAGCAGATGAAAACTGTGATTCTATATAAATATGACTGAAGCTACAGTCATTGTTAAAGTTAAACTGTAAATGTCAAAAACGTAATTAATCCAAGGGACCAATCAGTTTTGTTTTTTGTGCCAACAAATATGATTGACAGAATATGTCAGTGATATGACAGAAATTGATCTAGTATTATGTCTGGCCATAACAGGAGCCAGGGTCAATTTTACTGGGTCACTGGTCCCATGTTGGCCCCTGTCTAGAACCGTCCATGCTGACTTATCCACAGACATGTCTGAGTTAGATATAAGGCAGGTTGTTTTGTCTTTCCCATTTTGAAAATTATGGCTTTGATAAATGAGCTTCTCTTTGGCATTACATTAATGCACAATTGAAAAAAGGGAAGTCATGGATTATTTATTTAAAGGTACTAGACACTATGATCTACATTAAAAAAATAACTAATTAAAAATGACTCAGTTGCATTTTTTTCCTTCATCTGTGATTTTGTAGAAAACAATAATTTCTTTACAATGGATGTTTCCTGTACTCAACTTACATTTTTATTTTATTTTTCAAGTTTGAAATATTTTTTTTATTATTTTATTACTTTTATTTTATTTGTTTTAATCTTTACCAGATGTCATGATAAGTCTGGGGGGCATTTTATTTACACTGCAAAATCAATGAATATTTTCAACAAAAAAAGTTGGCGGATTGTTACAAACTGAATGTGTTTTCTTTCAACTGCATCCCTCTAAAATTCTTTAGTATCCCTGGAGATGAATGCTACATCTTATTTCAAGTGATTATTCACACTCAAATTAGGAATCTTTTAATCTGTGTTTTGTGCTATTTTTCAATAGGATGGCAAGAAGGGTTACATGTTTAACATTTTACCAATGAATATACTGTGCTGTAACTTTTTAAGACTCGTACCAAGTACAGTGCTCACCAGTTTCCGCAGTACAGACAGTCTTTTATTCCCACGTCATAGGATATACAGAGTCATTCAATAAATTAGAATATTATTTAACTAAATTCACTGATTGAAACACATTATTTAGATTCATTACAGACAGACTTACATTTTAAAGCCTTTGTTTCTGTTAGTTATGATAATTTTCTACTTATAGCTAATAAAAAAACATGACTATTTGAATATTAAATCATAACCCACAAATATTTATACAGAAATATGAATTTAATGAATATTCTGCTTAATACCTACTTAAAGGTTGTTATTTTCAAAAGATTATTTTAATAAGCCTAGTTGAATATGATGAATTCTTGGAAACCTTGTAATACATGCAATTTACTGAATAAATCCAATATGTGACTTCTGGACTGAATGGTTTCTCTTGCAGAGCCCACTACCCATAAGAAAACATCTGTTGGCCTTAATTTTTTGCAGTTAGGGTGATTACAGGGGACAATTTTCAGTAATCTATCAAGCTGATCTTTAACTGTCAAAAGCCAGCACAGAAAAACGCCATTGTAACGGTGATGATGGTGGCGGTGATGTGGCTCCGAGGTTGACCTGTCAGCTCAGCACTCTCCTGACCTCCAGTGGCTCCGTCAGCTACACAGTGAAACACTTTGCATTCTGTACAATTTTTACTTCACCGAGCGACAGCGTGAATCCTTGGAGCGGCCTCAGAAATTGCTGCTGCAGCCTACATTATTTCCCCTCACCGCAGTGCTTGTTGATGGACACAATTTTTGGCAACCTCTCCTAATTTGACTCATTTAAACTGCCAGCCCTCTGTGCTTTGAAAAGCAAGGCAGTCAGAATGCTCCAAAACTGAAATCCCACAACGTCCTGGTTGACTCTCTTTGTGTCTCCAGGGCTCTCTTCATTCATTATACCTCCTTCTGTCAATTTTAGACAACACATCAATTTGAAGTACCACAGAGTGGGAAAATGTCACATTTTCTCTGTGAACAGTGGCTATGTTTCTCTTCCCATGGCCTGGATAAAAGGAATGGCCTCGCCATGCATCTCTGCCATCTTTCTATTCCCCACGGAGATGTTGAGTGTGAGATGACTCTCCCTGCTTGCCGTGTACACGCACAAGAAAAACTGAATTGACGCATATAGTACATAATTCATTTTGTTTTTTTTGCAAACTGATAAAAGCAGTTCTGAAGTAAGACACACTGAAATACACTATTCTTTCAGATTTTGGCACATAACTACAAACTTTATAAACTTTTGGCATTTATTGTTGATTTTATGTAATAGACAAAGAAGAATGAAACTGAGATGGTTAGCAAAATTTGAAGAGTATGATGCATTTCTTTCAACCACGTTACTCCTATACCTCTAGATAAAGTCCAGTGCAACAAATGGCTTTCAGTAGTCACCTAAGATAGTAAATGGAGTCTACATGTGTGCAGTTATGGCTGTTCTGTGAATGTCCCAGGGGCTTGTTGGAGAACATTAGTGAACAAACATCCTCAGGAAGACCAAGGCACACGGCAGACAGGTCAAGAAAAAAGTTGTGGAGAGGTTTAAAGCAGACTTAGCTTGTAAAGCATTTCACAGAACATTTCATAGAACATGTAGCATGTCTGCAGACCTACCGAGAGAAATTAAAAGGCCAGGCAAGGACAGCATCAATCAGTAAAGAGACCCATGGCAACTCTGGTGGGGCTCCATAGATCCAAAATAATCTGGTGAAGGACAACTTATAAACGCACACTCCAAAAGTATGCCCTTCAAGTAAAAGTGGCAAGAATAGGGTCACTGCTTAAAGAAAACCTAATGAAGATCTGGTTACAGTTTATTACAAGCAACATAGGGGAGGGAACAAACATATAAAGCAAAGTACTCTCGTCAGTTAAAGGTATTGTGGACGATCTTCTTTTGGCTTCGAGTTCCAGGGCAATCATCCTATCTATTGGTTGTCCCACAAGCCAATCATTGTGACGTGCCTGAGTAACGCCAATATGCGTGCTCGTTCCTTGCTAGTTTGTTCTTGCTGGCTGCGCATGCGCACTTCTAGTGTTTATGTATCCATTAGCTTTGGTTTCAGCCGTTCATTGTAGCGCCACTGGTCTCACCGCAAACTTTGAAATTGGCTGAGAGTCACAAGAAGCAAACGGTCGTCCAAGTTTGTGAGAAGAACAGGAAGGCCTCAGAAGAAAGAAATAAGACCAGAATGTATTTGGGAGATTCTTTCACACGATTCCCCTGAGAAGCAGAAGAGCAGGTAGGATAGTGTTGTTATTCAAAAAGGGACCTGGGCCTTTCTTAGTTGCATTTCCGGAAAAATCGTCCACTCTACTTTTAAGATCAAAATTTGATTTGCAGGCCGATATCCAAAACGCATTGAAGAAAGTAATTAAGTTACATCCCTTTGAACACACTTTTCATGCAGCGAAAAATGGTGGTGACACTATCATGCTACAGGGATGCTGCAAAACACTTGGACTTGGATGCAACAAAAGAAATAAAACTGAAAACCATGTATCCTTTTGTAAAACAATTATGTGATACTTTATGTTGGTTTGTCAAAAAATAAAAACTGAGGTAAATTTATTTTTATATTTCTGGATGCAACATGCCAACATGTAGAAATTTCAGAGTATATATATAATTTTGAAAGGGGATGTAGATTAAAACCTACAGAAATAATTCACCCAAATTTTTTAACGCTAACTGTGGAATGGCGATGTATGGTTTTCCTAAAAGAAGCATGGGTAACCTCATCGCTTAACTGAAAATGCTTTTCTGTCCCACTCCAGCTAATTAATTCCTTTCCTGACCATTAATCTAAAATGCGAATGAAAGCCATCAGTCCTAGTTGATTTAGCTTTAGATTCTATGTTTAGAGCTGGAACCTTTGAGCTTTGCTAAAGCTAAATTATGCCAATACCTCTGCACATTATAGTTGTGGTCATTAAAGTCTGAAGACAATAGCCTAAAAGGATCAACAACGAGGCGACAGCGATTTCAGCCATGCAGCCCGGCTTTATTAGCACGGCTTTATCTCTGATATCATCAAAACACTATCATCAACTAAAAGTTAACAGCATAAACCCTGAGCTCTTCTATCTCCTGAATGCGACGCACCATCATTTGCTGTTTTCTTCCCCCTGCCCCTGTGACTGATTATCATTACCTTTTCTTGCAAATACCATGCTCATTACGTTAGTGTACAGCCAAAACATTAGTAGAGGAAGCCTATCTCTCTCCCACGAAGGGGAGAGGAGAGGAGAAGAGCTATGGAGGCAGATTTTCCCCTAGCCTCAGCAGCCAGCCCTGGCACACTTGGCTATTAACCACAATGAACATGGGCTTTGTTATTAACATCTGTTCATCAGGGATCGGGCCCAGGCCTAATCACCCCTCACACCTTCTGTTTCTGCACAAGAAGAGAGGCAATCAAGGGCATCATTTGGCAGCTGGCTGGAACTACTAATGCTTTTCTCCAGCTTCTTTTCCAGCACCCACCCCCATCCCCACCACCTCCCTTCATTGCATTTTTTCTCCTCACTGCAATCCTTTTTCCCCCTGTTTTCCCTTCTTATCCTCAAAAAAAATGCCCTCTTATGGGATTATGAAAACACACACGGAAACAAACAGACGCAATTGCACATGCACAGACCGCGCGCGAGTAAAACCTCTGATAGCATTGAGGTGGTAGATTTACAGACGGCCGAAAGGAGTCCAGCGCCGCGGGTGGTTCACGCAAACTCAACCTCGTCTCAACCTTTCTGTCCTGCTCCTCCCACAGTATCGCAGGCAGATGTTCGCAGGTTCACATCAACCCTCCGAAATGCGCGGGGGAAAAAAAAAAACCTGATGGGGTGTGAAAGAAAAGACAGACACAGGAAGAGATAGAAAGAGAGACGTGAGAACCGACAATGGTGAGAAAGCAAGAGATAATAGTAAGATTGACAGATTAGCAGTAGGGGGAAAGAAGCCAATGGGGTAAAACACCCACCCACCTTATCCCAATAGTAGATGATTTCTTGTATACAGACCATTCTGTGTAGCTTTTTTTGCGTGTAAAGTACGTAAGTTGTGTTAATGTCCACCATAAGCTACGTCGCCTTTTTATGTTGGACGGTTTCATGAATTTCTTTGAAGCGTCTGCTGGTTTATGGCTGAGCTGTTGCGAACATATGAAACGTATCGCTCTGTTTTGACTCATGCCAGAGACTGCGGCATTTGTTGTCATCGGATTAATCCCTTTGTCAGCTCTGGCCTCTTGAGCACATTGTGTTTCCTTCTGTTGCCCACAGGAAGGAAGGACTGGGGCATCTGTGTTTGGGCTGGCTATGTCTAAATCAGCATTCCTTGTTCTACCACACCAACCACGCACGGACACACACACACACACACACACACACACACACACACACACACACACACACACACACACACACACACACACACACACACACACACACACACACACGCACACCCATGCACACACACTTTTTCTCTTCCAAACTGTTTGTAAGTGGGAACGACATGTACTTTTCTGTCTCGAAATGTTACATTGGTAACTTTGCTACATGGTTAATCGTCAGTCATGATGAATCAGTTAATCAAGAGTCTGGACATTCTCCAACCAGCGTTTAGACCAGAAAGACCACAGGAATATATTAACTTCAGTGCCTCTGCACAACCAACAGCCTGCCGTAGCCTGGACTGAAGCACCGCAGCTTCAGTCCAGGCAGATTCATGAAAGGGAAATGTAGTTGTTCAGCGTGAGAGGTGAGATTTTTCCTTCATCTCATTCAAATCCACAGACACAGACTTATTATAGTTTGTCTGACTTTAGGTATTTCCACATAACATTTATCTGACATGCTAATACAATGCGATCCCTTTCCACCCCATACGATGTTTTACTACCTCTAATTATGAGCAAGATGTGTCTAATTAGCCCTTTTCACAGGCATGGAGCATCACTTTTAATGAGGTAACAAGTCTTCAAGGTCATTTCCGTTTTTTTTTCCAGCTTCTGTGTCCATATTTCCGGGCAAATAAGCGTTTGTGTCTTCTCTTCCCATCTGTTTGTTTGTATTCACGTTTTTAATTGAAAATGTTGACTCAGGTTGTCTCCATCTGTTAGGTGAAGAGCAGCATGACTGCGAATAATTATGACCTTTGTAGTGTGTCTTCTCTCACGCTGCTGTATTTTTCTGAAGAGCATTGCTTACAAAGATAAAAAAGAATACATCTACAGTAGCATTTTTTTTACATGAATACAAATATATAACCTGATGATACTTAAACGGTGGTATGTTTAGACAATAGACTCAATATGAGTCTTTTCTCTTCAATGTCACACCACCACTGCTTGTCTGTAATTCCTATTTGCTTCCTCCATCTTCCTTCCTTTTCTCCATTTTTAGCCACAGGGGTCAAAGATAATGCACACTGTTGACGTTAGTCAACAATAGCTTTTTGGTCATGGCTCACAGCATCCACACTTTGCCTCCAAAGACAAGGGTCGTCAATTTTATTGTTTAAAAGTCATTCTGCCTAACCTCTACGACTCCATTTTCTTTCATTTCTTGACCTAACTACCCATACAGTTCTCGTCTCCCCCTCGCCTGATGGTTTCAGAGTGTATGTATTCACCACGCAAGAGCTCTCTCATTTCCAGAGTTCTCTCTATTGTCATCTCATTCTTTATGGACAGCTCTATTTCTGTAATGGTGCATGGTCAACCGTCATCTCTATCACACATTTCCGTGTAAGATATTTACCCATATATAGATTGAGATTGTCACCTTTGTGTCACCTAGGATCGTGATGTCAGAGCCATTTGTATTTGTCTATACAACGCCAGCCCGAGGGGAGATTGGCTGCAGCCCACATCAGAAATTGGTATATTAAAAAGGTAGGAAGTGTGCCCACAGTGGAAACAATAACAAAGGAGCCACATAGCCAGGGGAATGCTGTGGTCCCCTTCTCTGTCAAACGGTGAGGCGCTAAACACCTTGCATACCAGCATTGGCAGGGGGGCTCACAATGCCATTAGAAAAAAAAATGTGGAGAAACACTGTGAGTATCAATTCCTCAGGCTGGTTTCACTGCAAGACTCGGCATGTCCAAGGATGCTGCCTCCGTACCTGTAGGACAGAGCGGAAAATAGGATGGTGCGCGGAAAAATATCAACACAGGCGATTAGAAGGGACAAGAGGTGGAGGCAGGGTGTGGAGGGTGGTGTTTGTGCCCAGACAAAGGATACAAATATTAATGCCAGTCTTAAGTGGCCTTTATAATCTTTTAGAACATACATATACAGTGCCATTTATGACAGAACCTACAAAAAAAAAAAGACACATGCAACTGTAGACGGTACACTAAGTTAGAAGCACGCAGTTCAATGTTATCGGAAAGAAAAGTTGACCAGGACTTGATGGGTTAAATGGCCGTGTCCCCCCTGTGTTGAGGGGGAATGTGCTCCTGTGCTGTGAGCGATTGCTTCCTCTCTCAGGGGCTCCAGCATGGGGCCAGACTGGTGGCTGTTAGCTGGAGATGGATGAGTCCTCATCATGCCTCTTCCGACAAGTAGAGTGCATAGGCAGAAAACAACACAGAAATACTGAAAAAGCAACCAGAGTGACTACTGTGTGAACACAACTGACATGACGATCTCCTGGATGAGTTTAATGGAAGGATGGAGGAGTAAACGGGTATGATTGCATGATGTCACATTTTAGCAAAGACACAGCATGTGGCGATCACAGTAAGTCATCATGGTATGTGGCTCACTTAAGTGCAGGATTTCAGACTGAACCTCATAATTACTCAACCACCTTAGTGTCTTGTTTTTTTCTTCAAAAAAACTAGTTAGCACTTCACTGAGTAGCAGGTAACATTTTGGTTAAAGACGTGCCTTTCCTTTAACCTTACCCTTACAATTTGTGAATTATTTCATACCACCTTCACTGTTTTCATGTTTTAAGATGGAAAATCAGAGGGATTTGATCATTGTTCAATGACCAGGTCAACTGTGCGTACCACTACATTACAACAGTAATGCATTTTGTTCATTCAAAAATGGTAGCAATAGTTCATAATGAATTATGTCCCCAGGCTTCCCCAAAGGTGTAGTTTTTACATGTTGGCAAAAAATAAAAAAATAAAAATACTGTTTGAGACCGTTGTAGGTCATTTAGCTCACATCAATTATTTAAAGAGAGATGAAAGCTGATCTATTGTATGTATTATTCTTTAGATTTTAACCTATGTCAGTCATCAAACGTGCTGGATTGGGAAATGTTGCCCATCTTTTGGAAGTCTCAGAATTAAGAGAAGGCTCTGTATTCTCCAAGAAAAAGCCATGTGGGTTTGGTAATGTTAGTTGGGATAACTGCAATAATGGTTGTTGTAAAATACTTAGAGTTTAAAATATCAAGCTCGTGATATATTTGCTTTCTGTTTTAAAACAGCAACACACTCTTAAATATATCTCTTTCACACATGATGTGATCTCTGCTTCTATGAATAAGTGAAGAATGATAATGGTATGAACGTCAGAAAAACAGATTTTGAATGCTTTGCTTATATTTTATTCTATTAAAGCTTACCAAAGAGAAATTGAAATTGCTTATTGTATCTTATTGGCAGGTCAAACCTATACAGAAACATAATCTTTTTTATGTCAACAAAGGCCCAACTAGGGACAGACATTGCAAATCAGCAAAGACTACAAATATCGAAATGTACGGTAGTTCTTAATTCTTAAAACTTGTCCCTAAACACAAACGATTCCCAATAAATTCAATTAGCCACACAATTTTGATCCAGGCATCACTAGTTTATTAAAGGTATTGCAGACAATATTTTTTCGGTTTCATTCTGACGCACTCACTTTACGACAATGTGCGTGGACGTTCCTTGTTAGTTTCCACTTGCTGGCTGTGCATGCGCACTTCTTCAGTCTCCAGTTATCTTCGGTGTTAGTTAAATGTAGTATACATTGAAAATCCGAGTCGCAAGAAGCAAACTGTTTTACATGTTTATGAGAAGAAGAGGAATAAAGTAACTTATAAATAATAATAATTTATAAATAATAAATAAGACTAGAATGTGTAATGAATGGAGAAGGGGATGAACCGGGTATTCAGCCAGACACTTAATCTATGCTATAAGAGGATTTATTGACATGATGATGTAAGTGGAGCAGGCAGGTATACAGAAAATAGTCCGGGCAGGGTACAGAGCAAACATCCAGGCAAAACTCGAAAACTTAGACAGGGAGAGGGCAGACTCAAAAAACAAAGGAACAGAGTGGGATCAGGTAATCAGACTGACAGGCAAAAATACACAACTGGAGAGCTCTTACTGGCAGACAGGTGAGCAGGGAAACGGGACATGTGAGGCTTGAGAAATGACGTTCTGGCAGGGAAGTAGCAGAAGAGACAGACTTAAAAAGGCAGGAGAACAAAGGAGAGAGGGCGAGCCAATTAAACAGAACAGGTGGAGGTAATCAGAAGGAGAAGAAGTGGCTGAAAGACTGACAGGACAAGTGGCAGGGAACAGGACAGAACTGAACTAGACAAAATACTGAACTAAAGTAACAATACAAAGTAATCTAAGACAGGAAAGCTAACTTAACCAAAATAATAACATATACCAGAACCGAATCGTGACAAGAATGTATTTGGAAGAGCAGGTACAGTGGTCTTGCACATGCGTGTAGTTATTCAAAAAGGGACTTGCGGGTTTCTTACCTGCATTTCCAGAAAAATAGTCAACTCACTGCAATTTGTGAGTCTTTTAGTGGCTCACAGATTAACTTTTTTCAAGACTGACTCACAATTAACTTAATAGTAAAGCTATTACTTTACCTTTTATCTATGTTGTAGCCATATTTGATTTTGATGTCAGGGTTGTTGACCCTTTTGACGTTTCAATTCAGAATTCTAAATTAACAGAAGTTTCCAGATGTTTTTTTTTCTACTTAAAAACAATAAATGCATCAATCGTGTGGCATAATTGTTTTGTGAAGAAGTGCAATGAACCATACCGCTCAGAATTTATCTATAATATTTGATGTGCTATTTCTAAAAATGTTGTCTGGACTTTAATCGCATTCATAATTATAATAACCAGATTCAGTTAAATTATTTGTAAACAACCAAAAAAGTCCAATTTATTGCCCTGAAACTAATATCAACTAAGGAAAAATAAAATTTCTTTGATACAAAAAATTAACAAAACATTTTTCTACGTTGAACATACCTAATTATTCTTACAACCCATATATTTTCTATATATTTTCCACTTTTCTAACGAACACAAAAACATCCATCCATCCATCCATCCATCCATCCATCCATCCATCCATCCATCCATCCATCCATCCATCCATCCATCCATTTTTTAATCACCTTCTGAGGACTGGTAATTTTTCTAAATCAACTCTTAAAGTGACAATTTCTTTGCACTGACATGATGATGATGTCTTTGTCAAAAGTTTATTCTAAGAGTTCCCCCTGACTCCATAGTAGTGTGTAGCATATAGCTCAACATAGTTCAAAAGGAGTTCATTTTAAAAGAAGGAAAACCATTCTCCTCCCTCCATGTGTTTTGAACATATAAGCTTAGTGCACTTCATCTGTCTTCTACATGGTCCAAAAACGGAGGTCACCCTCAAAGCCCAGTACAAAGAGTGGACTGATCCTGTGGTGTTGACTTTAACATAATGTCCTCCCTCCCCTCCATGGTGTTCAGAGAGGCCTGAGCAATGTATCTGAAGTGAAGTCCGCTCAGCAGGTGGAGGTTGAAATGGGTCTCAAACCAGAGGCACATTGGGAAGGATCAAATGGCTGCTGCCTTAAGGCCTGGCCAAAGTTTGACCCAAACTGAAAAAAAAAAAATAGACCCGTTCCAGATCATTGGTGTTCACCCCCCTCTCGCTAAAATAACACAAAAAGGTGTGTGTCAATACATATGTATTTGGTCTATAAGCGGTAAAAAAAATGGCATGTAAAGTTGTATGAGCACCTGAAAACACTGACCCAAACTTAGGCAACACACAGTTGACCTGCTTATGGTTTCCCCTTTTTAGAAGTTGTAATGGACCACTAAACGTGTCACTGCATGAACCTATGACCAATATATGGGTGACATTCTTAATGTGATGATTAAAAAATGTATACATTTGTGTCCACATCAAATGTTGAAGTCTTTTTTTTTATCTTTCACGGGAAAAAAACTAGTACATAAATCAATATGCACACAAAATCTCAGTTTTATCTTTTTAGTTTTGACACCATGTAACATATTTACGTTTAGATCTAAACTGTTAAAAATGTATCTAAAATAAAGAGGATACGCCATTCGTGTGGTATGGCTGAAACTTTGGAACATCTTAAAAGCCACTGATGACAGCAAGCTGCTAGGCCCCGCTCTCTGCACGATGAGCGATGGGCAAACTTGACCTTCTCTCTGAGAGGCATAGGCTTTGGTTCTGGGGGGATTGAAAGCATCCTCTAAGAGTGATAGCTGCCTCAGAGACTGGAGGCACAGGAAATACAACCCACCAGTCACTCTTTGTTGTATCAGAAAGACCCAGCAGTGACATGCCATGACAGACGTGCCACTGCAGCCAAGAGAAGCCACCCAGATGCTCTTGGTGATTACTTTCTTGTAAACATGGAAATGTTATTTTCTCAAAGTGGCTACACACAATGGTACAATGCATTTTTTTTAAATTTGTAAATCAGAAACTTTGATCGCCTGCCTGGAGTTTCGCTGTGCATTTCATGATCTGGTACTGACTTAGAGAATATGTCATATTACAGTGGAGTGAAAAATGATATCCCCCAAAAAGCGTCTTCAGCTTCTCTATTTTCTTGTCATACTTAAAAGGCTTAGATTATTACACTAATTTTAGGATTAGAGAAAGATAAACAGCATAAGTAGAAAATGTCAATTTGAAATGATTTGTTGTTGAAATCCTCATTTGAAAAATCATATTGTAACTACATTTTTCAGAGGTGTGAAGTTACATGAAAAGTGAGGCATGAGATTTATTTTGGGGTGGGGGGGGTAGCTTTCTTCAAAAAAGGGAACACATTCTTTTGTTCCCTTTTCTGAATACATAATGTATTGACTACTGTCAGGATGGAAGGACCATATCACCCATTATAACAAAAAGTGTTTCTGAACAGGATTACCAACAATAGCTTTAGCAGAATTTAAAACTTCCAGCAGCAGATCCTTGTAGAGATGATCGCCTGAGTATCTCTGTTATTACAGTGCTACAGTCAGAAGAACAGTTACAATTTGGGCAAATGTGGATGGTTCTGATTGGTCAGAAACGACCAATCAGAGCCAGGAGGAATGTCTGGCTCTGATTGGTTGTTAGCAGTGTCAATCCCTCCTGTGTACATGCTGCTCGCACCCCCTCCTCCGCACAGCTCTACCGTTATTTGAGCTCAAGATTGCTGGTGGGCTACAGCTGTTCATAGAAATGGTGGAGAAACAACCCGCTTTACAGAAAAACTGCCAATTTCTTCAGTGGCACCTGCTCAGAAAACAAAGACAGGTAAACTCTGGAGCAGCACAGCAGGCTCCGCTGTGGGGAAAGCAAAGGGGGAGGGACCTATATATATATTTTTTATACTGTCAGGCTAAGTCCACAGTTTTCTCAGAACTCCTTACTGCAGCTTTAAAGGGGAAAGTAAGATCTGCTTAAGCGTAAATGAGATCCACCCACGCACAAGCGACAGCCACGTGCATTTTACCTCTGAGTGCAGAATTTCTCTGCTCGCACGTGCAGAATTTTAACCCCCAAGGTGAAAACTGTGCTTTTAGCACATGCATAATCATGTACAAGTCCTTGTTCCACTGCTCACAAAACTTTAACCCGCTCGCTAATTTGTGGTTAACCTTTTTGGCAGTAGGTGGGTGGATCCAGTTGGCATCATGATTGGTTACAGTCCCTGTGATTGGCCATCATAGGAAGAACAAAAGTCAGGAGAGCTGCATTCGAGACCATCAGGAGGTACGTTGCATGTGTCTTACAATGCATTATAATAATCTGTGCATATTGGGTGTATCACAGCTTATCATTTCCTTAGCTCAGCATTCAGTTAAAATATTTTATTAACTTACCTTATATTGCCGCCGCTATCTGCAAGCAACATGTAGTTGTAAATTTGATGTAAGCTAATGCTAGCTGACTAGCATTTCTTTTTGTTTTTTTTGTTTATGGCTGATTAACGTGTACAGTTATAAAATGCTGCCAGGTGGGTGGGTGGTTGCCTTGTTAAGGTGTGCCCTGGCTAATGAAGCTGAACCCTCTTCACAAAACTGTAAGTGTGTTGTAAACATTGTGTAACATCATTTAGCAGCGTGTCATTCCGTTTTTTTCCCCAATGGTGGAACAGTAACAATAACAACAAAAAGATAATATCAACAAGACCACTGATATGTTTCACTGACACCTTTAGAAACATTATTTTTTAGATCATGTGACTATGTGGATCATTCAAAATTTCTGCCATTTTTTGTGCCAATTTTCTGTCATTTAAGTTAGTAAACTGTCAACCTCTGCTTAGGTGACAGTTATGGATGTTTCTTATCCATTATTATTATTATTATTATTATTATTATTATTATTATTATTATTATTATTATTAATAATAATAATTAACCTTTATTTATACAGGTATCCTCATTGAGATCCAAGATCTCCTTTTGAAAACACAAAACAACTGAACAAATAGAGATGGAAATAACACTTGTATATTAAACTTTGAGGAGGCGAGCATTCATTTCTGAGAATGTGTGATCAGCTTGAATACAGATAAAGAAACACAGGTGACTGAATATGATGATTAGTTTAATCTGCACCACCATGCAGCCTTATTAGGAAGAAGACTGGGCAACGGTTGTGTTCATGGTGGAGTTCTGATGCTAAATTATTAGATATTCTTGCCATATGTGGTGTGTTAAGAGTGATCTAGTCTGCTCAGAAGGACGTCGGGACTGTGCCGTCCTCAAATTAGGGATATTCAACATGTTGGATTGTCTTTTCCCGATATCCTAGCGTGTGGGGTGTTCCCCAAGGTCAAAAGCACAACGCCTATTGAATGTGATGTGTAGTCAATCAGAAATCAAGGTGATGAAAACCAACTCAAACACTGTATTCTTTCTTACTTCAGAATAAAAGAGTCTTAAATACAGATACTTTTGTGTTTTGTGAGGTCTGACCCAGACCAAAATGCAGACAGGAGTATGAGAGAAACATGCTTATGTTCTTTGTTTATTTGACATAAACAAAGAACAAAAAATTTAAGCTAGGCATGAAGAAAATACAACAAGTAAACGCTTAAATACAGAGATGTGATCAGTGGCTATGTTTAAATATAGATTTAAACATCAATTAGAATTTTTGCTAATGACTATTTGCACACCTTTTTAACTTCTCAGGGAATGTTTTGTGTGATACATTCATGCAATTGCACAGTAAGTTGCATCGTACCGTCACGCTAAATGTGTTCAGATTAAAAATAATAAATAATACAATTTCATTGTTAATATGGGCACAAAATCAACCAGTCCAATCATGATCTATTCACATGCACCAGGCTTTATTCAGAAGCCCTCTTGACATGCTCAGAGTTGTCAAATTTTCCTGGAAAAATCACAGATGTTGTACTTCTGTCTGTGCTGAAAAACAAACAAACATGGAGGTGTGCCCAAAACAGAACTGCCCCAGGTTCTAAATACTGTTGAGACGTTCTTGCACTCCCTAATTAGGCTACAGAGTCAGCAATAAATACTGTTGGTCCTGCGTTATAATGTAGGAACCATGTGATCCTAATCAGGGAAATATAAAACAGCTGCAAGAGAAAACTGAGCAGGTGAACTGAGACATCGAAACTAACAAAGACAACACACAGGGAGCGTGAGCTACAAATCAAATGGGATAAAGCTTGAAACTAGCATAAGAAAACAAAACAAAATGCACATAGGAAAGAGGACAAGAAATAATAAACTAAACATAAAGGAATTAACTAATACGAAAGACCCTAAATGGGTAGAGTGCCTCCTCCGGGTTGGGGAGGATGTGCTGCCCCTAGTGGAGGAGTTCAAGTATCTTGGGGTCTTGTTCACGAATGAGAGGAAGATGGAGCGGGAGATCGACAGGCGGATTGGTGCGCCGTCTGCTGTGAAGCGGGCGCTGTACCGATCCGTTGTGGTGGAGAGAGAGCTGAGCCAAAAGGCGAAGCTCTCGATTTACCAGTCGATCTACGTTCCTACCCTCATTTATGGTCACGAGCTTTGGGTCGTGACCAAAAGAACGAGATTCCGGATACAAGCGGCCAAAATGAGTTTTCTCCGTAGTGTGTCTGGGCTCTCCCTTAGAGATAGGGTGAGGAGCTCAGTCATCCGGGGAGGACTCAGAGTAGAGCCGCTGCTCCTCCACGTCGAGGGGAGCCAGTTCAGGTGGCTCGGGCATCTGGTTAGGATGCCTCCTGGATGCCTCCCTGGTGAGGTGTTCCGGGCACGTCCCACCGGGAGGAGACCCAGGGGAAGACCAAGGACACGCTGGAGGGACTATGTCTCCCGGCTGGCCTGGGAACACCTTGGGATTCCCCCGGAGGAGCTGGCCCAAGTGGCTGGGGAGAGGGACGTCTGGGTCTCCCTACTGAAGCTGCTACCCCCGCGACCCGACCCCGGATAAGCGGAAGACAACGGACGGACGGACGGACGGACGGACGGACGGACGGACGGACGGACGGACGGACGGAAGACCCTAATGACAAATTAAGAACCCAAAAATTTTCAGAAAACACACACAAAATGCAAACACTGATGGATCATGATGGATACAGGATGTGAAACTTGAAGTCGTTTCCACACCTTATAATCCGGTAGACTTGGTCCAATTGAGGACCAAATTGCAAATTTTGAGCTGGTGTGGTTTGCTTTCATGCTGCAATTTGTCAAACAAACCAAACCTTATGACCAACCTGTTCAACCCCTCACCTGTGGTGGCACTGTGGTGAAGCTGCACCAAGAAACACAGAAGAAAAGATCCTGGTTAGCAACACACAACACATTCCTTTACTGGGAACACGTAAACGAAATAGAATGGATAAAGATTTTAGCGATTGCAATGCTGTCTTTTGGCAAGTGTGCCAGACAAGCAAAATTCAACAGTGGGGCCAGCCTGAGTGGAATACGAGGCAGAGGACAATGGAGATTGATATATGTTACACAAGGTGGGTGAGATGGCTCTGTGTGAGGTAGCGGTGCCCCAGCAGGGACGTATACAACTTCAATTAACTGATGTCAAGCTTCCTGCTTTTGGAGCAGCCTCCGGTCCGCTTGGCATTACTATATGTATTCGAACCGCCCCAGAGTTCAGTTCGACCGAGCCGAGAGGTTTTAAAGCAGACCCAAGTTTACTTTTTTGGTCCGCATTATAGTTCGATTGCACATTTACACCTCCACAGAGTCCGATTAAAGCGGACTAAATAGGGATATTGTGAATATACCCTAAAACACCAACTATTATATTCAGGCACCACGTGAATTCAAATCTAATAGGAACTGGAAAGTGTCTTGTGAAACAGATGTGAAATGACAGGAAAAGTAATATATATTTCAAGAACCTATGGCACAATATCTTGTTACACATCTATTGATTTCTAAAATAAAGTTAAAAAAAATTCATCACCTATTAATGGAGTGGTCAAAAACTTTTTGTATTGTAAGCACACGTGTGTAAGCACACTTTGAAGGACTTTTTGCTCACACTAATTCAGTTCCATTATGTTGAACTGCAGGGCTTTTCAACATAAAACAATTTGACAACCTGATTTTAAATGCAATGCTTTCTTTTTTAGTCAAGCTGAACACTTTAATTTGAGCTGTAAAATTGTTCTGTTTTTTTCAATATAAAAAAATATACTCTGAAAACAAGAAATGGATAGTGTGCCTTTTCATTTGAAATGGCAAATATCACTCAAAATGACTGTGTTCACAATAGAGATGATTGGCCCTCACATTAATTAAATTATTATAGGCTAGGAATTTCACACAAACAGAGAAAATATACTGTTCTGTGATCTGTACATAGTACATGGAGAAAAAGAAAAGAAAGACACATGTGGATGGGGGAGCCAACAGTGGGTGCTTTTTGATTGTAATTGACAAAAAGATTATTTTAGGAATCCAGGGGTGGGTAATATGTGAGGGTGGATATGTTTGATTTGCTGCTGATTTGTAGAGTCTTGCTATTTAAATCAGCAATGTGCACTCTAAAAGGCCACAAGAGGAGATTCAGCTTCTTTTTTTTTCTTTTCTTTTTTCTTGTTGTTGTTAGGGATAGGACACTATGGCATTTTAATAATTTCCCTTGGATATAGATGTAATTAATGATATTACTTTTAAAGATTGTGAGAATGGGAGTTTTCCTTCCTTATTTGTTAGATGTTACGTCAAATCTTTGGTTTGCTACTATGTACAGCATCCTCCATAATTATTTTCACCCTGGTAAAATGTCTTACAAAAGCCTTGCAATAAATGATTACAGAGACATGGTGAGTCTAAGGTGGCAGTGTTTGCTTCAGTTCACCAACAGTAAGCTTTTGCTTATGTGCATAGTGGCAACATTAAACACACGCCCTTGTTCAGTCCTGTCTGTTTTATATTTGGTTGCTTTAGATTATTTGTTTAACTGACTGTAAATAATATAGCACTGAAGGAATGAAATGTTTTATCGATGCAATTTCATTTTTGTACACATGACGATCAATACACACCGGCATCACTTGCTTCTCGCACTTTCTTGACATTCCCATTTTGAAGAAAGAAGTGAAAGAAGTGCTTATTTGTGTGTAAATCAAACTTCTTGTACACTGATCAGTTTAAGAAAGAAATCCTGAATTATAAAAAGGGCTTAAAATATCTTTTTTTTTTATATAAAGAATTAGGAGTGTCAATAATTGTTACACAAGAGGTTTAGGCCGTGGGCCAGAATCTGTACGATGACTTTCCGTATGAACTAGTCAGGGGGCAACTTTCTTGCACTTGGATAATTTGCTATACATAGCAGTGATCTCAAAACACCAATGTTCCCACGTTTTCACTTGCACATTAATAAGTTATAGCCCATAAAAAATCTAAACTGTTGCGCTCCGGTCCAAGAGGTCACGTGATTCGAGTTTTGCTCCTCAGCCAATCAGATCGCTGTATTGTCAGCTGTGTGAGTTCATCATGGCTGCGCCCGTAAGATGTTTGTATGCATCCGTTTCCAGAGGAAGAAAGCCCAATAATTGCATTTTCTGGTGCCGGTTGGCAGAGATCTTGATGGCAAGGGAAAAGAAATAGCCCAGTCCATCCACCCATGCATTTTCTAACACGCTTATCCCTGCTGGGTTCGCGAGGGGTGCCGGTGCCGATCTCCAGCTGTCAATGGGCGAGAGGCGGGTGAACCCTGAAACCAGGGTGAATCTTAATTCACCCTGGACAGGTCCCAGTTCATTGCAGGGCAGAAATAGCCCAGTCTTTTGCCCATTTATTGTGATATCACCAAGACCTGCTGCGCTAGGATAGCACAGCCAAACGACTTATCCCCGCCAGAATTTGTATCCCCTGCGTCGGGAGAATGCTTGAAATCAATAAAACTTTTAACCTCCAGTGTTGGGAAGTCTAAATATTTTTAAACATCACATTCTAATAAAATGAAATAGATTTTTTAAACTTTTTAAAAGCGACATATCTTGTTTTCTTAATATGGTTAATATCTCTATATGGTTCTTGGTTGAATTAAAATCTTATTAGATCTGATAATTTTGGCTGTATCTTTATTCAGTGTTAATGCGGTACCGCGCACGTGACGTCACGGCCTTAAGAGTAACGCCCCTTTTGCCGCACCGGTAGGGCAAACAGTCGTAGAACGCACATACAAACCAGCCATTACAAGCGCAACAGAACCAGCGATATGACCGACTTTGCAGCCATTAAACTTACCCAAGACGATGTCCCAGGCGCACGGTTTACTGGTCGCACTGTGGAAGAACACACCAACCTTCAGCTGAAACGGTGGCTTGAGTGTCGAGGGCTCAAAAAAACCGGAAGACGGGCCGAGTTGATTCAACGGTAAGCTTTGTTTTTTTCCCTGCTCGGCGTTCATGCCTTTGTTATGATTTCCACCGTGCTCCGTTCACGTCGGCCTTTTTTGTTTGTTTGCAATCAACGTCCAGGAATCTGTATATCTTGCCAATAGGTAGCTACAAAACGATTGTTCACATCTCAGAATCTTTCGCTTAAGAGATTCAGGGCGTTTGTTTTTGAGTAAGCTATCCCGGTAGCAGGGTATCATGTTAGCGCCTGCTAACATGCTAGCCTATATGCTATCATCACCCTTTCCACCGACAAAATGCTTGCTACATATGTAGGTGAATTTGGTAACTTTTTCCGGGTTGAAATGTTGTGTAGGCCGCCCGCACAAGTGTACCCAACGCACACATTTCTCCTTGGCACTCTTGAGTTTCGGGAAATTAATGAAGAAAACATCCTTCATATGCGGCCGATGAGCGTACCTCGAGTCGCTGTTGCACGTCCCATAGCAACAATGTTTATAAACCATGGTCTTAGATGTTGGAAAAAGCAGTCGTTTACCGAGTAAAACCTAGGCTAACGCACGTCTCTTCCACACCAAAACAGCGGCGCGTTTGGGAGTTTGCCCTACTGCGTACCACGTGATGTGACGTCATCGTGACGTTGTGTTTCTAAAAATAGCTCGCGCGCGGTACCGCATTTGATCACACGTGAAATCCGCTTTATATGATCCATTCGGGTCAAAAAAATAAAAATAAAAAAGACAAACAAGCAGACAGCTGTGATGGACTCAGGAAGGTGGAGTTTTGGTTTCAGCAGACAGACATGCGACAATCTAATAACATAAAGCTAATATTTTCGTGACACATCTGGAAATGACCACAGATCCGTTTAATTTCTTAGAACATGTTATATTGAGTGATCAATCGAGTTTTAACCGACATAGCAATCCCCTACAATAGCACTAACAAGTGTTACATTTTCAGTTTTAACCCACTAACTGAACGATAATGTAACGACACCATTGCTATATTTCATTAAGAGAAGTAAAACATCTTCATTTCCACTCCTAATAGGTTGGAAATGAGGCGGAGTTGACTGGATTCATTCTTCCAGCTGAATGCGCTCCTGACGCAGGGGATACAAATTCTGGCGGGGATAAGTCGTTTGGCACGACGACACCTGTCGCCTGTGCTATCCTAACGCAGCAGGTCTTGGTGATATCACAGTAAATTGGGCAAAAGTCTGGACTATTTCTGCCCTGGGATGGACTGGCGACCTGTCCAGGTTGTACCCCGCCTCTCTCCCATTGAAAGCTGGAGATAGGCACAAGCACCCCTCGCGAACCCAGCAGGGATAAGCGTGTTGGAAAATGAATGGATGAATCGATGGATGAAGTGGGCTATTTCTTTTTCCTTGCCATCAAGATCTCTTCCAACTGGCTCCAGAAGATGCTATTATTGGGCTTTCTTCGTCTGGAAACAGATGCATACAAACATCTTACGGGCGCAGCCATGATGAACTGGTTAAACTCGCACAGCTGACAATACAGCGATCTGATTGGCTGAGGAGCAAAACTCGAATCACGTGACCTCTTGGACCGGAACGCAACTGTTTAGATTTTTTTATCGGCTATAACTTATTAATGTGCAAGTGAAAACGTGGGAACATTGGTGTTTTGAGATCACTGCTATGTGTAGCAACTGATCCAAATGCAAGAAAGTTGCCCCCTGACAGTTCATACGAAAGTTATTAAGGAGACGTCCTACAGGTTCTGGCCCACGGACTAGTTTTGCTAGAAACACTTTTTTCTTAACTTTGGAGTTTTCCACCCTTGCTAAATAAATGGACTGGAACTGAAGGCAAGGCTTTCTTTTCTTTGTTGCTATTTTTCAAATCTTCAACTTTTTTTATCAGGTGTGAATATAATTAAAAAGATCTGTAAACCAAAAGCTAATGCTGATTAGGGAGTGTTAGGTTAACAATTCAATCTGACATTGACCCTTTTTGCGTTTCTATCTTTAGTTTATTTAGTGCTGGGTAAAATGTATGTGTAAAAGTGTACATAAAATGGTCATAGAGCTCCAAGGCTCATCATTTTGGTAGACCAGTTAGAAAGAAAATAGAAGGGAGAGGAACAATTATGTATGGTGTTCCTCAAGGCTCACTACTGGAGTTGTGTGTTTTCCTTTCTTTCTATGGGCCATAAGAATATTTGCAATATTTCTAAAGTGCCACAATTTATTCTTTTGAGACACCAAAAGTAAATTTTGTTGTGGAAACTGATTGGATTAAAGTAAAGTACAATGTAAGACTTCCATTTTAGGCTAATGAATATAACTAAAAGAAAATGTTTGTCTATCAAATATATATTTGACAGTATGAATATTAAATCTTAACATTGATTGCAATAATGTAAAAAGCAGAAGAAGCACCAATACAGGCCTTATCGTACCCGGCATGCTGTTTCTTCATGCTTCCATTCATAACTTTCTGCTTCAAATTTTAGGGAAATACAGTTGAACCTAACAGTGATTATGTTTTCATATTTGGCATGCTTAATGTATGATGAAACTACTCACTTTTTTTGTTAAATAAAAGGCAGTAGCGTTGAAGGTTTTGTGGATTGTTATTCGTCCCAAGTTATAAAGCAAAGAAAAAAAAGCTATGAACTATTAGCAGCTGTCATGAGTAAACATTTAAATATTGATTGAAAATCAGAAAGTTTATGTGAAAAAAAATCCTTTCAGGAATAATAGTGAAATATGTCTATCATAAATAAAATAAGATCTGATTGATTTTACACTATGAAATTATGAGAGCACAGTACAATGGTAATGCAAGGCTCTCAGAGTTTTTGATTGGAGAACTACATAGCATTTCTACAGTATTAGTAGTATTTATCGTTTGGGTCATTCCTGTGCCTCTCAAGGCCGTAGCAACCAGGATCTGTGCTTATTTGTTATTGCTGTTTGTTATTGTTATTTATTATTGTTATTCATTATTGTTTTGATTAGAAAACACGAAACCAAACTGCGTTTCCCTGTTTTTGTACGGATGTTTTTCTAATAGCACTAATGTAAACAATGCAGTGTTTAAGTTAAGGCAGTGAACATATGAAATAATGTCTGTGAAAATCTTTAAGCTCATGCTTGTGAAATGTCATTTACAAACCTGTTACCTGTACGAGGATGCAAAGTATAGAAACATAAATAAAAAAATAGAATTGTACCTCCTGTTCTTTCTGTTCTTTTGCTGTCATTATTATTAGTACATATGGAGATTTTGTTACAGTTTATAATGTCACAGATCTTATTTTATTTTAACCATTCAAAAATAAGTAATTTTCAAAAGCATCAACAGACAAACCTGTGCAGTGCAGTGGAATGAAGAACTATGCGTGTCTTGGTTTGAAGCAGTCACATACAATGTTAAAGGGGACAGGTCTTGATAGTCATGCTTGAGAGACAGTATGAGGAAAATGATGGGCACCCAGGTGGTCAAATTTCCTTTTTTTTGTGTGTCTCTCACCAGACAACCAGTGCTGCTTTTGTTGTTGTTCATCACTTTGAAGAAGGACCCATAGTGGGTGTTTACGGTTCCTCGCTTCCCCTCGGTCCTGCATGCTTCCATGCTCCTCTGGTTGGGGTAAGCAGGGGCTTTAATTGTGGGAGGGCGATGAAAAATATATAAGAGCTTATGGCACGTAGTGTGAATGTATAGGCTGTGAGGAATAAACCAGCTGGGTCTTTCAGATTCCCACATATTCTACATATCAAAACCCATTTAGTCTAATGAACAACAAAAATGATTGCTCAATTAATTTAACACCATATTACATATATACAGTTGTAGCTTTATTAGATGCAAATGCTGGAACATATTGTTGCCAGTCATTAAGCCCAGATTAATACATCTGTATGTACATAAAAGTGAGCAGAATGATATTGCTGTTGGTTGGGATCCATAAATTGTGAAGATATAGTGTCACCAGATAGAAGGCATATGGCCATGGTAGGACACTGCTCCTTGTAATTGAGCAGTAGAGCAAGCAGTCCATAAAGATGCCAAGACATAGTTAAATATTTATGTAGATGAATGGAGTAATAAATAAATGGTTCAATGAATAATGGCTCGACTAACGTGATTGCAATAGATAAGTCATGTTTTATTCAGGACCTCTAACCCGTTGAGGAATTTCGGGGGGGAAAAAAAAGACGTTACTCTAATGAGTGGTTTGTTTAATTGGAGGAGTTATTTTGACAGAACTACACTTTTAATGCAAGCTTTTATAATTTCAATAAATTCACACCCTAACTCAAATGATACGGTCTTGTGTTAAATCAAGAGTTGTTTCGGTCACTGCAAAATGTTGTAAAATCAGCAAACAAATGCTGCTACAATTTTGTTGTTCATTTCTCTCAACCAAAACCATTTCTTCCCTTTGTAGACAGATGAAAGTCGCCCTGTGTTTCCTCCTACTGAGAATATTGTATGTCCATGGACGCATACTGAGTTTGACCGAGATTACTGCTTTGGTGTGCCCTCTACAGGCCAACTACGGAACTGTGGCCACAATGAAATGAAAAGGTGTCCTCTCAGATTATCCATTCAAAAAATAATACAATCATGCAATATGAGCAGGTGTGATGACAATTGGGAGAAATAATTAGCCACTTCATTTCTAAATTGTTATATTCCTGCAGAGCAAACACTTGTTTTGTCCTCTATCACCTTATCGATCAACTTCAGTTGTCCGCTCTCCTGCCAGAACACTGAAAAACCCATCTAGACCACGTCAGACCTGAACCTCTTCTCCACAGCCCACCAGCATCCCACTTTTAGTCTTTCACAGCCTTTTCTCGTGTCATTCTATGTAAACAAAATTATTTCAAAGTGACAAAAGTAGATCAACTAATTGGTATTTTTTAACAGAGTACTTTTCATACCCAACAAGAGCAACACAAATTGTTTCACATAAGATAGAAAGATTAAGATTCAATTTCAAGGCGAGAGGGAAAAAAAAGAAAACATGGGAAAAATGTACAGAAATGTGTAATTAAGAGTGGATGTTGGTTTGAAGGAGTGAAAAGAGTGAGATGATATGGTCTTTTATCACAGATGTGTTGATGATGATGATGATGATGATGATGATGATGATGATGATGATGATGATGATGATGATGATGATGATGATGATGATGAATAATAAGCTGAAGGTACACAAAAATTGTATGGAGGATATCATCTAAAATCCTGGTAAGATTGTTAAAACTGACACTACAAATAAGATAAGATTAATAATACAAATAATATAGTATATGCTATTGAACTTCTTTTTGATAAATAGATAAGTAAACGAATTGTATTAAATTCTACTTTCAAGTCAAACAAGTGCTTCATTAATCTCAGCAATATATATACATATGTGTGTGTGTGTGTGTGTATGTATACATGTATATATATCAAGGTTTAACAACCCCTGAGACTTGTCGCATCATTCTGACAGAAAAGTCCTTTAAATGGGAGGCCAGAGAAAGTTGTGGTGTGATCACTTTTCTCTTTCCAAATAGAACACATAGTAACACCCCTCGGACCCTCCCCCACTCATTGTTGTCAATGACTGTAGCTTTTCTGGTTAGTTTAATTTTTTTTATGTGTGTGTGTTTTATATTTTTCTAAATAACACAGTAATATGAAACCATTACATTTTTACTCAAGGTTTTACTGTGAGAATCTGGTATGGATCCATGAGCCATCAATACAACTGAGACACAATAAGTCTCAGAGATAGCTGTTCTTGCGTATGTTTATATTTTTACTCATATTGAGACGATGCACATATTAGCACTTGCCTTTAATACGTCTATACATTTTTTATAGAATAGTTTTTTATCACCAAAAGAGTGAGTTGTATTAATTAGTGGACTTGTCAAAAGACTGCACCTAAATCCCCCAGCATGTTTCAGTTCACACTTAGAGGCACTTTCAGGAAAGCTCCTGCAGAATATTAAAAATATAAGGGCTGCATTTGCACAGAAGCTACCAAAACTGTCACAAAAACACATAAGCAAAGATGTAGTGACACATTCAGAGTCACTCAAAGACCCATTATAGGAGAAATTAGGCAAACAGGAGATGAAGAAAGGGGAGAAACACAGCAGGATTTCATGATTTGTCTGCAGAAGCTGCATGATATCATGGTGCTGAAAACAATATTCCAAGAACATTGCTTTTTTTTTTTTTGTCTTTGTTTGCTTGTGACTGAGCTTTGAAGAAGCTGCCTTCCCCCGTGCATCTTTATTATCGAGCAGCTGAAACGCTTCCTCAAGCTCTGTCCAGCGGACACCAGCTGCATTCACCGTTACAGACCTCTGCCGCTCTTTGATGTCTGCTCCAGTGCCCAGCCTCTGACCGTAAAGGCTCTGTGTATCACCAACCATCTCCAAAAACAAAGACAAAAACAATAAAAGACAAAGCCCCCTTAATACCGGTAACATGGTTTCATTATCTAAAGGAAAACCAGAAGTTGTTTAATACAAAAAAAAAAAAAGAAAAAAAAATCAAGTGACTTTGGGGTGTGAGCACTCTGGGGTGTCGTGCTGATTGACTGCATGGGCAAAGTTCCCAGGGTCTGCCTTTGTGTCCAACTGCTTTTCAAACTGCCCCAGGCTTGAGAGATTTTTTGCCTCGGGCAGAAAAAAATGATAAATTACAATTACATTTTGCCAAATCAGAGTCCAGAGGGTTGGCCGAATAGTCTAGAAAGGTGGAAAAAAGTGAAATGAGATAGTCTTTTATCACGTGCAATCAAAGGACAATGTTGTTGGCGACAATCTAGATGTCCCATGAATATGCAAAATAAGAACCAGGGATTCCCTGCTGATGGCATTTGATAGGACACTTTTTATTTGGTTTTTGGATTTTCATGTTTTGCACATTAGCATTGAGACCTGCAATCTGTGAAGCTGGATTTAGATTCCTTTGATGCTGCCTGAAATACTCATGCTTTAAAGGAATATTCTGCATACCCATATCTCCGAGTATGGTGGTCAAACAATATATTGACTCACAATGTAGTACAAAGTATTCATACCCGTTTGACTTTCTCACATATTTTTGCTGTAATTGGATCTGAGATAAGTCTCTACCACCTTTGCACAAGCAGAATCATTTTTCCAATTATTCTTTGCATAATATAGCCCCTCTGTGGTGTAGCGGGCTAAGTCAGCCTCTTTGATATGGGGGACCTAGATATGAATCCTGGATGCACAGGAATGACATCGGGAGCAAAAACTCTGCTGAGTCGGTGTGCATTTTGTAACGACTTGCTGTGGTGACCCCTGAATAAGGGAGCAGCCAGAAGGACTCCCTTTCTCTCTTTGGAAACTATCTCAAGCTCAGTCAGATAAGATAAGAGAGCATGTGTGAACAACAGCTTTCTAGTGTTGCTGCAGCTTCTCAGTTGGATTTAGGTTTGGACATTTTTGCCATTTTAACACAAGCAGGCTTTAAACTAAATAATTCCATCATAGGGTCTGTATATTTAGAGTCATTGTCTTCCTGGTAAGTGAACATCCAGCTATTAAAGCTTCTAAGTTTTCTTCCAGGATCTCCTTTCATTTAGCTTTATCCATCTTCCCATTAAGCCTAACAAGCTTCCCTGTCCCTGTTAAGGAAAAGCATTCCTCCACCCCGATGCTGCCATAACCAAGTTTAACAACTTAAAACCATAGAATAATTTAAATGTCTTTGAAAAACTTATCTCTTTCCCCTGGCCTTTGAATGACTGAGTATGAGATGCTAAACAGTTTTTAGAAATCTTAATTCTTCTGTATTTAAAAAAAATCTTTATTTAAGTTTTATTCTAGTTACCATTTTATGATTCTTGGTGTAACTGTTGTAACTTTGTTCAACTCTTGATGGTTTATGTGTGCTGTATAAATAAATTTGACATTGAAATTGACTTGTAACGTTGCATGGCACAATTAATAGTTGTGCTGTCAATAAAGAAAAATAAAATAAAAAAAACACCTGGGCTGTGGAGAGCTGAAGCTCTCCCATAGTTACCATGAGCCTTTTGTCTATTTCTCTGATTAATGCATTCCTTGTCCCACCTGTCGTTTCAGGTAGACGGTTATGTCTCCATAGGTTAGCACTTGTGCCCTGCTCTTACCAGCTTCTGATGATGGATTGAACGGTGCAGTTGGGTTGGATTTTATTTGGCGATAGAGTAAATGAGATTACATGCAAATGCTTGCCACGTTTTTGCAACTTTTATTAGAAGAAACTTTAAAATTATTCATCTCTATACTTAATTTCACAATTAAGTCATAAAATTAAAATAAAAAACGTTTTTTTTCCTTCAAGGGTATAAGAAAAGATGCAGTTTGGCAAAAAGTACTGAGATCACTTGGCGGTTTGAGATTGCTATTCCCACACACTAATTATGCCGCTCTAAAGCACATTCAACTCCAGAGCTCAGGCTGTCCTCTTGTTTCACCTTTCTGTAGTGTAGGCCAGACAGAAGTGTCCAGTCAGCATGAAGCCTGTGGATGAGCGCAACACAGAAGATGAAAGAAAAAGACAACATTCTTCTCTCCTATTACCCACCTGTGCTTCCACAGCAGCGGGTTTTGCAGACAGCGTTTGCATCATCACCCCACTGAAATTCCCCAGGTAACGTTGCCTCCATCAGAGGCTCCGCTGCATCACAGACAGATGACACTGGCGACCATGTAAACCCCTGGATGGCGCCTTGCTTCACGAGCGTTGTTAGCCTTAAAGCCCTTGCGCAAGCAACTCACAAATGCCTAATGGTCTTTATCATAAATATCAGTACTGCAAAGGTTATAGCTGGATGGATATGTCCCCGCGCTCCATTTAGTTGCATCGCAGACTGCTCTGACTGATGCTGCATTCAAATGCGTGGACGCACATTGATAGAGGAGGCTTAGAGCCAAATAACAAGTGGGTTGCTCTTGGGGTAATCTTAATGCAGGTGAAATATCTGCTCTTGTTTAAAGGTTATCTCAATATAACTTCTACATTGTTTTCTAAAATCTCAGCAACCTCCTCAGTTAAACTAATGGAAGACCTTGCCATTTTACAAGTAAGAGAGTAAAAACAGCGAACTGGGGAAAAAAAACACTCTCCATCAAAATACAACTGTAACAAAAAGAAGAAAAGAAACTGCAGCTTTCTCCCGGAAAGCCCATTTAAGTTTTGATTAATGGTTTACTTGACTGAATTATAATCACATCATGATATCTATTGACTCTCATTGATTTGCTATTAGAGGACTAGTTTAACCTTGATTTATAGCAGGGGACTTGTCGAGTTCAAGGCCATGAAGGGATCATTGACAAGCAACAATGGGGCTTTCTAACATGCCCCTAAGGTCCCCTTTAGCAGCAGATCAATAGCTGACCTCTTTGGCTATTATTTACAAGCAAATGCATTTCAGCTTTTCTTGAAAATGATGTACAGTATCTGTCTAAGGACAAAATGAACACATTGCTCTCAACATTGTGCAAATAGAGTTTTGCAGACCCTGACAATCTACTCTAAGAAAGATATGATAAAATCAAAGACTACGAACATGTATAACCTTTTTGAAGTTTAATAGGAGGAATAATAGGGGAAAAACACAATTTGAGCTGTATTTTCCTCAACAAAAGTATAGGGAATACTCAGAGATTCACAGACAATTCGACCCATGCTCTAACCCATAAAATACAACTAAAAACCACACAAATGAAATGCACATTTTTATAATTCAGCATTCACTTATACTTTTTTTTCCTGTTACCTTTTCAAAAAAGGATACCATACATCAACTCTACTTCTTATAAGGTCCATAAAGGCATCCTGAACTTTCCACAAGACAGTAGAAGACATGTATAGGATTTGATGCAGCAGGTTTTTGATGAACGTACAAACTTTCTTCAAGAAGTTTGTCTGTCACGTTGATGCTGGATGACCTGTAATTCCCCACTATGGGAAAATACAGGATGTTTCTATGCGATTCTAAACAGATAACACTGGAGAACACTGGTATTAAACCTCTATACATTGCTTTTTATTGCTGAGTTAGAAGTAACCTTAAAAGGACACAATACCAGTACATCTTTTTTTTCCCAAAGCTCACAAGTAAAAAAAAAAAAAAGATGTTTAGTGTGAAACTTGTTTTTGTTTGCATACTCTGCAGCACCAATATGAAACAGAAAAATGAACCGTTCTTTTTCAAGAGTGGGAAGGATTACATAATAAAAAAACTGAAAATAAGTGTTGGGTGTGCAAGTTTAAATTAAATTCTCTAATCGACACAGGGTCAAAATTACACACACACACACATATATATATATATATATATATATATATATATATATATATATATATATATGTGGGAGTTTGCCCAACCAGTCTCCCCTTATGATGAGTACGATTGTTGGACCTCGTGTTCCCTCGCCCGGACGCGGGTCACCGGGGCCCCACTCTGGAGCCAGGCCTGGAGGTGGGGCACGTTGGCGAGCGTCTGGTGGCCGGGCTTTTGCCCATGGAGCCCGGCCGGGCTCAGCCCGAAGAGGCGACATGGGTCCCCCTTCCGATGGGCTCACCACCTGTCGGAGGGGCCAAAGGGGTCGGGTGCAATGTGTAACGGGTAGCAGTGGAGGGCGGGGACCTTGGCGTTCCGATCCTCGGCTGCAGAAGCTGGCTCTTGGGACGTGGAATGTCACCTCTCTGGTGGGGAAGGAGCCTGAGCTTGTGCGCGAGGTTGAGAGGTTCCGACTAGAGATAGTCGGACTCACCTCGACGCACCGCTCTGGCTCCGGAACCAGTCTCCTTGAGAGGGGCTGGACATTCTTCCACTCTGGAGTTGCCCATGGTGAGAGGCGCCGAGCTGGGGTTGGCATACTTGTTGCCCCCCATCTCGGTGCCTGCACGTTGGGGTTTTCCCCGGTGAACGAGAGGGTGGCCTCCCTCCGCATCCGTGTGGGGGGACGGGTTCTGACTGTTGTTTGCGCTTATGCGCCAAACAGCAGTTCAGATTACCCACCCTTTTTGGAGTCCTTGGAAGGGGTACTGGAGAGTGCCCCTCCTGGGGACTCCCTCGTTTTGCTGGGGGACTTCAACGCTCACGTGGGCAATGACAGTGGGACCTGGAGGGGCGTGGTTGGGAGGAATGGCCCACCTGATCTGAACTCGAGTGGTGTTTTGTTGTTGGACTTCTGTGCTCGTCATGGATTGTCCATCACAAACACCATGTTCAAGCATAAGGGTGTCCATATGTGCTCTTGGCACCAGGACACCCTAGGTCGCAGTTCAATGATCGACTTTGTTGTCGTTTCATCTGACCTGCGGCCGCATGTCTTGGACACTCGGGTGAAGAGAGGGGCGGAGCTCTCCACCGACCACTACCTGGTGGTGAGTTGGCTCCGATGGCGGGGGAGGAAGCCGGTCCGACCGGGCAGGCCCAAACGTACTGTGAGGGTTTGCTGGGAACGTCTGTGAGGCGGAGCTTTAACTCCCACCTCCGGGAGAACTTTAAACACGTCCCGAGGGAGGCGGAGGACATTGAGTCTGAATGGACCATGTTCCACGCCTCTATTGCTGAGGCGGCTAGTCGGAGCTGTGGCCGCAAGGTTGTCGGTGCATGTCGTGGCGGCAACCCTCGAACCCGCTGGTGGACACCAGCGGTGAGGGAAGCCGTCAAGCTGAAGAAGGAGTCCTACCGGGCTTTTTTGGCCTGTGGGACTCCGGAAGCAGCTGATGTGTACCGGCAGTCGAAGCGGCAGGCGGCTCGGCTGATCGCCGAGGCAAAAACTCGGGCGTGGGAAGAGTTCGGAGAGGCCATGGAGAAAGACTTCCGTACGGCTTCGAAGCGATTCTGGTCCGCCATCCGGCGTCTCAGGAGGGGGAAGCAGTGCAGTACCAACACTGTTTACAGTGGGGGTGGTGTGCTGCTGACCTCGACTCGGGACGTCGTGCGTCGGTGGGCGGAATACTTCGAAGACCTCCTTAATCCCACCAACACGTCTTCCATTGAGGAAGCAGAGCCTGAGGACTCTGGGTCGGGTTCTCCCATCTCTGGTGCTGAGGTTGCCGAGGTTGTTAAAAAGCTCCTCGGTGGCAAGGCTCCGGGGGTGGATGAGATTCGCCCTGAGTACCTTAAGGCTCTGGATGTTGTGGGGCTGTGTTGGTTAACGCGGCTCTGCAACATTGCGTGGACATCGGGGGCAGTTCCCCTGGATTGGCAGACTGGGTTGGTGGTCCCCCTATTTAAAAAGGGGGACCGGAGGGTGTGTTCCAATTACAGAGGGATCACACTCTTAAGCCTCCCTGGTAAGGTCTATTCAGGGGTTCTGGAAAGGAGGGTCCGTCGGATAGTCGAATCTCGGATTCAGGAAGAGCAGTGTGGTTTTCGTCCTGGCCGTGGAACACTGGACCAGCTCTACACCCTCAGCAGGATTCTTGAGGGGGCGTGGGAGTTTGCCCAACCAGTCTACATGTGCTTTGTGGATCTGGAGAAGGCATTCGACCGTGTCCCCCGGGGGATCCTGTGGGGGGTACTCCGGGAGTATGGAGTACCGGACCCTTTAATAAGGGCTGTCAGGTCTCTGTACGACCGGTGTCAGAGTCTGGTCCGCATTGCCGGCAGTAAGTCGGACTCGTTTCCGGTGAGAGTTGGACTCCGCCAAGGCTGCCCTTTGTCACCGATTCTGTTCATAACTTTTATGGACAGAATTTCTAGGCGCAGCCAAGGTGTTGAGGGGATCCGCTTTGGTGGCCTTAGGATTGCGTCTCTGCTATTCGCGGATGACGTGGTCCTATTGGCTTCATCAGGGCGTGATCTACAGCTCTCACTGGAGCGGTTCGCAGCCGAGTGCGAAGCGGCCGGGATGAAAATCAGTGCCTCCAAATCCGAGACCATGGTCTTGAACCGGAAAAGGGTAGAGTGCCTTCTCCGGGTTGGGGAGGATGTCCTGCCCCTAGTGGAGGAGTTCAAGTATCTTGGGGTCTTGTTCACGAATGAGGGGAAGATGGAGCGGGAGATCGACAGGCGGATTGGTGCAGCGTCTGCTGTGAAGCGGGCGCTGTACCGATCCGTTGTGGTGAAGAGAGAGCTGAGCCAAAAGGCGAAGCTCTCGATTTACCGGTCGATCTACGTTCCTACCCTCATCTATGGTCACGAGCTTTGGGTGGTGACCGAAAGAACGAGATCCCGGATACAAGCGGCTGAAATGAGTTTTCTCCGTAGTGTGTCTGGGCTCTCCCTTAGAGATAGGGTGAGGAGCTCAGTCATCCGGGGAGGACTCAGAGTAGAGCCGCTGCTCCTCCACGTCGAGAGGAGCCAGTTGAGGTGGCTCGGGCATCTGGTCAGGATGCCTCCTGGACGCCTCCCTGGAGAGGTGTTCCGGGCACGTCCCACCGGGAGGAGACCCAGGGGAAGACCCAGGACACGCTGGAGGGACTATGTCTCCCGGCTGGCCTGGGAACGCCTTGGGATTCCTCCTGAGGAGCTGGCCCAAGTGGCTGGGGAGAGGGACGTCTGGGCCTCCCTACTGAAGCTGCTACCCCCGCGACCCGACCCCGGATAAGCGGAAGACAACGGACGGACGGACGGACGGACGGATATATATATATATATATATATATATATATATATATATATATATATATATATATATATATACACACAAGCTAAAAGAACAAAATTCTTATGTTCAGACAAGACAAAGGCCTGGCTTTCTGGCCAAAACGAAAGGAAGAAGGGTTGTGGAAATCTTACCAGAGCAGCCTTCACCATCACCCAAGCCCATAGGGGGCAGCATCATGGTGTGGGGTTGTTCTGCACCTGCCAGAGGTGCTGGAGGATTTCACAGAGGACAAAATAATGGGAGATTCTGCAATAACTCCAGTAGCTCCAAACAACAGAATGATGATCGAAACTTGAACACAGCTGGGTTTTCCAAACCACAAGAAGAGTGGTAATACAGCCAGAAGCTATTTGATGGCTACAAAGAGTTTCTTAGCAACTTCGGAGATTTCACCAAATACATGTGTGTGTGTGTTTATATTTGAGCCCATATGTATAGCTTGTAAGTTGTATAATAATTTTTTAATTTAAGTGTTCAAATGAAAAATTAAAAACCCCATAATAATATGATTCATGCAAATGAGGACTTTATGAGAACCTTCCACTGGACTGTTTTTAAACTATTGTTGATTAGAAAACCACTACACATTCACAATCCCCTTATTTAGTTTATTGAGTTGAATTTAAACATACCACATTTTTAGAAATCTAATTAAATCATCTTTCCTGAATGTAAATTAAGGTTCTTGTGTTACAAAAAGAAAAGAAAACAATTATTTCCATTGGAAAAAAATTGTTTGGGGCCATTGTTGTTTTGATCTTCTCATATAATTTGTTGGACACACACACACACACACACAAATGATCATCTTTACCAAAGTTGTCCTTTGATAGCAGCTGAGATGTGTGCATAATGAGTTCATGCTGTAAGATCAGTCAGCAGTGAGCACTTGCTTGGGAAAGCTACAGTGCCTCCACATTAAGAATGACCTGGAGGGACAGAGAATCTCTCATCCAGTGACCTTTATTACGAACAGAGCCCATGGGTCATTGGATGTGACACATATGTATTAGGCTGATTAGGGGCGCAGCCCTGACCGGTGTCTGCAGGTGTCCAGCAGCATGAAACCGGCAGCCTCTCTCCATCCGAATTAAAAGTAAATGACGGAGGCTTGTGACCTTTTTAGTTAGAGAATAAAGCTGGGTTACCAGACATCCGGAGACTGAAAATACACCTTTTGTAGAAGGTGTTTCTTCCAAGATAATGATTAAAATAACACAGGGGAAATACTGCTTGTTTGAAAAATATCTTGTGTGTTTTTTAACCTTCGGATTCAGTGACTTGCAAGTATCCATACCCTCACACTATTTTATATATTTTGAAACAATAAAACCACAATCCTCATAGTGTTGTATTGGAATTGTGAATGACGGACCAACATAAAGTGCGGTATAATTGTGAAGATGAGGGGCAATTACATATGGTCTTAATTTGAGCTTTTGAGCCCCAGATCCCCCCCCCCCTCCCCTTTCCTTAAACTTTAGAGATATGTGCTATTCTGTGTTGTTCTATAGCATAAAACTCCCCCAAAGTACATGGAATTTTGTTGTTGTGATAATATGAATCATGTAGAAAAGTTCAACGGACACTTTTGCGAGACACGACTCAATGTCATTTGGAAGTCATACTTGAAACATGGGCGTGCATAAAATTACTATTGAATATTAGCATCAAATACACTCTGAGCATCTCATGTGCATATGAGCCTGTCTGAGATTGCATGATTACCGTCAACATCTTTGCTGGAGTCTGTTGGTCAACAGAATCCATTTGGACAGGTGATGTGAATGAGTAATTCATTATGAGGATACAAAATCCTTTCCTCAGCAGTGCACAGTTTGAGTGCACTCAACAAGACCCTGATGGGCCCCAGAGCCAGGCCCTGTCAAGCCAGCAGAAACAGTGATGGAGAGGCCACACCATGGTGCACTGGAGCCCTGCTCTCACCCACACACTGTCACTTATTCTGCACATCCAACAGCCTGTACAGCCACTGCAACACGATCCAGATGTACACATACATGCGTGCAGGCATGCGTGAGTTGGTTGGTACATGCACATGTTCTTGTCATAAGCATCTGTGCCAAAGGAGAGTCAATGGAGATTAAGACATTTCCTGCTACTCTCCTTGTCTGAATGTCTGTCTGTCTCTGGGGTTTATAATATTCCCATTACTGAAGGGAAATTTACTCAAATCCCTCATCCTTGACAGCCATTGACATGCAGGCACAGGGGACGCAGGATTTTCCCTCAATGGGAAATTAATGAAAAGGCTGCCAGCTCCCTGAAGAAATCCTACTCTGTGTAGTGGTGCACTAGACGATTGCCAAGGGAAACCAGAAAGTTATGAGACAAATTTTCCATGAAGTCATATTTACATTTCTTCTAATACTAAAGTACTTCCTGTGTTTTAATATAACTCAAACAGGGATAGTTTAGGATTTCTGATATCAAATTTTGGTTAAATATTTAGTTTATAAGTAGCATCTTCACTGCAGCTTATAACACTTTGCATCTTCATTTAGAATAAATCCAGATACTTTTGACCAAGAGGCTGAAGCTAAAATTAAGTCCAGAAGGGTCCAATCTCAACTTTTACTGACTTAGAAACAAATCTAGTTTCAGAGACATCATAGTGGTTTATGTGAATGTTAAATAATGAACTTTTAGACAGTTGTTGCATTTAAATAGGGCAGTTTTTTCAGAGAAGCTGTCACTGTGTGACAGAAAAAGTAAAGCCATGTAAAAATCAACAAAATAGTATTAACAGAACTCTTTTTTTACCTTATTATTTTATTATATTACAGTCACTCTGATAATAACCTGCTTAACATTCTGGTCTCAGTTACACAGCATGTTTTCTGGTGGTATATGACCTTCTACATGCACTTCCTGTGTAAACAATCATTATGCTATGTTTGCATGGATATAAGTAATTGAACTAAAGGTCCGATCGAAATAAAAATGTGTCATAAACACACCAATTAAAATATCGAGATCAGATTGAGCTCAATCAGAATGAAACTGTATTCTGAATGAGACGGGTGGTTTATGCCGATCGTTAATCCTAACTGCGTCCATCTTGTTCCGATGATGTCATTCGGGATGAGGCAAACTGCCCTGACTGTGTGCCCTATGTCACTCACCCAGTAACACAGGAAGACCGACAGAATGGGTTGCTGAGCCTGTAGCTTTATTGGCTTGTGCAGTAACGTCTAAACCATTCTTAGAAACATGGTACAGGTCCATTCTGTGTCCTTAGAAGAAACAGAACATACACACTTCCACATTTGTTTGTTAATGTATTTGTTGTGCGTTTACAGTGTTTTTGCATATAGTTTCTCAATAAAATAAAATAAACACCCTTCCTTCTGTTGTTTTTAGGGATATTTGAGGACTCTGCACATGTTTGAGCACTTCTATTCTAAATTAAGCTCGTTGCAATTAAACGTACATCATGATCAGATAAATTGATTTTGCACCCATATTGATGATGCATATGATTTTTTTGTCTTTCAATATGAACAAATTTCATTAATTTAAAAGTTTTTCCCTCCATATTTGAAATAACCTTGATACTTTGCTTTTTTTTTTAATAAGAGTACTTTGCCCCAAGGCTGCAAATTTTACTAGCAGTTCCTAAAAGTAGAATGGGAAGTAGATCTTTTAATCCTTAAGCTTGCTTCTCTCCCAGTTCACAGTTTTTTTTTTTGTTATTTTTTACATCTGAATACATCCTGTCTACCTTAAAGACTAGACTTAAAACTTTCCCATGGCTTAGGTTATCTGAGATATATTTAAGTGAAACATCTTAGCCTTAAATTGCTTGATGGTATACTACCCACTTTTTCTTAATTGGTGCTCTCTAAGTGTGTTGAGAGCACTTAGAGAGTGCTCTAAGGGGGGAGTGTTGGCCTAGTGGTTAGAGCAGCGCGCTTGCACTCAGAGAAGGATGCAAGTACCCGGTTCGATCCCCAGCGCCTGCATTCTGGGTCCTTGAGCAAGACCCTTAACCCCAGATTGCTCCCCGGGCGCCGCACATGGCAGCCCACTGCTCCCCAAGGGTGATGGGTTAAAAGCAGAGAACAAATTTCGTTTCAATGTATGTTTCAATGACAATAAAGATGATATTACTATTACTATTACTAAGTTTGTATTAGGCAGTTTTTATTAGCCATTAACTTCATGTTTTCTCTTTTTTCTCTCTGTAGAAGCCACATCTGGCCTAGTGTTTCTGTTTTTGTCTCGTTCTGGGAGGGGACTACCATCTGAGTTACTGCAGCAAATGACTTCATGTTCTCTCTCATGTTCTTGATTGGTTGTCAGTGTTTAAAGCAACTGAAAGATCTGGAGGTCACCTCTTGGTAAAAGTAAGTTGCTCATTTCCACTATTGCCAAGTCCTTGCTCATGATGACTGATTGCTAGTTGATATAGTACATTTTACCAATTGGAAAAGGAAACTGAATTGGACCACTTTGTTTAATGAAATTTGAATGTATCATTGAATTTAAATCGGTGTGTCTCATTGGACTGTATCAGACTGATTCAGTGGTACATTATATTTATAGACATCAATTACAGTTGATTTTCTTCAGTGTCTATCTAACGTGTGTAAATTGGTGCGATACAAGTAAACTGCGTTCAACTGAAATTACAACCCAAGATTTAAAGACTTACGTGAACGGCATGAATTGTTTATCATGTTAAATAAAGAATCAGATGATTCTAGCCACCTTTGATTGAGTGTCCATATCAATTTTATATTACAACTTAACCACTTAAGAACGGAAATATACCAACTACATAGCAAACCCAATTCAATATTAAAAATCAAATGTCTTTGTGCTGATTAAACCAGAACCATAAACATACATTTCACTAACTGTGATATGTAATTTTTCCTCATACAGAAGTCTGTGTGTGTGTGTGTGTGTGTGTGTGTTCGTGTGTGTGTTCTTCCACCCAGCCTCAGTTAATAAAGACGCCCTTGATTATTATGAAGCTAAATCAATAGCATGAGGCACTGCTGTGTCTTTATTGCCTGTCTGGAGAGAATCCTATTCCTAAAAAACTGACCATATTACAGTATGGGATTTGTTAGCCTCACAGTTTGGGTTATTAAAATAAAACAAAAAAATTGTATCATCAAAGTCTATGGATAGAATCCCTTTTTATCCGGGCATGCATAGATCTACAATGGTGATTCATGAAAGAGTAAGAATATTAAGGTAGACACATTATTTCTTTTTACTTTGGTTTGGACCAGAAAACTCAGATGTAATATATGTACTAAAGTTCCTCGGGTAAGAAAAACATAGATATAACATAGGTCAAACAAACCTCAATGAATGAATGTAGTACAATGCTCTGATGTGCATTTGTGAGTGTGGTTATGGAATTCGCCATTGTTGTTGTTGGCAAGGCAGCGCAAGCATGTTAAAGGAGAGACGCGGTCTATGTAGGCCCGCGTGCGCAAACGTGCCAGTGCTTAACCGGTTATGTAGTTGGTTTCGTGAGCCTGAGCCTGTTAACTGAAAGATCTGCTTCCCGTTCGAGTTTTAGAAACTCTAGGAACCACCAGTAAATCTGCAGTATGAGAGCAAAGTGCTTGGCTAGGAGCATATGGAACAATCAGATCTCTGAAGGATGATGGAGCTTGATTATTAAGGGCTTTAAATATGAGGATAATTTTAAATTGTATTGTTGATTCAACAGGGAGCCAATGAAGGGACGCTAAAACAGGAGAAAAATTATCTATCTTTTCATCAGAACTTTTGCTGCAACATTTTGGATCAACTCAAGGCTTTTACCTGCATTTTGTGGATTTCATGTAAAGAAAAATAATGAAAGGTAACAAACAGTAAAGAATAACAATAGTCCAGCCTTGACATAATCCATGAACCAGTTTTTCAATGTCACTCCTAGACAGTAATTTTGACAGGTGGAAAGAAATAAAACCTGGAAACCAGTTTAATATGGGATTTAAACAACATGTCCTGGTCAAAATAACAACAAGGTTTTTTTATGTTATTTCAAGAGGCCAATTTAATGCCATCCAGGTTAAGTGGGTTTTTTTAAGTTCTCCAAAGATGACAACTTCGGTCTTGTCTGAATTTACAAGCTGGAAATTTCAATCATCATCCAGATTGTTATGTCTTCAAAACATGCCTGTAGTCTAAGTGATTTGATTCACAAGGATATATGGATAAATACAGCTGAATATCATTAGCATGACAGTGGAAATTAATCCCATGCTGTCTGAAAAATTTAGCAATTGGAAGTCTATATATATATATATATACTAAAGGCAATTGTCACAAGCGCTGAACCCTGTGGTACTACACAAGTGCTCCAGAGTTTGAAGAAAATGTATAATTTGCAGGAACAACCTGTAATCCATCAATACCAGCCTGCTGTTGTTCCCTCGATCCCTACAAAATGTTCAAAACTTCAGGGAAAATATTGTGATCAACTGTATCAAGTGCAGCACTGAGATCTAACCGGAGAAGTACAGACATAAATCCATTATCTGAGGCTGTGAAAATATTGGTAGTGACTTTCACAAATACCTTTTTAGTGCAGTTATAAACTCTGAAGCCTAACTGAAACACTTCAAAAAGGTCATTACTGTCTAAATGTTTACACACTTGATTATCAACTATTTTCTCAAGAATTTTAAATAGGACAGGAATATTAGAAAGGTCGGTAATGTATTAAGTCACTCTGATCAAAATAATGTTTCTTAAGTAAAGCTTTGATTAAAGCTATCTCAAAAGTCTGTGGTGCATAACCATTTACTAAGGATAGATTCATCGTATCTAAAATAGGTATATAACTTATATGGTCTAACATATAAGTTGAAGATTTAGAATTAAGCTAATATTTTTTGGCAAGGCAAGGCAAATTTATTTGTATAGCACAATTCAGTACAGAGACAATGCAAAGTGCTTTACATGATTAAAATACAGGAAATTAAACAGAATATAAGCAAGTAGGAATAAATTGTAGAAACAAAATAGAACATCAATAAACAGTTGGACTAAAAAAGTTTAACTAATGCTGTTTCAGTAGAACAGTTTAACTAGAACAGTCAAAAACAGTCCTAAACAAATGTGTTTTTAATCTTGATTTAAAAGAACTCAGGTTTTCTGCACTTTTACAGTTTTCTGGAAGTTTGTTCCAGATAAGTGGAGCGTAGGAACTAAATGCTGCTTCTCCTTGTTTAGTTCTGGTTCTAGGTACGCAGAGAAGGCTGGAGCCAGAAGACCTTAGTGCTCTGGATGGTTGATACACTGATAACAAGTTTTGATTACTCAAAGCTCAACCGGATCAAAACAGTCCAAACATAGATCATGTTTGTTAGTTACCTACAATGCTGTCTCACTTACTGAGGATGGAATAATGACATTTGGGAGAGTGTCAATGCTTTTATTGTTAATATAATAAATTTTATTTACAAAAAATTCCTTAAAGTCATTACTGATTTAGTGTTACTGAGAGCTGAGGGTATGTGTGGCTCAACAGAGCTATGATCCTGTATAAGTTTGGTACCTGTATTAAAAAGAAATATTGGATTATTCCTATTCTTCTCTATTAATTATGAAAAACACACTTTTCTAACTTTGTGAACATTTTTTTATACTACAGTGGACCATTTTTCCAAATTACATAAGGACTCTTCTAGATGTCTAGAGCACCATTTTCTCTACAATTTCCTAGTATTTTAATGTACACAACTCTGAATTGAAATAGGGTGCCAACCTCCTATAAATAAATGCCTTTTTGAAGGTAATTATTCATTATTTTTGACTGATGCTTTTTGACAGACAGAGTTATGAGGAAACACTCTAAGTTCTTCACACTCTAAGCAATTTATCAGCACAAGGTACAGAGTATGGAGACAAAAGTGGGTGCATCTGCAAATGTTTTGAGCAAAGCCAATCTTGTTTAAGATGATATTAAATACCTAATTTATGCTAGCACATTCAGTGTCAACATGGATGTTAAAATCCTCCACTATAATGACCAAATCAATGTTTAACACTAAATCAGATCTAAAAATTGAGAGTAACAGCCTGATGGTGAAAACAAAACAAAACAAACAAAAAAATAACAGAAAGTAATGGTTTTAGTGCTTTGCAATTTGAATGAGCAAAATTAAGAGTGCAATATTCAAAAGAATTGTAGCTTCTAATAGGCCTGAGATAAACTGGACTGAAATATAGTTTCTACTCCTCCTCCTCATCACACTGTATTTTGATTAATCTAAAACAAAATAATTACAATTATACTTACATAATGCTCTTGCTGTAGCAAGGTTTTTGAGACAAAATAAATCAATGAGATGATCACAAATCAAATCACTAACTAACACATTCTTTGAATATACTTTGATATCATGTTCAAAATAACCAGACTTAAATACTTTATTTTTCTGTTCAGTCTGAGTCATATTAGTTCACCCATTTTCAGATTTTACAGATTTTCATGATTTACTCTTTTTAGACTTCTTTTTAATCTATTTGATTTTGGTTGTGGGCAAAGCACTATCTCAATGGAGTAATGGTTGGGTAACAATACAGAAGTTGAAGTACAGAAACAGAGAGGTGTGTTTAACTACAATTCTGCTTCCTAGTCAGGACCCTGGGTTTTCAGTGTTTTGGGTAACTAATAAATTTGGCCAATAAATTCCTAGAAATAAGAACTGCTCTTTCCAAAGTTGGATGGATGCTGTCTTTTCCAATAAAACCAGGTTTTCCCCAAAGACCATTTTTTTTCTACTTAAAGGTTTTTCTCTTTTCTGATTAGGTTAGTCACTTTTGCTGCCCAATGTTTGTAAAATCCACTTTCTGCTTGACCTGTAAGACTTTTAACATTCCCAAAGTGCTGTCTTTGAACTCTTATTTTATATTTTACCATGCTGAATATTGCTCCATCAGAATGTACGGCTACATAGTGATGTAGTTGCATAAGTGAACTGTCTATCATCAAAATATCATTACCGTAATTGAAACTCCTTGCAGATTTCTGCCCTCTAGGTGTTAGGGCCATCAGAGCTGGTTATGTAAAGGACGAGATGACAGTGGATGATGTTTGTGTGTCTCTGTTTTTTTTCCTCTATGTGTGAAAGGTGAGTGTTGCTGCTAGCTTGGACAGTTCGCAGCCCAGCAGGGACATCGACACTCCGGCTGGGTAGGTAATGACATCAGATGCCACGCTTGACAACAACAGGTGCCTTGGCACTGCCACCTTCATCTACCATGCTGTGTCAATGACATCAACACCGACCCACTGGTTAATTATAGATCAGCAATCCTCCTGCATCTTTGCTGCCCGGCAATGACAGACGCATGAGATGTGATGGGGGAGATGTTCTAAGAAAGGAATGACGTATTTGGTAAGGAACATGTCACAACAAGTTTTTTGCACTCTTGAAACATCCTGCCTGCATAAACATTAACACAGTATTCCTCTTTGTGGACAGAAAAGGGACATGTTATACCTCTGTTCTTGCTTTGGTACAGTAGAACAAAAAGTGGTTACGCAATCTTACTTTTTGCATCCTATGAAAAAAAATATCATGAAATGTGAACAGTTGTCTGATTTTGTTGTCTGTTGCCTCACATGTTTTCGAAGCCCTTGTCACTAATTCAGTGGAAGCACTCAGCTCCAGCGTGGAGATTGGGAGCAGATTTAGGTGCAGCATTTGGATGACCATATGGAACTCTTTGTGGCGCCAAGAGACCATGCAGCTTGGAAACCTGATCACCATCTCCCCGGTGACAGCTGGAGCCTTTACACCATCAGAGCATTTGTAGCCTTCTAATTTGTCATAACCACCTCCTGTGGCAAGGAAATATGCTGCAAAAATTAGGTAGGCAAAGTTTGAAATTTATAGGATCTGGGAAAAAAGATTTTAAGAGTGAGACCAGGGGGAGAAGAAGGGGGAGAACATGGAGGGAATTTATATTAGTCTTTACTAGAGAATATTTATAAATCGTGTTTTACACTTCCATAGTTGATACCACCTTGTCTTTTGAGTATTAATATGACAGTTTTTATATGGTTTATTTTGTAAATTATTTTCATGCTGTTGTTTTAAGTGTTATACTCCATCAACGTATGAGAGGGGATGTCCTTGCTCCAATTTTGTCAAATTACAAACACAAATTTCAACTTATTTTAATGTGTTGATAAACCAAAATCAGGTATCTTATAATTGTGAAGTGAAAAGGAAGATGAGACATGTTACTTAAAGGAACAGTAGTAATAATGACACCTTGTGGTTAAAATCAGAACAACACACGCCTTTCACAGACACCCGCCATTTACTCAACAGTCCTTTGTTGCACTGAATTTTTACTTCCACAGGCTTTATATATGATGTTGTATTCTGTTCTATTTCTGCTCCATTTCTCTTACTGGCTTCCAGTTAGAGAAACGGACCATTTGGAACCATGGGAACTCAGGCTAGACTCTGACCCGAAGTAGTTTTGGACCGTACCTCTAGGTTTGAAAGGAGAAAAACTTGACTAAGACATTGTTGATGGATAGCACCAATTTTTTTTATAGGGAATGTTATTTCCATCCCAGGTGACAATTGATTTAGGGGGATTTTACAATAAATATCTTACTTATTGCTCCAATGTTTTTATTAGAAACAAATCTGAAAAGTGTGATGTGCTATGTATTAACTCTCCCTGACACAACACTTTGTGTAAGCAACCTTTGTTGGTAGAAACCCAACCTTTTGGGAAGGGTTTCTACCGGCTGTCCTCATCTAAGAACTCAAATTTCTGCCCATTCCTCTTTGCTCAATAATTCAAGTTCAGACAGATTGGAGCATCCGTGAACAGCAAGCATTAATGTAGATTTTCAATTTGATTAACATCTGGACTTTGACTGAATCACTCTCACAAATGATAATGCTTTGATCTAAACTACTCCAACGCAGCTCTGATTGTATGTTTAGGGTTGTTGTCCTGGTAGAAAGTAAAACCCCATCCCAGCCTCAAGTCTTTTGCAGTCTCTAACAGGTTTTCTTCCAGCATTGACCTGTATTTAGCTCCCTCCATTTTACCATCCACTATGACCACTTTTACTTTCCCTGTTGAAGAAGAGTAGCCCAGAGTATGATGCTGCCACTACCTTATTTTGAATTTTTCCACAACTGTTCTCGGACCCATGTGCTCTGTTCCTTGGTCTTCATTATACGTTTTGTTTATGCTCTGTTTATGTTGAGAACAATTTTGTGATATTTGTTGGCAATTGGTTGAACTTGGGTTGAAGTTGGCCGAATTCACTCAGCACTTTTCAGATTTTAATTTGTTGAAATGTTTGAAAACTGTGCATTATTTTTCCATTTTGTTTTCTTGTATCACACAAAATCCCCATAAGATACAATAAAGTGCATTGTTGTAATGTAACAAAATGTGAAAAGGTGCCTGAGGTATGAAAGCTTTTTTAAGATACTCTGAAAGTGTTTCAGTTCATGTACATTTTCACCCGGTGCTTGTCAGTCAACCACTACATCTCTTGCTGTATCCCCTGAAGATACCTGCTTGTTGTGGATGCTTTTCTGTAAATATACCCCATTAATATTTCATGAAATTGTGTTTTTGTTTCAAGCTTTTTCCTCGGCTTACCTTCTTGTCTTTAATCCATTTGTCTGAACAGACCGTGTACCTTTCGCTCGACTAGCAGAAAGTGCTCCCCTCCTCCCACTCCCCTATCTCTGGTGTTTTAAGTGTTTTCTGCCTGAAGGCACAATGCTCTTGTCATTGTTGTACACTCTGGGCCTTGTTGTGCTGTGATGTAATTGTTTTCTTTGGAGACCTTTCACAGCACGAATTGAAAACAAAGAGTAGTTTCATGATCTGCGAAGCGCAGAACCTTTTAGACTCACAGTGAGGATGTGTAAACTGTGTCTGCTTAGCTAACAAATAAAGGTACGCTAGCAAATACAAGATGCAATAATTGCTTGAACACAACTCCTCTTTCCGAAATAAAATGGGTGTTGTGTGGGTCCATATCACGGCAACAAACCAAGAGACTTGAATTGTCATTCCACTTAAAGGAGCTCTGGGAAAGGCATGTACACCAGCATTTTCTAGTGGGAAATAGACCTGAGTGTATTTTTGTTGCTTGGTGGTAATGCGCTCTAATGCTTATGGCTGAGTCTCGGCATGCTGTCTTACAATTCTCTGATGGACCTTCCCTAAAGCACAGACTGAATTAAGTGGATATGGCTGCTAGATTTTTAAAGTGTGTCACGGGGCAAAGACTGCTGGTCCACCGTGACATTAGGTGGCTGTTAACTGTTCTTTAGTGGATTTTAGCAGGTGTTGGCATGTGTCTGAATACGCATATAAAATTCTGTTTTCCTGACAGTGAACAGAGAAGGGATAGATTATTTTTTCCCAGAGAACAGTGGAGCGAAATGGTGAGCAGAAGCTCTGGTTTTGAAAACAATAGAAGGGAACTAAATGCATCAAGGATACAATTAAATCAGTTAGTTCTGACTTGGTTTAGTGTAAGTGGAATAGAAACTGTGTGATTCAGCCACTGTAAATATATTCAAATGAGCATGTATATACTGTATATGAAGCCATCCTTAGCCTTAATTTATGTCAACCCACACAAAAAGGTTAAAAAATAAAACAAGTGGACTTCTATTCTGAAACTGAAGTCGTTTCGCTTCCCATCCAGAAAGCTTTCTCAATTCAAAATGTCAGGAGTAGTGTGGAGTTCCAAGCTTTTTAGACCTGCCGGCGAGTTCTCGTTAGATTCGCATGTAGATTAACCTGGAACTGATCGGCCCAACAATGGGGAGTCGTTAGGCCCATGGTTTGCCTGGTTCACAAGAGGAATGTTGTGATTACATGCATAGAGGTGTGAATTTGGGTGAAAATTACCAGGAATCAGACCCAGAGCTGTGTTGTAAATCTTCTTCAAATTAATCAATTAATTATAAATCAAATTAATAATTCAAATTAAGCTTCCTGGATTGGAAGTGAAACGTCTTCGACTTCAGAACAGAAGTCCAGTTGTTTTATTTTTTAACCCTTTTTATAATTTATCATGACCTGAATGACCTCAAATATCAACAAGGTGAAATACCTTGTAAAGAAGGCTATATGTACAGGTAGACAGCTAAGTGAAAGACATCATTCACAACTTGTCAACTGTAGTTTTAAAATTGTCTTAACTTAATAAGAGGATGAGAGACACTCCTTTAGTTTCCGCACCCTGACTGTTTATTGATATTTCTAGTGGTGAAAAACACAGACAACTTAATGTATCATTTTCATGCAAAGGCTAACTGCAGCTTTCTTTCAGCAAGCTGATCTACAGGGTGCTGCAGCAGGTGAGGGAAGCAACATCATTGCATTACTCTGGTCTCACTAGCACTTTTGCTGGCATCAATTAAAACTGTAGGAATGGAATGTCAGATTTGAAACCAGCATTTTGTAAATTGAAAATATCCTTGATACCAGTAACCTGCCTGTGCCTGGTTACATTTAAGCTCCAAATTAATCTGGTTTGGTTAAAAAATACATAAACAGATTGCTTGAGAGATGGTGAGCCATTATTCCCAGCCAGCAGCTGCTGAAAGTGATGTTTCTTTGTTGATCAGCTATTTATTTCTTGAAACACTTCTGAGTCTAAATGAAGCAGAGCGTGTGCATTTAACTGTTTTGGTCATCCGTTTTTTCTTCGTCCTTTTTCCATCTAAGAACAGAAATAGAATTGAAAAGGGCTAGCCTTAGAAATGCTCAGGCAAAGTGAACTGTAATGTAGATATGTAGTTTTGCAGAGTGAGAGAGAAGGCTATGGATTTTAATCCATCAGTCGATAAAGGTCAGTGTTCAAAAAAGGCTTTATTCTTCAGCTCCACATCAAAGTGTAAATCCGCTGATTGCAGGACCTCAATGGGGAGACAACAAGGCTCCATTTGTGGTCTGTTTCTATGGCTCAGTGTGTGTAAGGCTCCGCGTGCGCAGACCCATAATACAGGGGGTTTCTATCAGGGGCCCCCTAGATCAATGGGCCGCGTGACCTTTGCATTGTGCTGCCGGCTTGGCCCGTGATGTCATGCCATCTATCCGGTGGCTCCACTTAAAGGGGTGAAAGAAAAGCAAAGCAAAGTCCCACACCTTCCACCCACTGAGCCTCAGAAAAGATAGCATGAAAGGCATCATCTACAAATGTATCCACCTGAAACCGGATTTATTCCCCTCAAACCACCTCAACAGATTTTGGTGCCTCTCTGACAACTCGGTAGATGCTCAGACTGAGTCTGGCTGCGACACTGTCAGCTCCAGGTTATGGCTCGGTCACTGCTTGAATGCATGTTTGTTAATGTTAACAAAAGTCCTGCGTGCCGATTCAGATAGTCCCATCACTTCTGGAGTGTTGTTCAGCATTGATCTATGGCTACTGAAATTAAACATGGTGGAGCAGAGACTCTGTGCCAAGAGAAAAGAGAAGCCCTCTCATTGTTCCTGAGTGAAAGGTCCTCTTTGTAGCGAGGAGAGACGATGGCAGCTGGTAGGTTCTTCCCTCTATAGAAGATAGAGCACTTTCACAGAGTTGTGGAGTGCATTTGAATGGAAATCTAAAGAGGTAGGCGTGAACCATTTGTTTTGCCATGTTTGTGTTTGCTGTCAACATGTCTGTCTCTGTTGTGGGGCGGCCCCTTTCTACTACACAAAGTGGCTAAACCCCCACAAACCCCACATCCCCGCCCCGCCTAAAGCCAAGACACATTCAAGGGGTAGGAAGAGTCGCCCCAAAATGAGAGTGGAGGAGCCATCTTTGTCATGATGACAGATGTTGTAATTGCCAACTGATGGATCACTTGTCAAGGGCATCATTAGGACTTTGGTGGCCAAGCGCACTGGAATAAGAAAAGGGGTTAAAAAGAACAAGTGGGAAAAGACAGAGCTGGCTCAGGCAGGAATGGATGGCAGATCAGGTCACATATATTAGCCCTTTGACTAATAATGTGATTGGCCACGCATTAGAGGAGACACCATCGAGAATAAAAGGGATTCTGCCGCTGCCTTCTTGTGATGGCATGAAAAGTCTAAAAGATGGGGCATCTTAACAAAACACACCCTCTGTGGTGTCCCTTAAAGCCCCATCTCGCACTCTGGCATTGTGTTTTGAGAGACAGACTTTGTCTGACAAATGACGTCCACATGTCGATTCTCCCACAAATACTTTTTTTCAACCCCAATTCCGCAATAGGGCCCAGAAAAATAATCAAAAATGTACCCCATAATAGGGGAAAAGCCAATAGGACCTCTACAGGCACTGTGATGAGGCTTATTCAGTGTTATTTTCCTGAGCAAAAGTGTCACACAGCCGGAAAGTAAATTGTCAGTTTGTTTATACTTGCCATTTGATTGTGCAAGCCACCCTCCACCAACACACACATGCACACCCACGCACACATATATATGCACACACAAAAAGCTCCCCAGAGGTCAATTAGGACAGACAAGGGGCTTTCAAACAAAGGGTGCTAGTGGCCCAGAGCAGCCAAGGGAGCGACATAATTAACAGTTATAAAGTACTTTGCTCTGTTAATTTAATTAGTTAATCCTTTTATCAGTGATGCTTTGTTGAAGTGACTCATTACGGGGCTCCTCTTCCGCTGTTGGGGCTGAACGCTTGGTAATGGAGCTTTGCAAGTGATCAGATCGCGAATGGCCATGGTAGCAAACACAGAGGGCCCAGAGCTGTGGATTTTATTTGAAACGTCCTGTGTTGGTTTTCCTCGCCAGCCTGCAGTCATGGCGAGGCTTACAGTACTTTGCGGTTTTCATGCCCCATGAATTCTTTTCACATTTTGTCACATTGCAACCACTAACTTTGATATATTTTAGTGGGATTTTTTTATATTGCTCATACATCAACACAAAGTATTACATAATTATGATGAGAAAGGATAATGACACATACATTTCAAAGATTTTTTTATTAACAAATATGTTGAGTGTCTGGTATACACACAGTTTCTCCACTTATGTAAGAGGTTATCTCAGTAAAAATAAAGTTGTTCTGTGAAGGCCTCAGTGGCTTGTTAGAGAACATTAGTGCACCAACAGCTTCCTGCAATGCACCAGATGGGTCAGTTTAGGAGAGGTTTTAAGCAGGGTTATGTTGTGATTTATAATCCAAAGCTTTGTATATTTCACACAGCACTGGTAAATCCATCTTGACAGCGCGGAAGAACTGCAACTATCAAGTCATGGCCATCTACATTAACTGACAAGCTGTGAGCAGGGAGTTAAACAGAAGAGAAACCATGAGGCCCTCGGTAACTGAATGAACTGCAGAAATATATACCTCAGGTGGGAAATTCTGTCAACAAGACAACCTTTAGTGGTGTACTCCATAAACTTGATCTTTATGGCAAAAAGAAAATAATTGTTGCAGGGTGCATAGTGCATGTTTTGAAGTTAAATATAATTTATTTTATTTTCCATACATGCCCTTACAATTGCCCAATATGTAAAATGATTTTTCCTCCATTTATTGCAGTTGTCTAGAAGGCTGGATTATGGACTCAAAACAGAGTGGCGTCGCTCTCTCTCCATTAATTTCTTATGGAACTTATGCGATAAGGTGACAATCGCTTGCGCTCCTCCAGCCAAGCAACCACTGAAATTTGTCCGTGTAAAATTTTTAACTGGTAAATGTGGATGTGCACACGACACAAGAAAGTTGAACAATGTTCAACTTTTGTTGCTGTCACATGGCACCAGGCCATGTATCTGGATCAGCCCTGAGGCCCGCCATTAAATGATGATATTCTCGAGGCTGTTTCCTTGCCTGTAATATAGGATGAATCCGGTTGTATTTTTCTTCCACGTGGCCTGCTACATAGCTTGTGTCAAACTTTACACTTGACTTCCCTATGGCTTTCTTTCAAAGGAGTATAACATAAGTTAAAGGATTTTTGCAAATGTCTGCCCCCTCTGGCGGCAAGTTGAAGAGACAGCAGAGGAGGTTCACATTCAGAAGGATAATTAGCCGAAACATACAGCCAGGGCCATAATGGAATGGTTTAATTTAAAGCTATAGTTAGTAATTCTGTTCAGAAACACTTTTTATTATACTAGGTAAAATCATCCTTCCATCCTGAAAGTAGTCAATACATTATGTATTCAGAAAAAGGAGGTTAAAAAAATGTATCTCCCTGGGAGCTGCAGGCCTGTAAAAACTCTAACCACTCAACCACTCTTCGCTCCGAAGAGGGGTATTGCTTTATCTATTGGTTGTCCCACTTGCCAATCATTCGGACGCGCTCACGTAACTCCAATGTGCGTGCCTTGTTAGTATCCGCTTGCTGGCTTCGCATGCGCACTTCTAGTGTTTACATATCGGGTTAGCTTAGCAGTTAGCTTAAGTTTTAGCCATTCATTGTAGCTTCGCTGCTCTCACTGTATACTTTAAACATGGCTGAGAGTCGCAAAAAGCAAACTGCGTTCATGTTTATGACAAGAAGACGAATGCATCAGTAGAAAGGAATAAGACTAGAGTAGATTTGGGAGATTTTTTTCATGTGATCCCCTTGAAGAGTGGATGAGCAAGATAAGACGGTCTTGCACATGCTTAGTTATTCAAACTTCTAGAAAAATCACCAACCCTAGCTTTAAAGTATATGTATGTGTTGGGATGGCCCTTTTAAAGTACAGAGATAAATCCAATTGAGCATTCGATTGAAAAATAATTTATTTATCCCAAAAAGGAAATTAAATATTGATGTAACTCTTTTTGTCAAGTAGTTATTATAGATGGTGATGGCTGTGGACAGGAAAGAGCTCCTGTAGCGGTCCGTTTTACAACCAATCTGAAGAAGTCTTTGACTGAAGAGACTCTTTTCCAATGACAATGCCATGAAAATGATGTTCAGGATTGTCCATAAATTTGATTTTATGCTAAAATCCTTATTTGCATCATCGTCTCCAGAGGTTCCACAGTCGTCCCCATAACAGAAGCAACTTTCTTTATCAGGTTGTTGAGCCTTTTAAGGTCTCTGGCTCTGATGCTGCTGCCCCAACAGATGATGGCAGAGGAGATGACGGTCTCAACAACATACTTATAGAAGATATGCAGCATCTTGCTGCAAATCTTGAAGGATCTTAGCTTCCTCAAAAAGTACAGTCTGCTCTGCCCTTTCTTGTAGATGGCTTCATTGTCGAGTCTCCAGTCCAGTCTGTTGTTTAGATGAACGCAGAGGTATTTATATTCTTCAACCACCTCCACTTTTTATCCCATGATGGAAACTGGGTTAGTCTAATCCTGTTTTTCCTGAAATCTAAAATCATCTCCTTTGTTTTGTTCACATTCAAGATGAAATGTTTGCCACAAGGTGGTCCATTAGCTCTCTGTACTCAGCTTCCTGTCCATCTCTGATACACCCAACAACTGCAGAGTCATCTGAGTATCTCTGTAGATGACAGGAATCAGACTTGTGCTCGAAGTCTGGAGTGTACAGAGTGAAAAGGAGCAGTAAGAGTGCAGTCCCCTGTGGTGCTCCTGTGCTGCTGACCACCTGGTTAGACACGCAGTCCTTCAGTCTCATAAACTGTGGTCAGTATGTCAGGTAGTCATTAATCCATGCAATTGTTGAGGCCTCCACCTGAGTCTTCTGGAGTTTCAGATGAAGCCGATCAGGCTGAATTGTGCTAAATGCACTGGAGAAATCAAAGAACACAATCCTCACAGTGCAAATTACTTATACACCTGTGTATTTATGCCAAGCAGGTAGAGATATACTATAAAAGATGTACATGTATTGACCACACTTTTCAGATTTTCATTTGTAAAGAATGCTTAAATCATGTACCCTTTGCTTCCACTTCCATTGTACACTACTTTGTCTTAGTCTATCACATAAAATCCCAACTATTCTGCACCTGAAATCAGAGCTTCCTTTGCATTATTAGATGGATGTTTTGAAATCAAACGAATGTCTTTATTTGCCGCCGTGTCATGCCTTTATGTCCTCCTTTGAACACTCCCCAAAAGCATGTATCTGTTTTTGCACTCCTGAAATTATTCAAATGAGCAGAACATTTATTTTACACCACCACTTGAAGTGTTAACAATAATGTGCATGTAATCCTGTGTGATGGCACCTCGTTTCAGGTGCAGCACTTTTGAACATCAAATCTTTTTTTTTGAAAATGTTTAACTGATCAGCTCAACTGCCCCCTATCAGGCAGCTGAACCTGGCATCCTTGGATCAGGTAACGCTACCAGACACCCTCCGGCCCTTCTCCTTGCTGCACTTTACACAACCGTTTAACTCATGCCCAGGGATAACACTGCAAGGTAACTTTAAAATTTACCTCTGAATATGCACAGGGGAAAGAAAAAAAAAATCATCTTCCAGCTCTGTGTGTGCCGTCACCCCCCATTCTGTATTAAAGTGGAACACAATGTCCCGCTGATTGCTACAAGCCTCACAGTCACAGCATAAAACCATTACTGATGCACGTTCTGGGCTGCAGGTGGATTTCTGAAGCACTGTATGCAAATATTCTGCCGCACAGTTTGTGTAACACCTTCACATTTGCAACGGTGCATTTTGTTGATAAAACATGAGCAGCGAATGTGCCGTGTCTGTGCCGCAAGACGGAACATTAAGCAGCGACTGTTTCTCTGTGAAGCACATTTGCCACACCTTGGGTATTCATAAGAGGACACGGTTGTAATAACTCAAGGACATTGAGGTTGTCAAGTTTGCCCAACCAAGAGAACAACTGACAAATGACAAGCAAACAGGTTTGAAACCCAAACTTTACCCCTCATCTGACCAGATGGCTGATTGTTTACTTGTGTGGAGAAAAAGGCATTTCTCTGATTGCAATCATCCTCAGCCATCGCAGCCTCATTAGGCAGCATTCGGAAATCATGACAATGTGGGCATAAAGCCCTTGTTAGCTACCATCTTAATGTGAGTCCGGACCAGGCGCATCTTCTAAACACGTCAAGAGAAGGTCCAAAGGCGCGTGATTTCGACTTCTGCAAATTAGCCCCCAGTTAATTAGCAGCACCTGCTGGAGCTGGCCCCCGCAGCTCTTTATTCTCCGCTTAACAGAACTGATCAATGTAAAGAAAAAAAATGCTTCCGTTTTTCTGTGTTGGTGTGTAGTTTAACTAAGAAAATACCTGCATATAGTTATTTTTTTGCTTATTTTTTAAACAGGCCTTCCACATCAAGGCTCTGTTACGTAAGAGCCTTGATGTATGAATGTTTTATCTTGTTTTTACCTGTTAAAAATACACAAGCAAAGTTTACAAATGATCAAACGTAAAACAATTAACAGGATGTTATTTCATTGTTCAAGCTCTTAATGAGGAGGAAACTCTTGATACATTTAATCAGATGCTGTAATCAAGTGTTTGATTCTGACGTTGTCGTGCTCCACACAAGTGGGTAAATTTGCATTTGGTAATATTTTCACTCACATAGTGCTTTTGAGGAAAATGCTACTTGTGAATCCAATATGTGTAATTGGAAGCTACACGCTTGCATAGCGACCGCTGGAAAAGGATATCACCCTTACATTCTTCTGTTTTTGCTCTTTCGCAGCCCGTAAACATTTTCGGATCATCAAACTGATTTTAACATCATAGAAAAATACGCTCAGTACATACAAGATTTAGTTTTCAAATCATTATGTCATTTATTAAGAGAAGTAAGCCATCCAAACCATTCTGACCCTCTGTGAAAAATTAACAGCCCAATAAATCTAACATATTTTGTGTTACCCTTGGGGCAGCAACAATGCTATCAAGCATTAGTGACAGTTGTCAATGAGTCTTTTATATTTCTGTAAAGGAATTTTGTTCCAATCTTTGTCTTGGCCACTCCAAAAGCTATTGTTTGATTCATTAAGAGGCGTATTAGCTGCGTGCTTTGCATCCATGTCCTGATGCATAACCTTGGTGAACTTGAGCTTCAGGTCATGAGCTGATGGCTGGAAAATCTCCATCAGGAGCAGAAGTTATTCCTTTAAATGCAGCGTGCAGACCATACAGCCATATGAGACACTGTTCCATGTCTCATATGGCTTTCACTGCGTTTTGCCCCAAACCTTAGAAATAGCTTTGTCACCTTTTCCAGACTGATAGATGTCAATGACTTCTTGGCTCTTGAAATTCTTTAGATTGGGGTATGATGTGTTAGTTTTTGAGATGATTGTGCCTGTTATTTTGGTAGACAGGTTTTTTACCAATACATATATACTTTTGTGTAAACTAAAAATGATTAAGTTTCTAAAAATAAAAAATAAAATAATCTTCTCGTCTCATTCTTGAGAAGCCAATCTTAAGTATTGTCTTGTTGATAAGTTGATGAATGTAAACTACTAACAATAACTGGGTTATGAAAGCTGGTACAAAATTTCTCTAAGGCACAGATTAACACAAAACGGTCTACATGTGGCAGACGGACAAATCTGGTCTGAAAAAGTCAAGTATGAAACAAGCAGAACAGAAAAAGTATAAAATGGCACAAAATGGCAACCACTTGACAAAAACCTATATAATAAATATTTCTGCCTATATGCTTTAAACATTCTTTTTCCAGCACATTGACAAATGTTCAATTTATCAAATATTTTATCTACTGCATGCCTTGAAAATAAACACTAAATTGGTGCGATACTTAAAATAACTTTAAGCTATACCATCAAGTTTATAAACTCCCTCATCCATGAAAAAATGGCTTCTTTATGATTTCTGGCAGTTTTTGATTGGGGATTTGTGCCCAAATGAAAATGCATTTGAAATGAGCAGCCCTCTGTGGTTCCCACAGTGTGCAAAGATGGCATACAGCAATAATCTTAAAAAAATGTAATTAAACACAGATAAGATTAATACAATCAGGGAGAGATGATTGAAAGATGCTGTTGTTGTGTAGGAGGGTGGTCAGGCCCCAGGGCCCCTGGGCCCCCAAAAAACGAGCAAAAACGAGGCGGCTAGCTGCGGGCGGGGAAGTGGAGGGGGGGGGCCTTCGCGCTGGGATTAGTTTGGCCAGGTGGGGGAGCTTCGTGGTTGGAGCATTTAAATTAGCGGTGAGATGACAACCCCCATTAGGAGGGATTAAAGGTCTGCTGGCAGGCAGAAATGCACTGGCAGGGGCATCCGTCACAGAAAACCCAAGGCAACATGGCACAAGTCAGTCACTCGACAGCTGCTGTGGCCCTCATTACAATCACACTTGACAATGTAAAGTAATCTGGTTGTATTTAAATTGCTTTTTGATCAGAGCAATGCAGTTTATTAGGACAAAGTTGTGTCCTAATCTCTGAGCAACTTGAATTTAGACCTAAGCGTCCGTTGCTTTGTTCCAATCTCTAAAAGTCAAGCTATGTGGCATCCCTTCAAGTTAATTCAAAAGGACTGGACCAAAGTTCAGAGGTGAGCCAGTAGACAAGTCCAATCACTGTGAAGGTCCCTGCAGAGAACCTGTCTGTTGGTGAAACTATGCTGCAAGAGTAATCATTGGCTTACTGCCACCTCACAACGCCGCTCTTTGTTTCGGACACATTCTCCAGTTTTGAAGGCAAAAATGGAGACAAAGCAATAACCAGCAATCCGATTAAACCAATCTCTTTCTGTGTCCTGATTAACATACATTTACATGAGAATAGCTCATTGCGATCAAACAGTGGTAGGTGAGTGAGGCACCCTACGCGGTGTTTTGGCCTCACACCACAATCGGAGCAGCGAGCGGCATATTCCCCTCCTCAACTGGATCTGCACAGGCTGTTTGGCCTGCGACGCTCATCGTAAATGTGTCATCTCTCCCGCAGCAGCTTACAAACATGAAGTTTTAAAGCCCACCACCCGTTGCCCTTAGAGCCGAGATCAGTGTGTGATGAGAGGATCGTATCTCTATGCAAACTAACGATGACAACTTCCAGATAGACGTGAAAACAGCTGACGGTGAAAACGGAAATATAAGGCAGAGGGGATCTCACATATGAAAACCCAAATGAAAAGAAGCTATAAAAATGCACAATAGTATTTTATTGGAAGAGGTTTGTTTTATTGGAAATGGTTTGTTCTTACCTTGTGAGTGCAAGTAAGGCAGAGAAACCGCGGCAAACTGTCGATAACAGCTTCAGATGGCATGGGGGTAAACAGAGTAATGAAAAATGTAAGGAAGCGTATACAGACAGTATCGGATGTCGCTATTTGGTGTTTCTACAAAGCTCCAGAGAGAAAAGCTAGCCTGAAGCTATCACAGTGTTTTAGACAAATAAAGTGAGGGCGAGCTGTGCCAACCTGGCCCCTTTTTTCCTCTCCATAGAACCGAACTCTCTGGTGAGCACAGAGCAGTATGTTTTGCCCTCTGGACCTTGTGACATATAGTAACAGCGTTTAGAAAATGCTATAGTCAATTGGAAATGCTGTAAAACACACTATCGCAAAATATATATATATGTTGTGCGGGTGTGAATTTTAATATTTTTTTTAAGTACACAAAAAATATATATAATTTGCTTTTAAAAAATTTACATGTTGGCACATCAGAAAAAAACAAACAAACATTCATTTTGATTTTAGTTATGATTCCAACCAGAAAAAAAATTATCTTGCAAAATGAATTACAATAACTATCATGGAAAATATGAGCTATATGTTTCATACACATCTTTTACTCACAGATATTGATTTTTACAGATTCAGCGGGGAATTAAATGTTATAAAAAATTCCGACACAAAAATTCAAGTTCAGGGCTTCAACATAAACGGCCTCCATGTACTTCTGCTCAGCCAGCTGGGCATTGAAGTTCCATTTAAAAGGCTACCCGAAGCAGCTTCAGAAGAGAACGAGCGAGAACATGAATCTCCCCCCGTACCGTGGCCAAGTGCAGCGCGCTCTCTAAGTGGAAATCTTAACTATGGGACCCCTTCACAGCGAGGAGTTCTCTGCTTACATAAAAGAGCCGGTCGACGTCTAGGACATTGCACTCGGGACTAGGCCATCCCAGTCCTCTTGTCTGAGTGGAAAAGAGAGAAACATGGACATTAATGTAAAAACAGAAAACAAGGAACACGTTGTTTTTTTTCTCAGACGGAGATGAAAGTTTCCATCTTGGGTTGTTTTGTATGCACTTAGGGTACAAATGTAGGAAAATATGATGAAAAGGTTTAGAGTTTCCTATGCTGTGTTTTTATTACTTTTGTAAAGCTATGTTTTGTTATCACATAGATATGTTTTTCTTAATATATTACTTTAAATGTATTTATTTTTTCTTTCAAGAATTATATATGTATTACTTGTCATTTCAGGGAGCTATGGAAAATATGATATAAATTAAACATAAGTTTATAAGAAAAAATATTAGATTCTTTGACTGCTTTACCAAAAAAAATAAAAGAAAATAATAAAACACGTGTTTTCTTTTAGAATTCTGTTTGGCATTGTAAAATGCTCCATACATATTCTTAAAAATGGTTCCCTCGCGCTGAATGCACTTTGATTGTTTAAAAAAAAAATCCTTCTTGTGTTCATTATTAGTTTGAATAAGTTTGAATAAAACTTGTGTATCCCAAGAGAAAATGGATTTACATGTTTACACCAAATGACCAAAAATGGTTCTGATAGAATTTCATAAGATTGGATCATACAATTGGGTTGTCCTACAAATAAAGTGCCCTGAGGTTTGACATTTACTGTGAATTGGCACCATATTAATCAACCGAGTTGAATGTAAATATACATTAGTTATATTTCTTTTGATCAAATCTGAAAAAAAAAGCATCATTAATCTGTCTTAATGTCTTGGTATCATGTACGTAATGGTCATTTTAATTAAATATTAAAACATATATATACAGTCATTGGCATAGTTGAAATCTGAATGATAAAATCAAATATAAATCATGTGCGGGGGGTGAATAAATCTGAAAATATACTGGATTATGTATTGTTGCCGTACTAGCCCAGAACGGATCTAAGGGTTAGATGGAGTGTGTCCAGGTGATAATAGCCGAAACAAACCGGACATTTTTTTTCTAAGATGAAACAAAGTGCAAAGAGTGGTTCTGCTACGTTAATCTTCATATTCATTATCCTTCAAATGCAGTAGATTATTGGTTTGAAATTAGTGTATTTTCTGATGTGAGATTAGACACATGAATCAAATGTTTAAATAATATTTGTGACAGCTTGTTACAAAGTGTCTCATGTATTATAGTCTTCCAGTTTCTTTAAATGTTTTTTTTTTCATGAAGTACATTATAGAAGTATCTATCTCATACAGGCTTGTCTTATTACATGTTAAAACTAAATAATTAACTTTTTTTCGCCTTTTCTTTGTAGCATTGATCGTGCCCGTCTTCCCTCTTTTTGGCAATTGTTTTTTTTTCCGACTCCCCCCGCTCGTTTCATCCTGTCTCTTCACATGAAGCCGAGCACACACACTGCTCAGAGTCCATAGAGCCACTGGAGTCCAGTGTTGGCCTGACCTGTCCACATTTTCTCCAGCCTGTCTCCGTGCTCCCAACATACCCTTGTAAAGCCCTGTGCTTCACACTCAGGCACCCCAACTCAGACTTATGGGGACCAGGGGGTGTTTGCTTTGGTAAAGACGGATGCGCTGGTCCTACACTGCCCTCAAATGGCAGCAACCACACTCGCACGCTGCATCATCTGTGCCCGTCAGGAGTAGAGTGGATGGTGGATGAGGCCAAAGCGAGTCCAAAGACAAGACGCTTGCAGTCTGGAAAACCAGCTCGAGCAGACGAAGCAGTGCAGGAGAGATGAGTAGTGAAAGGTAGTGGGTAGGTGTAAAGAGGTTTGCTTCATGATGAATAGTTTGCTCATTAAAGGCTGCAGGGAACAATAGGCAGAAAATTCTACACTTCAAAATACAAAATGTTTTTTTTTTATGCTTTTAATCTTTTTTTGTTAATATCTCCTTTCTTGTATTTCATAATTGATACATGATGTCTTTACAGTGACGATTTTATTGTATCTTCCCCAGCCAAGATGACATATATTGTACGAGTTAAAAATACACATGGCAGAAATCCACTACATAAACATATACCTGAAGGGTATCACACTTTTCAACACAGTTCTTCTACCAAATATTTGTTGATTTTTCCAAGTTATTTTTCTTGTATTACTGTAATAAAGAACAATTTTGAAAAATAGGATTTTTTTAAAATACATTATATATCCCGGATCCATTAAAAATAACTTTGTCATGCTCAATGAACAGTCTGCTTCTCAGAAAGTGTACACAGCCGTCTTAAGCTCTCCCAGCATGTAGTAGAAGAAAAGTACAGGATTTGACATGTACGTTGGTGGAGGAAACACCCTTATTAAAGACGACAAAGGTCTCGGAAATACTCCTAAAAATTATTAATGTCATGTCATGTCTGAATAGTGTACAAAGTACCACAGTGTGGATTTATTTTCTTCTATCTCTGTCTCTTTGTACCGTTAAAAAAGCACAAATATATTTTCAAATTCGGATGCATATGCAAACATTCACACAGTAAAAAATGGGTTGTCGTTTTTGTATAATAATTTGTGCATTAGACGCTTATGGTCATGTATCCATTGCAAATCTCCTCACCAAACACAAGGATGTGGACTGAATACCTTAAAAATACACGTGAAAGAAATTACATGGAAAAACGAATAAAAGCAAAATTCACCCGAATAACCAAAGTTCACACTTGATACATTTTGGGGTTTTTTCATACATTTTATTTCCTGTAGCCATTACAAAATAAATTTTTACTCTATGAAAACGCTGCTTCTTAAAAAATGTGTGTCGCCACTTCTGCCCTCTGTGATCTTCCAGTAGAGGGCAGAAGACAGGTGTCGGATTTGATACAGCCGGTTTTTGAGGAAAGTACCAACTTTTTTAAAGTGGTAGGGGTTTGGGAAATATCAAAATCAAAACATTTGCCATCCTCGGCTTGATTTCAGTTTTGAAAACAGAGTTATTAATTAAAGAAATATAAAGTTAAAAATGTAACTAGTTAGAAATGTAACTAGTTGTGTTCCTGCACGTGTAGCTATAACTGTACCTTAACATACATAACTGGTGCATTAACATTGATGGTCATATCATTAATTGTATTTTCTTCAGCCAAAGAACCCATAAAGTACACCCAAACACTCTAGTTAAACTTGATGCATGAACTGTCCTTTAAAAAAAAAAAAAAAAACAACTTTACTCCATAATGACTCTGCTTCTTAGAAAGTGCCGGTAGCCACATTGAACTATACTTGTCCGAAATGGCTGTACGCAGCTTTGATGCAGCAGATCAAAAATAATACTTTTGCCATCATAGTGTTAAGGTTTACAAATCCTCACAATGTAAATTTTTTGGCTCCCACTGTTTTTCTTTACTTCTTCATTAAAAAAAAATTACACATACAGTGAAAATTCCCATGCAAATGGACACCAATATGTAAACTTGCTCAAAGTGCTGCATATAGTTCATATAGATAAATCTAAACAGTGAGCTGAGGCCCAGATGGCTTACTCACAATGGCGGCGCAGAGCCGCCTTTGATGGGTGTGAGTGATTGATTTCAGGCTTGACTGGCTCTGATAGAGTCACCTCAGGAGGCGCCTGGCAACCGCAGGCCCATGCCAGAGCCTTTCTGCGAGGAAAAAGATGGAGCTGAAATTTGCTGGATGCCCAGCAGCTTCATTCCCCATCCCCATAGAGGTCCAATAGATTCTGGCTACTTAGGAACCACTGGAATTGGATGGATTCTGTCACTAGCTTCAGCTTTCAATGGCAAAAAGCAGTTTACAGTGGAGTAATTGGTCATTCAATACGTCCCAGTGTGTTATCCTCAACACAAAACGCGTCTGTTTTCAAGTGCTTCTTATTATTAATTTATTTAACTTTGTTTTTCCCATTCTTCAAAAAGCTCAGACGCAACAGTGAGGCCATGATTTACAACAAAACCCAAAGATAAGCACAATTTGTTTGGTACAGACGACTCACAATGTTTTTTTTTTTTTTTCTTTTTGGTTTATATTACATCCATATGGCTTTTCCTTTGTTGCTTTATGCTCTGCTGAAAACGCTGTAATTTGCCCGGCGTGAAGATATTGAGCGATAGCTGTAATGGAATATGACTGTCATCTTGGGGTGACATTTTCAGCACTGCCACTGTGCTGCGACTGACTCCGCTGAGCTCGCTGGGCAGGAGGGCACCGTGTTCTCCAGTAACATATTTGCCCCGGAGTCATCTCAGTTACCCGCTACAGTGTGACATGATTTGACAATCAATTAACCGTCCCCTCGACGAACGAGACCCCTCGATTAGAGCTGGCCCGTGACGTAATGAAAGGTTTTCCTCTAAAAGACATTGTAAAAAGGCGAGCATTGGCTTCAGAATTAGTCTGAATTAACATTTAGTTTATTTGCAGCACAGTTTTCTGAAAGAATAGACGCGCATGGATCATGAAGAGAAAACACTGACAGAAGCCGTTAAAAAGATACACTCATACAAAATAAAAATAGCCTTTAAAAGTGAAACATCTACTTAAATCTACAATTATATTTTATTTCTAATCACACCGCCTAATTGTTTTAACTAAGGAACCCCACTCTGATTTGCCTTGGCAGCAGAATTTCCATTGTAATAATTACTACTCCAATGACATTGACATCAGGCAGGTACACTTGGCCTCATTTGAATAATTAACATCTTAAGACGCGCTGCTCTTTCTCAATTTTCCCCCTCTTTCTTCAATCATCCTCCATTTCTGCTTCTAATTGTGAGTTGTTTTTTTTAAGGATGGGATTGATGGGGCCTGTGCATAATTTACCAATTAGTTCTACACATGTATAAAACTGCAGCATATAATAACAGTGTCACATTTATTTAAGATGAAACTTTAATGTGTCTTGCTGCTGATGACTTGAGAAATTAATTTATCTAAGAATATCCCCGAAGCTATTTTGCTGGAATATGAATTATATGTTAGAATACAGCAAGGCACAAAAGAGCTAAATATTGTCACCCAAAGTCTTAATTAATATCTACTTTAAATTAAACCGCTAATGATAAACAAGCTGTTGAAGATGCCGTTTCAAATCCAACCCTTTTTTTTTTCCAGATGTAAAAAGTCTGTTTTTGACCTACTATCAGAAGGGTATAGCTGCCACTCACATAGGCCCAGCCCCATAGAGACATATCTCACTGGAGACGGAGGGGCGGGCGGCGAGGTGACAGAGAGGGCAGGACAGCGTTGCCCGCCTGGGGAGTTTGGCATGTGCCCTCCCTGGGCCTCCTGCAGGCCTGAGGTCAAAGTAAATAAAGGGGCGATCGCGGACCGCCTCCAGCAACCCCCTTACCAGCCCCTTCTCCTGCACCCCAGTAGCAGGAATCGGCCTCTTTATGCAGTCACCACGCCCTCCCTGAGCTATCCATACCTCCACTGCAACATGCCGCCTTTTTCTGCGTTCTCCCGCTCCACGTTGAGACATGAGGCCAAGGCCTTTTTTTAATCAACGGAGTCTAACAAGGCAGCCCAGCTGAGCTGTAGCATGTGAAGTATGGAGGTGATGCATGAATTTTCATCATAAACGATGGGAACACGTACCCTTGAAATGTACTGCTGGGCAGCACTTGAATTGCTTTTAAACATATACACCAGATATGGTGACTTGCAGAAATATTTATTCAACGTTCCTCTCATGAGCTTTCCCTGCATTTTGTCTGTTCAGAGGCACAAACTCCTTTGCATTATGGTGGGATTGTATGTGATAGAGCAGCACAAAGTGGCACAGAGAGACAGACAGAGAGAGAGGATTTTTCCAAGTATTGCCACAGGCTCTCAGTGGCATTTTGGACTTTGAAAGGGCCAATCTAATTCATAAATATGCTTGGATCAAAAGGGTTCCATGGTACCAGGGGCTGTGTGTTTTGGGCTCTTGTCCTGCTGGAAGGTGAACCTCCACCTGAAGTCTGAAGTCTTTTGCTGTCTCCAACAAGTTTTCTTCCCGGATTTCCCCATATTTACATCTATCCAGTATTAACTCTGCCCAGATTCCTAGTGTCTGGGCTATGAAATAACTCTGACATCATTATGCTACCACCACCCTGTTTCACTCAGGGGATGGGTTACACTCTAAGCACCATCTTCCATGTGTTTGCTGTGTCCCCTATATGGCTCATAGCAAAGTGTCCTTTTTGGCTTTCTTTCAACGATGGCTTTCTTCTTGCCAATTTTATATGAAAGCCAGCTTTATCATGCAAGTTTTGGTATCGATGAATTCTTGCACCTGAGCTCCAACTCCTTCAGAGCTACCGTGGGCTTCTTGGCTGCTTCTCTAAACTTCTCTTCAACTGAAATCCTCGGTGAACAGCTGCATTTATACTGAGATTAGATGAGACACAGGGGGGATTCTTTACTAATCAGCTGTCATCTAAAGGCAAGAGGTTGCTTTGGAATTCATTCAGAGAGATCCGAATAAAGTGTTAAATACCTCCATTTTCTTATGTTGATAACCATCCAGTACTTTGTGTTGGTCAACCACCTAACATCCCAATACAATTGAGCATAAAAAAAGTTTGAGGAGTGTGAATACTAAATCTCTCTGTACCATTGTGACGCACCACGTCACACACATGCATACATTTACACACTGACATGCCTTTAATGTAGTTTGATCCATCCTGCATCTTACATGGATTACAGGCAAGCACACGTACATAAACTCAAACATATGTGAATGCCGGTACCCACACTTTCTCCTGTAATGAAATCCAAATCTCCATTTCATTCAAGCAGGCGAATAAAGCGAGCCGATTGATTTCAAGTAGACAGGGTGTTGGGCAAACAGTTAGCATTCCCCCTATAGGTGTAGAAAGTGGAAAATGGTTTGCACGTAATAAAAAACAATAGGAAGCCGTAGAGCTTGCTGAGCTCATAGCAGGAGCTGCAGGATTTGCAGTATGAGCTGAGTGCTTAGCAGACTTGTAAGCCCGTGTTAAATGCCTTCTCATCTGTAGTGGAATAAGCTCGCACCTTATTCCCCTGTATGGTTTTACCAGTGTAATAAAGCAAACTTTCACTCATGTTACACATTTTGACACCCTCCCCCCTCCGAATGCATGACGGTGACTCATCTGGCGCTTTGAAACATCTGAAATCGTTTACAACAACCCACAAAAGAACACTATGCCTACATCCTCTAAGTTAACGTCAGGGCAACGACGGCACATGGAGAACGACACCCTTTCTCCTCCTCTGCCTCCTCCATCTTTTCCCATCCCTCCCGTTGGAGGAATTCCCAACCCTCTCCGCAGGTAGCCAGCCAGTTAAGACCAGCAGAACATGTGTTTCCCTTTCCTGTTTGGGTCAAAGCGGGGTTGTCCATTTATCCCCAGTGATATAACGGCCCGACTCACCTGCTCAAATGCTTTGTATAATGTGCCGGACCCTCACAACAGTTGATGAATTCCACTCATCCAAGTCTGCATAGATAGGAAGATAGAGGACAGGATGAGGATGGAAATGAAAGATGGGGGAGAGAGACTAAGAGACCCCCCTCTGGTGCTACCAGACGCATCTCGTCTCAGCCAGTTTGCAACTCAATCAGAGACATGTGCAATGTTTGGAGAGGATTTGTATGTTATGCCATCCCCCCCCCCCCCCCCCCCCCCCGGTTTCAGATGTTCGAGCCAGGGATGGTTTTGAACTTTGACCACAAAGTTATGAATTTTCCTTTTTTAGACTCAAAGGAACTCAAGGAAAACATTTTCGGGAGAAAGTACACAGGATATTCAACTTTCAAAGCCAGCTCATATTAAGCGGGGCTGTTGTGCTTTTAGCCATGCTGTTTCCTCAAGTTGGTTAAGTCCATTCTTTAGAACATCCATAATATTTATGTAAGGAGCTCAGACTACCCAAAACACAACAATATTATGATTCTTTCATTTATTTTGTTAGGAGTTTAAGGAGTTTTTGAGGTACACAAATATTTACAAATTTTACATTTTGTGTTCAGATAAAATTTGCTGATGTCAGCCAAATCTTATCATGCCAGAAACAGGGGGAGCTATTTACTAGAAGTGAAAGGGACACATAAATAAAAACAAATGAAATAAAGTTGTATGGCTTGGCCATGAATGCTAAAAGTGCTCTCACTTTTTTTCTCTGTAGAAGACACACCCGGCAGAATGATTATGTGTTGAGGTTCGTATTTTTCCTGGCAGAGTGTTTGATGGAGTTATTGCCACCATTAAGTATACATTTTCTCTCTTTCTCTTCTTTCCATAGAAAGTATTACTGGCACAGTGTTTTCTGTGCTTAGCCAAGTCTCTCTCCTTGGCACAGCCAGGAGACTCTGTGGTGGCTTCAGCCATCTTCTACGGTGCGGTGTGTTGGAGCAGCAGTTTATCTACGGCTGAGAGGAAGCGGTTAGACAAGTTCATCAGGAAGGCCAGCTCGGTTGTAGAATGCCCCCAGGGAAGGTGGACTCTGGCAAAAATAACATCACCGTTGGACAGTGTCTCCCACCCCACGCCTGAAACAATTTCAGAGCTGGAGATCTCCATGAACGACAAACTGCTGCATCCTAAATGCACAAAGGTGCGTTATCGCAGGTCTGTCCTCTCTGAACCTCATTACCATCACTGCTCCCAACACAATCCGTCAGTGTTTCTCATCTCTGCTGTTTTTGTCTTTTTTTCATTCTTGTAGGTGGTCATAAATTGGTGTTGTTCCTTGCATAAATATACAAACATGTTTTGCAGATTTCTTAAAATCACCCTACTCGGTTACACACTGATTTTATTTCATAGTATGCTAGTTTTAAAAATTGTAAGGTGGTTTTTTTTTCTCTCCTTATGATCCAAAATTTGTTCTTCGCCGCTGGTACAGCTGAGTTCCCCTCTGTGGGACAACAAATACGTTTTCTATTCTTCTATTCAGCCAAAAACAGATACGGCTGCCATTGCTGTGTGTACTATCTAAGCTTTTCTATCACTTTCAAAGTACTCCTAGCTCAGTGTTTCTGTGTCTTTGAACAGGAACATTTCCTTGATGAATCCACTGCTGCCATACTTGCTTAGTTTCTCTTTTCCCTAGTAAATGATCCTGGCTTAGTTATTCTATGTTTGTCGGTGATTATTTCCTTGATGAAGCTGTTCATGAAGTTGTTGCTGCCATTAAATAAGATAAAATAAGAAAGACATTTATTTTCCCACAATGGGGAAATTTTGGGTAAATATGAGTTACCTCTTTGTTTGGCTTTTCCTATAGAAAGTACAACTGGTTTAATACTTATGTGTTTAGATGTGGCTCTGTGAGATGAAGTCACTGATGTGGGTGTTCCTGCTGTTGTCCTTAAGTTTATTCTTTCCTTTTAAGATCTCCTGGCTGAGTGATTTTGTTTTAGGGCGAAAGGCGGGGTACATCCTGGACAGGTCTATCTCAGGGCTTTTATTATTATTATTATTATTATTATTATTATTATTATTATTATTATTTTGTATGAAGCCATCGACATAGCTTTTTAGGGTGTCATTGCCGCCAAGTAAACTTGGAAGCAGCTTCTTCCCAAGAGCTGTGAGGGCAATCGCCCCCTGATAGGAAACTGCAGTCCAACGCTTTAAAATCACCCCACTGCTAATAGCCTGTCATACGTTATAATTCACCTTAATGTTGCTTCCTACTTGCACAGTCATCTCTGAATATCTAAATGCATATTGCTGTAGACAAAGCCTCAGATCATCACCTCATGTCTGTTATCTCTGACTTTCCTGAATGCTAAAAAAAGTAACCCTTGTCCATTGCCTGTTTGTTTGTCAGTTTTTGCCTTCATTATGTGTAACGCGAACCGGAGTAGCCAAAGAGAAATTTTGCCGCGGTGTCAAATAAAATATTCTGTTCGATTAACTTTGCTTGCTCTAATTTTCTTGCCTATAGAAAGTCCTCCTGGCTCACTGTTTATGTGTTTATCTGTGTTTCTTTTTGGACAAAGCCATGGGGATGAATTGGTACCCTATAAGTGAACTGAATGAAATTAAAAATATACTTTCAATAGTCACTCGGGAAAATATTTTAATTACATTAACTGAGTTCACTTTTATCTACAATCTTAGTGAAAGAGTAATTTTTTTTAAAGTCTAGAAAAAAAAATCATCCTGCATGCACGATTAGCATACGGTTGTGCATGCAAGTCCCTCTAACAACAGTTGTAGACAAGCCGAGTTGGCTGCAGCACTAATGAGACATAAAACGAAAAAAAAAACAATAATATCACTTAGATATCAGAGTCTGAACTTAATGTTTATCAGGTGTCGTGGCGCCCATGACACAGTGCTGAGTAAGACTCACGACAGGAGGCATCCTCTTGGCCCCGTTACCAGCATGTGGCCACCGACTGGAGCTGAGAGGCGAGACAAGAGATTAAGGAGGCAAAGAGCTTTGTCTGTGTGCCCTCTTTGCTGCAAACCCAAGCCTGTTCCCTTGCCACAACACATACACACATGCACACACACACACACACACACACGCACATACATCGTGGTCCCATTTTTTCTTATTACCGTAAGCACGAAGAGAAAGGAAAGGGTGAAATAGTACTTACTAATGGACCAAAAATGTACCTAACTCCCTAGCTTTTGACTTTCCGAAAGCCCTGAAAAACCACGCTCTCACCAAATCTGTTCTCTGTCCCACTGTTAAGGACTACATTTAGTCAATCATACAGTGCCCTGTAAAGGACTGGATTTCGGGACATCTTGCAGGACCGGATGAAATGTGAGTTAATGGGTAGAGAGTTGGTGGCTGAGTGAAGAAACCAAGGAGAGTAGGTAGTTAAAGAGCAGAACAGTGCCTTAGGGGTACTCAGTGAATCCGGACTCACACTGGGAAAAGTGTATTTATCAACTTAATAGCAGGTGTCTGATTGAACATGACTATGATTACAGTAAGTTGTTCCTTCTTTTGGCTCCTCTTCTACCTCATCACGCTCCCCCTCTCTCCACTCCCTCCTGCTTTCATCTGCGCCATCCACCACCTTCTTTTAACAAAACATTATACGGTGGCTGCTATTGTCAACACAAGATGGCCTTTTTTTTTTTTTTTTACAAGAGTGTAGTGTGAACTAAAGCCCTGCTTATTATAATTTTTAATTACGAGTAATGTCAACAACTTGTATGGGAAATGACGTATCTAACATGTTGAAGCAGTAATTTCCTACATTTTCAATACAGAATACGGCTTGAGGTTGAGAGCTAAAATGTAGGGTTGTCGTGCAGGTGCAAGATACAGCAGCATTCATGGCATTATAAAATCATTAGTCCTTGAAACCTTTTTAAAAAAGTTGTTCTCAGCTCATCTGGGGAAGGGTGTTGCATATTTGCTTTGTCTAAAAATTCTGTGGTGTGCAATATTTGTTTTAATCCAAACATGTCTCAAAGCACAAATAAAGTGTGTATAAATATATGTGTTTGCTGATTTCTCTAATTCATAATGTTGCGTTTGGGACAGACATGAAGGAAAAGCAGGCTCCTCAGAGGCATAGGTCCTTTTCTGCGAGGGAAACATTTGAATAAACAACACCGACTTGTGGAATAAGGGGAGAGGAAGCTATTTAGCTGATAAGGCAGGGAAGGCCCTTCAGGTGTCTCCTGCTCCACTGCTGTGTAAATGAGCTCCAATTAAACAGGCGGCCTCTTGCTCCGGGTCTCCCCGCAGCCCTCCCCAGCCTCCTCCACCGCTAAAGCCTCCCCCAGCCCCTTGCTGCTCGCCGTAAGGCTCAGCCCACCCCACGGCTCCTGCAGCTGCTCATTCACTCCCAGTGTCTGTTTCTAACTCACACTGCGTGACCCAAAGGCCTGCTCAACTTGTGTGTGTGTGTGTGTGTGTGTTCACAGTTTTCTGTTGGTGTGTTTGCTTTTCTTTGCATTTCTCCGTGTTTGGAAGCCCCGCAGCATTTCAGCCTGTTGTCATCTGCTGATAAGTGATGGAGCGATCTAAGTGCTGCATCCCTCCATCAGTTTTCTCTGTTCATATTGCTCTGATTGCTCTGAAATTAAAAACTCACTGTTCTTTAAACACAAAGTAAAAAAAAAGAGAAAAAAAAGAATGCCTTATTTTTAATACTAATCCTCTTTTGGGTACCAAAAGAACGTTAATAGTTTGCAAACATTGTCTGATTCCTCAGAAGGCCTTTGCCATAGAGCAGCAGGGGCCAGAGAGCAGCGGGCGTTTTGGCCAATTAGATGAGGTGGTGATTTAGGTGAGCAGATTGGAAAAGTCACTGCTGGCTGCTGGCCAGGCCACTGGGTTGCAACCCCCGGATCAAGAAACCATGCCACAATTCCTGGAGGACCGAAGCAAGAAAACAAGACAGAAGGGAATTAAGGTTTTATTAGCATTCCTGCAACAATCTGGGAAAAGTCTGTTGAATCGTTAATTCTATTTTTATAATATCATAACTCTTTTTTGTGCATATATCATTTTTACATAATTTCCTGTTCAATTTTGGATGGTCTTAGGATAACAACTAAATGTATTACTGTTTCCAACATTGAGACATATGCATGGAAATAAAGAAACTTGTTGTAGAAGAGTGAATAATTAATATCCGGCACATTATCTTGGACATAACTGCCTTAACACTACAACCACAATGGAAACAAGTTGTAATGGTCATGTCTTCAGCAGGAATGCAAGCTATAACAAACACATTATTTCCCATTTGTCCCATGAAGAGGAAGAAGTTGGTATAAATGTTATACAGATGTTGTAGGATGAATATTGGACCGACATCCAATCAGCTTCGTTTCTGAGGAAAAGGCTTTGACATGGCTAACTAGGTGGAACCTGTGAATGAAAAGCACAGGACTAAAGCTCTGACACAACTGAAAATATTCACTGTTATTTATTAATTTTGGCTTTATTGTGATGTTTTTGCTTGTGTCTGACAGTTATGCACAAAAATACACAAGTTAGTTACTGTTAAAAGCAATATTTATTATCATAAAAAACCTTGTGAAGCAGAAGAGTTGCTTACATGCTAAAATTCTTACTACCGACAAGCATGGTCCACTGGATGGTCTGGCATTTGATCTTCCATTTTAGTCTGCCTTTCTATTTATCTCAGCTTTATGTGGTACTTTTCCTTGGAGCCAAGAATCTGGACAAGACTTCTTGTACAGTCCCGTGGCAGGAACTGTTAGGAAGAGATACCACTGATTTTATTGGATTACGAGAGATTCGTTCTTTTCAGTTTAAAGTGTATCTCACTCCAAAATTAATTTGTTTGCAGATAAACTGTAAAAACCGGGCCTAAGGGTGCTACTTTAATGTTATAGTGCAGTTTTTTACATTTTTCTGGTAACTTGTTTAGTTCTGCAATATTTATGTTAAAACTGTGTTAGTGCTATTGCAGTTGAATTTTACTATTGGTTCAAATGGTACATGCTTTTTTCACCATAGCCCTATGTTTGATGGGTGAAAAATCCTCCACCCCAAAAGACAAATCTGGGGAAAAACCATCAGATCTTACACCTGGTCACTCAATATTTCAACAGGTCACTTTCCCTCGTATTGACCACCGCAGCAACAAGCACTGCTTAAAACTCCCACCACCCGTCCGTGTCTCTTGGAACCGCCCACTTTGGGGGCATTTTTTCAAAATGTTTCTGGGGACGGGTTTAAGCCATTACATTGGGGTGAGTTATACTTTAGGGAATCTCAATATCATCACACAGCTGGGTCATTCATGAAAGTATTGATGCCCAATCCACTGTTTCCTATGTACTACAGTAGTCCATCACACACTGTGGATCCAGATAATGTAATTGTACAAATATTCTCATGTCCTAGGATGTTGCTTCAAAGGTTTTGTTGCTGTCAAAAATTGCTTTTAAATTTACTTTAAAAGACACTGGATATGACAATCATTTATTTTTATGCCAGACTTTCAAAAGTTTTAGGTTATTTGGCTATAAAACATAATTTTCCTTTAAGTGTTGGAGCTAACAGTTTACACCACATTAAGTTGAACAAAACCTTTAGTTCTTTTTTTTCTATTGTTCTAAAATCTGCACAGTTTTACATTATGAGAGAACAGAGTCTCCAACATGGCCTAGGTAAAGAAGATGGCAAAAACCAACAAAACACATAAGCCTTTAAGCAGATTTTAAGTCTGCTTTAAGTCCATCTCACACACAAAAACTGCAATGAGTTTAACTACAATATATTTACAGTGAATACAACCCTTAACTAAGGGTTTTAGGAGGAAATTCCACCTGAAATTACATAAATGAGGTATAGCTCCATAGGTATAAAGTATAAATGCAATTTTTTCAGTGGAACCATTATTGCAATTGTAACTATGCCTAATTTATTGGTGACTGAAGAAAGAAAAATTAAAATTTTTGGAGCCTCGTCCAAATTTCTTTCTAAATAAACATTACAAAATACCAGGTAAACCCTTTTGAAAATCTAGGAAAAGCATCCGAATGTATACAATCAATCAATCAATCAAGAAGCTTTATTGTCATTATTTGTTACTATAATAAATGTTTGGGTTTCACAGACGCCGATTCATAATGCACATAATTACACATAACATGCAGACATAACAAGACATAATCTTTCCAAATGTTTAATGTTTAGCAGCTAATGGACTCAAAGTCAGATAGCAGTCTACAGTACTGTGCAATAAATTTAGTTGCAGAATTGTGAGATTTGCATGGATGTCTGAACAGACAGTCCTTGATAGATGATTGTTGATTGTTTTGCAAGTGAGAGACAGTATAAATGATTTTGCAGCCCCCCAGTCAGTTGTGACAGATGGCCGTTCACGCTGAGCCTGGTTCTGCTGAAGGTTTTTCTTCTCGTTGAAGGGGAGTTTTCCTCTCCACCGTCTCTTCATGCATGCTTGGTATGAGGGATTGCTGCAAAGCCATCATGTAGATGACTGTCCCTGTGGCTCTATGCTCTTTCAAGAGGAGTGAATGCTGCTTGACAAGACTCGATGCAATCTGTTGGGTTTCCTTAGATAGGAAACCTTTTGATCAATCTGTCTATGATTTTCATTGAATTTGACTTTGTAAAATGCCTTGAGATGATGTGTTGTGAATCAGTGCTATATAAATAGCTTTTCAGCTTTTCAGCAGAGGGCGAAAGCCCTTACAGGAATGGAGGAAGCTCTTTTTAAGTCTGTCAGTTTTTGATTCAATGTTACTGAATGATTTCCCTTTGGAAGTTGGAAGTTACACAAACAAAGTGTATTGCCTGGGTGGGTGGCCCTTTTCTGGATTTATGCGGCATAGACTGAGTCTAGGTCCTGTAGACAGCATCCCACAATACCCTGTGCTGTCCTCACCACCATTGCTAAATCCTTTCTCTCTTGCACTGTACAGGTCACACTCAGAGACAAAATACTTTCTATTGTAGCTCTGTAAAGGTTTTTTAACAGCTTAGTGGAAAGCCCAGTCTGTTTCAATTTCCTGAGAAAGAAGAGCCGTTGTTGGGCCTTCTTCATCAAGTGGGAGGTGTTCAGTTCAGGAGAGGTCGGAGGAGATTTGAATGCCCAGGAACTTTTTGCTGCCTATACGCTCCACCACCTCCCCCTGTATGCAAAGAGGAGCGTGTTCAAGCTTCCTAGAACTCTTGTAGTCCACTATGACCTTGGTCTTGCTAGTGTTCAGGATGAGGTTGTTCCTGGAGCATCGCTGTGTCAGATTATGGACCTCATTTCTGTAGTGGATCTAAACATTTGCTCCAGATGAGTCAGAGCCGTGTGAAGTGCTAATGAGACAGTATCCTCTGTATCAATTTCACATGCTGTTGTGAAAATGGAATAGACAACAAGTAGACACTATAGACAATTAGCAAGACACCCCCAATAAAGCAGTGGTTCTGCAGGTGGTGACCACAGACCACTTCTCAGTTTCTCTGCTTTCTGGCTGATTTTTTGGTCACTTTTGAATCCTGGCGGAGCTTTCATTCTAGTGGTAGCATGAGACAGAGTCTACAACCCACACAAGTGGCTCAAGTAGTGCAGCTCATCCAGGTTGGCACATCAATGCGAGCTGTGGCAAGAAGGTTTGCTGTGTCTGTCACTGTAGTGTCCAGAGCATGGAGGCATTACCAGGAGACAGGCCAGTATATCAGGAGACGTGGAGGAGGCCGTAGAAGGTCAACAATCCTGCAGCAGGACCGCTACCTCCACCTTTGTGCAAGGAGGAACAGGGGGAGCACTTCTAGAGCTCTGCAAGATGACCTCCAGCAGGCCACAAATGTGCATGTGTCTGCTCAAATGATCAGAAACATACTCCATGAGGGTGGTATGAGGGCCCGACATCCACAGGACGGGGTTATGCTTACAGCCCAACACCATGCAGGACGTTTGGCATTTGCTAGAGAACACCAAGATTGTTAAATTTGTCACTGGCGCCCTGTGCTCTTCACAGATGAAAGCAGGTTCCCACTGAGAACATGTGACAGGCATGACAGAGTCTGGAGACGCCGTGGAGAACATTCTGCTGCCTGCAACATCCTCCATGACTGGTTTGGCAGTGGGTCAGTAATGGTGTGGGGTGGCATTTCTTTGGGGGTCCGCAGAGCCCTCCATGTGCTCTTCAGTGGTATTCTGACTGCCATTAGGTACAGAGATGAGATCCTCAGACCCATTGTGAGACCATATGCTGGTGTGGTTGGCCCTGGGTTCCTCCTAATGCAAGACAATGCTAGACCTCATGTGGCTGGAGTGTGTCAGCAGTTCCTGCAAGACGAAGGCATTGATGCTATGGACCAGCCCACCCGTTCCCCAGACCTGAATCCAATTGAGCACATCTGGGACACATCGCTCCATCCAAAAAACGCCACAATGCACCACAGGAGTTGGTGGATGCGTTAGTCCAGGTCTGGGAGGAGATCCCTCTGGAGACCATCCACCATCTCATCAGGAGCATATCCAGGCATTGTAGGGAGGTCATACAGGCATGTGGAGGCCACACATGCTACTGAGCCTCATTTTGACTTATTTTAAGGACACTACAACAAAGTTGGATCTGCCTGTAGTGTGTTTTTCCACTTAAATTTGGACTGTGGCTACAAATCCAGACCTTCATGGGTTAATAATTTTGATTTCCATTGATAATTTTTGTGTGATTTAATTATATCAGATCTATAATGTGTAATTTTAGTGTTCCCTTTATTTTTTGAGCAGTTTATTTTAGGCGCATCCTCTCAAAGCACTTCATGATGGCTTTGTTAGGGCAACAGGATGGTGGTCATTAATTTATATATCCATATATTGACCATAACTACAGAATATTTTGAGTGAATCAGTTGAAGCATATTTGTTCCACAATTTTGTGGGAAGTGTGCCAGGGAGAGCTGTGATTTTCTTTCAATATAGCCAAATGTGCCAAAACTGTGCCAAGTGTGTTTTTCACCTCATAAAATGGAATCTAGTAAAATAAAAGTGCTGATTTCTATTGTAGAACTGCTTATGGGTATGACATCATCTGGGGTCATGCCATTTACCCCTTGCATCATCAAGATGCATCAAGATACATCTTGTGTAATGATTCTGGCACTGGAGCTGATTCTGCTCACAATTCACACCCCTGTCCAGTCTCCACCCCTCTGCAATCAACTTCTACTGGCTTCACCTGTCTTCACCTGCATATAAGCTCCGTCCAAGTTAGCCTCCAGTGCCAGATTGTCTCAAGCCACCCGTAAGAGCATTCCAGCGTTCCTTGTCTGCCTGTCTGTGTCTGACCCGATTCTGCCCTCCGTTTCCGAGCCTGCCTGTTCCCTGTTCTGACCCCTGCCTGAGATTACCGGATTTCTGCCTTGCCCCTGCGATTATTCTGAGCTTGCCTGTTTTTGGACCTGGACCGGACCTGGACCTGCTCTTCGGATTTCCCCTCTGTACTTCTGCTGGATTATTGGACTCCCCGTTACCGGACCCGGACTGCCCCTGGACAACGTCTCTGAAAAGTCCCTTACTGCCGGAGGGTCGCTCTACGGCTCCTGTCCCCGAACTCTCCCCCCTGTCTCTGGCTGATTCTCTGCGCCCAGGCTCCTCTCGTCATCAGGTTAGTCTCTCAGTCTGCTCCACATTGCTAACCCGTCACTGCAGCCTCTAACCTGTCCCTCTGCCTCCAGGAAGCTCCAACCCGTTAGCGAGAGCTGCACGCTCTAGAGCCAACGCTGATCAACCCTGCTTTTTAATAAACATTGAAAACGTCACTGACCTGTCGTGGTTGAATCTTGGGTCCGAACCCGGTACATCACATCTTGATGACGTATCTTGATGCATCATCAAGATAAATAATGTACCATTGTGTTCAGGATTATATCAATGATGCACAAATGCACAAAGAAAATCATAAGCTCAATTATGTACAGAAATGATGTCAATGGATATGGTGTTACGAAGCTTTACAAATCTCATAAGGGGATTTTAAGCCAGTAGACGTGTGTTTTGTGTAGTGATTTTTCTAAAGATCTGTAATGTTTAGAGGACCTTTGAATCTCATCAGTTATCTTTAAATAGCTGTAAAGCCATAAGTAATTGAGTAAAAGGAAAAATAAAGTAAAACTGTGGGATTGTTTTGGAAACTGGGCCCATCAGGTTTAAAGGGTTGTGAAAAAGTGTATGGCTCTGACATGTAATTTTAGTATTTTCAAGTTTGTTTTTGTATGAGAGTCCAGTACTGAAGCTGTAAACATCCCTCTGTCTTTTAGATTAAATATGTTAAAATATAGTTTCAAGAGTCCTTTTATTACTACAGAAGTCTACAATAGAAACACCACGTCGTTCAGGAAAAAAACCTGGGAGAACCACCAGGGGATGCGGTCAATTCTTAACATTAGTTTAAAGCAGGTGGTTTTTAGCTGGCTAGTTTGAGGAGCCTCCACCTACCCATACAAATGGTTTCAAAATTCAAATGATTAAGCATTTTCGGAATATGTGAAAACCATTTTTATGGATCCCTAACATCAAGGTGTTTTTGTTTTGGAAGAAAAGAAATCATGTTTTTAGCTGGCCTGACATGTTGACAGAGTTTCTTTATAAAGGTTACCAAACATCACATGGTTACAAATACATTAAAGAAGAATTCAAACTATTTTGTGCCATAATTTGAGTTTCTTGGCAGCAAAATACTAACAGTAACAGATCAACAGTATATATATACAGGACTGTCTCAGAAAATTAGAATATCGTGAAAATGTATACTAGTAGGCTATTCAACCAATCACTTGAATCGTCTAAAAATCTGAATCGTTGAAAAACATTCAGCTTGGTTCAGTAAACTAAATCACAAGTATGGGGAAGACTGCTGATCTGACTGCTGTCCAGAAGACCATCATTGACACCCTCCATCAGGAGAAGACACAAAAAGAAATTTCTCAAAGAGCAGGCTGTTCACAGAGTGCAGTTTCAAAGCACATTCACAAAAAGTGTGTTGGAAGGGGGAAATGTGGCAGGAAACGCTGCACAACCAAGATCTGGCACTTGCCCACAGTGTCAAAACCACCAGTAACTGGTGTACTGACCATGGCATTACTGTCCTTGATCGGCCTGCCAATTCCCCTGACCTGAACCCCATCGAGAATTTGTGGGGTATTGTGAAGAAGAAGCTTAAAGACACCAGACCCAACAATGCAAATGAGCTAAAGGCCGCTATTGAAGCATCCTGGGCATCCATAACACCTCAGCAATGCCACAGGCTGATTGCCTCCATGCCACGCCGCATTGATGCAGTAATCTGTGCAAAAGGATTCCCAACCAAGTACTGAGTGCATTAATGGACATTTTCAAATGTTTGATTTTGTTTTGCTGTTATTTTTTTTTTACTTGGTCTGAGGAAATATTCTAATATTTTGAGATAGGATTTTTGAGTTTTCTTCAGCTGTACGCCATAATCAGCGATATTAAAACAATAAAAGGCTTGCGATATTTCAGTTGATTTGTAATGAATCCAGAATGTATGACATTTAATGTTTTTTAATTGCATTACAGAAAATAAAGAACTTTATCACAATATTCTAATTTTCTGAGACAGTCCTGTATATATATATATATATATATATATATATATATATATATATATATATATATGTGTGTGTGTGTGGTACAGAAGTTAAGGATATACATATCCTGCTGTATATTTGTTTAAGGCTCTTACTTCGAAGTCAGGAAGTTGTTTTTGTGATATTATAATGCAAAATTTGCAACATTTAAAATGTTTATGTGGCATCATTTTAGGTATTCCTGTAAAAAAAGTGTAAATGTAAAGTAAATTGTAACAAAAGTAGCCCCCAGCAGCACAATAGTTAACATCTGCTTTGTACCTTGACATCTAAAATACAAACCTGAACAGGGTCATTTACCCCAGAAAATAATTGTTTTAAACATAGTTTAAGATTTATAAAACTTTTCTTCTATTTGTCATAGACACTGCCCCCATTAAAACTACAGTGGGAGTCAAAACTTGAATATAAAACATTAAAAGATTTTAGTATCCAAGGCAACTTTAGCTAATTATTTCTGCACTAAATCCTGAACATGTACAATTATGTATTGTGCATGGCAATAAAATGATTAAGTATTAAAGTTGGAATGCATCAATATTTCCCCGTCTCATGAAGTTGAAAATTCACTCTGCATCAAATCTGAAATTGCCTCAGTTTATGTCAGAGCCGCTACTCAATCTGTTTCCCAGTTCAGTCCCACTTACCGTAAGATGAGGAAACAATTACTTGCACCTTCTCGAGGTGTATAGGACCTGTCAGCGGTGCTTCGTGCATAATACATACCTGACATTCTCCAAACGTTACCTGCCACGTGTAACCAGTCTCACAGTAAAAGGTATTTGTCTGCACCCCTGCTGCTCCAAATGCTAGATATTTAAAATTAATGGCAGAGATTAAGATACCTTAAAACCCACAAATGGTATATTTAAATATTAAGTCACATGTAATTAAGCAGGGAGAAATATTCATTCCTGTTGTCAGGGCAATTATAACAATTTCCATCAAGGGATTTCTCAGCTTGACTTTTGTTCTGAGAAATAGTGATTAACATTACGGCTAATTGAAGTCATTTTCCTAGACTTGGGGTCTTTCTCATCCCCGGCCATAGGAAATGAGGAAGCTGGACAGAGCACCAGCAGCGGGTCAGTAGAGGTCTTAACAATTTGATTTTCTCTTCTCTGGTTTCTTCCTGTGAACATATTTGACTGTGCATGGGGGGTCATCCGCAGGTGTCCGAGGTGGTCAGTTCTGCGAGAGGGAGCGGCAAATCAGTGGACAGTCGGAGATGAGGACTCAGTGGGGAAACGTCACTTGGGTTAGCAGCCATTTCCTTGAATCACTTAGGGGAAAAAAAGGAATTATTGGTGTGATCTTCGCCTTGTTGGGTGGTAACGGCTTGTTAAGACTCACAATGTTGTTTTTTTCTTATAATCAGACAACATCATTAAAACTACAGTGGGAGTCGAGCTTTTAAAGTCATAATTGGAAACTTTATGGACAATTTTATGGAAATCAGTTACTTTTGATAGAATAATTTAAAATCACCCACGATTTAGAAGAATATAAGTTAATGATTCCACTTGAAATAATCAATATTTAAACAAAAGTGCTGATAGGTTGCTTATATATTTCAGATGACACTATGGGACTTCCTGTAATGGACTAGAAACCTGGGAGGAAAACCAGTAAGGTTGATCAGGACACTCCTGACAGAAACGTTGCAAAAGGCTCGAGACTGGAGTCCAGAATAATTAAGCCCTTACACAAACCATCCATATATAGAGTTTCAATGAAATAATTTAATTTATATCAAAGCAAAATCATATGTAACAACCTCTTGGTCAAGGTCCAGAGCTAAATCCAATTGACAATCTGTTGCAAGACTTGAAAATGTCCCACCCTTTCTGATTGAGTTTTGAGCTATTTTACTATGATGAATGGCAACAATTTTAGTTGATGATGCATAAAGCTAGTACAGCTATACATTAAAAGGCATATGGTTGTAATTGTAATGAATGTGTGTCATACACAAGTGAGAGGGGCCGGACACAAATGCTTGCCATACTTCTGATTATTTTTTGTAAAACATGTTGAAAACAGTGTGTCATTTTCTCTCTACTTTCTTATTATCCACTTCTCTGTGTGGGTCTATGACATAAAATCCCAATGAAAATACTTTACATCTGAGCTTGCAATGAGGCAAACATTTTAACAAGTTCAATGGGTATAAAACGTTGATACTCCACCAGTTGTGGCTACCCACTGCTTTATCAGGTATTTTAGAGAGGGGACTTTGAACATTAGTACGCTCAAGACCTGCTGCATTGTAAAAAGTCTGTCAGTGTAAGACTACTTTGCATTGGCCCAGAGTTTGATGGGACATGCCTCCGTAGGAAATGATTCAGTTGCCACTATGTATATTAGTTTTAAAATCAACATCTCTGGCAGCAGCACACAAGGGGTTCTTATGTGCTGCAAGGATCTCATTTTGAACTTTCAGAGGTTTGACGCACAGTAGCATCCTGCCTTTAGTCAGTGTTTTTTTTTTAACTTTTGGAACAAACAACCCCTCAGTGAGTACTAAAATTACCAAGTAAGTCATTTTGACCAGCAGTTTCAAACAATAACCGAAAAGTTGCTTTTTTTTTAGACCAAATGCGATAAGAAGAAATCTTCTTGTCTGTTGGCACTGGATATTTGGTTCAATGATTGAGCATTCTTGTTGCACCATCAATCCATGGGGTCTACCTTGAAAAGTCAATGGGAGAGAGGAGGGCCAGACCATGCATGGGTTGTCAGTCTCCATTTGAACATACAAGGTTCCAAGTCCCATTTGATCTCAGAATTTGAAGTAGGAAATTTAAGATTTGTTTGCCAATCCTAACCTAAAAGTCCAACATTGCTGTTGCATGTTTGAAAGAAACTCAAACTATTGTGATGGGTTGTGTCTTATTATACCTTTCACACACACTGCACTGTGAAACCTTTTAATGAGCCATTTCATTTAGTGTATAAACACAAACTGCAATGAATATTGCAAATAATATTTAGACTGTCAACTAGCCCAGTAACTGGCATATTGAGCAGGCTTTCTGACTTAGAAATGGAGCATGGTTGGGTAAGGCATGATTCCCAGATCCACTTTACAACTTTAGAGGTAAATATTCACCAGCAGTTCTTCCTTGTTCTCTGTTGTCCACTTCAATTTATCCAGGAAGTTCTTGAAATATTTTTTAATGGGGGTTTTGTTTAAAGCAAGGATTAATGTTCATAAATAGATTATACATTATAAATGATTGACCCCAAAGGTTTGTCCCCCTTTGGATGATATAAAGACTTTGCTGTTGCTTGCTTGATCCGAAAAGGTCCACTTGCTACTGGAGACGGTTCATCTTGACACACAAATGCCGATTTCTACTGTTACAAAGTCCTAATAAGATGTTTTACACTTCTAAAGAATATGACCCGTCATATCCACAGTGGACTATTTTTACATTAGAAAATGTTTACAAGCTCCTAAATGTGGTATTAATAACTGGCGGAGTTGAGAATAGGTCTCAGTAATGCTGAGTGGGGTGAACCATAGAAAAAGGAGCAGCAAGACTAAGGCCAACATTGTCAGTCAAACTGATAAATTGGTATATTGAATTTCTGTTTTGGGTGACAAGTTCACAACTGCTGTTTGTCATTTATCAGAATTGTCATGCATTACTCCCAAGTTATTTACGTCATGATTTATCAAAGCCCAGCTGTACTATCTAATGGCTGCTGCACAGAAAGCAGTGCAGTAAATCAGTGGTACCTTGGTTAAAAAAGCTCAAATCAGGATATAATAACATGTCTTAATCAGCTGGTGTTCGTGTCAGATAGTGAAGCTCCATTTCCAAATGTGTCTCTGTGTAAGTAATACGCCTGCACACTGTCATGAGTGACACAGGTCTCTTTTCGACAGTGCCGTGACCCGTTTTAAAGAGCAACTCCAGCCGATGAGCATGTACGCAGCAGTTGTCCTCACACTGAATGTTATTACAGAGTAAAGGAAGGTCAGACTGCTGACTTGATGATACATGGGAAGCACTTTTAGATTAAAGAAAAAAAAGTCTTCTCTTTTTCGCTGTCGTGTCACATATTGACCTTGGCATTTTTGACAATAGCATCCATCACGCGTCTAAAACCGTGCCAAAAGGCAACGCTAGTCCGCCGAGCAGCCAAGTGAATCAGATTAAGGAATAACACCAGTAGATGGATGCTTGACGTCAAAGCAACAGAGGGATCAGTCTTCCCATCCCGTATGCATTCCACTTCCTCTGCAAACCCCCCACATACACGCAGTCTGGCTGGATTATGTTTCTCCAATTTTGACACTAATGATTAACGGCTGCGTGATTACAGTGTTTTTTAATCGATGCAGCGGTACTGAAGGGGTGATTAATAAAGAGGAGCGTTGAGAGGTTGTCGATTTAATCATCTGTTGACCGCATGGTCAATCAGTTTAGGAAATGATGATGCTTTGTCTCCCATGAAGTCACTTACTCATATAATTTCAGTACTATTCAGGTTCTTGGGGACAATCTTTACTGTAATTTTTTTTTAAAGTTAAATAAATGCAGTGAATAAATATAGCACCTTTCGAGGTATATTGACCACTCCAAGCACTTTGTACATATGCCACATTCACCCTATCACACAAATAATCAAACACTGATACATAGATGGTTAGGCATTTACCTGCCTAGCCCAGGGGAACATCAACATCTGACGGGAGGAAACTGGAATCAAACCCACAATTTTCAGATTGGAGGACAACTAATCTTCCCACTGAGCCACAGTTGCCCAGTGATGATATGTGGTGTATTTAATAACAAATAAGTAAAACACGTGTTAAATAAACTTGTAGTAATTATTTATCAAGCACTGATTTGGGATTTCTGATTTATTTATAGCCATTGGGACTAATGCGATACCAATTTCCCTCTCAATTATTACTCTGAATAATCTCATCTGATACATTTATCCAAAAACACAAGCAGAAGCAATACCAAGATAATTTTTTAAAATAAATTTAAAGTTAAGGTTGAAAGGTAAATATATATGATGTATGAAGCATGTTCATATAAGTTCCACAGAAATAGTGTAATTTAATCAAAGTTATTTGACTAAAATGTTTTAAAACAGAACCAAAAAAAAACTAAGTAAAAGTTTAGAAGATTTAGGATTTCAATTGAATTGGGTTGAAAATTGCATGAAATAACTGCAATATCATGAAAAAATACCCGATTAAATAGTTTAAATAAAACCAACAAAACTGGATCAGATTTTTTTTTCCTGAGTGAAATAGTGAGGTTATGATCTCCTCAACTTTTGGAAATGTTGGAGTTTTGTTGAGAAAATACAGGCGGCACAAAAGCAGAAGCCTTTTACATGGAGCCAACATGGAAAAAGACATTAACTCTGCACGTGTGGATGTGTGTGTGCGTGTTTCAGAGAAGGCTTGCTCTGCAGCACTCAGCTGGGAGCATCCAGTCACTGACCCCTGTCTTCCCGACTGCGTGGAGAAAACTCTTCAGCGTGCATGCATGTGTGTATCTTGTGCGTGCATCTGTGTGAGTGTGAAAGAGGAAGAGGAGCGTATGTCTGCAGGACGGAAAGTCAGCGAGACAGAAGTACAGCACAAAGAACAGAGGAGCATTGTGCACTTCAGACCCTCTTGTCCACATGCTGTCTGTACACAGCCCGAGGAGAAGTCCTGAACCGCACTGGCCTTTGCTCTTTGCACTGACACTGACTCACACAGGGCAACATGGCGGGCCTCGCTTTTTTTTCTTTTTTTTTTTGTCTGGCCTGGCCAGGTTCAACACATTCTCGAAACTGTAAAAACTGAAACTGGCAATTTTCATGGAGATGTTTCTAATTTACCTTTTATTCTTTTTAGAATAAATTGTGCATATTTTGTTGCTTTTTTTTTTACTGAATTCAGAACTTATTGCTGATTTGCTTAATTTGCTAAATGCAATGTCATAAAAATAATGAAAGCAATGTTTGAAATGTAAATAAAATATGAAACACATTAAAAAAAGGCAACAGATAGAAACATTTTAAAACGTCTTTTAACAATATCCAGCTGCTGATGATATTTTAAATAGAAATTTTGATATAAAGTAGAGCTTCATTAAAAATGTAACTGACATTGTAATAGAAAGAGTAATGAATAACGGTTAAAAATGTAAAAACATTTTCAACTGTTACTAATTGACAACAAAATTATAAAAACAATAGCATTTGCAAAGCCATTCATTTCTTTGTCCGCTGCAGCAACCATATTTTGAAATAAAAGCCTCTACGATTTTCCCATTTATTGGTCTCAGCGTGATGGGTGTTTTCCACAATCAAGTTTTACGGTGTGCCAGCGGGACCCTGTGTCCACGGGAACTCTCTGGAGAAAGAGGTGAGTACCAGATGCTGTGTTTGTCCTCTTGTGCTATCATGGCCACACTATCATGGATTTCTGTCCTATTTTACATTGTGTTTGGCCTCCCCGACCCCCGATGCTGCAAGACAACAGGATGGCACTGCAACAGCTGCATGATCTGCAGCCCTGTCCACTTTTAAGGGGATTTATGGGGTATTTTCTTCTGTTATGAGTCGAAGGTAAGGAAAAACATTGACTTACAAAATAACCTAAAATGAAGACAGCACTTTAATTTTTCTTATTTGATGCTGGGCGCATTAGGAGGGTAGCAACGTAGGGCTGCAATCCACGGAACAACATCAACCATGGAGCTGGAGCACCCTCTACTTATCACAAGTCAAAATGCAGGATGTCACCCCGCTTCCAAAATCCTCCCCATTCCTATGCCTGCAACTGTCTGAGAGCCAGGCCGCAGTCCCGCTCTCCAGAATTTTAACAGAAACCATGAGAAAGGAAGCAGCTTTAAAGGCTTCATCAACTGTGACCAACCGCCGTCAGCGGTAACCCGTGTTATACAGGCCGCAGTTATGACACCCTCAAAGGGCTGCCCCTGGGAAGGCGGGCGACAGGGAGGGGTTACAAGGGGGGGAACAGGGCCTCAGAAGTTTCCCACCTTCCCTTGAACCACAGCCGCATACCCTCGGCAGGAGGCGGACAGGGCCTGCTTTGAAAAATAACACCTTTGTGATCCCCTGTCTTTGGGGATGGACCATGGCCTGCAGATGGCTCTGGATGCGTGGATGGATGAAAAGGAGAGAAAAGAGCAGGAAGAAGAAGAGGAAAAACCAAACTGAACAATAGCACCAGGATTTTTATTTTTCAGAGGGGCTTGGAGATTTTTTTTTTTCTTTTCAGAAATTTTATTCTAATTTCTTGCACCTATGTAATTTGGACTGACCTTTGCACATACTGTACATGCAAAACACATTGCCCGCATTTTAGATTAACATGTGCCAGTCTAATAGGTGTATATTTCCTTGTAAATGTTTTAATACTCTTAAGTTTTTTTCACATTTTGGCAAGTTAAAACTACAAACCTTGATTTTACTCTTTTGGGATTTTATGTGATCGAACAACACAAATTGATACTTTTGATCAAGTGTAAGGGAAAGGATTCTGGGGTTTCGTTTTTTACAAATAAAGATTATAAAGGGGCCGTCCACATCTTTATTCCATCCCTTTTACTCCTATTCCCAAAATAAAATTCAGTTCAACTGACTGATGAATTCACTGGAATCTCTTTGATAAGGCAGAGGTTTGTTAGAAAATATATGTGAACGAACTGAAGCATAGAGCCAAGGAACACAGTAGACAGGTGTAATGCAAAGGTAGATTACAAAACAATGTCTGAATATTGCCCAGAGCACTGTTCAATTCATCTTCTGAAAATGGAAAGAGTATGGAAGAAATGCAGACCTACTAGCTGTCGACCAAAACTGACAGAAAGAGCAAGGTTAGCGTTCCAAATTCTGGAAGAGCTGCTGAGATATATAGCTTAGATGGGAGAAACTGTTGAGACAAAAACAACCAAAAATGTTTTCTAAAAAAAAAAAACTGGCCATGTAAGAGACTCAGCAAACATGTGGAGGATGCTGCAAGTTTAAAAGTTGTGGCAAAATGTAGCAAAATACGCATTACCATTCAAACTTTTAAATGTGTTGGTAACATGTGCTGTTGGGACACAAAAACAGACACAAAGAAGCTGGTCAAATATCATGGGAAGATGGAGTTTAAGACTTGAGGTTGTGGGGACAGAGGTGGCACAGGGGTAAAGCCTCCTTGACACTGCTGTCCCAGGTTTAAGTCCCAGCCTATGGAACTTTCCTGCATGACTTCCTGTCAGTTTCCTGTCAATTTAAGGCCTCTAGTACCACAAAAGTAAAGAAAAAAATTAAAACTGTGGTGAAGGTTTACCTTATAGCTTGACAACAACCCAAAAGCAATATTGGAATGATTTGAGTCATAGCATATTCATGTCTTGCAATGTCCCAGTCAAAGTCCAGACCTAGATTTTATCGAGTGTCTGTAGCAAGACTTCATCAGACTGACTTAAGCTGTTTTCCCATTGGGAATGGGCATTTCCGTCTCTAGATGAGCAAAGCTGGTAGAGACATATCCCTAAAGTATGGTGGCAAACATGCAGCAAAAGGCTGAATCTGTTACAAATGGCCCAACACAAACTCCCAAACACCTAAACATAAAAAACAAATGCAAAAATCTGCCATCACAGAAAATAGAAGGAAAATTAAAAATGCGGCAAGTATTGAAAACAACAGCAAGTCAAAAAAAAAAGCTGCAAACTCGCTTTAAAACACAGGAGTGTGCTTGTCCACTAGGTGGAGTAGGGGGGTCTGTAAAGACAAGCATGCTAATATTACCTACGTAAACATGCTGATGTCGTATAATATTACAAAAGATTAAATAGAGACATGAACAAAAACCTACTTTATCTTTTTTCCCCTCAAACATTCTTCTGGCCGTGACATTTAGTCTTTACAGAGAGCCTGGTCTCATATGACTTTATGGTTGACTCCCCCTAGTGGTCTGGTGACCTTGACTTTTTTTTTTTTTGCCTAACTCAACAGAGAAAATAGAAATAATTCTATTTTCTGTGATTGCAGCACTTCTCACTTTTTGCCTCACTTTGTCTATTACATGAAACTGAATGACTTGAAGTTTCTGGTTATAATTTGACAAAATGTGAAATGATTTAAAGGTAGAGTCGCCGATTTTTCCAGAAGTTTCCCCGTTCCCTTTCTTAATAGCTGCGCAAGTGCAAGACCGTCTTACCTACTCTTCCACTCTTCAGGAGGATTGCGTGAAAAAAATCTCCCAAATCCACTCTGGTCTTATTTTCTTTCTACTGAGGCCTTCCTCTTCTTCTCATAAACTTGTACGTGTTTTTTTTCTTGCAACTCTTAAACTTGTCCAAAGTATACAGTGAGAGCAGCAGAGCTACAATAAACGGCTAACACCGAAGCTAACCAAAGCTAACCTGATACATAAACACTAGAAGTGCGCATGCGCAGCCAGCAAGCGGAAACTAACAAGGAACGTGCACGCATATTAGCGTGTCAGAATGATTGGCATTTGGGACAACCAATAGATAAGGTGATACCTCCAGAGCTCAAGGGACAGAGGGGGGTGAGAGCAGGACCAAAACTCTGACCAATTCCTGTCATTCGGTGCAAATGGCAGAAATTGGTCAGAGTTTTTACAGGCCTGCAGCTCTCATAGAGATCTATTTTTTAACCTCCCTCTGAATCCATGATGTATTGACTACTTTCAGAGTGGAAAGACCAGTTTACCCAGTACAACAAGTGTTTCTGGACAGGATTACCAACTACAGCATTAATAGGTATGAAATATTTTGCAGGCCACCGCAAGTAAAATCAAACTGAGGCGAAAACATTAAGCTGAACTTATAAACCTGAATTTTCAATTAAGTTTTAGCTGCGGTAACAGTCTGTAGCAGCACTTTGCAGCATGCTCACAAAGGCTGAGGCTATCCAACCATTATCAATTATTAATAAGATAAAGCTGATATGTCCCCTTCTTCGCCTCAATTATATTTTAAGGATAATAGGGCTAAGTTGATGAAAGTGTTACTATGTGATTATCCACTCTTTCAGGGCGGAAACGGTTTTCATGCAAGCAATTTTTTTCGTTTTTTTACACATTTGAACTTAAAAATGTATCGGTTCTCACCCACAAAGAGTGAAGTTACAGCTTTCACATAGGAGCATGATGCTTACAGATCAGCACGGGTGTAGGTCTGGGAGAAGGCAGTGTCTCGAAGAGGCTTGTGTTGCCTCCAAACAGCTGTGGTTGCCTCCTTTGTGTTATTTGGAGGGCCTGTTGCCCCCTTCCCTATTCACGGCTTTCAAACCAGTCTCACTCACTTCTCACTCCCTGGGCTCCTCCTCACAGGTCATAAATTAAGCCGAGAGAGGGGAGGCTAGAGATCAGAGGGGGAAAATGGGGGGAAAAAAAGATCAGTCAGGGCCTTATTTCAGTTACACAGCTAAACATATTAAAACAAAAACTGTCTACTAGAATTCCCCAGAGCAACTAGCAAGAAGTCTCTGGGTACATTTGCAGATTGGGAGTTTAGCCGGAGTGATTGGGTTCATCTGGCTGCCGTTGACAATATATGTTACTTTAATGACCACAAGTCGTGGATAAGAGGTTCTGTGATGCTGTGCATATGTTGGTGTGCAAGAAGGAGGGCGGGTTGTGGGGTCGCAATATGGCTTTGGTGACAACCAAATAGACTCTCCTGTCAAAACAAAGCCTACTTGTGGTGAGTTAAAGCCAGTAACAGCACACTTTCAACCTTTCTGTTGCCGTAAACTTGAACTCAGAAGGGCCAAATTTTAAATTATTTTTTTATATATTTTTTTTTAAGCTGAAGAAGCATAATAGATGCATTGTATTCAGTGAGGTTGGCAGAACACACTGCGACAATGACTTAATGACATGAATAGGAGAAATATCGCACAGTTCAGCGGCTCACTTCGCGTGCTGTTATCCCCTTTTGTGATACGGAGAGATCAAAATTATGAAATATCACGCGACACATGTGGGATCTATTCAGCGGTGTCACAAAAACTCCCATTGCAAAAAAAAACAAAAAAAAAAACGCGTTAAATGGCTTTGCATGGCTGTGTACGGAACCATATGGACACCTCCACATCTCCTCATTTCATACATGTTTCTTTTGACATCAATAATGCCCTGGTATCCAGTGGCGTCTGGAACGCATCCAAAACAATTATAAAGTTGCCTTGGAAACTGAGGTCCTGTGCCAGGGCGAGGCATACTGTCTGCGCTCAGATAACCACATGGAAAGTCAGAGCAAACAAAGCACTTGACAGGGGTGCAGAAATGAGAGAAATGAAGAGACAGAGGGAGGCAAGGGATGGGCAGAGGTGGAGAGACAAAGATGGAACAAAAGCTGTTTTTTGGGGGTTGGAGGGGTGGTGGATAAAAAAAATATAAATGATTAATTAGAATATCTTTAAACCAGGGTGTGAATACTTCAAGAAAGCCCCTGTCATGTGTTGTAGTCACCAAAATCCCAGAAGAAAAAGGAGGATATCCAGACTGGAGATCAAAATGATGTCAAGGTTAACCTTTGGCAACACTGCCCCTCCAGTGACACACTCAATTTTCCACGTGCAGCATAAGGACTGGATGCATTGTAACCTTATACGCTAACCTAATGAACAAGAGGATGAAAGTGGTGTAATGGTTTTATTTTACATTCATCTTTAGGCTCCTCATTATGCGGCCAATCTGACAACCTCGTTAGGAGTGCACGAAAGATTACCCAGGCGGATAAAGAGCACTACCTTTACAGGAAAAAAAAAGAAAAAAAGATAAGAGCAGAGAAGAAGAAAGGGAATCTAAGAACAGGTAGGAATGTCAAGAGCAAATCCTCTATGATTGGTACACACATGCATATTATCCAAAGCCTTTACTCCGGTGGGAGCACGAGGGCTGTGGGAGTCAGTAAGTCAATCTGACTGGCTTTCAAAGACCCCTGACTGTCCAGTCTGTTTATTCAGATGAGAGCGACTATTTCACAGTCACTGCATCACTTTGTTTTGATCCCACTGATGAAGAACATGTGTTTTGTAGCTCTATGTGAGTAATTGAGACAATGATAAAGAAACGCGTCCCTTTGGGTCTTATTACTTGAAACATTTTTATTTTGCAGCTCAAAAAGAAAAAAAAATTCTTTTGTTTCACCCATACCAGGTCACTATAAAGGATTGCCATAAGATGAATCAATTAAAACGCATTTTTAGGCGTTTGCACCTGTCAGCAGATCTGCGAGTGAGTCATCATTTGTTCTCATTAGCGTTGCTTGGGGGAAAAAAAATCAGTAGCGCTTGAGAAAATCAGGTAATTTGTATTCGCAAATAAGGATACTCGACCCTACAACGGCACGCCATTTATTAAGCGGCAGCGAATGCATTTGTGTGCATCTCTGTGTGCTGAGTAGGGTTGAGTGCAGTCTTTTGCAATTGAAGAGGCAACTCCTGCATTAGACCGCGGCGCCTTTAGCTCAACACTGCACTCTAGTGGAAGCAAAGTATCACAACACAAATTTAGAGTTCGCCATATATATATATACACATATATATACACATATATATATATCCATCCATCCATCCATCCATTTTCTGACCCGCTTAATCCGGGGCTTAAAAGGGGTTGCTGGTGCCTATCTCCAGTGTTCACTGGGCGAGAGGCGAGGTACACCCTGGGCGGGTCGCCAGTCTGTCACAGGGCATATATATATATATATATATATATATATATATATATATATATATATATATATATATATATATATATATATATATATATATATATATATATATATATTTGTTAAAGGTTTTGTATTGAATGTGCTATTATTCAGCTCACCTACGCCAAGAAAAAGGGGAAAGTGTTTTTCAAGAAATTTATTCTGTTCTCCCTTAAGGCAAAGGGGACATTTAAAACCAGGCCAGTACAGTCCGACCAGCTGTTTTTTCACTGCTTATTTGAGTGCAAGGATGCAATGTTCATCTCTTACTCTTTTTTTTTTTTAAATCAAATTCATGTTAGTGAAAAAACATATTCTTTACAACAAAGATACACAATAACAAAACCACACCCCTGAAGGCGTAATTATAAAAATGTAATATTTCACACCGATCCTCCCTCCCCAGTTGGAAGAAGAAAGATTTTAAAATACTGATATTGTTTTCTAAGGCACTGAATGGTCATGAGAATAAAGACACTGCTGATCAGTTACAAACCCAGCCTGCACAATAATCAGGAACACATACAAATGCAATACTATTATGGAAAACTGGAATGACGATTTGATTATGATTCACCCACACTCTCCTGATGCTTTTCTGTCGTTACCATTACTTTGCTAGTTTTAGCATATCATTCATTAAAATGAGACATCAGGTATGAGTAATAAAGGCTCCTAAATTTGATCAATATGCAGAACACGACTAACCTGACTCACGCCAGACGCATGTCGCTCCGCCTAGCTTCGCTCACATACATCTGGGACACCGCCATAGGAATTGCCTTTATTGAAGGCTTTTTGCATATGATTGGATAAGTCACTTGTCTGTCATCTTTATCGACGTGCTATTTCAACCACTCACACCGAAGCCAACCCGTGACGCTGATGAGAGCGACACAGGAAAAAAATAAACTTTTTTTTTTTTTTTTTTTATGTGTTTGTGGCTCTAGTGGTACGCGTTTTATTGACAGTGAGCTGACAAGAAGAGGGGGGAAGACAGGCGGCAAAGCGCCGCGGGTCGGAGTCGATCCCGGGCCGACCGCGTTGAGGACTAAAGGCCTCCTAACATGGTTCGCGCTAACCGCTCCGGGGCACGTCCGTGTCCGCTGCGGACGCGCCCCGGAAAACCAAACTTGCCAAATCCGGTCGGGAGAAGGGCGAAAACATGGTTTCCACCAACAAAAGCCTTCATAGCCGTTCTCTGATCTTCTTTTAATGAAACAATATTAGGTAGATTGGACAACACGGAAGAAATAGCAGCATCGATGTTAACGCTTGCTTCCTCGACGAGCCGCCATTGCTATCAAAACAGTCTCACGTCATGGTCGCGTCTCCACTACGTCACATCTATGAAACTCCGGCCCTGCGTCCTGATTGGCCAGACCATAAAATTGGTTGGAGAAATCACTCTCTATGGGCGATGTCCCAAATGTATGTGAGTGAAGCAAGGCGGAGCGAAATACATCTTGCGGAGTCAGGTTAGAACACGACTGCTTAAAACTTTACAAATAACACATTGTTAAATTTTGCCACCAAACAGAATTTTGGGATTTAAAATATTGCGCAAACTGACATTGCAACTGTGAATTCATATAAAGTTGCCCCGACCAGAACTAAATAAGGGGAAGCAACATCTACTTCCCATGCTCTAGTTTCAGCTCTGGAATAAAACTCACTGAAAACCTGTTTACCCCAACTTTCCAAATTGCCATCAAAGCTTATTTTAGTTTTTTATGTGATTCTTGAATGGTATTCTTTAAGTGTTTTGTTGTCTCATGTGATAATCTTTGCCTCTGTTCCCAAATTTTCTGTAAAGCACTTTGAATGACCCTTCATACACAGTATGTTCAGATTTACATTCAATACTGTTGGTTGTTGCTGTTGTTAACTAAAGAAAGTATCTCAGCTGCAGGTATCTTTTAATAAGTACATTTTAGTAAAAGTATACTTTGTGGAAAGCAGCTCAAATTGAGCTAGTTCTTTCTTCTGTATCAAGAGCTCTTTAATTATATTTGTGCCAAATGTGAAAAAAATGCCTTGAGAAAGCATTAATCTCCCTTGAACTGTTTTAAATTTTTTTTCGCATTGCATCAGCAAACCTTGGTGTATTTTAATGGGATTGTATGTGATATGCTAATATAAAGTGGTGCGTGATTTTGAAGCAGAAAGAAATGGAAACATGGTGTTAGATTTGTGTTTGTTTTTTACAAATAGAACTATGAAAATTGTGGTGTACATAGCTGTTTAGCTCCCCTGAGTCAATATTTTGCAGAACTCCCTTTCAGTGTAATGATAGCTTTAAATTCTTGACCACTCTGACATGTGAATAAGTTATAATCTGAACCACTTAGTTGTTGCTCTGTCCGTATGATCAGGATTGTTGTCTTGCTAAGCCTCTGCCTCAATCTGAAGTCATGTGTTGTATGGGTGAGAGAATATTTGGTTCAGATTCTGGGTATGCAGAGTAGATTTGAGTGAGAAAACCTGAGTGTTTTGGATGGTTGATACACTGACAACATGTCTGTGATGTAATTTGGTGCTAAGCCATTCAGAGATTTATAATAATAATTGAACATCATTGATCTGACAAAGGAGAAATTCACTTCTGCATCTTAACCAATCCCCTTGGGCAGCAGTGGGCTGCTACTGTGCAGCACCTGGGGAGCAATCTGGGGTTAAGGGTCTTGCTCAGGGACCCAGAGTGCAAGCTGTGGGGATCAAACCAGGTACTTTCAACCTTCTCAGAGTGCAAGCCTGCTGCTCTAACCACTAGGCCACCACTCCCCTATAGACTAACACAAGTATTTTAAAGTTTATTCTTTAATATATTTATGTGCTCTAGTTTCTTAGTCTCAGTGAGGATGCGGGCAGCAGCGTTCTGGATCAGCTGCAGCTGTCTTATCTACTTTTTTGTGAAGACACCGTTGCATTAATCGATTCAACTATAGATAAACACATGGATTAGTTTGGTCTCTGATGTAAAGTCACCTACTGACACAAAAAAGTAGGATTTAAACCAATTGAATGCTGTACCAGTTTTACAGGCACTCTAACAAAATGGAATGTTTGACAGTATCAAATGCTGCACTGAGGTCCAATAATACCAGCACTGTGGTTCTTTCACGGTCTGCATTTACATGGAGGTCATTAAACACCTTGACAAGGGCGGTCTATGTACTGTGGTGAGCACGGCAACCTGACGGGAAAACATCAAAGCAGCTGGTCATAGTTAAGAAGGTGTTTAATTGTTGAACCACAGCTGTTTCACTAATCTTACTGATGAAAGGGACGTTTGAGATGGGCCTGTAGTTCTGCAATAGTAGTTTGTCCAAATTGCTCTTTCTCAACAATGGTTTGATAATTGGTGTTTTTAGAAAGTGGGGGAAAACACCTGACAGGAGGGATGTGTTTATTATGTAAGTCAAATCAGACGTTATGACAGGAAAAACGTTCTTAAAGAAAGCTGTAGGTAGAACATCGAGACAGCAGGAGGAGGGACTTAGCTGGTGTACGATTTCACTGTTTCCTTGTTCATTTTACGGTCTTTGGTTATCTTTTCATCATATTGGTTGCTATTTACTATTAGAGATCTTGCTTAATTAGTTAGTCATTCTTTGCTTAGGTTTCAGTTTATTTCCTTGAGTTCTGCTTCTCTCGTGTTAATTAGTCTCCTCCCCTTAGCTTCTCTGCATTTTATTCTGCCTCAGTTGTTCTGCTTTTTCACCTGATTGCTCTCATCTGTGCTCTATACTTTTCTCCTCACTCCCCACAGTATATAAGCTTTCTGGCTCTTATTACACAATTGTTGGATTCTTGTAGATAAATATGGCATTATTTAATTCAATGTAAGTAAAATGTGTTGATAAAGCACTTTTCACAGATAAAAAAATGCTGCACAAAATGTGGGGGTAATAAATGAACATCTTAATGAATTCATAAAATAACTAAAATGAAGATATATCTCCCAAAGGCTTTCCTAAACCACAAAGCTTTCAACTGCTTTTTAAATGTTTCCATGGAGTCAAACATATGGAGGGACAGAGGCAGATCATTCCACAGTTTGGGGGCTACAGCCTGAAAGGACAAGTCTCCTCTGGTTTTATAACAAGTCTTTGAGACTTTCAGGAGATTCTGGCCTGAAGACCGAAGGGTGCGCCCTGAAGAATAGGGACACAACAGGTCAGTCATGTACTGAGGGGTCGGACCCCTCATTCTAGTTAATAACTAGAATTTTTAAATCAATAATGTAAATGTAGTAATTTTTATTTTTGTTATGTGCCCAGCTTCAACCCCAGGTGTTACATTCAGTTTAAGCAACTCTTAATACTCAAAAATACAGCTAATTTATTTATTTATTTTTTATGTTGTATGAATGTGATTCTTTCTAGAAATGTATATTAATTGAGAAGGATTGTCCAGATATTGATATGTAACAATTTATTTGATTTCCTGTTAAAAATAATGATTTTCTTAATAGAGAACAAGGAGGGTATGTACGTATGTATATGTTTGTTTGTTTGGCAGTCATACTGAGTTGAAAATCTCCCAGACGGTTGGTGAAGCAGGAACTTTGTAGCTCAAAATAGTAAGGTTTTTAACTTGCTAATGTCCAGTATGGATGTGCAGGTCTAGGTGGCATGAAAATAATCATCAGTGCTACGGTATATTGTATACATGTGTCTGTAATGGCAAAGCCAAATTTAAAACATTTTTTTAAAATACTACTGTCTGGTGAGTAGCTTTACCTTGAAAAAGGACAAGTGTCAGTGTTATTGATTGGCAATCAAAAAGTCCTGATCTTAGTAATATTTGATTTTTTTAGGTAGAGCTGAAAAGGTGTGTTAACTAGATGGTCTACGAACCTGGCTGAGTTACACCAGTTCTGTGTGGAGGAATGGGCTGAAGTTCCAGAAAACTACTGCAAGAAAACTGAGGAAGAATACCTCAAACATTCCACTGAAGTTATATAATTTAAAAAGTAACTCTACCAAATGCTAGGACAAAGTAAAAGCACTTCTCATGGTGAAGTAAGAACATTTTAGATTTTCTATTTTATATATGTATAGTGTACGTAAGTATGGTTTCAATTGTATATTTGACAAATCAGAAGTTTAAACTTTTGATTCCATGCGTGGGTAATAGCCAAATTCTCATTATCAGTTGACTCAAACCCTATTTCTGAAGTGATAACAGTGAGAAATAGATGAAAAAACTTCAAAATGTGTGGTATTAATATCAATGTTTCCTCTTGCTTTAAACCTAAAATTAAATGCTTTCCAAACGACTCCCAGATTTTAATGCCTTAATGTGCTCTATTTCATTCAGCTCTAGTCAGGTCTGTTTGCTTCTGTTGTACTTAGGTCTACTGGGCTATATTCCCATTGGCGCAGGAGAGTAGGAAGTTCAGTGACGTTGTCCAATCAGAAGAGAGGTTTATTCCAGAGCGTTGGCTCCATACTGAGTGGCCCGTTATTATTGGAAGTAGCAGGTTAAACATCGGTAAGTATGTCTGCTTCTCGTGTTGTATTTCTCGGGTTTTATGTTGATTTTTAAGCAGTGAGTAATACGCGTGGAAAGGGGAGGATACGGATCGCTTCCCCCCCCTCACGAGTGTCTGAATGGAGAGGTGGGCAGAGGAGACGTCGGTGTGCGCTCGTTCCTCCCCAGCTGACGAGACGTTCGCGGGGAGTAAACATGCTAAACAACACGATCCGTCACCGAGACCTCCGCTGGTGTAATCTCCCCACGGGAGAGGCACACGGTCTCGCGTGGCTTTTGTCCGAGTTCACGTTTAGGTCTGTTGTTCGAGTATAAACCCAAGTAAGGATTTCCCACGCTGCCGAGCGTTTCGCTTCCAGATATAACCTGGAATATTTGTGTCGCCCACCAGCACGTAGACCCGCAGCCTTGAGGCTGCCCCCCGGGAGATTCTAATGATTTGAAGGGGAGCCCACTTGCTGTTTGTTTATTTAAAGCTATTAAAAGGGGAGGAAAAAAATAAACGAAGGGACTATCCTGTCTGATTGCTGCGATGGTTAAGCATTTGTTTATCACTGTGACCTAAATAAGCTCAAGATGGTGCCAGTTTGCTGTTCTAAACAGTTCCCCATTCATCAACAGGTCTTCTATGGAGGACCAACTGTGACAGATTTTAAAATAAATACAAAAATAAATAAATGTTCTATAAATAAATTAATATACAATAAAATGCACAAAATACAGTAAATAAATGAATAAATGTAGGCAGTACATAACCGATACAATGACACATAAATGTGTATATCATTTAATTGGCTTCTTCATTTATTCACCTTTGTAATAATTACCCTATTTATTATCCGTTGTAATTTTCAACTTTAACATTTATTTTTGACACATATTTATGTGTATGTTTTGTTTGTTTAACTCTTCTTTTGTGGTTTTTTTTACCCAATTTCTTCAATGCTATTTATTCTACCTGTCCTTTTTACATTTGTGTATTAATTTCTTCCCTGTTATACAAATTAGGATGGAGTGGTTTTAAGTAACAACATCTGCCATGTTAGTTAGCATTAGACTGCATAGCTTAAATCTATAGATTACCAGTCACAGTCACAACAAATATGGCTACCTAGGTTATCAGTGAGCTGAGGCATTTAGCAAATTTTTTACTTTTAAAAATGCTGTAATTCCTGACTTTATTATTTCCGTGTGGATGCTCTGATAGAATGTGTGTTTCAGGTGGCAGCACACATGGACACAGATTTCGTGTCACAAGTTGTCTTGCCAAACTAGTTATCCCCGATAGAAATTGTAGCCCCTGTGTCGGCAGCACGGATTTGGCAGATGGAGCAGATCCAGCCGACTCTCATTTCTAACCAACTGGACCTGGAAGTGAGATGTTTAGCTTTTGGTAAAAAGTGAAAGAAGAGTGTTGTTACTTCATCATTCAGTTAATGGATTACAAGTGAAAATTGCATTTATTGTTCTCCCGTGGTTTTGTAAGTGATTAATTCAACATGTCTGTTTAAACTCAATTATATACATATTAACACTCTCTACCATATTCCCAACAAGTAAATGGCTTTGTGGTGGTTTTCAGGTGTCTGACAAAAATACTATTTGATCTTATTGTCACACATCTCTAGAAGTTTTGTCTGCTGAAACCAAAAATCCACCTCCCTGAGTACATAATTAAAAACAGCTGTCTGCTCTATTGTAAAACACATAGACCCACATGAATGGACCAATGAAACATTTATGTCTTACTGTACAATTTAATTAGTGCCTACATTTCGTCATTTACTTTATATTTTGTGCATTTCATTGTATGTTTATCTATATATTGAGCATTTATGTATTTCTCTATTTATTTTTAAGTCTATCCAAGTTGGTTGTCCATATAACCAACATTCTGAAGACATGAATATGTATGCTGTGCCCAGCCCAGGAATACCAGGTTGTCCCCCAGGATTAGAGTACCTGACACAGGTATGAACATGTTCGCCTATATTACATTTTGAATGTCACTGAGAAGTTCATTTAGTTTAGTAACTGAATTTTAAAAAGGTTGAAGAAGCTCATATCTTATATTGTTTCATGCCACACATAGTTGTGTATTTGACATTTGTATTGATATATATCTGAATATTTATGTCTTATATCTAATAAAAACACATCAGTTTCTTTGAAATTTGATTCTTTAAGACCAAAAAACGGCTTTTCTTATTGTAGAAATGTTGGCTAATAATAATAAATAGAATATCATTAATGTTAAATGCCACAGCACCCCGTCGGCAGTTAAACACCTTGGCGGACCCCAGCTCTTTTCCCCAGAAGCAAGTTCCTGTTACCAAAAAAATGTCATTTGGCTTGTTTAGATTAAAAGTGTTTAAGGTATAGTTTCCTGCATCGAGCGTCGTTCCTTCAGAGAAATGGTATAGCTATCAGCGCTGAGGCTCTTGATGGGTATCGATGTGTGAAAAAAAGGAATGAAGAAGATCATTAAATTAGCATTTTATAGAATCTAGGTACACACCCATGCAAGGGTCTATAGACCTCCTCTCATGTCATTGGCGGAATATGTGTCACTTGGGTGTTATCTGATAGATAACATGGTGTCCAAGTCTATCTACTGTAAGTGAGCATGCTGCCCCCGGGATAACTGACCGTTCCCCTTGTTCATCCCAATTCCCATATCTATGCATGTCAGGATGTTCTATACTGTAGATATGTGACATGGCCATGTCTCATATCTAACATTAAGAAGGATCTTGAAGTTAGACATGGCTCCAATACATAAACAACAACTGGTGTGTTGTACAAAGAGTTTATTGCTATTACTAATTTTCAACTCTTGTATCTAGTAAGGCTTTAACAAAATCAAAACAACTAGTAAGTCTGGCTAACACTTCATATAATGAAGTGAATATGCTACTACATATATGACTATATATAATATACCGTGTAAAATATATCCATATATAGTGCATATAGACATTAATTACTCAGTTGCCCTCTTTTTCATGAATTAAAGCATCAATGCAGTGGGGCAAGGAAGTGATCTGTCTGTTGCTATGTTGTGGTGTTCAGGAAGCTGCAGGCTGTTTTACTAGTGACCTTCATCTATCTGCATTATTAGGTTTAGTATTTCTTATTTTGTTCTTGAATCCATGTGCTTCAAGTCTTGCAAGTTTGCTAGCCAATCAGTGATAACATGGTCATTAAAGCAGGTATCAAGCAGTGTGGGGATGTGCAAAGTCCTGCTGGAAAATAAATCAGCATTTCCATGAAGCACAGGGTAGCATGGATGCCCTACAATTTCTTTGACAGCTGCGCTGACTTTGCACTTGATGAAAGACAGTGGAAAGATATCAGCAGATGTCAGTAGTTCCTGGAGAGACTACGGAAACCTCACACTGCACCTCAAGGAGCTTGGATCCTGTACCTTTCCACTTTTTCATGACACTCTGGGATGCTGATTTCAGAGCGAAACACAACATTCACTTTGATGTGAAAAGATGACTTTGGACCACTGAGGAACAGTCCTCTTTCTCTTTGCCCAGATAAAAGTCCTTTAACGTCCTCTCTGTAGTTCACTTTTAGCTAAGCACAAAGTATGGACATTCAGTCCACGCTGATCTATAAAAGTCAAAAACACCCCCCCCCCCCCCCCCCCCACACACACACAAAAAGTCACTTCTTTGGTTCTTTGCACTGGGTGCATTTACAATCAAGAGATTAAAACATTATTGGATTGTCTCTGGTTTTCTAGGTGGATCAGCTCCTCATCAAACAGAAGGTTGAGGTCGTCGAAGGTACGGTGTGTAGAGCGAGTATTTTCCTCTTCTTCTTTTTTTCCTGCAGCAGCAGCTTATGTCACATGCTTCATTTCAAACAGCCCTCGTCGGCTTCGAAAGCAATAACAAGTATGAGGTGCGAAACGTCATGGGCCAGAACGTGTTCTACGCTGTTGAGGAGAACGACTGTTTGAGCCGACAGTGCTGCGGCCCCCTGCGCCCCTTCAACATCCATGTTCTCGACAACTTTGGCCAGGAGATCATCAGCGTCACCAGGCCACTGAAGTGCATGTCTTGCTTCTTCCCCTGCTGTTTACAAGAAGTGAGTTCAATCACTTGGACCTACACTTAACGGAAGGAGCCACTGGGCTTTACTCACTGGACCTTAGAGGCCTACTGGGGGTATAATGATTTAAAAGGTTGATGACACAAGCTGGCACTTGTCCATGTAAAGCCCTAAAAACCAGAACTTTGAAGCGAACTCTTGAGTTATTGAGCAGATAGTAAAGCTGGGAAAGCAGTGGGTGACACGAGTGTGTTTAAAAGACTTGGTCAAAAGCCAAGCTCAAAGATTTTAAACATATCCAGTCAAAATATGTTTTGTTAAGACAGGTTAACAGCAAATTGTAGTACTCCAAATGTGAAAAACAATGAATGGACGGATAACCATTTCCAGTTAAGAGTAGAACCCAATGGAACTCAACTTAGCAATATTCCCGAGACACAGCTAGAGCAAACCATAAACCCGTAAAAGCTGAATCAAAAACTACACCAAGATTCCTGTTTAGCATATAATGCAAGCAGCAGCAGCATCATAGTTTGGGGATGCTGTACGTCGGCACCAACAGGAAAGCTCATCAGGTTTGATGGGGAAAATACAAGAAAACCTGTTAGAGGCTTCAGAAGACTCGAGACCTGGGCGTAGGTTTACCTTCTAGCAGGACAGCAACCTGAACAACTATTATATAAAACCCTAATCAAATGCACAAATGCATTATCTTACAAAAATGACAAAAACTTCAGAGGTAATGATTACTTTTGCATGGCACGATTTTTGCATGTGTTTTGAAAGCTTTGTGGTCTTCAGGCTCTGAATGCCAAACATTTTCTTCTGCCTCTTGCAGCTGGAGGTGCAGGCTCCGCCCGGTAACACGGTGGGCTACGTGATTCAACAGTGGCACCCTTTGTCCCCGAAATTTATTGTAGCAAACGAGCACAATGAGCCCGTGCTGAAGATCCACGGTCCCTTCTGTGGATGGAGCTGCCTTCCTGATGTTGACTTTGAGGTGGGTTTTGTTTGCTTAAATCCTTTGGATCAGTTTTAACACTCTAACAACATTCCCCTTTAACAAATGTCCCTGTCAGGGAGTCTCCTCTTGCCATGTTTCCAGTCTGAGCGTTGTTGAACAGGACACACTCTCATTTTGGTACAGTCTGGCTTTTGTTCCATGCCTCGCATAGTTTTATTAGACTGAGCTGTGAGAGGGGATCTGGGTCAGCAATGCAGACGTTTTACAAGACCCAGAGGATGGGAGGAAACGAAGCATGATATCATGGCCACGAGTCCTCCCTCAAGCCTTTGAAGTCATTACAAAAATAGAGGAATCATTGTGGCAACAAGCAAAAAATAGACAGAAACTGTTCCATCATACCCCTCCGATGCAGGCCACAGACTGGTCTTTATCCCGATTCAACACATTTTTCCTCCCTGTCCTGGATGCGTTTCCTCAGATTTTAACAGTGGATGAAGTCAGTAAGATCGGGAAAATCAGCAAACAGTGGACGGGGCTACTACGAGAGGCGTTCACAGACGCCGACAACTTCGGGATCCAGTTTCCCATGGATCTGGACGTGAGGATGAAAGCTGTAATGATCGGCGCGTGTTTTCTCATTGTAAGTGCTGCATCAAAAGCATTTTTTCATACGTACACATATGGCTGTAAATTTGCTTGAAATGTGATGAGGGCCTGTAATGTTGCGATCTTGTAAAGCATGCCGCTTCGGGGTTTCCCACATTGCAATTTGGGAGAAGTGTTTGTATGAGTGCAGCTGCTGCAGACGCCGTGGCCTCAGATGACCCTGCTCTCACCGGGAATGCGTTTCCCGTCGCTGGCAGTCAGAAACCTTACCCACCTACTAATTAGATTTCTTCTAAGGCTGCATTTAGTGTTATGTATGACGCAAAATGAGCAATAAATGCACGACAGTCTGTCTGAGCTACAGTTGTGACGAAACGTTTACACGGACCTATCGAGGGCAAGAAAGACATTTTAATCTGGGGGTTTTAATAAAAATTTTTGTCAGACATGCAAGGTTGAATTTGGTTTGGGATCATCTTTAATCCATACAGAGTCAAAACTATGCAAACATGTATACATACACCTAAATAAGTATTCGAATAAAGATCCCTTGGCAAGTTGACCACAGCCTTTTTCTAGACTTTAGAAAACTGGCTGAATGCATAATGCATAAAATGTTTCTCCCAACGTAATTTTATTGTTTATATGGGCTAATAAGCAGAATGGGGGCAGTACTTGCTTAGTATGGACCTGGCTTTATAGCAGGGATAAGCATAATCAGTATAGTCCACAGATTTTCATTAGGTCTTAACTTTGAGATGGCCAAACCAGAAGCTAAGTGTTACCCTGCTTTACCCATGCTAAAACAAAGTTTAGCATGTTTTTTCTGGGCTCATTTCCCTGTTGGAACATCCAAGTATGCCATAGTTTCCTCCCCGAATCCTTGAACTGAGCTGTGTTTAGAACCTTTGGATTATGGTTTAAAGCTGAGTCAGTGTCTGGACAAAACCAGGAATAATGGCCCGCGGGTGCAGGTCCAATAAAAAATTGGATTCACTGTTAATCTGTCAATTACATCCAGTAAATATATCTCGATCCCTGGATGATACAGTTCTGCCCTACACTAAGGCATTGCATTAGTTAGTAGTATTAGTAGTGTTTGCTTCATGTGCACTTTTTTGTTCTTTTTTTTTATGTAACAGGATTTCATGTTTTTTGAGACCACCAACTAGGAGCCAAACAAGATTTTTGCATCACATTCCTGGTGGAAGAGGGCCCCAGAGCCATGAGGATCAGTCCCTAATGCCGATTCATCGAACAACCTTCAGTGGATATAGAAAGTACAACAAATTGTGCCCAAAAATTCTAAAACTGCATGAACAATTACATATAGAAGGTTTGTTTTTGTTTCAGCTGCTCAGGTTCGTTTGTCATGTTGCTGAGCTGTGTGGGTTCGACTTAGGGTCGTTTTGTCTGTTTTTGTTTTTTTGTTTTTTTTATAGCAGTGATTATAAGGATGTTGCCATGTTTATTTATGGGGTGTATTTACATGGCAGTCACTGATAAAATTTTCAGCCCAAAGTTTTTTTTTTTTTATTGCTCTTATGAAAGTAAATTTTTACAACAGGAAGACATCGATTTATGATTTGAAAAGGAAAAAAACAGCCATGTTCTGTTATACAGTTTGGAAAAAAATATGTTATTAGAATGTTGTCAATTCAGATATTTATTTAAAAAGTTACCAATTTTTCAGCTATATTAGGTTACTACGAAAATAAAGTTTGCCAGTGAGCTTTGAGTGTGTTTTGAGTGAAACATATACTATCATATTTAAGGTTTTGCAGCATCTATAGTTTCATTTACACGGTAGATATTTTATTTTCATTGATTGTATTTTTTTCATCTGGGAATGAATTGCAGCTTCTTATGACATGTCAGCACTGACCACAAGAGGGAGCAAGATAGTTACTTAGTACTGGTTCATTTTGCCAAATGAACTATCTCAAAACCCACTTATGGCAAATAAGTTATTTATTAGTATATCATACTAGAGTGTATTTTTGAACTAAAAACTCAGGTTGAAATGCATGCTGCTGTACTGTAGTGCTGATTACTGCTGATTCTGGAAATTACGCACCGGCATTTGAATCTACGTAGATCAGGATGATTTATTTATTTGTTTGTGTGTTTGTTTTTTCATCCTGAGGAACATGGAGGGAGTGATATTGATATCCGTGTTTGTCCTATTCCATTACATTTGTGACTGTTCTGCAGTTTTAATGTCAGAAATCATACAAAAATGGTTACTTAAAAGCCACTGGCCCCTACTCGGCTTTCAGTCAACTATCACATTGTAACAATTAAGGTATAAACATGGATTATGTGGATAATAATGCCATTATTTTTGTAGTGCTAATTGTGTGTTTTGTTGTTTGATTTTTTTTTGCTTCTTTTTTCACATCCTCCTCAATTTGCAGACTTTGAAAAAAAGCCATTTTATGTCATATTAAGTCCTAAAATTCTAAAGACTTTTATTTTTGTAATGATTACTGAATACTGCCAGTCAGAGAACCTGATGATGCCTGTGTAAAACTAAGATGTCCCACAGATGTGTCAACAGTGTTTTATTCTGCCTTCAGTGTGCCGGCACTTGCTTATTGAATTACCATAAGTGGAATTCATTTGCCAGATCTATTTCCATTCTTGATTTGGAGACTTTATGAATAGTTCTAAATTTTGATGTCTTTTTCCTGTTTTAATGGGATACGGTTTAGCTAAAGTAAATGTCACAATATATTCTTTCCAATGGCCTGATCATTTATAGTGCAGTACAATATGCTGAGAGTAAAAAAGAACTCTCAAGGCATTTGTTTGTGTGTGAACAATCATCGGCGTAAGACAGAATGTGATACAACGGTACATTTTATTCAACAACAGTTAAAGCCTGTATTCTACCTTTGCACTAATACTGTGAGCTAAAAAAATGGTTAATCCTTGCAATGTGTTGAAACTGAGCTTGGCTTAAGTTGTGCAAATAGTCTGTAAAACCACCTCAATAAAATTGGCAAAACTGTGTTTTCATGCAGTTCTTTTGGTTTTCTTTTTAGCATGTGTATGTTTAGAACGCAAAAGGCCATTAACAATATGTCAGATCTAAAAAAGGCTGTTGACATCCTTATTACATGTCAAAGAAATGCTCCACTTCAGAGCTTTTCTTTGAGATGAAGGGAAAAAAAGAACTTCAGATAAGATCAAGTAAGCCGTCACACGGTATTGAACATCCAGGCTTAATTATACATGTACACAATTTCTGAAGTCTACAGAAAGCATGATGACATTTAACAAAATATCAGTGACCCACTGCCCCCGAGTCCCCGGTTTGACATATGACTTGGTATATTTCATTTAAAAGTCTTAGTTTCCTCACAGTTGCATGACTTTCAAGCTTAGACCACAAAATTTGAAGTAGTTTTGGGTCAGGGCCTTCGGGAAGTTATTTTTTAAAATACTGTTTTCATGTGTTTTTGTGATCATTGTCATGTTTGAACATTTGCACTGTGCACAAGTTTCAGCTATAGCTGTTGATTTTAAGTAAAGTTCATGAATTAGAAGCTAATCATCCAGCTTGATTGTACAATCCACCTTCTGCAACGCATCATTATCACTGGGAGCCGAACAGCGTCAGAACATGATGCTGCTATCTCCAAACTTGAGACTCAGTATCTCAGCATTTGCCTCATCCACTCATCAGTCCATTGTGTGTGGCTTGGCTGAGATTGGGTCATGATGATAACAGATGATTCAGAAGAAAAACTTTAATTCAACCCCAGGTATCACATATTCCTTGCTTCTCCAACAATGTCCTTCAGCTGTGAAAATAAATAACGCTTTATTCAGATAACCAAAACCTCTTCATCCAGAAAAATCCATTCACATCTTTCCCTTCCCCATAGGTATTTCTAGCGGTGTTACTCAACAAAGAATGGATTTTTTGTAATGTCTACCTTACTCACAAAATCTGAGAAACAGTTTATATGCCTTCAGCATTTATGTTTTTATATTGTTTACAAAATGTCTTTTTTGAAAGACAAAAAAGGGTAGTTCATAATTGCCACATGAAAGGACAACGTTGCATGTTTTATAAAACTTATTTGAAAAAATCTGAAAGTACATATGAATTCATCTCCTTTTACTGTTTTTACTCGTTGATAATCCATTTAGAAGTCAACAAATTAGTAAACAAAAGTTCAGTTCCTCTGTTGTTAGGAGTTTTGTGGAGGCCTCACCATTAAACTTGTTGGTGGCGGTATCATACTGTGGGGATACTGGACAATCCTGGAAGTCCAGAAATGGGCTAGGTGTTCACCCTCTGTCCAAAGAATGATCTTAAACATACAGGCAGAATAGCCTTGTCAAAGTCCAGACCTAAATCTAATTTAAAATCTGTGGCAGTAGTTCAAAATTGAGGCTCACAGATGTTCCCAAACTAATGTGACAAAACTTGAGTTATGTTGCAAAGAAAAAAGGGCAAAACCTCATTCTCTACATCCACAAAGCTGGTAGAGACATAAAATACTCACATTGGTAACTGATTACAGGCTGTGATGGAAGATAATTTTTGAATGTATGGACTCAGTAAGTGCTTAAACAAAATCTATTCCACACTTTTGGTTAATAAGTTCATATTTAACAAACCTATGTCTGTCGTTCTGTCTGTCTTCATATTTAAATTAGATTCACAGAAACCTGCTACATTTTAAAGCTGTTTGAGCTGTGAGACATATGTTTTCTCTCATAATTTTGTGGAGTGGATTTAACAGAGTTCCAGTGAAAACCCTCGCTCTGGGCGTACATTCATTTTGTGGTTTAATGGCAATTATAGTACGAAATGAGAAGATAGAGTCGTAAATTAGACACAGAGAGAGAGAAAACAAGAGATTACATTGCTGTCAATATGGCAGTGATTTGCTGACTGAGAGGCCTCAATCTGTAGGAAACAGACTTGAGGTGGCGTAAGTGAGATGATGTCAAGTGCAACATTCCTTTCTTCTCCACTTTAGTTCTAATGAAAACATGTACAAGCTTTGCTTCTCGTAAAACATAACTTTTCTGCATGCTCACTTTATGGGAGTCATGAGAGTTAAAAGAACTGCAGTGGAGAAAACTTTGATTTGTTCTGTTTTACTGAATGAATAAAAATTGCCAGCTGGAGCAAGCAGCGGCCATTTGTTGAACCTTGTTTACAGCCCTGACTGATTCCTGTGCCGTGGGGTGATAACCCTTTAGATTTTAACCAAGCAGTTAAAAATGAAAGTCCTATTTATTAAATGTACCTGCATTGTCCAGAAAAGGGTGGCTTGGCCTCAAGTGGATTACTTTAAGTATCTTGGAGTCTTGCTTACGAGAGAGGGGAAATGGAGCTGGAGATTGACCCATGGATTGGTGTGGCTGCAGCAGCGATGCATTATGGTGAACAAAGAGCTGAGCCAAAAGGTGAATCTCTCAATTTACCAATCGGTCTGTGTTTCTACCCTCACCTATGGTCATCAAATTTGAATTGCAACCGAAAGAACGAATTTCCGGATACAAGAGGCTGAAATAGGCTCAGCCATAGAGATCGGGTGAGGAGCTCAGCCATCTGGGAAGGTCTCACAGTAGAGCCTCTGCTCGTCAACTTTGAGGAGCAGAAGCTCTACTCAGTGAGCTGAGGTGGCCTGGGCATTTGTTCTGAATGCCCCCTGGACGCCACTCTTGGGAGGTGTTCCAGGCATGTCCCACCAGGAGGAGAACCAGGAGGCGGCCCGGGACATGCTGGAGAGTCTCTCGTCTCACCTGGGATTGTCTGGGGTTTCTCCCAGAGGAGCTGGAGGAGGTGACTGGGGAGAGGAAAGTCTGGGCGCCCCTCCCAAGTATGTTGCCTCTGCGACTTGGTACGAGTACAGCATCTGCATCGTCCTATTTTGGAGCTTATCGACCTTGAATGTATTTTTAAATCACATTTGTAAGTCAGAAAACCTTCTTTAAAGCAGAGCATGGTGTATAAACTAGTTCAGACCTGAGCCTCAAAAGGAGCCGTTTCTGACCTATGAAGAGTCAGAAAAAAAAAATCTATTCTCATCGTTCCTGCAGCTCGGCATGCACTGGGAATTCTGTGGAATGCATTGTGCTCTGTAACAGGGTGACTGCATTGGGTTCCCATAGGCACACACTCAATGGAATTTGTGGTATTTGTGTTTAAAATGTTCTGAGGCAAACATTTGGCTGAATCTACATCAGTGCAAGCAGAGTTTATGAAAACACAACGAACAATGAGTTAAAGACTGAATCTGTAACTGCCCCATAATCATCATTTACGTGTGGCAAACACAAATCAAGTACAAAAGAGGAGTAATACTCGCATAAAGATAAAAAGTAGTGTCTGTACAAAGATAAATCCTAATATCTCAAAGACAAGGATTTGGATTATGAAAACTAAAGAACATACAAGGATAAGCCTAAGTATGGTAAACTCCTGTTATTGGGTCTTTAGGATGGCCAGGGGAGTGTTTAAAGCTCTGATTTTTTTCTTTTAACTATGGTGATAGATCAGGAAATCACAACATTTTAGACTAGAATATTACATCAGACCAATAAAAACCAACACTTAATGCAGAAATGTAGGCTTAATGAAAAGTTAGTTTAGTGATTAAATCTATTTGACAAACAAGCCTCATTAGAAAACATTCTAATTTCATGAATACCGCGTGTAAGAAATCAGGTTGCACCTCTTCAGTCAGCCATATCTACAGTCAAACACGGTTATGGCAGCATCATGATGTGGGAAGATGGCTACAGACTAAGCCTGAGTGGACCAATTTAAAAGTTATTAAGAGTTTTTACAGGTGAAAAAAAAGCTCACATTTCAGCACGACATTTAGCAATTTTGATAACTGTTATGGTTCATAAATTAAAGTGGCTCAAAGGACATAAAGTTCAAGTTCCACACCAGTGGTAATGGTTGAACTTAGCTTTATTGTAAATTGTACAAATAAAAGCAATTGGAGCCCTGGCCAAAATAAACCAAAGGAGGAGGAAGCATCTAAAGGTCAAGCATTTGATTGTTGAATCTGGGCAACATCCCTGCCTATCCAAATCCTAAAACCAAACATGGAACACAGGTCTGATGACATCTCTGAACTCAATCACAAACACAAGCCAATAAAACATGGATTCAAAAGCATGTACTGGGGTCAGGCAAACAAGAAGAAGGTGGGAACATGAAATGCAAAGCACTATCACAAATAAGGAATTGACTAATACGTCTCTGGAAACACACTGTTGTTTCCAGTTTAAGTACCAGTTGAGGAAGATTAGGATAATTGTCCACAGAAACAAAACAAACTACTACTCAGAAAACCAACAAAATAGTGTGGGGAAATGGCTGAATAAAGCTTATTGCACAAGTTGAATGGAAAGAGGACAAACAGTCTTGCAGGTATTTACAGTTACACATAGTAGGTTGACTGTAGCAGCATTTTTATTGCAACCAAATCTAGATTAGTCCTCATTCCAACTGGTTGTGCAAGGCTTCTTGTGGTTCCAGAGTGATTGTTTTTTTGTGTGTCAGAGGCTGAATCTCAGGACTCAGCTGGTCTTAAGCAACTGAAGCATCTGGAAAGAGATGTCAAACAGGACGTATTAGCAAATCAGGGACGAAATGTGGGAAAAGCGGCAACTTAAAATGTCTCCTACCACATTGTTTAAATTGAGTGACAGAGCAAGAATAGAATACAATAGAAAAGAATCCTCTATTATCTCACGGTGGGGAATTCAAGGCGTACCAGGAGCAAAGTGAAAGGCAAAAGGAGCATGCAGATATGCACAAAGGTAAAAAGTATATATATTAATAAAATAAGAATAAGAAACTGTACATTAGACCAAATTTACAATGTAATAGAAAATACTATTAAGAGCAGAAATATGCAAATAAATAAGGCGATTTAAAAACGAATTACAAAATATGTGTGTCTTAGCATAAAAAATGACAATTTATATTTACAAGAGTGAAAAAACAGCCGGAATGTAAACACCTTGTGTTTGTTGGAAGCACTGATCAAGATAAAGTCTAAAATGGATTTAGGATCTAGGAGTCTGTCTTTGAATGAGCTTCCCAACTCTGCAAAAGCATCATGCATGGGGTGGGAGACACTGTCCAGCAATGATGTTATACCAGAGCTCTTCTGTCTCCAGCCACCTTCACTTGGCCAAAGAGGGCATCCTAGTACACCACTCGCCTCCCTGGCCTTCAAAAAAGAACAATATCTCCATGTTGATAAAGACAATCTCGCTGGTTGAAGCAGCATCTCACATACAATGTTTAATATTTCCATTGAATAAAAAGACAAACATGGATCACAGACTTTGATACATTAATAATAGTTCAAAGTTAGTGCTGGTCATAATGGAATTGTGAATATATTTAAAGCTCTATGAAATCCTTCACGATACAAGTAAGATCATTCTTATTCAAAGGATACTTTGACCAACGCAGCACATCCTAAAAGTAGATTCCAAGATGTGATCTGTGTTCTCTAGGAATTCAGCAAGAACACTTCAAAGGTCAGATCTGGTGTGTTTGTGTGTATCACACTGCTGTGTACTTCCTGTACAACTTTGTAATGATACTTCAGGTTCTTTTTTATCTCATCTCTCTTTAAACAAAAATGGCACAGACAGAATCAGAACGTTGTGAGGTTTTTGATATAGTTAACATTTTCTGTCCTTAGGGTGTGGAGGCAGCAGTGGTCATTGTCATCATGTCTGGAGATAATTTTTTTGACCTACATGTAGGAAAGTGCTCAGGACATTTTTTTTGTTTGTTTTTTGTCTGGAAAACATCTCTGGAAGTGGTGGCCTGGTGGTTAGGGAGCTGAGTGTCTTGGAGTGGCTGCAAAGGTTGTTGGTTCGAAACTCAGTTGGTCACTCTGGCTCTCTGAGCAAGACTCTTGACCTCAGACTGCTCCTCGTGTGGCAGCACCCGTCGCCATGACCTATTCCACCTGGAAAACCTATCGATTCCTTGCCATTCACAACTCTCTCATCCTCTTATTTATTTTCCTCTTCTTTTAACCCTAATTCTATGCTTTAAAAACTGCATCGATAGCATAACTTATTGAACTTTTAGATGCCAAAGCATATCAAGGAGCAGTTCTTCTTTGTTGCCATTTCACACAACTGTGTTGTGAAAAGGTCTGGTCAAGACCTGGTATGGTAACACGTCAGATTCTTTTTTTAGGTAAATGGGCAATGACCTGGTAAAAGACTAAACAAAATCCCAGCCCATCCCATTTTCTTCTGTTTGCCCAAAATTTTGTCCCTGGTAGAAGAGATCAAAAAAAGAAACACTCTAGCTCATCCCCATCACATTTCCAGACCTCAGGAGAGTCCCTCCATTATTTTGGAGGTTTTCCAGGCACGTGGCTGTGGGAGGAAATTCAGTAGACCAAAATCTTAAGCCCATAGATGGCAACCCTATTGGATGTCCAAACCAACTCAACTGACAACTTTTGATGCAGAGAAGCAGCTCTACTTCATGCTTCTTCCTGATGACTGAGCTTCTTACAATATCTATAAAGCTAGCCCAGCCACCTTATGGCAGAAGCCTATTTTATTAGCTTGTGTCTGGGTCCTCAGTCTTTCAACCGTGATCCTCATCAAATGAGTTGATAGTAAGAACCAGGCAAGGTTCCGGACGGGAATGGGTTCTGGAAAGGTGCAGTTCCACTGGCCCTAATCGTTTTCGGCCACTAGACTCATCTCCTCCGAGTCCCTCTTCGACTGGTCTAGAAAGGCCTGGAAGAGGGAAACACCTCCTGGCCGTTACATTAGCCTCACACCCGTCCTGTTTGCAACAGTGACGTTTTAAAGAAATCTGCGAGAAATGGTAAATGATAGAAAATGTATCATTACAAATAAAACATAAATAAAAGAAAAAAATACAATGTTTCCATAACTGCATATGCAAGATTGTCTTGGATATTGTTAGGGAGTAATCCGCCAGGATTTAAGCGGCAGAGATGGAGCTATTTAGCTTGCAAACGTTGGGCCTCTCTTCTGTGGGAACCTCCAGGAGGTTTCCTGGGGTCCGAGCTCCCTGCCTGAGCAAACTGAAAACAGCCAGATGAAGGAGCAATTTACAATTACACCTTTACACCGGAGTTACAATTTACACCTTTATATGAGCTCTTTTGCCTCAGCCATGGCAGGAGCGAGGAGAACACGTTAATGAAAAAGATTTTAACCGCAGTGATTTTTTTATCAGTTTGATTTTGCGTGACTCCCAGGCTGCGGGCAGCAGTGAGAGTGTTAGGCATTGACCGAGCTCGAACTACCCTAGAGCAGCCAGCGCTACCAAAGGAAACCGCTGGCTCACCTGGAGGTTTTCATTCACAGAGCTAAATTATAAAGCTTTCTATTAAATCTTTTGCCTCAGCCATGGCGGGGGCGAGGAGAACACGTTAATAGCTTAAAAGATTTTAACTGCAGTGATTTTATTTTCATTGGTTTGATTGCTTGCTTACTACCAAGCTGTGGGTGGTGTCAGTCTGTCAGTGGTGAAAGCTTAAGCTCGAGCTCCTCTAGAGCGACCAGCACTGCTGAAGGGAACCGCTGTTTCCCCGGTTACTCTGAATCTTATTACAGAAGACGGCCAACAGCAGGCAAAGGAAGACAGCCGCTGCCTTATATTGCAAGAGGTGGATGGATGGATACTTAAGAGACAAAACTTAACAGCTTTCAGTGTAAAAAGAGAAAGCCTTGATAAACCCATTAACTGATACAGCGCATCAGGGTATAGAAAGCTCAAGTATCTTTTTTCTTTTTCCTTCAGGCGTGGTTCATGGTTTAAAAATCATTAAATTATATTTCACTTTAACCCACTCTGTTCATAGTGACTTCCTCAGAGAAAACCTTCTCATTTCTCCTCACCCCACGGCCAATCACTGAAAAGAGGGGTGTTCACTCAAAACTCCTCTTGAGTCAGCTTGCTTTGGCCTTACTGCTCAACAGAGCAGTAAGCAGTAAGCAGTAAGCAGAGGAACCCGGACTGGCCTTGAAAAAACAGTTGAAAGTGAGCGGAGTCTTGCAGTGAGCGGCCAATATGAGCCATGGAACTGGGACTTTTATTGGGTGGTTGAATCACAAACCAAGTGAAGATAATCCGAGTGTTCCAGCTATCAAAGGATCACACTTCTCAACATCCCAGGAAAGATATTACAGGAAATAAGGATTTGGCTGTTTGTCAAATTTAAAAGAAGCAACGCGCCTTCTTTCCCAGTTGATGAATGGTGGACGAGATCTCTTCCCTTGCAGAGTTACTGAGGAGATAGGATGTTGGTATTCCGGTCTTTATGTGCTTTGTGGACCTGAAGAAGGCTTTAACAGCTATCTGGTTGTTGTATAACTGGCAAGAGCTGTTTTTACATTCTTACCACATAGTTGACCTCGTTCCCAGTGCAGATTGGACTCCCCCATGGGCTGCCCCTTGTTCCTAATCCTCTTTTGACAAGAGCTCAAGGCGTTGTCATGAAGAAGAAGATGTCAAATTTGGAAAACTCAGGGTCTCATCTTTGTTTTTTTGCAAATGATGTTTTATTGCTGCCTTCAGGCCATAACCTTCTGTGTGCACTCTTAAGGATGAAGTTGCTGGGATCAGAGTCAGCTAATTCTGGGCCATGGTTCTCCACCAGAAAAAAAGGTGGAGAACCATGACACAAGAGGGGTCCAAATATTTTGGTATCTAAACAAAATGTAAAAATAAAAGCACAAGACCAAACAGGTTTAACAAAAATCTATATAACACAGTCCCTCTGATGGATGTGGTAACCAAATTATAGTAGCTTTTGTTTACCCTGTAAACAATGTTTAAGACACCATGTACCCCACCTTCTCCCCGTGACCACCAGGGTATATAAAGATATCTGTTGTCATATAGACTGGAACCACTGTCGTCAATGATTGGAATCAAACCATCAATTTAGTTTTCCCCAAACAGCACTTAAAAAAGCAAATTAGTAGTGTGTGAATGTCTTCTAAAGCAATGAAGGAGCACTGCAAGGAAAGGTTTGTAGCAATGTTTAATCTTCATTCCCTCAAGCTTTGTGGTTTTAACATAGTCGCCTAATAAGGATATCCAATAGAAAGTGGCCAAGGAGCTCATGATGTGTAATTTTCTTAACAATCCCTCCAAATACCTCAGACCATCCAATGGAAAGGCTTATTCATCGGACAAAAAAAGCCATTTTAAGGTGTGCAAATATCAATTGTTGCTTACAACTATATATATATATATATATATATATATATATATATATATATATATATATATATATATATATATATATATATATATATATATATATAATGATAGATAGTATAGATACTAGACAAGGTATGAAGTGAAGTAATCCTTATGTAACCTCTTACAGACTACCTTTGCATGAGCATTAAAATTTATAACCCAATATGAGCTTTCATTAAATGTACTGTTGGCAAATTCCCCCAAAAGGGCCATCTCTAGTCCAACCCTTCACCACATCCCAGGTCAATAGATAGTTAGCATCCCCATAAATGTAACCACAGGAGACTGCATCGTGCCTATTTTAGTTCAGAGATGAAGTTTTTTTATAAGGATAAGATGAGTGAAGGGCAACGGTCTTTCCACAATCCGGACCGGTAATTAAACTTTCTGTGAAGTGATCAAAGAGTTTGGTATAATAATACAACCCATTCTTCCACAATCATTGAGCAATTGTGGTTTTTTGGGAGAAGGTTTAGGGGGCTGAGTTTCTAGGATATGTGACTCACCGGTATGATTGCAAAACCATCCAGTTTTACCACTAAAATAAGATAAAGTAGAGTAGAAAGATTGAAATCCAAGGTGTCTTGACCACTTTTCCGCTGAATACGATGCCTTGAATCACATAATAGTCAGAATTGCATAAAGGGTATAAAAACTTTCCAATCAATTTTACAATATGCAGCTATTGAATAGAAAAAAGAAGAGCTAAAAATCTTAAATTCTTTGTGTTTGCTTCAGCCTGTTTCTTTGCTCATTATTGGGCATCCTCTTTGGTGCCTGCCTCCCTGGTGCAGCCTAATTACACATAAATAGTGCTTGCAAACACAGTGTCTCCACAACAGCACCAAAACAGAGGACACAACCCTGTTGTCAAGAACCACGTCACTAATGTTTTTCCTCAGTGGTGTCTGCAAGCCGTGTGTTAAACTGATAACAGTAATAAAGTTAAATTAAAAAAAGTACCATTGTTCATGGTAACAAAAAAAAAATCCATGCGTGTTCTCTTTTTTTCAGCTGGAGTATTTTTAGCTTGCGGGTTTGTGTGGCAGCATGCGCTGGTACCCGGGAAGTGTGGGGATAATCATTTGCAGGTTTGCGTTGTTGTCCACACGGGCTCCACGCCTTTTGCCCTGTCCTCCTCCAACTCACCGCAGCCACCTCTTAACTGAGGTATCCGACAATTTTTGCGCAATTAAACGTAATTTTCTCACCCACGCCTACTGTGCCCCCATATTTAAAGTCGTCGCAAGTCTCACATCCACCACCAACCTACAACTTGCTATATGTCTGCAAGTACCAACTTAAGTAGATGTGTGCAAACAGAGTGTCTTGGAAAGTGTTTACACACCCTGAAGTTTTGTCCATTTCATTGCACCACAAATACAAACTTTAATCTGTTCTATAGGGAATATACGTGATGGACCAACACACTGAAAAGTGCGCTATGTAGCCAATTTGTATTTTGAGGTAGAGGTTAGTGAGAAACTTCTGACCACTTGGAATATAAAGGTACATCCTTTTTACTTTTCCAACTTTTGAGGTAAATATGGAAGCTAAAGAAAAGCAAACCCAGACCATGATGCTGCCACTTTAATGTTTCCCAGACTATAAATATAAGAATTATATATAGTTTTCTCCCTGCTTGACAATTATGTTCTACCTTGTGTTGGTCTGTCACATAAAAATCCAATGAAATTACATTAAAATGTATGGTTGCAATATTACAATATGTGGACACTTTTTCAAGGTATTGGATATTTGATCAAGAATAAGCTTCATAGAACATGATACTCAAATAACATCAACACATTGTTAAGGTATTCCTCAAACATAGAAAACATTCCTAAATAGTTGGTGGATGTGAAATGTAATTAGCCAATGAAATTAAGCAAGATCTGTCACCAAAACACTGCAAAAATGCAGCACTGGTTTCCGCCCCATACATCCTGGTATTTTCATGTTTCAAGCACACCCTCACAGGCCATTAAACAAAAAAAATTACATTTATTTTTGTCAGATATCTACAGTATCTTGAGCTGTTAAAGATTGCTTTAGAATACAAATGAAGGACAGATGCCTTTAAGAGTAGAAGAAGACGTGGGGTAATCTGTTGTTATTACTTTGTGTTTGAGTTTCACAGCGGTGAAAGTGACCTTTTTCCATTTTGTTACAATGCAGGAGTCAGACGGCAAGCGTCAAAGTGGTCATTTTCTCATGACACACCAATTTCCATAAACATGTCAGCCCCGTATTCACTCTGGTGTCAGTTGCATGCTAAACTGTAGTAAAAAAGAATGGCTGACATCCAAGTCAAGCTTTCTGTGTTGATTTTCTGGCACAGCTGTGCATTTCCAAGGTTTATCAGGGCCTCACTGGAAGCATGTAATTTACTTCATAAAAAAGCTTGAATTTCTACTCGCTCTGCATTCAAATCCATAAATGCATGATGTCATTACATATGCTGGAAGTCAACAGGACTGCCTTTCACTGCCAAAAAAGCAATGGTCAGAGTTTATGGGCCAACTTTATTCTATAGCCTGCTATCTACATTTTATTATGGCTTAAAGAGAAAACAAAATCCTTTTTATATGTAAAAAAAACTTTCACTCCTTGTAAATCTGCTTTTACACCATTAACCTGCTGATGTCACCATTGCAATAATCTGCTGTCAGTCATCATAATTGCCTTGTCAAGTGTTTGCAAGGAAGGGCCTGTGGTAGGTTGTTTCTTACTAATAAGGAACAGAGAGAAAAAACAAGAATAATCACTTGGCTTTATTCATCGTCTTTTTCTCAAAAGAAATAAGGGGGACCTTGGCTTACACCATAATATTCGATGTATATACCAGAAAACGTCCGAAATACCAAATAAACATAGTGCAACATTGGTGGATGGAAACGTCACACACTCAGTTCTCTAATATAAATCCCACTGATGAGACATGGGTTTCTTTTAGTGGTGACCCATCATAGTGATACTATATTGCTATCAGCTATTGACTAGTTGAGTACAAAGGTAATAAACAACAAGAAACATTGCATTGTTATGGAGATTGATCTGGGCTTTAAATAGAAAAGTATTTAATGCAGGGGGAAATATTTTGAGAACTGCTGGTATGAACTGTAGGGGGGGGGAGAACCAGGACCAGGTTACTGTGCTCACCACAGTACAGAGACCACCCATGTCTAGGTGTTTAATGACATCCATATAAATACTGTGGAATCGCAGTGTTGGTACTATTGGACCTCAGTGCAGCATTTGATACTGTCGATCACTCCATTCTGTTAGAGCGCCTGGAAAACTGGGTCGGCCTTTCTGGTACAGCACTCCACTGGTTTAAATCCTATTTAAAGGACAGGGAAACTCAACTCTGGGCGTAGAGATGGACTCAGATCTGAACCTCCAAAAGCATCTAAAGACAGTTACAAGGTCAGCCTTCAATCACCTGAAGAACATTTCCAGGATTAAAGGACTAATGTCTCAGCAGGATCTGGAAAAACTAATCCATGTGTTTATTTTTAGTCGAAATGATTACTGCAACAGTGTCTTCATAGGTCTGCCTAAAAAGTCGATCGGACAACTACAGCTGATCCAGAACGCTGCTGCCCGCGTCCTCACTAAGACTAAGAAAGTAGAGCACATCACCCCAGTTCTAAAGTCCTTACACTGGCTCCTTGTATCTCAGAGAATAGACTTTAAAATACTTCTGTTAGTCTATAAATCACCGAATGGCTTAGCACCTAAATACATCACAGACTTGTTATCAGTGTATCAACTCTCCAGACCATGCATGTATTGTGACTCCAGACTACTCATACCTAGAACCAGAACCAAACATGGAGAAGCAGCATTTAGTTCCTATGCTCCACTTATTTAAAAGAAACTAATATTTGCTTTTAGTTTCCAAGTTTTATTTTGTTTCATTTTTTTCCTACATTTTATTCCAACATGCTTTTATTCTGTTTTTATTTTCCTGTTTTAATCTTTTAATGCACTTGGCGTTGTCCTAGTACTGAAATGTGCTATATAAATTTGCCTTGTCTTGCCAACAACAGGATGCTGCACAGCCACCTTTCACCGTGGGGAAGTTGCCTTCAGGGTGGTGTTTGGTTTCAGATTTTTGCTGCATAAAGTGTTTTGCATCTTGGCCAAAAAGTTCAGCGATGATCTACTCTGACCCAAGGAACTTTGTCTACATGCTGATTATAATCCCCATGTGGCTTGTCCCATCAAAAATGCCTTTCTTCTTAACATTCCAGCATGAGGTCCAGGTTTTTAGACTGCATGACTACAGTTGTCATGTTGACAGACCTGGGCTATTTAACTCTGCAGTTCCTCCAGAGTTATCATGAACCTCCAGGCTGTTTCTCTGATTGATGGTCTTCATTTTTTAGGAATATCACAGTGAATAGGAGTGAAATGGACCATTATTATTTTCCTACCGGTTCATAATCACGCACCACGTTTTCCACAACAGCCCCATCCAACCTCCACAGTCTACAAAAAACCCCCAAAAGATTTAAAAAATTAATACATTTGTAGTAACTAAAATAAGTTCGGGATGTGAATAATCTTGCAAGTCAGTTATTAATATTTACATATGACAGAACTTGCAGAACATATATTTTCAATAAGACGCCTAAAACAGTATGGTGTATCCAATACACCGATTCTATTTAAAAAATGTGATGTATTTTCTTGCTTTATTAAAATTTTGGGTTTAAAATGGGGGTGTTATAGATGCTCAGTTATTCTATGCTGTAGGAGTTTTGCATGAACGTCTTAATGAGCGTGAGTGCACAGCTAAAAGTTTCTCACTCAGGGGGAGGGAGGGAACCACGAGAGAAACATTTTACAGCCAGTGGGTGTGGGGCACAAACACAGCTGTGTTTAGTCGCACTTTCACGCAGGACGTCCCCGTGTCCGTGAGGAGGACTGTTATCCTCCCCCCTCCTCCTCTCCTCCCTCCGCTTCCTCTCATACACTTTCCTCTAACGAAAACCCCAGTGGCTGCTGCGGCAATTAAGGAACCACGCCTGCTGCGCTCTAATTTCCCTGAATTGCGCTCTTTATATACAACCCCGCTCTCTGCCGCTGGAGAAAGTTCTCTCCGGTGGCAGCAGGTCTGCTCGTCCAGAAAACGCCGTATTATTATTATACATGTCCCAATTATTCTAACATCGCGAGAGCTCAGAGTGAGACCCCTGCGGGGCTGGTCTGAACAAGCAACAGAAATTATTAGGCGCTCGGTCGGTCGGTCTCTCTGACCGGTAACAAGCCCAGCAATAGCCATGGAGTACCTCGGGTTCTGTTTGGTGTTATCATGCTGCATGAAGTTCGGAAGTTCTGTCCTCTCCAGTGACGCGTCTCAAGCCCCTGCGCCTATTCCTAAAGGTAAGCAATCATAAACTTTTTTTTGCCTCCATATTCATCCATTTCCAATCTTAAAGTGTGTTAGGGTGAACAGAACCGTCTGATGGCGCACTTCATGTAAGGAACTTTGGGGATTGTGAGATTTACCATACCACTGAAATGATGTCACTTCAACCTATATTTAAAGCGCAGGCCTGTATGGGAATCTCATGGTGTTTTTTGGCGCATACATATAGTGTGAAATTACACGACTGTGCGGTTTCTCGCAATCTCGCCTCGTTTTATGTTATTTGGTTGCGCGCAGCTTTTATGTTACAGAGGGGAGGCAGTAAAAGTTTGAGTGCGAGTGACAGCTAATTGGAAAGGAGGCTCTTTGATGTTTGTTTTTTCTTCCCCCCCCAGTAAAATACCGCAACACAGTTAGTTATTAAACATGATGCTAACAAAGCTTAGAATACGAAAAGAAAACCCCAACCCAAAACGATTTAGAACTCATTTAGCCAACAAGATAGTAATTGAGAAACAGAGATGTGCTTATAAAGGAGTTTACAAGCACCCCCAACTCTTAAAAAGTCTGTTGGAGTTGAGAAAAGCAGACTCCTCCTTGAACATATAGGCTGCTGAACCCCTGTGTCTCACCTCTGCTAATCTGATTGATAAGCCTTTCCATAATTGACACATTGCTGTTGGTGAATTGCTCCAAATTACCCTAAAATCCTGTTACGCTTACACAGGGCTCTTGTAAAATCTGTAAATGCTTAACGTTTATCGTTAGTCTGGAAGTCTGAAGATAAATTGCCATATAGGCTTGTAAAGCATTTTCTGAGTCACTGGAAGTATCACATCACTGGAAACAAAAGAATCATGCTTCCATGTGTGTTTTAGAAGTTAACTTTTTGCCCATCAGGCGGGAAGTATTCAAGTTTAAATGCAAAATGATACACCAGATTCTGCATCGTCGGCAGGGCTGGCCCAAGATCCTATATATGGGCCCCTGAGCAGAATTTGATTTGGGGCCTGAAACTGATCCCTCTTCAAGCACCACAGCTCCAATGGTATCTATTTTGAATTGTCAAAGCCTGATTGTTGTATCGGGTTATATGTGTAAAACCTCGAAATACAGGTTTTACGAGTAAGCGTACAATTAAATTGGCTTAAAGGGCTCGTTCAGATTTTTTGACAGGAATTTGTGTGAACATATCATCAGGAATAGTTCCTTATCTGTACTACAGATTCACCACAATATGAAACCTGTGTGTACCAGAGTGAATAAATCAAAGACGTCCCGGAAATCCTCCAGGTTGTTAGATGGTCCCACCATTCCAGCAGATTTCAGCTATTTGAATTGACTAAAACTCAAAGTGGACATATGGGATTCAGGAGTATATATCTACACTTTCTGAAGAGGCCATAGTTAAAGTTGTCACTGTTGTCTAAGCTGAACAACTTTCATCCTGTTCGGGTGGAATTAGGCTGGCAGATGCTGCTGCTTGTATCAGTCCACAGGGATAATTTCCAGACATTTCCGAGACCCGGAAAAACACAGGACCACATCGTCCATGATAGATGCAGCCTGTACAGCCTTAGCCAAATTCAACTTTAGCGTACTAAAAGAGATCTTAATCGCTTGGGAAAAACCGTGGCACACTTAATCTCTTGTGGAAGTTTAGATGATTAATAAACACTAATTTAGCATCATATCCTATGAATCTTCTTAGTTTGTGATGTTTTAAAACCCTAAAATATGGCTTTTATCTACTACAAGAAAGAAAACTATTACAGTTAATAACTTCGCATAACCTTGCCTAGAAAATTACAAACTGTCGCTTTAGTCACAAAATGTGTTTCATTGAAAACTAAAATTAGTCACATTGCAATAATTACCAAATTAATAGCTGTTAATAAATTGTAAATACAAGGTTATTTTTCTGACTTTTTTGGTCTGGCAGTTGTGTCAAGAGTCCAGCATTTCATAATAGATTTTTTACAAGCTTACATTGTAAAATATCTTTGGTATAGCAAATTTTATTGGTCATGAGAATTGATTTGGTGTTATTTGTTGGTTGTTGATTCAGTGCTTTGCAGTTTCAGCAAAATGTGATTATTAATCATTAACAAGGATAAAATAGAGACAGAAAAATGATTTTTAGGTTAACCAAACCAAAAAAGTTCTTCTACATGATTACAATTTGTACATTCCTTGCTTCCTTTACATTCTACATAAATAAGTACATGTACATTTTAAAGAATTTTAAAGTTTCTTTAACTTGTGTTTCATTACCTTTACAGCAAATGTAAATGTAGCGTTATTCTTGATAAATAAAGTTCTGTGAAACGTCAAGTGCTCTTCGACCCCCACCCTCCCTGGTGGCCTGGCTGTAGCATCTTATTTCTCGGGTGACCTGGGCTGGCACTGTGAAGCACACCTGCTGGACACCCAGGAGGTGGTGGTTCAGATTCTCAAGGCACTTTCAAAACATTGTTGCTTTCAGCTTTGTGATTTCGTAAAGTTTAAGAACTAGTTGTTTGGTTTGCAGAACTCCGGAGGACCCCAACTGTAACAGAAATAGTTTCAACAACTGATTACCACTAGCATTTTTCAAGCTGTGTTTAGTGGGTGGCACACAGCGTGACTCTAACCATATTGGACAGGTTTCCCTGCAGCAAAAGCTGAAAAAGAAGCAACAAAAAAGCAGAATTTCCTCTATTTCACGGCAAAGACGTGAGTTTTCATAGTGAGAACCTAAAGCTCACCACATTCTGACAGCTTTCCTCCTTCTCTTCACCGAGAGTCCCCTTCCGCGGTTGAATCTCGGATACAGACAGTGATTCAACAGAGAAGGAAGCAGGTATGCAGAGTTCTGCCCATTTCTCACCAGCATACACCTAGCCGGCTGCTTGGAACAGTGGACATTGCTGTTGGTTTGGTCAGTTTTGGAAAGTTACAAAAATTGGGCCGCTCTGACTGCTGCTGTCCAGCCACCTGAAAGGAGCCTTTCACTTAAGTCTGACTGTTTGAACAGCACTTCTGACAAAGTAGAGGATTTAACATGAAGGCCTTATGGTGTGAGGCTGAAACTCTGCTGAGTTTTGTGCAGGTCTCCAATAGTGAATGCTTTACCATAACACAGGGTTCATATTGTAATTTTTAAAGGCATTTAGAGAGATTTTTCTTGGATTTGATAATGTACTGTATCAGTTCTGGTTTTATGTTTACGGCCAGCCATTCATTTTGTGCTTTGTACTTTTGTCAACATATTACAAATTTGGTCCTCATCAGGCGTATTCCAGAATTTATTGTTCTCTTTCCAGTTAATGTAATTTAGAATTTTTTAGTACTATCCAAGCCAAGGAATGTCAAATATTGGTAGCAATGCAACTTGGGTTGTGTTTTGAATAATCATCAAGTAAGTATTTTTTTCCCATACCATACATGCAAATTGGTAGATTTATAGTAGACTACATGTAAAAATATCTTCACTCAATAGATACTATTTTTAATAAATTTCAACATGAATGAAAAACAAATCAAAAGAGAAATGAAATGGATATGTATAGGGATTTTCGTGAATGATGTCAAATTGCTAAATTTAGAACAGCCCAGTGTGCATGCACTGTGGCCATTTTAGATTTGGACAAATGTTGAGCGATAAAGCTTTAATGGTTTACTTTTACAAATCAAATAGTGGACAAATCTGTTCTGAATAATGCCTCAACAGACATATTATGGTAACAACAAAACACCACTGCATTGGTATTTGCTGGAGTGGTTCGCGATATGATAATCGTGACCATGTGACAGGAGTTCTTTTCATTCATCTTCCTAAACCCCAAAGGAATGCCGATAAATGTCAACATTTAGAATTGAGTTTGTAAGCGAGAAGGCTTTACTGTGGAAACTCTGACCATAGACACCAATATGTGCTCTCTACATTTTGTTTGTGGCAAGGAGCCAGCAATTGAAAGTCCAGACTTAATACCAGCAACTGCAACGTCCATACAGGTAAGTTTATTTGGCTTTTTCTGAACAGAATGAAAACCCGGTCATACAACCGATGACATTCCTCATCATCGTAATCGTAAACACACCAAACACGGCACACTTGTCCTGAAACAGTCTATACAATGGGCTGGTGGTCTATTAGATTGTTAGCATGGGTGTTTATTTCTATATGTGAGCTTTAGTGTTGAATGGTCCACTTATTATAAGCGACTTTGGGCACTTGCAACTTTTGTGAGTCGTGTGTTGCGGGGTATTTTTGGGCTTGTCTTTGAACACGAAGTAGCTTTTTTTTGGCCATGCAACAAAAGCCCCCCACCCGACAACAATTTTATGAGAAGGAAGTCCCCGTGTGTATAAATACCTGCTAAATACATGCATTTGTAATAATTAGAAGAGGCCTCTGTGTTACACTGTGGCGGTTTGCTTATTGGGCTTTTGGGATGGTTTTCAGGGAGCAAGTCACTTGTTTCTCTCGCAAGGTTGGTGATCTTTAGGCGGGTCACGATAACAGATTTTGCTGGACAATAAATCTTCCTAAAATTTATCGCAATAAACCAAAATATTGTCATTTGGAGACATTTTTCAACTAATATGATAACTGCATAATAACGCAAGTACACCCTCTCGGCATACCAGCTCAGATTAAGCGGTAGGCCAACATCATTTCGTTTTCAAAAAACGCCCACAGTGCAGCCCTTGTGTTCAGCTTTTGACACCAATTCTTTACAAGTGTTTCTCTGGCTCTCCCTCACGAAGCTCTCATGCTAAACTTTGATAATGTGCCCACCTGACAAGATTTAACTCCTCATACACTAAGGAAACAAGAAGGAAGGGGTGAGTAGACACCGATGCGCCGTACTGAACCCTTTTGTTATCCAGTCTCAGAGAGATGAGATGGGAGACACAGGGGGAGCATGCATATGAAAATTATTGAGCTTATTTTAATCAATCGTGATCAAAATTTATCATGCGATTGATTGATTTATTGCTTATCGCAACAGGCCTAGTGATCTTGTTAGTCTGTGTCCAGTGTGTTTGATCCGTTGTGCGAGAGGAGAGGACAGCCTCTCCTACCTTTCTAATAATTCTGCTTTCTTTCCATTCATTTTGAGGCCTCTGCATTTCTACCAACGTTTAAGCTGTTCTACATTGTGTTTCTCAATTGAAGCATGTTGAAATGAAGCTCCCGGACATTGTCATCCTCCAAAATGATTGGTATTGCAGATGTTGCCATTCTAGTTTGTACTCCGCTTGTTCAAACATCCGGGCAACTCAAGCTGTCTCCGGGGAAATGTGATGCCCTATTCAAATTTTGAACGGAAGACAATTGCACAAGAAATACGAAAGGAACCCAGATTACTCTGGTTTAAAGACATAAAAGACTTGAAGAAAAAAAAGGAAGATTTTCCCGAAAAATACACAACCTGATGAAGGTTTCATACAATTTCCAAAAACTCAGTCACTGGTATGCAAAAAAATCTAATTCCAAACACAAAATGTCAATCCACAAACTGTGACATTTATCTAGGAATGCTTAATACTAATGTGAGGCTTAGTAAACACTATAATTTATTATCTAGTAAACTGTCCATCTATCCCATGTTTAAGGCAACTAAAATTATACCTCACCCAAACGCCCCTGACATGTCAGCAGGGAGCATTTTATAGAGAAGAGTGGGAAACTCCACCTAAAGTCGTCCATGCCTTATATATACTGTATAACGACGCTCCATATTGCCTGTAATGCCAGTCTAACAAACTAACAAACCCTGCTGGCAGCCACGGTCTGTAATCATGCCTTACAACATTGTCACTATATCACCACAAGGTTGGGTCTGTGCCTTCTTTTCAGCCAAACACTTTGAGCTGTTTGTTTCTAACTTGGAGTATCTCAGGTATAGCCCTGTGAAAATGATGGAGCCACACCTAGTTTCTTCATATTTTGCTCAAAAGACAGACTTTTTTGTATTTTTCTTTAGTTTTCTCCAGCAAAGTTCTTACTTCTTTCCGAAGATGTCTTCTGAAGTTATTGGTGGGCATTTGCTTTGTTTTGTCAGTCCACAGAATTCTTTCCCAAAAGTCTCTGTGGTTCATCGTGATGTTTTTTTTTTTGGGTAATGTGAGATGGGCCTTTGTCTTATTTTTGGTTAGCAGCGGATTTTCATGGATCTTGGATGCTGTCCTTAACTGAGGCAAAAAAGGCCTGTAGTTCTTGGTTCTTTTATGACCTGGATGACTTCTTGATGCACTCTTGGAACAAGGACAACTTTTTTAAGAAGTGGCCCACCTGAGTTCCAAAGCCTTAGAAATGTGTTTGTAACCCTTTCAGACAGATTTACGTCAGTGTCTTTGATTCTTATGTGTTCTTGGTTGATTTTCGTTTTATTAAGATTGTGTCATGGTGTGTTGCTTTTTGATATCTTCTAGATATCCTACACTTAAATGGGCATGGAATTGTAAAATTTTAGGTCAGGAGCTCAACTACCTTAATAAGTGGTTAGGTTCATGCATTTGTGCTGTAGCAACATACACAGCCTACTAGTGATGCTGATATGCAGATATGTCTCCCATAAATTATACTAATTATCTCCCTGGTCAAAGCAGCCTAAAGGATGCATGCATATCAAACACAGTACTAGAATTGTTGTAGCTTTTGCAATAACATCACTTCTCTTCGCCCACATAATACTTAGCAGGTCTGTTTGGTAAGTGCTTTGTATAACCTGATGCTCTTTCTGGTGGACTGAGTATTTAAAAAATAATGAAATGGGAGCAGCTATGCTTGCATATCAGGTGCAGTTTTAGGAACTCACCCATTAAAATAGATGCTATTTATGACTTTCTAACAGTTGCTAATTTATGTGGCTTGGTAAATCTGCCTCGTAATGTTATGTTAGTTTATCAGTGTGGATTATCTCAATAATAAGGAATTTCAGCGTCTAAGGAAAATGGCCATCATAACTGTTGGCGCACCACATAAACCAAACATTAAAGCTGCTTTCGTAGAATTTTGAACTATTCTTGAGGCAAAATTATGCCTGGAGTGACAAAAAATAGTTTCTGGCGCAATGTTTTAGAGACCATGCCACATCATAAGGCCAAAGTGCCTGTGGTTTGACGCATGTAATTGAAAATGCAGCCTTTTTTCTGTGGGTTCAGTGCAAGGCTACTATGTCATGGAAAATGTCCGCTTTATTGATTAGGACAACTTCAAAAGAACATTACAAATTGGATTTATTTTCAAAATCTTTTTATTTGTCTCCCTTGGGGGAAATTTCCATTGGACAGAGGGGTTACACTTCACTGTCACGTTGCAATTTCCCATTGCATCACAAAGATAAATACATTATTAACTTGATAAAATAATTAAAAAATTATAAGTTTGAAAAAAACAATAAAATGTTAAGTTTCTTAAATCAGTAACATATTTTCATAAGAAGAAAACTGAAGGAAGCTAATGTTACTTAGATTTGATTAAATTTGTGTATTATACAAAACCCACCTCCATTTAACCTAATGTAATTTTTTTTCTTTGTCTCTTCAATATTTTTCACTCATAATCCAGTCCTTTCTATTTTCAGAGGAATGTGTGTTTTTCTCTTAGCTAAACACATTAACAATGACAGAAGAATTATTTATATGAAAAGGTATCCAAAGACGACACAGTAAAATGTGGCACAAATTTTACTTTCCAAGGAATAGGCGAAAGAATGACAGTGTACAGAAAATGCAAACAACACAAACACAGAGGGAAGCTCTGATGGTCTGACTTTAATTGTTCATAGGAATGGTAACAGAATAATGACTTCTATTTTCCTTGAACTGACAGTTGTGAGCCTTGGGGTTAAAACTGTTTATTTGCTTGGATGACCAAAATATAACAACAATTTGTGTTTGGAAGCCACACCAAAGTAAACCCTGTTCTTTTAAACAAACTTGGGATATGTTCCCTTGATGCTTTCTCCTTTTAATAGAAATACCTACTTAAGTTTTCCCTAGTAAGTAACTGAGGACTTCTGCACACTGAAGTGTGAATGTTTAGCCAAACGTCTAAAGAGAAAGTGGTCCAGAGAAAGAATGCAAAGAGAAGATCGCTTGGAGTCATTGCCTTTCTTAGTGAAGAAATCCAGTAGCACCATTTGTGCTACATTCCTCTCCTACTGAGCTGTTCATACAGCACTGCCAAGACAGACTCCTCTGTTTACTCTGACTGGACACTCATCCTCTAAAATCACAGCGGTATAAAACTTCCCTTGTTTGCTGATGATATCTGAATCTCAGCTATGCTTTAACATTTGTCTGTCTGTGATCTAAACACATCAAAGAATTGAACAATGTGCCAACATTTTTTATTTCTGTTGAGAAAAGATCTGACCTGGGAAACTTTCTCTGTCTGAGTCCAAGTGAAACAATGAAGTATTGCAGCATGTTTCTGCATATTCAAACACTTGAATAAGACTTAATTATATGCGTGGAAGACATTGTGAAGAAAATATGCGTTACAGTCCTCATGAGAAACAAATTGCGACATCTGGCATCATTGAGTGTTTTTGAATCAAAAGTAAAAGGTGTCAGTTGTAGTTCATTACATACTGCTATTTAATCAGGAGCAAAAACAGTTGTGAAAATATGTTAAAGTAAACCATATTTTTTTCTTTTCAAACCCATACAACAGATAATAGAAACATTTTGTTTTCTATTGTAAAGGAAAATAGACCTTTAGACCTCAAATAGTCTGGGAAAGTGAACCTTTACATAGTTCAAGACATTTTCCCTTTGGAAGGTTAGCTAAAATATAATTTTAAAATGTAAGACTTTTCTTTACCAAACAGAATTTAGATGTAATTTGATACAACAAAAATGAACATTTATTTACCTGCTCCCATGTGATCTCTGGACACAGAGCCATCATACAAACCAAATATTTTCAGACCTTCTTTGCAAGAGGCAACAACTTATTTAGGCAAATTGTTTTCCACCAGTAGCTGTTTATGGAGAACCCACAAGAACTCTGACTAGTTCATGTAAGTTTTTGTTTCATCTCTTCTAAATCAGAGATAGTCTGGACTTCAGGGTGTACTTAAGTGGGAGCTTGTGTGTTTTGAGGCATTCATGTGGCCTGTATGTTTATGGAAGGACTAAACGGTGGGATTCCATAACTTCAGGAAAATGTCAGAGGGGGATGTTAGCTGTCAGTTTATTTTTTCCTGCTGAGAAATGTCTGGGTGACAGGATGAGCATGTTACAACACAGTTTTGTTTTCAGTATTTTGGCAGAAATAGAGTCTTTGGTTATTTAGCTCTTAGGGAATCTTTAAATTTGACCTTGTTGCTTATCCAGACTAATCAAATGCAAATTTAGCCTCGTTGGTTCTATATGAAAAACATTTTCACTGAAATTTTTTTAGCCTTGGCCTTGTGACTAGACAGGCGGCACAGAAGCAACTTCTGCCCAAGGACAACAGGAGACTGAAATCCTAAAAAATCCTTTTTTTTTTCTTTTTTTTTACAGTTTGAGATGTCTTGAAGAATAACTTGCTTGGAGAAGATAAGTTGAAGGTTATCTGGTGTTGTGCCAACAATGACACATGTGGGTTTGCTTCTTATCCAAGGGAGATAGCTTACTCACAGTTCTGAAAAAGAACTCCTCCATGATCAGATTGAGTTCAAAATGTCCTCCATGAATAACTTCTTCCAAAAATACAGAAACATTTGGTGATGATCTGTACATTCCTATACACCTCTGGGCTTTATAGAAAACATGATAATGGTGTCATATGATCTTAAACCTATTTCCCAAAAAAAATTCCCAAAATCTGTGGTCATTTTATTAAACAAATGTATGTCAACAGAAGCCAGCAAACTTTGATCAACTCTGAGGACTAATAAGACGTATCATCATCGGTCAGGAATTGCCCAAGAAGTTGATACCCAGCATTTCACTGCAGCATAGATAACGTGAAAGTACGGTGAACTCTGTTAACGGTAACTCTTCACATAAAATGTATGTATTATTTAATAAAATCTTGTAAAACTTTTGATTTTTTTTTCTTTTCTCTTCCTATAAAGTAGAAACATTTGACCATGGCTGTAGAGTTAACTGTTATCTTTGTTATTGCTTGAGTCGGGGTTAGGGGAAAAAAGAAAGCCTGTAATTTCCCCATGTAACCAATAAAATCACCTGTTTTACTGAGATGTAGGAAAATGTGTTTCCAATATGAGGAAACAGCTTCCCTCTGGCTGTGCTTTGCTCAGGTCTTGAGTCAAGCTAAGAAGCAGAACAGAAAACACATGTTTCTCACCATAAGTGACATTTTGCTGTAGTCTATCTTCATCAGAATTGGCTTTGTTGCTTGTGGGATAACATATTGTATACTAGGACATAATCAGAATGTAACCATTATCACCCTGTGGCTGAACCATAGACATGAATACACTGATCAGGCATAACATTATGACTACTGACATGTTAGGTGAATAATAGATTATCTCCTTATTATGACACCTGTTAGTCGGTGAGCGTATATTGCCAAAAGTGTTTGCTCACCTGCTTTGGCTCGCATATAAACTTAAGTGACATACCATAGGGTTCAGTATGACGTCAGTTCACCATTTGTTGCTGTAACAGCTTCAACTCTTCTGGGAAGGCTGTTTTAAAAAAAAAACTTTAAGTGATGCTTTGGCAATGTTCTTCTCTAAACCCTTGGCTCATGTTATGCATGCCGATCTACTTTGACATTCACAATCCTTCTAAGCATTGATACAAATCATCAATACTTTTTCATGGAGTATACGCAGGATAATGTTCTCATTCAGACAGCAAAAGATACCAAACAACAGGTTTCAGATGTTTACTCCAAAATTCACTTTATCTCTGTTCATGCATCTGTGGGATATGCAGGAAAACTTCACAACCTACAAAACCTAAGATGTTGCCTGCTGAACATCCTGGTGCCATTTACTATGATATGGTGCAATATGCCATTTCAATTAGTTCTGGTAAAGACATTTGAAAGACCTAGAGGAATTCTTTCTCAGACTCCATTCACAACCAGTTTAATGTGCATTCGCTCAATAAATGATTTACAAGTGTTTGATGGAACAAGGCTGTCTATTAACTAGAGGGTAGATTTGCTGTTCGTTTTCAAGTAAGTCTTATAAAACCGCTTTTATGAGCCAATACGTTTTTGTTGCCTTCTCTGAGGACTAGAACATATTTAGCAGACTTCTAGTTGTCTGCCAGTAGCACACCTCCCCCCTTCGTGTACTTGCAACATTTGATGAACAAGATATAGAGATCCAAGAAATTTCCTCATTTGGTTTGTTTAAGCAAACAGAACATCATTGATTAAAGGCTAGGAGGTTGTTATACAAGAAAATTCTTCCTCTCTCTAGTGTTATATTAGAGTACTGGTGAAAATGTGTTTGGTTAACCCTTCCTTAAACCTCAAACTTCAGCACTCAAGGCAGCTCAGAATGTCCCTGAGGTTTGTGGGAGTCCCTCTATCCCAAGAGGAAATAGATAATTGAGTCTTTGAAAATATGCAGCTGCTTTTGAATGAAATTAAACTTACATTCCTAAATTGAGACATAGGTTCAGACTGCTAAACCAATATGTTGACATAGGTTTGAGGTTTACAAGGGACATGCTTCGTAGGACAGCGGGGGGAATCTCGGTACTTATATTTAAGCTTAGAAAAATACATTTTTGTGGATACGCTTCAACTTAACCTTACACAAAAATTGGCTTAAGTGTTGCAGTTTCCCTGTTCAAGGATATACCCCTCATCCCTATAATTCAGCAGCTAAAAATGATGCGATGAATTTTAACCAAAGCTGTACACTTCTGTCTGTTTCAGAAAAGCTGCTGGTCTTAACTGTAGCGACAGAGGAAACGGACGGCTTCCACCGCTTCATGCAGACTGCCAATTATTTCAACTACACTGTGAAGGTAAGAGTGTCTAATTCGCCAAAGCTATGCCCAAAAATGTTGCTTTTGTTGGGCCCAGCCATGGGAGGAAAAAAAAGGACTGAACTGCACCAGAGACTGATAAAAACTGTGAATCCCACAATGTATAGTATTAGTCCATTTTCATGGCAGCCACCAGAAAGGAGGAGTCACAGCTGGAATCCCAATAATGTCACAGAAATATAAAAGCATGAGCAGAGCAGGGTTCCTCCTCTCTGAATCCGTCAGTTTTTTTAGCACATCTCCTGCCCACAACCCTGTTCAGGAGATTATTTCACAGCTTGTTTTTCAGCTTTAGTTCTGAACTCTTGATTCTAAAACTTCAACTTTCTATTTTTTATTTTTTTTGGTAGCCTTTCTTTTGTTAATTTGGAGTTAGTGTTGTGAGCTGACAAACAATCCTCTCTATCTTAATTTCTCTACTTAGTGATATCTTTAATTTTATCCACCTTGACGCAACGTTTGGTTCCGTCTGAAGAAATGTAACCCCAGGGCATAATGCAGCCAACACCATATTTTGTTGTGGACATGGTGTTTTCTTGTTAATACGCAGTGCTTTTATTTATTTTGCTAAGCTTGTCTTTGAGAATTGCATCCTTAAGTTCACGTTTGGTTTCACCAGGGGTGCTGGGAGAATTTAGACATGGCTGGATGCTTTTTTTTGAAAGGTATGATTTACCTCTGTCAAACCTACTGCTTAGTCCAGATAAAGTGATAATACATGTTGTCATATGAAGAACACAACAGATACCAACCAGAAATTCATGCAAAGTGGTACTTTTGGAAACCTCATTAAGCTGTTTCTTTCAAATGTTGTCATCATTTATTGATCAACATCAAATTTTAGTATCCTGGATATTTTTTATTTTATTTTAAAAAACTCCAGTTGATATATTTGTACAATATGGTCATTTTGATCCTTTTCGACCTCTGATGCCAGGTGTTTATTCAAGAAGACTGGAATTGAATCAAAAGGTGGTTCATCAAGGTGATAGATTAAGGGTGAACACACGTTTCCTATTTTCCCTCTAACAAATGTTTTAGTTGAATTATACAGGACAGGTGTTACACAAAAAGTGGAAAAAATTATGGAATCATTTATTTTTGGCTAATTTTTTATATCAGGAAAATATGGTATTTAAAAGGGTGTGGGCAGACTTTTTATATCCATTGTTCTTAAACAAAAAACACCATTAAAATAAACCTCCCCTTTCAAAAATAGACAGAGTTTATTTATTTTCTTGGCAGCATTTATAAATGGGAATTAATGAGAGGTTCCTTCCTGTCTTCCAGCACATATAACAATGGAAACATGGGGCCACCCCCGTTGAGGTTACTCAGTTAGGGATGAGTGTGAATAAAAAATTGATATTTTGGACAGTCAAACTGTTTGCGTTCAGTCAGTTCACAGTCTGGACATTTTGTCTGTCTTATTGTCTTTCTCAGGTGTTGGGAATGGGAGAGACGTGGAAGGGCGGAGATGTCAGTCGTTCTATCGGTGGAGGGCAGAAAGTGAGACTACTGAAGGAGGCCATGGAGTCTCTGGCTCATCAGGACGATCTTATCGTTTTGTTTGTGGATAGGTATGTTACAGACCAAACTGATGTGGGGATATCTATGTTTTTCGTCAGTCTTGTTATTGTAACAGCTGATATTATAACTCGTCCTTGGGCTTGTTTTGTTCCTTTGCAAACTTTAGTTGCATTTAACTTTGATCTGATCTAGAGTTGTCAACCAAGAAAGGGATGCACAGCAATTTTAATTGCACTATGGTGCAAATGCTAACAATCATGTGCTGTAATAACAGATTTGAATGCCAGAAGTCCTTGGTGAAAGGTGTTTTGGGTGGAGCAAAAACACCAATCAAACATTCAGAGAAAGGCGTTATTATATGTGAGGAGAGAAATTCTCACATGCAGGTAGCTGAATTATAAGCTGCTGTTAACACTGATGGAAATTTTTTACGGGGGTAAAGTGAGGGGTTTAAAAATGAATGCTTTGCAAGAGTCTCTTTAAATAGAGCAAAAGATGATAATATTTATAGCGCTGTGTTATATATATAATTTTAGTCAAAGTTCAAAGCTCCTTGAAGCAGGTAATTGGAAAGTAATGTTCTCTCTTTTAGAGAGGAAGCAGTTGCGGTGTAATAATTTCTGCTCTAATATACGTCAGAGGATTACAAGTTATTCTGAATGCGTTTTACATTTAAAATCCTCCTGGCCCACCAGGAGTGTGTTGGCAGATTGTGGGCCTGTGATAATCACCAACTGACATTTGGTTTTAAAATAAATTCAGTCCCAAAACTGTAAAGGAAGTTTACAGTTTTTCCTTATGAGAAGCTGCATTTTTCACACATGTGAGGTTTGAGAAGTGGATACAAAAAATACAAATAACTACTAAGCAGCATACATTCAGACTACAGCCACTTTCTGAAAGACGATGGCATTACAGTGTCTTGCAAAAGTATTTATACCCTATAACTTTTTTACATTGATAAAGTCATAAGCTCAACCTTCGTTCTGTTATATTGAACTTTCTGAGATAGAGAAGTACCAAGTATTGCATATCTGTGACGTAGAAAAGGAAGGAGAAAAGTTATTTTTTATTTTTTATAAAAATCTCAAAAATGTGGCATGTAACTGTATTCGGTCTCATTTTCTCTGGTGTCACTAACTAAATCCCATAAGAACCAATTGCTTACAGAAGTCATCTAATTACAATCGGAAGTTTATCAGTCGAGATGAGACAAAAATAGTTATTTTTGGAATATCCATGAGTAACTCGCTTGACCCAGCATGGCTGAAGTGAATTATGTGTTATGCCACATCCGTGGTCATACAGTACCACTGAAGCAGCTTTATATAAATTCTAAGGCCCTCCAAATTGTCTTTTTCACAGTTCTTAATCTGTTTTATACAGATATTGCAATATATCCCTGCCATGAAAGATGAAGAACTTGCAGTTGCTACTCAAATGGTGGCTGGTTTGAACTCAAACACACAATTGATTGTCAATTTAGCATGTCCATCTCCACCACATTATAGTTTCTAGCCGTTTTATTTCCATTACTAAAGCTTCCAGGTTTTGGTATGCATTGCAGAGAGCCACAAAATAATCCACTCAAAAAATTATAAAGGGGAATTGAGGCTGGAGTCGTGTAAAATTTATTTCCGTGTAATTTTTAGACACAATCTTAAACGGTTTCAAGGACAGCCAGCCTGTTTCTGGGGGATAAGTAAGTGATTTATGATTTAACAAGTCGCAAGGGATCTTTATATGAACATGTGTCTGCCAGATGTGGACCAAACTTTTCGACTTCCTCACCTACGTCAGACTTCCTCTCCTGGCTCAACCGTTACTTTTGCTGCCATCTTCTATAAATGTTCCTTAAAGTGCACTATTTTTAGACTTACACCACATTGTGCTGTCATACAAGCAGAATAAAAGCCCCCATTTCTGGAAGGTGTTCTGTAGTCTGCGACTGTTGTGAAGCCACAGTGCTTTAGCTTTAAAGGTCAACTGCACATACCAAAGCAATAAAAGCAGATGATACATTTTATTACTGATACTTAAAGGTCTGCTCATTGGATAATATAATGTTGCTTTTCGTGTTAATGTCTGACAAAACATAGCCATCGTGGAAAACCGTACGGCACAGGCTTGCAGAAAACTCACTGTTACCAAACACAAAGAATGTGCTCTGTTTACATTCAGATTTCTATCAGTCTCAGGCAAGTTAAAGCCTACACCACGTGTCAAACCCGATGAAATATGTTGAGGAGAAAACTATGCATTACGGAAGGCTAACAATTTGTTACATTTTGTCCTTTCTCGTCCCTCTTAAGTTATGATCTTATCTTCGCTGGGGGACCAGAGGAGATCCTAAGGAAGTTCCAGCAAGCCAATCACAAGGTGCTGTTTGCTGCAGAGGGACTGATATGGCCGGATAAGAGGCTAGCTGACAAGTACCCCTCAGTACAAAGTGGCAAGCGCTACCTCAACTCTGGAGGTGGGTCCTACAGGTTTTGTTTGTCATTATAGGCTGAAGAGTTTTCACATTTTGTTGAAAGCTTGATTGCTGCTAACCTGACTCCCGCCAGATGTATGTCGCTCCGCCTAGCTTCACTCACATACATCTGGGACACCTCCATAGGAATTGCCTTTATTGAAGGCTGGGCCTTATCAAAAATCCTTGCATATGATTGGATGAGCCACTTGTCTGTCATCTTTATCGACGTGCTATTTCAACCACTCACACCGAAGCCAACCCGTGACGCTGTGAGACCGACGCAGGAAAAAACAAAACTCTTTTTTTTTTAATGTGTTTGCGGCTCTAGTGGCACGCGTTTTATTGACAGTGAGCTGACAAGAAGAGGGGGGAAGACAGGCGGCAAAGCACAGCGGGTCGGAGTCGATCCCGGGCCGACCGCGTTGAGGACTAAAGGCCTCCTAATATGGTTTGCGCTAACCGCTAACCGCCGGAAAACAAAACTTGCCAAATCCGGTTGGGAGAAGGGCGAAAACATCGTTTCCACCAACAAAAGCCTTCAGAGCCGTTCTCTGATGTTCTTTTAATGAAACGATATTAGGTAGATTGGACAACACGGAAGAAATAGCATCAATGCTAACGCTTGCTTCCTCGATGCGAGCCGCCATTGTTGTTGGAATCTCACGGTCGCTTCTCCACTACGTCACATCCATGAAACTCCCGCCCTGCGTTCTGATTGGCCAGACCATAAAATTGGTTGGAGAAATCACTCTCTATGGGAGATGTCCCAGATGTAGAACAGATTACTAGATCAATGTGTGCTTCTGTGCTTTTTGTCTGTCTTGTTGTGTCTGCTCTGTCTTCTGTAACCCCCAGTCGGTCGAGGCAGATGACCGTTCATACTGAGCCCGGTTCTGCTAGAGGTTTTTCCTTCCCGCTAACGGGTGTTTTTTCTTTCCACTGTCGCTTCATGCTTGCTCAGTATGAGGGATTGCAGCAAAGCCATGTACAATGCAGACGACTCTCCCTGTGGCTCTACGCTTCTCCAGGAGTGAATGCTGCTTGTCGGGACTTTGATGCAATCAACTGGTTTCCTTATATAGGAACATTTTTTTTTGACCAATCTGTATAATCTGACCCAATCTGTATAATATGATTGAACCTAACTTGTAAAGTGCCTTGAGATGACATGTTTCATGAATTGGCGCTATATAAATAAAATTGAATTGAATTGAATTGAATTGAATGTATGTGAGTGAAGCTAGGGGGAGCGACATACATCTGGCGAGAGTCAGGTTAGATTGCTGCTATTCACACTGTAAAACTCACCCTAGAAATCTGTTAACAGGAGTTACACATTGCTCTGGTTGTTGATCTTGCGAATTGATGAACCTTAAATATGTGCATAGCACAAAAAGGCAGAACCACGTTGTCTCAAACTTTTCTTTTGTTATTGTCAAACATTAGCAGATTTTCTGGAAAATGAGCTATGACATGAGTAAAAGCTGTCTTTCATGCATATAAAACATATTTCGTAGAAATAATTCATTGCACTAACATAAAAAAAATTCTACAGCTGTGGTTCTTAAACATTTTATAACAAGTACCAAATCAATAAAACGTTTTTCTAGTCAGCTAAAAGATATTTTCAAACACCCATACAAGAAGACTTGGACTTTATCTGTTTGTTGAGTTTTGCCAAAAGAAACATCAAAAGAAACAAGAAAAATCTTACCAATCACTGCTTTGTGTTTGGTTAAGAGATGCACTTTAATTATATGTCCCAATTATACTAAAAATTCTACATTTCCAGGGTTAAAAATCACAAAAATAAAAAGGAGGTCCCCTTGAAGTTAGAAGTTTCCAGTGGCAAAGTTGGAGGTTTCTCACCAACCCCGGGTTTCCCCCACCGTATTATAAGCCTGGCGGGCCACCAGTAACCCAACACCAAAAAAAAGTATTATTTTGTAAAGATTGGGAATAGAAAGCACAACAGGCATTGAGAGTCGAGTAACGTTAGGGAGGATCACAATCATTTAAAAATACCTTGATCGGGGTCCTAGTTTACTATTTGGGATCAAAATCAAGATCTTCCTACATTAAAGATGCAAAAATCTATTGGAATAACTACCAAAGTCTCACTTGGAAGATATGAACGTTTTTATTTGAGGGTGCGAACCTAATAACAGAGTCCCTGTGACTTCCTCGGTAAAATCACAAATGAACTTATTAACCAGATTTTGTAGAGCTGAGATCAGTTTTACCAGCCACAACCAAGCCCGATTACTGCCTGACTTGCTTCCAAGGTCAGCATAACAATTACAATGTTTAGGAGTATTCACTTAATTACATAGGGCCAAGTTGTTTTATGAAAGCTATTGTCCTTGTTAAATGAAACCTTATTTTAAACTGCTATTTTGTATTTACTCAGGTTATCTTTGTATGATTATAAAATCAGTTTGGTAATGTGAAACAAAAGTAAAACAAATCCGTACGGGGGCAAATACTTTTCAAACCGTCTTTCTGAGCTTTTAGCAGTCTTTTACACACCAACATAGATGTCTTTCTATAGGACAAGTACAGTGATTTAATGTTGAGCTTATAAGTGTGTGGGTTTCCACCTACATTATGTCCTTACTGTACAATAACTGAAATTACCTGCAGGTTGATACCCATAATTAGCAGCACATTATATTATGTCTAACGTTTGCACAAGATTTTATTGGAGCCTACTATGTGCATGTAGTTGATGGTTAACTGAATATGTAAACACAAATCTTAATATGAGAAATGTATAGAAGAAAATGATGTTGATCAATATGACATTTCTTCCTAAAGTGACGTCCTAAAGTGGATTGCACAGATGTCGAACCACTTACTCACCCCAGTTCCCTGGGTGTACTGTTTCGAAGACCTAACACTATCAGCTGTCAAGCTTTGAGAACTTGCAGGCCTTGTTGGAATCCAGTGGTCACACCTTGTTTTTAGTCTAAAGAGTGCTGCAGCACCAGGAAGGAATAGCAATAGCCCCGTGTTGGTTTTAAAACACGAAACTCCAAAATTTGAATCACTAATTCATGGGGTAAAATTGGAGTAATGTTTTCCAAGTAAACTTGGACTGTGAAGTATTTCCTGTCTGTGATGTGGGAGGAGATAATTTGTGTGAAGTTTAACTATATGCTTAAGCATCTTTTTTTTAGCAGTCATCCTCCATGTGGTGATTAGACATATATTATGGTTACATGAGGGGATGTTTCTAAAAAAAAAAAAGACAACTGCAAATGGTGCATCTTGCAGACTTAAAAATTCTAAATAGGTAGAACATTTTGCAACAAAGTAAAAATGAATCTGTGGTTCACCTAAAACCCATTGCTTCCAGTTCCCCATTGCTTCTTTCCCTGTGGTCATCAATTTAGTCTGACCTCCCATAGTGGAGCCTTACTGTCTCAGACTGATCAGAGACTGCTTTTAGCGTTCATTGTCATTGACTTGACATGTGGATTTGTCTTGGGCCCCCGAGTGTGCCACAGTTTGCATGAAATTGCAGGTTTTGTTTGTGTTCCTACGGCTACCGCCCAAGTGACCGATGAGGAACGTTTTATAGCATTTGGACGTCCACAGCTGTGCCACAGAGGGTGCAGTATTCTGGGGACGGAGCTGAGATAGAGATTACCTCGGCTTGTGTTTGTCTTTGTCTGTTTGTGAGAATTTAAACAGAGTTTACTTAAGTTATGTAAGATCAAATGTTTGCCAATTATCAATTTCACATTTCATTTTGTAAAGGGCATACTTCCACACTACACCCACCACAACATCAGGTACACTATTTGTACTGCTTTCTAAAGATGAATAGCCATCAATTCAAAGCATTGAAGGTGGAGTCGGTGATTTTTTTGAATAACTGTGCATGAGCAAGACCGTCTTACCTTGCTCTTCCGCTCCTCAGGGGCATCGCATGAAAAAATCTCCCAAATCCACTCTGGTTTTATTTATTTCTACTGAGGCATTCCTCTTCTTCTCATAAACTTGGACGCAGTTTGCTTCTTGCGACTCTCAGCCATGTTCAAAGTATACGGTGTGAGCAGCGGAGCTGCAATGAACGGCTAATACCAAAGTTAACCGGATACATAAATACTAGAAGTGTGCATGCGCAGCCAGCAACCAGAAATTAACAAGGAACGTGCAAGCACACTGGTGAGCACGTCACAATGATTGCCATGTGGGACAACCGATAGGTAAGGTGCTACCCCCAAAACTCGAGGGACAGATCAGAGTGTGGGCAGGACCAATGGGAGTCAGAGTACCATTGTTTATCCTGTGTAGGTCTGTGCGTTCCTCCATGGAGATGCCTTCCCAGACTAACACTGACCCACCACCAGACCGATCATGCTGAACAATGTTGTATGCACCATAATGTTCACCACAGCTTCTCCAGATCCTTTCATGTCTGTCACATGAGCTAAAGAGTTAACCTGCTCTCATCTGTGAAAAGAACAGTGCACCAGTGATGAACAAGCCAATGCCTGTGTTTTCTGGCAAATGCCAATCGGGCTCCACAGGGCCGGGCAGTGAGCACAGGGCCTACCAGAGAACCCTCATGAAGTCTGTTTCTAATGTTTTGATGAGAGACATTCACACCAGTGGCCCACTGGAAGTGCTCTGGAAGTACTCATCCTGTTCCTCCTTGCACAAAAGGATCAGATACCGGTCCTGCTGATGGGATAAGGACTCCTCCTGCAATCTTCTCCATGCTCTTAAGACTATGCTGGGAGACACAACAAACCTTCTGGCAGGGTACCATCCTGGTAGAGTTGAACCGCCTGTGCAACCTCAGTAGGATTGACTCAGGTCAAATGTAAAATACTGAGAAGTAGTAAAAAAAAAAAAAAAAAAAAACAGTATGGAAAAAATGTCTGCGGGCTCCTCTTACAACACCATTCCTGTTTTTGAGGTCGTCTTATTGTTGCCCCTGTAGCTTTAGTGAAAATGTGTCTCTGATGGTCAGAGAACAATGATCAGACTAGTTTAATGTTAGTTTAATATAGGGTAAAAGAAGATAAAAAAAACACTTTTCACCATCCAAGTATGAATTACTATAATAAAGTCTTTTACTGTTCCACTGATCAAATCTTGAAGAGGATGGGCTTTGGCAGCAGAAAACCACACTGGCTGCCCTCCTTGTCAGCATGCAACATAAGGCTATTGACATCAGGGTACAAACAAGTATAAGGGGATTAGTCCGTTCAGCTATTCTGATGCCAAGCATTTAAAAGTGCTCGGATCATCATCCCAACACTTGGGATCCTATCAGGGAATAACAGGATGAAACTAATTATTGACATTAGGTTTAAAAATAAGGACTGATGTTTATTCAGCTTAACAAGCAAATGGACTGTACAAACAAATTCTGAATGTTCATATTATCTGGTTGATTTATATTGGGTATCTTTGCAGAGGGAATATTTTACATTGCATATAGTATCATGCTGAAAAGACCAAGGCAGGCTTGCTTGCTGTACTTTCCCAGGATCTGTGAAATGGATCCAATTCCAACAATATAATCTGCATAAAATTCATGATTTTACTTTGAACTTTCTTCCCCTCTTCCTACCACTTACATTATGTCATGTCTGTCCACTGACTTGTTTACGGTGTCTGACTTGTTTTTTTCAAATGATGGGATATAAAGCGAAGCATGCCAGCAACATAGCTAAACCCTGCAATCTGCTACTATGGTTTCTGTCCTTGAGTGCCAGAGTAAAAGAAAAAAAAAGGCTCAAGTTAAAAGAGGAGAATACCATGAGAATGTACATTTAGAGTATGTGATGTAAGATGGTCACAACAAATAGATTGCAGCTTCTTTCAAACCACTTTAGCAGTTCTTTCTGTGAGAAAACGGAACAGAAAAACGTCCCTGCCCTGTGCTTATGTGCGCCTCAGAAAAATCACACTTTGTTTAAGGCGTCCAGCTTCCTCTGGTAAAGTTGGAGGCTGTTAAGCCAGCTAGCAGTCTGCCAGTCATGCAAACATCTCTCACCATATCATTTACATGTTGGTAAGCATTTCAAACTGTTCATTTCTTGCAGGTATAATTGGCTATTCCCCATATGTAAACAGAATAGTTTCACAGTGGGATCTGCATGACAATGATGACGACCAGCTCTTCTACACTAAGATTTACCTGGATGTATTGAAACGAGTATGCCAATCTTTCTAACCTTATTTTTTGCATGAAAAACATTTAATCAAAGAAATATGTTGGACAGTTAGTACATTTCTATGTTTACATCTTGCAGGAATCTCTTAACATGACGCTGGACCACAAGTGCCAGATTTTCCAGAATCTGAACGGGGCTGTTGGTAAGAAATTACACTTACAGCCAATTGCCCCAGCGAGGATTTCATGATGAACTAACTTCAAATTGACATTGTATTGTTTTTGCAACTGCATGTCGTTTTGGCATCAGAAACCAAATCACGTTCAAGAACCTTCCCTTGAAATCTTGTGTTCTTCATGTTTTGTTTTGCCTTTTACAGATGAGGTGCTTCTCAAGTTTGGAACCGACAGGGTGCGAGTAAGAAACACGGTGTACAATTCCCTGCCTGTTGTCGTCCATGGCAATAGAAACAGTAAAGTGAGTACAAAGCCCTGCTCTTTGCCACAAGTAGGCATAAGCTTGCAAAAGATCCCCATGGTATGGTAACCTTGTGTTAGAATGTCTTAGTTTGTACAAAAAATCATTAAAACAAAATATAGAACATTATTTAACTTCTTTTTTAAAGCAATTAGATAAAAACAATAATTATTCCTGCTGCTGCTCAGATGATGTATTATACAGTTATTATAGCTATAATAACTTCGACATTTGTTTGTTTCTATTGTAAAATATACAAAGCAAACATTTGGAATGACCACCTGGTAAGTGGCGCAGAGGTTAGGGAGTTCGTCCTGCAATTGGCGGGTTGCCGCTCCGACCGTCTCGTTGTGTCCTTGGGGAAGACACTTCACCTGAATTGGTCAGAGGGCCCGGTGGCGCCGATGTACGGCAGCCTTGTTTAGGTCATTCTGCCCCAGGGCAGCTGTGGCTACTAACATAGCTCACCACAGTCAGGGTGTGAATGGGTGAATGATTGACTGTAGTGTAAAGCCCTTTGGGGTCATCAGACTAGTTAAGGCGTATGAGTATGAGTGCACGCATGTTAGTTAGTACGACTGGGTGAATGTAGCTCTTGTGTTTGAGCAGTTTGAATGGTCAGTCTGACGCTATCAAAGTTATAGAAATTCACTCTATTGACTATTTATTTTCTGTCTTTGTTTTCTTTTTTTCTATAAGAGCATCTCAAGGGGCTTATACTTTCAAATTTAAACAAATTAATTTTAAGGCATTAGCTTCTACACAAAGAACGAGGTGCGTCTATTGAAGTTCAAGATGAAATAATTAGAACATATCACCCAAATTAGCTACACCAAAAACTGAGACGTTAGCACTAGAATATGACTTTTACGTGTAATAACATGCACCGAAATAAATACGTTTAATCACTTAAAATGGGAACATAAGTAGATTTAAACCTGTTTACGTTTTAAAGATGATCATAATTCTCATCACAGCTTGTTTCAGCCTCTACCTTGATGTTAGCATCCATTATGGCTTGTGGATCATTAAAGTCTTGAACTTTGCAGAGAACATTCAGGCCCAAACATGAGGTCTGAACCCCTTGAACCTCGAATGGTCCCTGTAAAAATTACTCGTGGGTTAGGGTTAGTGTGAAAGTAGGTTTAATAAGGGTTAATCTGCCTTCATTCAGCCATCAGACCAGCAGTGTGCTGCAACACGTTGGGAAGTGGCAGCATTGCATTGCTGTTTACCCTGTAAGGCTGGGAAATACTCCCATCTCGCTGACAACTTATTATAAGGACTTCAAACCCCAGGCGCAGTGTAACTGAAAAAGTCAGTGGTTTTAAATCAACACAGTCTTAAAACTTTTAAAAACCTTGGTATACCATGATGTAAGATGGATTTCTTTTTACCCTAACCTTTTGTATCGTTCTGCAGCAACCACTCGTCATGAACACTGTATTTCATTTGATACGTTACGCCTCATTGGTGAAAGAAAATGCAGTCTGTTGGATGGTTGCCAGGTGACCATAACCATAATTGCCTGCTCATTAATCTGTCATGTCAAGGTTGTAATGCTTCTGACCATGTGTTTCTCATTTGCTCAGTGCCATCTCTCAGTGAGATCCTGTAAGTTAACAGGATGTCTAAGATAACGCTGTAGTTCTGTGGAGGCTTTGTCTGATATTTTCTTTCCTTTAACTCATCACAATCTTTTTCCACTACCGGCTCCACCAGTTATGACCCAAACCCACCAAACTATTGAGTCATTTTTCCCCAAATGTCTGAACAGCTGGAGGTGAAGCTCTTAATGGTGGAGCACTGAATACATGCCGTCCTTGGACCGGAGAAACCCAGCTGAATGTCTGGCCTGTTATGACCTCATGTTTAATCATTTCCAGTTTATTCCAGTTAACAGCTTATAATGTTACCATCTACTTTAACATGCTGAAAGTAGCACTACGTAAATTAGATGCGCTCATTGATCATGTAAATGTACTGTTAACTGAGCACAAAAACTGCGATCTGCATATTTGAGAGGCACCCAACTGCAGACACATGGCGTTTCCAGTCTAACAATCAATGCTGGAAGTTCACACCAGAATTTTTGGACATTATAACATATGGAGTCCCAGAGAAAGGTGAGGAAACTTATGCCTAAATTCAGTGGATTTAATACTTGTGGTTTATCCCCTCCCCTGAGGGCTATCCCTGACACTGGTGGACGAGAAACCTAAACCCAAGGTCAGTGGATTTAATACGATTTTATTTACTTCCTGTTGGAACAGACTGAGCAATTTCCGGAAAGTTTACTTTTTTATTTTGTTTTGTTTTTATTCAAGTTATTATCAACATGAAAAACAGTCAGGTGAGCCCTTATATCATAAAGAACATTTCGGGAGTGACTTACGTTGATTTTGCTAGACTTCCGGTGTGTACTTCTTGCATTGGTTGTAAAAAATGGCAGCGCCCTGCCGCTGTAGTAGGATACTCTTGGAATATTCAGGAAATAATTTCAAAGATTTTAGGCCAACATGAAAGGTTTTGCAAAATCCTGCAAAATTGTTTGTCAATTCTGTTTAAATATGTTTTTTTTTTTTTACCAAATACATGTTAAGTGTTGCAAATTAATCGTCAACACAAAACTGCATTTTCCTTATGTGTGGCAACATTTCATAGGGATAAAAGTAGGCTATCCATTAGTATGAGATTTATTGTTGAGAAGCATTGGTACATCAAAGAAAAAAAAATCATCTACCAAACAAAAATGTCCTTTTTACGTTTATTTGCTTTTATTCATCCAATGCTTTCTTTATCAACTCTGTGGTAAAATGGAACATTTAAAAAGCAATGTTTGTTGTTTATTCTTCTCACTATGGACTCCATTTCATTGTGCATGGCAAAAAAGTTCTACTTAGGTTTTATTTTATTGCAGGGCAACATTCATAACATTCATAATAATGGCTGCTAAAAGAAAGCTTTTGAGATTTCTGACTATTACTTAGCAGCCGTTGGAATAGCTGTGTTTTTTATTGTATAGGAAAACATCCAATGCTCCTAAAGTACGGTCAAATAAAAATAAAATATGTCTCTTTTGTAATAGAACACACAAAACAAATATAGCAATTAAACTTTCATTTAAATGAAAAAAAGTTAGCATGAGAGCTAGTCACATGTATCATTGCCATATTTAAGATGTATTCTGGAAACTTTCATTATTGCCTTCAAAAATATTGTTTTGTCCATTACATCTATCACTGAACATCCTTTGAATTTACTCCTATAATTTAGTTGCAACACTGATTCTGACCACTTTGTTGAATGATGAAAAGTAGAATTTATGCACCAAGTTTGTTGTCTCCACAGTTGTACTTAAACTACCTGGGGAACTATGTGCCCAATGCATGGAACTATGAACATGGCTGCAGCCACTGTGACGATGATCTTCTGGATTTGTCTCAGTTACATGTAAGTGATTCACACTGAGCACTTTTCCATCTGTCTGCAACGCTTGTTCTTTTTAAAATGGCTGCCCTGGAAACTGTGTTTTCGACCTCATTTCTTGTGCACTGAGGAAAAGATGAAACGGATCCTGGACCTTCCCGTATGAGCCATCTATCTATGGATAACCGTCTAGACAGGCGGAGAAGGGCTCGGTTTGTCTTTCAACAGATAAGTGAGGCTGTTGGTTCTGCTCTCTTTCTAGCCGGATACTTTTTGGACATTTTTAAGAAGCACAGGCATGATGAACTGCTCAGGAGAAAAGGGAAGCATTGCATGGCTGTGGTGCAGGATATGGTTTCTGAGGTTTTGAGAAGTGCTCATTTAAAGGGGAGTCACTGTTGACCAGCCTGCCTTTTAGCGGGCTCTGCAATGTGGCTTTCTTCCACAATAGTGAGCTATAGCGGTTATGCTGAAAATTTGTCAGCCTCGGCTGGAGTTGGGCAAGACTGGCAGGCTTTGGGAAACGTCTCAGGCTGTGCGCTTCAATCTGTCAAGCATGTTACCAAATCTGTCCGTGTTTGTGCGTTGAGCTCAGAATCCATCACAGAATCCTTTGTCGGTTTGGAAAATTTTTCCACACAGTTCAATAACAAACAGGAGTTAGTGTTTAAAAAAAGTAGTAATTTTTCTCTTTTCAACCTCAAACTTTAATGTTTCTCAAAGGGATTGTATGTGATGAGCCAGAACTAATTGGTGTGTAATTGTAAGTGGAAGAAAAAGGATGCATGGTTTGCATTTGTATTCAGCCCCGTTTACTCTGATATCTCTGAATAAAACCCAGTGCAACAAATTGCCTTCACAAATTGTGTAATTTAGTTTCTGTAAAATGCAGCTTTTCTGTGAAGGCAACATTAGTTAGACAACATTAGTTAGGTCAAAGAGCATCATGAAGACCAAGGAACATACTGGAAATGTCCAAGATGAAGCTGCAGGGAATTCTTTTTATCAGTGTTTGGTTGTAAACAATACAAATGGAAGACTGTAGCACCTCTGCAAACCTACCAAGACATGACCGTCCACTTTGAGTGAGAACACTCTGTATTGCAAAGGCAACCATGAGGTCCCTAGTAACTTTGAAGGAGCTGCAGAGATCCACAGCTTAGGTGAGCAAATCTGTACACCGGACAGCACAGCACACTACCCGCAGGGTGATACATGGGGGTGGCAATCTCATGCTCTGGGAATGCTTTTCTTAATCAGGGAAAGAAAAACTGGGGTCTCAGTGGATTAGAAGATGGATGGGACTAAATGCAGGGCAATCCTGGAAGAAAACCTTGTTAGAGGCAGTAAAACAAACTGGAATGGATGTTCACCCTCCAGCAGGACAGTGGCTCTAAACATGCAGGCGGACCTCCAATGGATTGGCTAAGTCACCCTGACCAAAACCCAGACCAGAATGTGTGTGCAAAGTGCAAACCTTGAAGACTGATGCTTACAATGGCTCATTGTCCAGTCTGACCAACACTGAGCTAACTTGAAAGGAAAAAGGTCCCAATCTACCTTTCACTGCGGTTCAGTCTGGCCATCCGCAGCTATCTGAGTTTCAAGCAAGAGAGGCAAAGACACTCTACCAGAATGTTGGCCCTTGTTCAGATGTCATTGTAGCTCCATTGACATTGTCCAGTCTGAACAATGCTGAGCTAATTTGCAAGGAAAAACGAACAACAACTTCAGTCTTTACATTTGAAAGCTGGAAGAGAGATTTCTCTAAATACTTGCATTTGTAAAGGATAATTTTAAAGTATTGGCACAGGAAGGCTGAATATAAATGCAATCAGCACATTTGTATCTACAAAAAATAGAAATAAAATATGATTTTCCTTCATCTTTACAAATATGTACTACCTTTTTGTATTACATAGAATACCAATAAAATACACTGGAGATCATTTTTATAATGTGGCAAATGTGAGAAGGTCCAATGGCTATGAATATATTGCAAGCTCTTTTAAAACTGTACAAAGATTGTCTAAACAAGGTCGCCCTGAAGCACCAATGTGTAAAATAAGTTACAGCAGTAACTTATTTTACACATTGGTGTAAACAGCAGTTTAACTGAGACAGTTTAACTGAGAAACAGCAGTTTAACTGAGACTACTGTAATACAATCCCAGGTACATAAACATCCACTTGACCTCCCACAAAGAATGCTGAAATGGTTGTTGAAGTAAAATTGTCTGAAAAGACGTATCATTCTGCCGTTTCCCTTTGTTTGTTTGAGACCGAGACGTCTGGGAGATCAGGTCATGTGGAAACACTGTTCCCACTGTGTTCAGGCCTTTCCACTGGGGTGAACTCAGTCCACAAGCTATCCCGTGTGCCTTTTTATGCACTTTAGCTTTGAACTTTTGGCCCTGCAAAGACACTAGAAGTCTTATCCCACCGAAAACAAGTAGCGTGCCAGCCAGACAACCCCACGTTTCTGCCTCTGCCTCGTGTTAAACCCCATTGTAAATGCTTTAGTTTGTCAATGCCACCTTTTCCTCTTTATTGGTCCGTCCGTCTGTAGTCCTGGTGAAACAGTCTAAGCTTGTGTTGGCTTGATGTTTTAGGTTCCCTTGCTGTGCCTGAAAAACAGTCATTGCGGAAAGTGCAAATTAGATGGTTCGGCTGGGTTGGCTTTTCATCCCCAGCCCAGACCTTTTGCTGTGAACTGGTCAAGAGGATCACGAGTCCAGACTGGCCTGTGTGGGCTGAAGCTGACTGTCATGGGAAAGTCTTTCCTCATCTCTGTATCCTACTTTATTCCCATCTATGTATAGCGTGTCCACGGTGTCATTTTGTGAGCAATTTTTTGTGGCTTCAATCATCATTTGGCTTGAGTGTAAAGGAAAAACTTGAATTGCAAAGATGCTTGTAATAAAAACAGTTGGCTCTGTTAAAAAAAGGGCTAAGTAATGCAGAAGACATCTGCAGAGCCATGCTGTTTATATAAATATAAGAAGCGAGGTGTAAATATTCTTGATTTATTTGAAAATTGCTGCGATCACTTGTTTAAAGCAGCAATGATTTGTCTTTCCTCTAATCTAAACAGGAGTATCCAGAGGTGCTGCTTGGAGTCTTCATCGAACAGCCAACTCCATTCCTCCCAGAGTTCTTCCACCGGCTGCTTACCCTGGACTATCCAAAAGATAAACTGAAACTCTTTGTTCATAACAACGTGAGTGGGAGCAGCTGCTCTTTGGGGTTTTTCCTTTTTTTTTCTAGATGCAGTCCCAGCCCCTTCCTCTGATAATCTTTTAATATTGGCTTCCCGCCCAGGAGGTTTATCATGAGAAGCACATTCAGAGGTTCTGGGAGGAGAACAGAGACGTGTTCAAGAGTTTCAAAGTTGTGGGACCCGAGGAAAACTTAAGCCAAGGAGAAGCCAGGAACATGGGAATGTATGTGTGCTTATTATGAGTCCAACTCATTTCAGAATCTGGTGTTTGAAAACAACGTTCATATAACTATTGCATAAAATGCTAGTGCTGAATAGACCCTACATTTAAACTAGCGATGCACCGATCTCCAGATTTTAAAAAAAATTTGACCAGCCAAAAAAATGACAAATTTTAGCCGATTCCAATTTTTCTTCAATAGTAATGGATGGCATTCAAAATAGTTTTCAAGTCATGAGCGATTATTAATTATTACTATTAATTGCAGGGACGACATCCCACCGTGCACGAGAGAAAAGTCATAAAAAATTATTTCACCATTTTGGAACAAAGACTAAACTAGTTGACACTTTTTATTTTATTGTGATTAGCATGACTTAAGATTCACATTTCTATCTTTAATGCTACACCCCATAAGGACCAAAGGAACTCTTATATGTATTCATATCGATTGTGATTACAGACTTTGTAACCACCTGTCTTATACATTTTAACTAACTTAGCAGGTGCTGAATTGTCCATGTCAGAAGTTTGTATTGTTTGAGATTATTTGCACGTAAACAGATGAAAATAGCACATTTAGGCTTTTTTTCCTTCTAAAAGCTGAGATTTTATATTTGAATTCCTTATATTTAATTTCAATACATACCTCATTTTATTTATGCTAAAAAGGAAAGCACATTTATTTAAGTTATTCAGGTTTTTGTTGTAGTTAATGATTGCTTGAGAACCCCTAATGCTTACTATAACCCTGTGGTTAAAAAATGCTGCCAACATTTTCAAATTTAACACGTCCCATGATAGAAGAAGGTTGAAAGCTCAAAGGATTAAATAAGAGCTGACATCCTGTCACAGACAGCTTTTTCTGTAGCTGAGAAAAGTGAGGTATGAAATGATCCAAACTGCAAAAGTGGGTAAGATGTGAAAGGACCCGCACCCACCCGCACGTCTAGCTTTCTGTTATAGCAGCCTGAAGGAAGAGCTGATAACAGCTCAAATGCCTCTGTGGAAATGGCAGTTCCCTTTTGAATAACAGCTTCCACACTGAAAAAAGTGTTGTCAGACCAACAAGCTAGTGCTCACATATGGTGCTTTCCAGGACTGGAAAAGATCAGATGTTTTGAGTTTTATCCTTTCATCGATCAGGCCTAGTCAAGTTGAAACTTGGTGTATTCAGTTCCCAAGCTGATTTATTTGGTGCTTCACTAATTTAAACTTCTTCAATAAGCTTGAACGCTGATCCTTAATAGTATTGCACAGTCTGTAGGGAAAAATCAATGAGATCCACTTATAAACTGCATGTATCTAAACTGATTAAAATAAAATATCAGAGCAGTTTTCTTTAAAAAAAAAAAGTCTACTTCAGGTTTAAAAATACTGTTTAAATTCCTAAACTTAAATATTTTTTTGTAATTTCATACAAGAATTTTGACTATGCTCTGTCTATTTTATCAGGGATCTTTGTCGCAAGGATGCCACGTGTGACTACTACTTCAGCATAGATTCAGATGTAATGCTCACCAACCGACAGACACTGAAGCTCCTCATCGAACAAAACAGGTAATCACAAAGCAGCTAAAACAGGAGCCACATCGGAGGCCGTTAAGCGGACTTTTTCAGCGGCTGTCATGTTCGCTTTAAATCGGGTTCATTCCTAAAGTGGCAAACTCACACAAACATTACAACCGAGTCAATTAAAGTTTTAAAAAAAGGCCGCTCTGGCTTTCTGTTTTTTTTTTCCATTCCCATGGAAACAAAAAGGAGCCTGTTGCACTAACCCTAAAATGCAACAAAAACACACACGCAAGCCTTTTTATTCCCCTATGCATCACATGATTGTGAAGAGACCTTCCCGTAAACTGGATGTCGCTGTGACTTCAACAGCAGAACTGGGACTGACTGGAAGCATGCAAGGCGAGAGACTTTCCAGGATATTTAAAGGCAGCATGAGAATTTTCTGCTGGCACCACAGTAGAAGAAAACCAAGAAAATGCGGTCTGCACGGGTCTGTTGTGGTGCATACATTTGCATAAATCCTAACCAACGCTCCAATTTAAATCAAAACTATTTTGGCAGGTCTTTTTTTTTTATTTAGTTTTAGGAAAACAATATTTCACAATATCTTTTTGATCTCTTTATTAAGAGTAAGATTTGGTAATGGGTACTTTCTCTGTTTCACAAGATATTTAATGTAATAATAACACACGTTTGGAGCTACCAGAAGCAAAGCATTGGAATGACAAATGGACCTGGTTTGCATTAGATATTTATAGGATCTGTGTCTGAATTGACAGTGATGGTGTATTTCTTGAGGATGTTAATTGCTCAGATCAAGCACAATGTCTTTAAAGGGAACCGGAGGATGTTGGCTGTTCTTACTAAGTTTTATGTGCTCTGACAGTAGCGTCATCTTTGTTTCCCCTTTGCCTTGACAGAAAAATAATTGGTCCACTTGTCACTCGTCATGGCAAGCTGTGGTCGAACTTCTGGGGAGCCTTAAGTCTAGACGGCTACTATGCACGCTCTGAGGATTATGTCGACATTGTACAAAGGAAGCGAGTGTGAGTTAAGCATATACCAAGTAACAGCTTTGCATTTTTAATGTTTCAAACACAGCTTGCAAGTTTTGATTTCTGTGTGTTTATTAAATGCATCCCTGTGTCATGAAAATGTTCTTTGCCATATAAAGCAACATGACGTAACCTTAATTTTAGGTTCATCATTGAATGCAGATGTGTGGAATCATTAAATCTCTAATCTAACATGTAATAGTTAGCAAAACAAAAAGTGTGTGGCAATAATCTTTAGAGTTGCTATCTCTGTGACTACATGCATTTGTTTGGTATCCAGATGTTACCGTTAGAGGAAATCTTGATCAGGGCTTTTTTTTCTCCCAGATTAAGATGAGGCATTTGTCAATACTAATTGCCAGTCTGATATCTCAATAAAATCTATGCCATACAAATACTTGAAAAGTCACCTTTAAAGTGCAATAAATTAACACACCACATTTGATATGTATTACATGACCTACGTTAGTGCTGTGATTGTGCCCCACTTAACTCCCCTACCAATTCTGTTCTGGATGGGATAATTTCTTCTACCCGTTTTTCTTGATAAATAGTTTTGCTATTTTGCAGTACAGCGGTAATATACTGCTCCAACGATGCATTTACCCAAAACTGTTGCAATCAGTTATCTACACAAAATTTTCAGAAGCATATGGCGTCAATTATTTCATCTGAAGCATATTACCAAAAACATCTGGGTAGGTCAGAAATAAGGTGAGCTACAGCATTTTAAAAACCAAGATTGTGGGGTAATTTGTGAAAAGTTGGAACCTAAGAGCACAAAAAAGTTGCTTAGTTTCAAGACTTTTTTTTTTAGACATTGCAATGAAATGGGAAGTAGAATTAGAGTTAATGTTCTACCTTTTTAGTTAATAAATTGATTCACTGTCAACAGTCTGTGCATTTCTCTGTAGAACAGGGTATTTTGTCATTAAATGGTGTAGAGCAGGACCCAAATGCAGGAAGGAGGCAGGAGGATCAAAATAAAACAGGTTTACTTAAAGAAGGGAAACTAATGAGCTGCAAAATGTCACCAAGGACCCAGGCCGGTGGGAATGACAGGATGATCTGACCAAGCTTTGACTGAGAGATATTTAAACTGGAGAGTTGATTGATGAACAAGAAGCAGGTGGCTGATTTGAAACTTGGTGCAGCTGTGAGGGAAAGGAAGTAGTTGAGCTGTGGAAATTGGAGAAATTGGCTGATAGAACACAGGGAAGGAGGAAGCACAATATAAATACCTAAATAAAGCATGACATAAAACTGAAGCCCCAAAGATTATGACATATTTTTACAAATAAAAGCAATTAAAAACAGAAACATTCTGTCCTGAAACAAAAACACATTCAGCTTTTCTTTTTCAAATGAAACTTTCTGTTAAATCCTGAAATGAATCATAATCATTTCTTGTTTCATGTAATTCCAGATTATACACCACCTTTGGTCTAACATGCACTCACTATTCAAATCTATTGTTTATTTATTTATTTATTTTTTGAATAGTTAATTAAAAACAGTAATGAATAGACCAAAATGGAAAAATAAATAAATAAATAAAAATCTACTCATTTTCAAGTAAGCCAAACATAGTTTTGTTGAACCAAAACTTTAGAAATAAACCTTTGAATTGTAACAGGAATGAAAAAAAAATTGAGACCCATGATATTCTGAGTATTTTTACTTTAAAGTATCATGAGACATTTTCAAAACTTCCACCTGCAAAAAAGAATAAAAAGCTGTTTTTCAGTCGATGCTGCCACCAGTAACTATTCTCTAAATAAGGTAAATAAGGTATTGGAGCATAAATTGTTTAAAGAAACATAAATATAACAATCTTCCGAGACCACAAATTCTAAACTGTGCACAGCTTATTTATTAGTTTCTAAGGATGTTTCTGACTCAACTTTTATATTTTGTCCATGCAGAACTGGAGGGCTAGGCTAGCTTATACATTTTTAGGTTCCTTTTTTATATGACTTGTTGATCATATGGTTGATTGACATGCGGGCAAAGTTTATAGTCAATGCCATTCCCCTGCTTCTTAATTTCTACTTAAAACAGTACAAATCAATAAACATTGACAGACTGGTGGGTGCAGCAGTTTTTCCACAACTTTATACACAGAGCATCTAAAATTGTCTTGATTCAGGACCCAAACAAAACTGGTACAAATTGGCTACTCTGGCACATTGTGTCACAAGCAAACAAATATTGTAAATCTTTTTACATCATAGTTGCACAAAAGTCAGTGATTGCTAAATCCTAAATCATGGATTCAGAGAATAACATCACCAAACTTTCCTCATCCTCTATAGAGAGTGTGAATGGGGAAGTGAAATGTTCTATGTTTCTTTTTGTTTCAAGGGGTGTGTGGAACATTCCTTACATGGCGCACGTGTACCTCATCAAGGGAACCATATTAAGGAATGAACTTAAAGAAAGGAATCACTTTGTTCTGGAGAAACTGGACCCAGATATGGCTTTGTGTAGAAACTCCAGAGAAATGGTAAGAAGGTGAAAAATACTGTGTAGGAGTTTTATTAAGAATGGATGCTAGTATTGATAAGGTCCTGTCACACTGTTTCTTAGCACATATGTGGGCGTGTCCAAGCAGAAGGGGCAGGAAAATGGAAAGATTTATTTACTGTTTCACCTCAAACACAATGAGCAGAGAAATACAACTCTAGGGGATAGTGACAGAGTCAGGGACTGTAGTGAACTGGTGAACTGGGCCCTCCATCCAAGGCAGACTGCAAAAATTCAAATGCCTGTGCGAAATGAGTTTTAAAAGCAGTAAATTAAAGAATCATCTGCATAAGACGGTAGGAGACATTTGAAAGGTTTGCGCACAGACTAATAATATACATTGTGAACGGTATCGGTCCTAAGACTGAATCCCGAGGTACATCTTTTGTGACCTCAAGAAAAGTTGGAATGGTGTCCAACCATCTGAACACACTGCGTCCTACTTGCCGAGTTCTCTGCAAACCAAGAGACAACCTGTTTGGAGATGCCATTTTTGAAGAAAAACATTCTAACAAGACACTGTGATCTACGGGGTCAAATGCCTTGGATGGGTCAATAAATAGAGCAACACAAAACCTTTTTGACTCCAGTGCCTCAAACACATCATTTAGTGCTGTGCTGCTTTCTAAAAACAAGAGGGTTTGGAATGTTGTTTGAATGTAAAAAATTATTTACTTGTTCACTTACCAAGTTTTTAAAATAGTATGCATTTCTGCCTAAATTTTTGATAGGCCTGCAATTATTCACATCTCCCATGAGCAATATTTTGTTATTATCCTGCTTGTTCTGTACAGTGTCCTTGAGTTTTCTGATTGGCGCTTTTAAATAAAATGCTAAATGTGTTGTATAAAAATTTATAAATGTATGTAATATTATGGGATACCCAAACTTTAGGAAGTTTGTTTGTGCTGAGGCTCAGATTAAAAATACAGGTTAAGGGCTCAACTGTTAGGTCAGTGGCCAAACATATTCAAAGAATTCTTGACTTCCTGGTTCAGCTCAAGATCACATCACGTATGCTACCGTATCAGATTGGTAGAAAGGCGATGTTCGAGTGTTATTTGCATATGCTGTAAAACACAAGGCAACTAAGCAAACAGTGTGACAGAGGTGTTAAGGTAGGGCTGGACGATATAGAAAAAAGCATACTATTAAAATAGAAATCATATTGATCGATATGGATAATTATCAACAAACTCAAAACATATATTTACGTGCAGCCATGGCCATTTTATGCTGTTGCTTAGCGACCTATCTTTAGATACAGAACACACAAACACAGAATTCAAACTTAACCCTTGATTCAACCAACTTTTTACCAAAATAGCAAGTTTTTAAAAAAGAAAAAAAGAATGTGTGCTCTCTGAACTCTTTGAAGGGCGTGGAGCTTGGTGACTGAGCTTGGTGACTGAGCGTTTCCTGCGTCTGCGTTTCTGATTGTTTGGGACGGAATAATGACTATAATATTAACCTACATGGTTAGAATGCAAAAGGAATATTATATTGAACTGTTTATTGACCCTTTTTATTCTATCATTGATATACGTCTATCGATCAATATATTTTGTTGTTGTAAAATCGTCCAGCCCTATGTTAAGATATTAAAAATGGACTGTTTACATGCTAAGAAGACTTAGCAAAGCTAGTTGAAAAAATGCCACATATCTAAGTCAATTAAAACCTGCAAGAGGGAAGTATTGAAGTGTATGTAATGTCTTTGTTGTCGAAGCATGACCCAATTCTGTTCATGTTTTGTCTACAGAGCATTTAAGGTTTTCTTCTCTACTTGTATCCCATTATCCTTAATTTTCTTCTACATTTATTTCCATAATCTCAATCAGTCGCAATGCCTGTCTTGGCATTTGTTTCGTCTCTTACTTTTTTTTCTAAACATCTTTAAACTGTTCACTCAGCTGGGCTCTACTTGTCGCTTCTGCTCAGCGCTGAAGCGCTACCATGCTCTGCATGCCTTCCTCTCATACTAATCCAGAAAAACATCGGCTTCAGAGGGAATCTTGCTTCTTTTATCATGCGGGTGCCTTTTCACTCCTACTAAGTTCTAATATGTGTGACATGGACATATTTTAATTGTCACTTGTCTCTTACTCTGAGCAAGATTTATGCAGTCTTATTTACATGATGCTTCTCCTTTATTTTAGACCAGTCACAGGGAGAAAGACTCCCCTTCTCCGGAATCATTCCATATGCTCAGGTCCCTAAAGGTCAATATTTGCTTTGATTGTTCTGCTTGCTGATATTATAATTCCAATGATATTGCACTAAGAAACCAATAAATCTTTACTCCTTTCATAGGCAGACATAAGTTAAACTATTAGGTTTCAGTAACTCTTAGCATTAAGATCGAGTGTGTTCTACGGTGCAATGACGAATGTAAATTACCTGAATGACAGATTATAGAGGTTTTAATAATTAAGTGCGCCCCTTGAACTTTTTCCACATTTTGCGTGGAATGTATCTAATTAGAATTTTTTATGTTATTTATGACACAAAGTTGACCATGTTTTTAAGCCATAAGGAAGGATATATGGTTTTTATTTCTATATTTATTATCTGTTCATATCGGACAAGTGTGGCATGAATATGCATCCTGTCCTTATTAATGTAGGACCCTTAAATACAATCCAGTGCAATCAGTTCCTGCTCATCAACATAATGAATAGAGCCCAGCTATCTGTAATTTAATCTTAGTACAATCCCAGCTGTTCTGTGTTCATATTTGGTCACCTTAGTGAAGAAACAGCATCATAAAGGTTGTAAAGCAATCTTCCAAGTTTCAGACATCTCACAGAGCAATGTTTAGTCCATTATCATAAAAGGGAAAGAAACTTAAAATTAGTGGTGTCCCGATATCAATGCCTGATACCAGGATCAAGTACTCATACTAGTACTTGTAAAAGCAACACGATATGCTGAGCTGATACCAATTTTCCTCCTGGGCCGAGCTACGCTGCAAGTTAAAGGCTAGATGCCACTCTATACCAGTGGTGCTATACACCAAGAGGTTGTTTGCTGACCCTCCAAAAGAAAAAGAAGGAGAGAAGATAACTGAAGCTCTAACTGAATTCATCGCCCTTGATGGTCAGTGGTTTTCAGTGGTCAATGATATTGTTAAGTTATTTGTGATCTATAAGTACCAATTTATTAAGTACTCAGTATCGGTACTTGGAATCGGCAAGTATCTAAAGCAGGGGTTAAAGTTCTCCGTCGCTGCAACGGATTTCCATCATTTGGAAAATGAGCCCAAAAAGTTCCGTCTAGACTTTTATGCAAGGTATTAAACAGAAGCTGCTTTCATCCAATGAAACCTGGCAGATCCGGGACATTAGCCAATCAGAAAGAGAGTAGGGCGGGTCTTTGTGAAGCGACATCTGCCAAACTGAGTTGTATCGGTGTTTCATCATTTTAACTTTTGGGAGAGCATTTTAAAGTGCCCTCAGATGGCATGAATGAAAGTAGTGGTAGTCAAAGTTTTTTTTGGATTTATGCAAACCAGCAGGTCATAAATTTCACCGGAATGAACAGCTGACAACAGCTTCATCGGTAATTGTGTCTGTCGCTGCTCCTGCAGTTAATTAATTAATTATTTCCACCTGTGGCCACGTCACCTGTCAGCGTGTATTCCTTCGCTGCCAGTAACTTAGCTGATAAACCAAACAGGGATGTCATGATTCGCTATTACGTTTTATTTAAAACTCAAAGAGTTAGGCGCTAGCTCAGGCTAATTTAGCATGATGCGCTTTTTCTTTTCTTTTTTTTTTTTTTTAAGAACGGTCGGAATGTGAAACAGTGTCCCGCATTTCAATGGGCTTTTATTAAGTTATTTTTTTTATTTTTAAACAGATGGAGCGCAATGTGAAGCGACACTGTAGAACCAAGTCGCACTAGAACCAGCTGAGAAAGCCTCCTGTGGTTCTATGGACTCATTTTATTCAACCCAAAATCACCTGCCAGGGAGACAAGCTACAGCAGCCAAGATTACCTACAGCAATATTTAACTTTATGCAAAGTTTAATAACATTTTTCTAATTGAAGTGTTCATCTTAAAAAGCAAGTTATGTTCTTTTCTGATAAATTTTGAGCAATTTTATTAAACTTCTGAAAAATTTTACATCCCATCCATCCATGGATTTTCTATACCCGCTTTTCCGTACAGGTGTGATGTCAAGCCCTATCTGATGGGGAAACAGGGTAATGGGGGGGCGGGGACGGCAGGTGGCTCTTCCTAGGCGGGGACACAGATTACATCCTGGAAAGGTCGCCAGTCACAGGGCTAAAATATAACCGTTTTATTAGAATTAAAGTTAAAAAGTTAAATAATGCCTTTTTTATAAACTCATGAGTTGTCATAATTAATTGCTGTGCAATAATAGGAAAAACAGACTGATTATTGTAATGTGCGATCTGTGTTAAATTAAAATATATGACGTCATCATAGTGTTGGTTATGTGTCCTGCATTGTCCAAGGTTGTGGTTGGCCTTGTATGATCATAGGATTGGTATATATTGAATGTGACAGGGAGCCAGTGGAGTTAATGTACAGGAGTGAAGTAGATGATGTAATGATTTAGCTGCTGTCCTCTGAATCAGCTGCAGTTTATGGAGGTTTTCTGGAGGACAGGGAGGGAAGGGAGCTGAAATTGTAAAGTCAAGAGGTGAGTGGACTGTGAACCAGTTTGGCAAAAGTGTGAAGGAAGAACTCGATGCTCCCGGGATGAAAGTTAACCAGGTCATGATGTGGAAAGTGAAGGAGAGGATGGGAGGCTGTCCAGGATGACGCCAAGGCTCTGAAGCTGAAAGGTGGCAGAGATACAGGAATGGTCAATGGATATTGTAAAGCTACCAGATTTGGTTAATGTTGACTTTGCACAATAAGCAAGTGAGTGTACTGATGTGGCATGATGCCCACGGCCCGGGAATATATGGGCTGACTTGAAAAATTTTTCAGTCTAACTGATTATTTTTGGTTTAACCCATGATCTAAAGTGAAGTACTTGTACTTGTACTCGGTCGGAAAAAAACTGGTATCGGGACACCCCTACTTAAAATATATTAAAACACAGTCGTCAATCTAAACTGACAGGCCAGTCAAGGAGGTGCAGCCAAGAATCCCTCAATAAATCTGGAGGCGCTTTCTACATCCACAGTTTTGGTGAGAGAATCTGTTAGTAGGACAACTATTAGCAGAGCCTTCCACAACTGTAGCCTTTAAGAGTGGCAAAAAGAAAGCAATTGTTGATAGAGAGTCATAGGAAGTTCAGACTAATAAGCCAAATAAGGTATCCTCACGGGTATCCCAACAGAAAGGTTTGTGTGAAAAGAGGAAACTGCCTGAAGCCAAAGGAGCCATATTAGGCATTGTAAGTCACATTGCGCAGGCGTGTGAAAGTATTGACCCGGTCCGTATTGCCCGCCGATGATCTGAGAGACTGTGTAGAATATAGTCTTCAAATTCATCTTTGTGCTGGCGGTTGAGATAGAGGAGTGTAAGGTGTTGGTGTGAAATCGATATTCGACTGAAAGGCTTCTGGAGCACAACAACTATGGCGATCGGCATTTTTGTTGTTGGCTAAGGAGCGCATGTGTCTTAAGGTGGAGACGAGGCTTACATGGGCTTGCATGTGCAAACACCCCAGTGCATAGCCGGTTATGTAGATCATGGCAGAACCACGGCAGGGGGTGATTCAAGACTTATCCACACTTAGAGAGCAGGTGTCAAATGTAGTCGGTTTACACTTTATCTGGATGGAACCCCCTATCCGACGTAGGAGTTAGTCGGATATAGCCAAACCCGGCTTAATGTGGACGGGCTGTCAGCTTGCAATTAGGGGAGACAGCAAACATGTTCAAGTGGGTCTGTTCAGATGACACCTAAATACATTTTTGTTTTGTCTTCATAGATATGATGTGTTCAGGGTAGCATTCAGGGTTAGTTTTCCATGTTGCATAATGTGTAATGGGGCAGAGGTTCAACTTCTAGATTGTTCTCCAGGATGGCATCAGTAAGAACCAATATTGATTATTTGCCTCCCGCTTCACTGCTATGCACTACTCCGTCCGTCCGTCCGTCCGTTGTCTTCCGCTTATCCGGGGTCGGGTCGCGGGGGTAGCAGCTTCAGTAGGGAGGCCCAGACGTCCCTCTCCCCAGCCACTTGGGCCAGCTCCTCAGGAGGAACCCCAAGGCGTTCCCAGGCCAGCCGGGAGACATAGTCCCTCCAGCGTGTCCTGGGTCTTCCCCTGGGCCTCCTCCCGGTGGGACGTGCCTGGAACACCTCTCAGCTATGCACTACTGTGAAATTAAAATACAAATTTAGCAGTCAGCAATTTATGCTTGAGACATAGCAAAATGTAAAAAGAAGGTTCAAGGGGTATGGATGCTTTTGCAATGTATGTCACTGCATAAAAAACTGATTATGAACAGTATAGATTTAAAAACAGCTAGGATAAGATAGACCTTGTAGGGCTTAAGAATCAGTTTGCAAGTCCTCTGTCCTGATGCTTTACCCTGACAAGCCAAACCTCACCGCAAATGCACATTAGTAGTGGCACCCCTTCCCCCAACCCACCCTCTGAACAAACTGACTGATCTCAGACTAGGCTTCAACAACACTTTCTTTCAACTCACTTCTCTTACATTTGGCCCAGATCTCAATTTTGAAAAGACAAGCCGAGATATTTTGGAAAGTCCCACTACAAGATTGCAAAACTGGCCCATAATCTGTGTTATCTGACATTAAAAAAGCCTAGTCTGATAGTGAGTCCTGATCAACTCACACAGAGCACCAATTAAGAGTGCCCTCTCGTGATCTGCTTCATCCCAAGGTGCCCTTCTGATTTTACCCCCCTCCAATCCCCTAATGACTCTGTCTTGTCCTTACAAGGGCAACTCAGAGAAGACCTACCAATAAATAATCTCAGATTATTTATATGCCAACTGTCTACTTGAACCTAGCATTAAGCATGACTTCAGTGTGTTTAGACACACTTGAATCAGTTTTCATTGTCTTTGTATGCCAGTGAAAACCACAAAGGGATTTACCGTGCTGTAAATCTGCATGTTTTATGGTGATAAAGATGCACATCTGTTATAAATTGTGACACATCAGAGGTTTTATACCTCTATCATTTGTATGAAATTTAAGAGGATTTATTTGCCTGTTTGCTTCAGGGAGTATTCATGTACATAACCAACCGTCATGACTTTGGGAGGATCATTTCCACAGCTAATTATAACATATCTCGTTACAACAACGACCTGTGGCAGATATTTGAAAACCCTGTGGTAAGTCATTATGTTCTTTCATTATTTTTACACGCATGTGAAATCTATTTTCTCTTAGATAAACAGCAGCCACCTGTAAAAGTTATTAGAGGTAATGGAAGGATTAGAAATATGAGACAATAGAGAACTGTAGTGTTAGAGGGTTTCTGGCTGGCAGGCCTGTGAGGGAGGGGATTAGTTTTTTGAGGTATGCAGCTCAGTGTAAAAAATGTCTTCTTATCTGAAATTCTCTCTCCATGCAGGATTGGAAGGAGAAGTACATCCACCCAAACTACACTCGAATCTTCACAGAGAACCATTTGGAGGAGGTTTGTATCTATGCGTGTCTGCATGTGCACAGACAGAGTGGGGGAATAACAGTGACATAATGTTGCATGGAAATCCCAACATTGTATTTTAGCATGTCTGGGTTTTGTGTTACAGCAGCTTCTACACAAGGTGAAAGTGTGAGTCAAGTCTGTTCTCGGTAGTGTTTATGTGTATGTGTTCATGTGTGTGTTGCAGCCTTGTCCAGATGTGTTCTGGTTCCCAGTGTTCTCAGAGAAGGCATGTGATGAAATAGTTGAGGAGATGGAGCACTATGGTTTATGGTCTGGGGGCAGACATGAGGTCAGTACCGTTCGGAGCGACTTCCTGAATATAAAAGTGAAATGTATTGCACTGCAATGGCCATTTTTTATGTGATTTCTTTTGCTTTTTTGTATGTATTCATATTTATGTATGTTAAGAATAATAATATGCCTCTGATTCAATGATTACTTCTACAGTCGTGAAATTAAAATAAAACCAACACTAGGATTTCAGTGTATACATGATCTGGTGTAATCCAGCTTCTAAAATTGTTTCAATCTAACCTCCAAATCTTACCAGTGTACAAAACCAGACACCAGAAATTCTCTACTGTCATTATTAATTAAACAAGGAAAAGTTTCATGAAAACATAACAGTCCAAAAGCCCCAGATACTCAATATGATGAAATATGTTAACTGCTAGAAACTTCCTTTTGCCGTGATTATATCAAATTCAAAAAGTAATTGCAGGGAAATTGGCAGTTATATGAGCATTGCTAGTTATGTGTAACATAATCACAATCTTGCTATTAGTATTAGGATGCTGAAATTGCTAAAGCTAAGTCTCACACTTTATACCAAAGTGGACATACCATACTTTTAAATCCTTTGTATTCACATTGAAATCATTCGGTTGTGGTCTATATAAAGTGGAACTGCAAGGATTTGTTCTGAATTCCGCATTATTATTACCCCACAGCACCTCTTTTACTCCTCTTCTCAGGAGTAATACAGCAGGGTGTTGAACTACTAAGAGAAATCAACTTATGACCCCACAATGCTGTTTTTTAGTCCAACGTTGTGATGAAATAGCAACACTGGAAAATGGGTGAATAGATCCAGAGCCCACTAAAACACCAAAGCAGCAAAAGGTTGTTAACACAATACGTGCTGCTTATTATACATTGAACTTTCTTTTTTAAAACAGCAAGCCATTTTGTAGTTTAAAGGCTGGTTTATGCTTGACGCGTGTACGTTCTGTGCGGAAATGACAAGTGCAAACACAACGTCTGCAGCATTTATGCTCCCTGCGGCTTTTCCTCCGAAGTAGCACTATTCTCCTAGACTTTAGGTGGCAGCGTTTTGCTCCTATGCCAAGCGTACAACACCCCACTACACATAGAAGTAGAAAACACAGCTGTTTCCAAAATCTTAGAGCCTCTTACTTTTTTCCAAAAGTGACAACGATTTCTCTCCAGGAATTGTTAACAATTTGTTGATAATAATAATTGAACTTTATTGATCTCACAATTGAGAAATTCACTTCTGCATCTTAACCCATCCCCTTGAGGAGCAGTGGGCTGCCACTGTGCGGTGCAATCTGGGGTTAAGGGTCTTCCTCAGGGACCCAGAGTGCAGGCTGTGAGGATCGAACTGGGTACTTGCAACCTTCTCAGAGCACAAGCGCACTGCTCTAACCACTAGGCCACCACTCCCCTTGATCACGGTCATCTTTATGGGCCAAATCATAAAGATGTCTATATTTATGAACCTCCGCCAGTAGGAACGGTTGCTCTTCTGCCATGTTTTTCCCCACCAGACTGTCCGCGTAGTTAGGAATTTTCCTTGGTGTGCGGAACAGAAACCTTTGGCCGCGTGGAGGGTTGTGGTAGCCAAAATGAAATAATATGGCCACGTGGAACTCGTGGATGCATCAAGCATAAACCAGGCTTTAATAATGGCTCAGTCATTCAGTCCAGTTTATTTTTTTTGTTTTTATTTTGAGGGGGGGGGGGACCCTGCATTGGCACTTAACTATTAGCTGGGCTTACTGATCTTTGTAGTGCTCCCTTACTACTTTTCACTGAAGCACTCTTATACACACAACTGGAAGGCAATAACATAATAAAACATAATATCCACATCTCAAAGGAGGAGCTGAATTCAAAAAAATAAATATGGCAAATTTATTTTTGTAGTGTTTTAATTTGTGTGGCCTGATTTATGTCTTTTAAAGTTGGTCATACGCTGTGTTTCAGAGTTTTACTGCACACACCGAACGCATACAGATACGTTGAATAACTGTGTTCGGGAAATGACTGTCCTGGTTGGGTCATTAAGCTTCATGCAGACGACAGCCCAGCCTGCGGTTTTAATGGCACACAGACACATCATCATCATCATAACATTAAAAGCTGTGGTCACACACTTTAAGAATGGCGGGTCATTTCTTCCATCGTTAATCACACTGCTTTATTTTCTCTTCTTTTTCTTAGGACAAAAGGATCGCTGGAGGCTACGAGACAGTGCCGACGGATGACATTCACATGAAACAAATTGGGTTTGATAAGGAGTGGCTGCACTTTCTCCGAGAGTACATATCACCCGTCACATTAAAGGTTTTCTCTGGTTATTTCACTAAGGTTAGTCTGAACGGATTATGGAAACACTCAAAACCCTCTGTGTTCTCCCAAAAGCTAAAATGTGTCTCAGAGGCCTGAACGGGGTTTTTAACGGTATGATAACCTTCACTAAGAATACCATGGGATCATTCTATTCCTATCAACATTTTAAACAAAAATGCACTATACGATGAAGTTGCATTTGTTTAAAACAGAAAAAAAATCCACTGATACAAGCTAACAAAATTGCTTTTTATAGTTTGCGAATAGGTTTGCCTGTTCGTGTGTTTGCGGCACCAGCTCTACTCACAGAGCTAACAACCAAATTTTTCTTTCCTGTAAGCAAGGGAGTAATCTGTAATAGTCTTTTCTCAGCCACTGCACAGCAGCGAGTGGCAAAGAGATGTCTCTGCACCATTATGTTCTCCATACAACCAGATTAAAATGCAGTAACTCTGCCAGTTGTTCTGGAATCTCCTCAAAATCAGTTTTAAAATGTAGGAAATTGTTACTGCTTTGTAAACGCAATGTATTAAATCGTTAGGCTACCATGATACCGGTAATGTTTGTGTTTGTTACAGACTTTATTATTAACCACTGAGGCAAATAAGACAATGAATTTCTATCCTCTCATGGCAGGCATATGCAGTGATGAACTTTGTGGTTAAATACACACCGCATAGACAGGCCTTCCTGAGGCCCCATCACGACTCCTCCACCTTCACCATCAACATCGCTCTCAACAACAAGAACACTGATTTTCAGGTAAAATATGTTTTGAAATTAAGTCACAAACTTTCCTGTTTATCACGAGTAATCAAGTCCAGCAGACTACAGCAAATTGAGCTTATTTTTTATTACGTTTGCACTTCTCTCTTAAACCATAAATAAAACTGAAGAAATGGGGATAGAGATAAATGTTAAGCCGATTTATTTTCACAGCCTCCTGACATTTTTAATGCCTTTTGTGGTTCAATTTTAACCCATTTTGTTGATGTAAATGGGTTAAAATTGGCCAGACCACACACACACACAGCGACATGTCCAGGGTGTAACCCGCCTCTCGCCCATTGACAGCTGGAGATAGGCACCAGCATAGCAATTATTAAGGTCATAAACAAAAACAAAGACATTAATTTAACGAGATCTAATGTCTAGCAAGGTGTGTTTTAATAGGACTTGAAGAAAGTTATAGTGAAATATGCACATGCACCTCTTTATCTTAAAAGACCTCTATCTTTTTTTCCACCTTCTCTAAACATTGCTATTAGGGTGGAGGTTGCCGTTTCCATCGATACAACTGCTCCATAGAATCACCAAGAAAAGGATGGAGCTTCATGCACCCAGGACGCCTGACTCATCTCCACGAAGGTTTACCCACAACCAACGGCACTCGCTACATTGCAGTGTCATTCATTGATCCTTGAACTGTCCTTTTATAACATACTGTAAATTATTGTTTTTTTTTTCTTCAATTTTGCTTTAGTTTTTTTTGGGGGGGGGGTCTTTTTGTGTCCGATGGTTTCATGAGACATTTCTTTTTTTTTTACTTTTTTAAAGCAAATGCTTTGAAAGAATGATGTTTTTTTTTTCAAAAGAATCTCTGTCAAACAGAGTCAAGATGATAAAGTAAAGTTACAACTGAAATAAATGGCATAAAGTAGATTGGTAAAAAGCTAGAAGGGTACAAAGTGTTGCTACATTACAAATTTTAAGTGTTTAATTCAAAGCAGACAGCATTTATGTGTATTGTAGGTTGCCATGATTTTTTTTTTATAAGACTGATTTCATACCATCTTGGTAGCCGTCATACACACTGGCATCTTCACAAACAAGCAGCTGGAGCATTTGCACATTTAAGTACGGTAATTGTGTTTCAGGTAAAAAGTTCTGCTCGATTGATGCTTACTATTACTGGTGCTAGTCAAAGTCAACTTCTTTGCATCCAAGACAAATGTCTTCATATACCAGAAAGCATGTTTTTTTTTTCTGTACTGATGCAGCTTCTTCAAGACTTTTATTTGAAGAAACTTTGAAAGGGGTTATTTTCTCTGCACAGCCGACAAACAAGACAGCAGATTTCAGTTCACTCTTTAGCTTTTTTCACATACTGCCTTCTGCTTTTTCTTTCTTTATTGAACTTGGCAGTGCTCATTTGCTTTTCTGAAAATGTATTGGCCATATTTCCTGAGGGATGTCAGTGACTGGATTTTGAAACTCAGAAAATTAACATGTTTAAGTTATTGTCAATATTGAATAAAAATCAGTTTAAAAATGTTCTGCTTTGTTATTTCGATTATAACCTTGCTGTTCCATTTTTTTCCTCCAAATCTTCCTGTAGATAGACTCAAGAATCTTTATTGTGATTTTGCAGCCGTAATTAAATTTTGGTGAGACATCTGCTCTGAATATACATATAACACACGGACAATAATCAAAAACACCCTTGGAAAAGAGAAGAATGAGCATTCTTGGAAAAGACCCTTAGAAATGCAAAAACATAATATTAAAAAAGCTAAATTGAAGGTTAAGCTCTACAACAGAGGGGAAGGACTTCAGAAAAGAAACGTGCTGTGCAATTATTAATTGATAATGCAGCAGATTCAGATAATAATTAAATGTTCAAGTTAAGAAGAAAAGAGAAGCAGCAGTCTACAGGAGCAGGTTTGGATGAAATCACTTGGTTGGTGTCGCTATACCCATTTTACTACGGCATGTGCCCCAATACATCCAATCTATTTGCCCTAAAATTTCCAGTCATATTTACTCACCATATGGCCCTTGTTAAACAAAAAAGCCTAAAAGATTAGTAAAAAGTCTAAACAGTTCTTTTGATATTTGAATATTTAATATGGATGTCCTATTTTTGTCCCATGTTCACATACATATTGGTGCCCAATTTTTTTTTAATCTAACTTGTGATGAGAAAGTGAATGGAAAAAAATGTACTCATATGACAGATATCAAAAACTCATACTCCAACCCCCTAAAACGTGATGTTAGTCCTGTCTGGTTTTGCCTCAGTTTTGTGGTTTCATTCAACAGTCAAGATCACTTTATTGATCCCTGCAAGGAAAGTTTTGTCCAAGTAATCACGGCATAAGAAAAAACATAAAAGACTGATATGAAAAATGAATGAAAATAAGACTAGGGTAAAGATGTAGGAGTCCGATTAACATAAAATATAATATATACTGAATAAAAAACACCAGGCTCTGTATCGCAGCATACAATTAGCTAAAGTGTTTTATGTGCAATTATGCTGTGAGCACTAAGACCAGGAGCTAACCACAGTTAGAGTTGTAATCCAATGGATGTGGGGATGATGGTGGATTCTATGATGGCGAGCCGGCCTGGTGGTGCTGTAGGAAATGACGTTAAGCTCGATGCCTCACAGTTGGTATGCAGTTTATTCCAACCCTGTCCCCTGTTGTGGTGTCCAAATATCTGTCCAAACAACATATCAGAAGTCCTGGCCTTTGTCTACATTTTATCTTATTCTAGCCTTCATCTTTTAGTTTTTGGGCAAAAAGATTCATTGTTGCAGAGCTGCAGTGAAAGTTAAAGGTGTGCAGTCTCTTCTTTCTACATGTTTGCAGGTTCACATCAGTGGTCGCAAAAGCGTGGTGTAAGTGCTGTGTCAGGTTGAACTTGCTTGGACAGCTAGATCTGGCCGTGTTGGCTGTTGTTTTGAAAGTCCCCCACTTGTAGACTATTTTTCTTTTTTTTCCCTCCTTTGAGGCCTTTTAAATATCTTACCAGTCTCAGAAGTTGCTACAATCTTCTTTCTGAGGACCTTTCGATCTTACTATGGTGTTCATGCTCACTTCAACAGTAAGGTGCACACCAAAGTAAATATCTGAGTTTAATTATATATTTATATTCATACCTTTGACCTGCAGCATGGCTTTATGTTTAGCAGCTTTTTAAGATCATTTCCACATTTGGAATCGTCACATGTAGAATCAATCAGGCCTGTTTGCACTGCAGGGAGCTGTACTGGTGCTTTGGGGTGTGGTGTGATGATATACATCTGTAGGAATCCAGCTTTGTGTACCTTAGGGGCTGTGAGCAAACATGTAGAAGTAACCTAATGAAAGCTTTAAAGATGGGGAGTGTATGGAGGGGGGGTGCATTACATACACTGTCATGCTTTTAGAAAAAGATAATGTCAGTGTGTGTTTTCATCAGGCATTGGCTGAGAGCATATATATATATATATATATATATATATATATATATATATATATATATATATATATATATATATATATATACACTACCGTTCAAAAGTTCGGGGTCACATTGAAATGTCCTTATTCTTTAAGGAAAAGCACTGTACTTTTCAATGAAGATAACTTTAAACTAGTCTTAACTTTAAAGAAATACACTCTATACATTGCTAATGTGGTAAATGACTATTCTAGCTGCAAATGTCTGGTCTTTGGTACAATATCTATATAGGTGTATAGAGGCCCATTTCCAGCAACTATCACTCCAGTGTTCTAATGGTACAATGTGTTTGCTTATTGGCTCAGAAGGCTAATTGATGATTAGAAAACCCTTGTGCAATCATGTTCACACATCTGAAAACAGTTTAGCTCGTTACAGAAGCTACAAAACTGACCTTCCTTTGAGCAGATTGAGTTTCTGGAGCATCACATTTGTTGGGTCAATTAAACGCTCAAAATGGCCAGAAAAAGAGAACTTTCATCTGAAACTCGACAGTCTATTCTTGTTCTTAGAAATGAAGGCTATTCCATGCGAGAAATTGCTAAGAAATTGAAGATTTCCTACAACGGTGTGTACTACTCCCTTCAGAGGACAGCACAAACAGGCTCTAACCAGAGTAGAAAAAGAAGTGGGAGGCCGCGTTGCACAACTGAGCAAGAAGATAAGTACATTAGAGTCTCTAGTTTGAGAAACAGACGCCTCACAGGTCCCCAACTGGCATCTTCATTAAATAGTACCCGCAAAACACCAGTGTCGACATCTACAGTGAAGAGGCGGCTGCGGGATTCTGGGCTTCACGGCAGAGTGGCAAAGAAAAAGCCATATCTGAGACTGGCCAATAAAAGAAAAAAATTAAGATGGGCAAAAGAACATAGACATTGGACAGAGGAAGACTGGAAAAAAGTGTTGTGGACGGATGAATCCAAGTTTGAGGTGTTTGGATCACAAAGAAGAACGCTTGTGAGACGCAGAACAAATGAAAAGATGCTGGAAGAATGCCTGACGCCATCTGTTAAGCATGGTGGAGGTAATGTGATGGTCTGGGGTTGCTTTGGTGCTGGTAAGGTGGGAGATTTGTACAGGGTAAAAGGGATTCTGATTAAGGAAGGCTATCACTCCATTTTGCAACGCCATGCCATACCCAGTGGACAGCGCTTGATTGGAGCCAATTTCATCCTACAACAGGACAATGACCCTAAACACACCTCCAAATTGTGCAAGAACTATTTAGAGCATAAGCAGGCAGCTGGTATTCTATCTGTAATGGAGTGGCCAGCGCAGTCACCAGATCTGAACCCCATTGAGCTGTTGTGGGAGCAGCTTGACCGTATGGTACGCAAGAAGTGCCCATCCAACCAATCCAACTTGTGGGAGCTGCTTCTGGAAGCGTGGGGTGCAATTTCTCCAGATTACCTCAACAAATTAACAGCTAGAATGCCAAAGGTCTGCAATGCTGTAATTGCTGCAAATGGAGGATTCTTTGACGAAAGCAAAGTTTGATGTAAAAAAAATCTTATTTCAAATACAAATCATTATTTCTTACCTTGTCAATGTCTTGACTCTATTTTCTATTCATTTCACAACGTATGGTGGTGAATAAGTGTGACTTTTCATGGAAAACACAAAATTGTTTGGGTTGCCCCAAACTTTTGAACGGTAGTGTATATATATATATATATATATATATATATATATATATATATATATATATATATATAACTGAAGCCTTCAAAGTTTGACATCTCTATCAAATGTCATTACATTTTTACATCTACAGCCTCTAGAGAGTTGTCTCCACCTCTATGGTTCATGTTTTTATGCTACACTTCTGGCTGCACTAGGCAACGTATGTGCACCTTGTAAAGCCAAGATGAAGGCTGAATGTCTGAGTAGCTGTTATGAAGGAGAGATTTGGGTCAGACTAGGGAGGAAGGTTCACGGCTGCTGAAAGAAGCTTTTGTGTCCACCGTTTCCCCTGAACTGCCTTGACTCCATACCCTCTGAAAGGTGACATTGATTGTGAGCAGGTATGCACCCAAAACCTGCACTCTGACCGAGATACAAAAACACAGCAGAAATAATTTTATCCAAAGGAGGAAGGGAACGAGAAAGCTGGATTTATTTAGTCCAACGAGCGTTAAAAGCAGAGGTTGCGTTTGAAACTGAAAGCATTGACTTGGTGATTTACCATGCTCAAGGTAACATAATAAAATAAGACCTTAGGGAAGTAAATTCAAATATGACCCTAGCTGTACTATTTCCAAGAGAGGATTAGACTATTACACAGTGCGCTGGCCCTCACAAAACAATGGATTTAAAAGAAGTGTTTATAATCACACAGGAATTTAAATGGCTTAAGCCAGTCAGTGTGTGGTCACAGTTGGTAGCTGTGACTCAAAGACTGGGGAACTGCACGTGGCATTTAAAAGTAAAGGAAGCTGTGTCCTCATCTGTTGCCTGAGATAAGTTACCTCTTTATAATTTTGTAAAGGTCTATGCATTAATGCATGTACGCCAGGATTCTTGCCTGCCATTTTTCTTTAAAATGTGTTGATATATTGTCAACATTTTCAATAATATTTACCAAATTATGTTAATTTTGGGTGCTTAAATGGCAGTTTTTAGATATGACCTAGAACAATGAAAACATAAGGTAAATGTTGCATCAGCTCTAACTTGACATAGGTGTTCTAAAATTCTACACACCTGCAAGTTATTGCCTGTGAAACTTAATGGCCAAATAATCCAGCTGGGCATTACTTTGCAAACAGATTCTGTGGAGATTTTATACCAGAGAGCTACACTAAAAGTGTAGCTCTCTGGTATTTATTTTATTTTATTTTGAAATTCACAAGGCATGAGACTAAAGTGAACAGGTGATTTATTATTATTATTATTATTATTATTTGTATTATTATTTTAATTAGAAGAATGTTTTTGAGTTAGATGCCTACTTAAAAATAAAATGGTTAAATCATATTTGTTTTTTGTGAGTTAATATCAATAATAGCGTTAGATGGGCACATAATATTGCATAATTGATCGAATTCATAATTGAATTTTTATATCAGCAATTATCGTATCGTCCGTCACTCTCTGAGCAAGACCTTTGACCACATATTGCTCCCTGTGCGTCACTCGGTGTGGCAGCACGCTGCTCCCTAAGGGATGAGTTAAACACAGAGACACATTTCCCCTCTATGGGACTGTAAAGGGAAATATTTATTTATGCAGAGTTTCTGTGATGTGATTAAGGCCAAGATACACCAAACCGTCTACTTCCTCAGTTCCTTAGCCTTGCTCCCCTTCTGTTGATTAAACTCACCTGGTTTCCATGACATAACCACCTCTCCACAGGCATGTTAATTGTTTTTTTTAGGAACCAAAGGGCATCAGGACACCAGCAGATGTATAATGGAGTTTTGGAACAAAGGGTTTTATAATGGACAAACTTACAATACACCAGGAAAACAAACAGGAACCGGAGAGACGGCATCAGTAGGATCCAGCCATAAGAGAAAGAAACCAAGAAGCTTAAATGCTATGGAGATGTAATTGTGTCATGGAAGCCAGGTGCTGTAAGCATAATCAATAGAATCAATGGCAGCTCAGTGGGAGCAAGGCTAAGGAACTGAGTAAGGAGACTAATGACATCACAGAAACATGAAATAACTTGAAGAACAATGATGAAAACACTAAGTAAACAGAGCTGACTACAAAATTACTCAAAATACAGAAGTCAGACAAAATAATTCACTAAGTCCTTTCGATCTTGACAAAATATGCTTTGATCTAAAACTTTCCGTTGATGTGATGTTTGTCTTCCATGGAAATTACTTTATGGCGGGGAAAACGCTGACATTTTCTGTTTTCTGTCCTTTATTTGTTTGCTTCACAGTAAAAAAATATACATTTTCATAGTTTTGTAAGCATATTCTATAAATGAAATTGGTGCAAACCCTCAAATGATCAATTTTAATTCCAGGTTATGAGGCATAAAAAACTTGCAAAGGGGGGAGAATAGTTTTGCAAGGCACTTTGTACTGAGTTTAAATCAAACTCATGTACTATATTAATTAGATGATTTCTGAAAGTAGTTAGTGGCAGTGGATTTTATTTGGGGATCACAGTTAAGGGAGGTAAATCATAGACAAAATCCACACATCAAATATAATCGTGTCCTCTTTATGCCATAACTAACCACCACTTTGTGTTGGTCTGTCAAATAAAATCCCAATAAAATATGTTACAGTTTGTGGTTCTACATATTGGGAGTCCCAATTTTCCAAGCTAAAGCAAACAAATTTTGTTTTGGAAATTAAGCGTTAACTGTAAAGGAAACATTGTGAACAAATCAAAATTGTGCACTAACTCAAAATACCTATCTATGTCAGTCAAAATGAATATAATTCATCCAAATGACATAGGTAATTAGTTATATACACTGTAAAACACGACATTCAGTTTAATTAAAAACTTCAAGTTTTTAATTCTCATCAACTTGTTGTTTATACTCATTTTAAACAAGTGCTGTGAACTGTTAGATAAAAAAATAGTTGATAAATTAAAACACTTAAGTTGATTCCACACATACAAATTAAGTATTTAAAGAGGTAGAGTCTTGTGCAGATCAGTTTAACCTCAGACTGGCAAAGCTGATTTCTTTGTGGCCAGACAAAACCGCTAGCGAAGTAGCTGTAAGAGTTAATGGGATGTATTCAATATTATAGATAACGGGTCCTCCTAAGAAGTTGAACACTGATCTGCTGGTTGTTTGATGAAACAATCTTAAATGTGCCATACAGATAAAGAGTCCCAGTATCCTGAGAATGTGGAATTGCATGATGAACAACATGGAACCATAATAAGGAAATATGAGTATAAGTTATAAGTAACTTGGGATCCAGATGGAATGCTCCCTGCAAGCAGATGAGCTCTAAAGGCTGATTCCCAAAAAAGAGCTTATTGTCACGATACGTTTACTCAAAATTATTAAGTTCATAGAATTGTGCAAACTTAATGTTTACAACTTGGACATACTAACATTTTTTAAGTTCACTAAAGCTATTTTTTTATTTTTTAAGTAAAATTAACTTAATGCATTTTAGTTATACTTACGTACTTACATTTTCCAAGGCTGTCGGTTTCCTAGATTTTTTAAATAAGGTGAACTTGTCAGAACAAGTATTTGCTAACTTTACAGATGTAATCCTGCTGTTGTTTCTGTGTTTCCCAAACTGCTCCATTGTTTGACAGGAATTAATGGCTTCATGCAGAACAGCTCTAAATTTGAAGAAATATATCTTTTAAATGTATTCCAAATCAACATTTCTAAGAGGAATTTTGAGGAATGTAAGTGGAGCTTGCAAACCAAGGCACATCACATTAAGGGGCCCAAGGATGTGTGCACTTGTGCATTATATATACAGGATACCGCATAGCTCGCACACTGTAAATTTCTCTAATTATGTTTGGAGAAGAGGGCGGAGGATGGGGGTATCTGGGTTCATGCACAGTGCAATTTGGAGTTAGTGGAAAAGTACTAGAAAGAGACAAAACGTGATTTCATCTCTTGGCTTTGTGTTTTTTGTTAATCCCTATGCTTGGTTTCAGATTACAGGATTTGCATTCATTAAACTTCATATCACTCAAATGTAGGCGTTTTGGTCACAAAGTAACCTTCAAAATCTGTTAAGTGAAAATATTTTTACTTATATAGATGGCTGGATGGAGCTGGATGCAGCACAGTCTTGGAAGAATACCTGTTAGAAGCTGCAAAATACTTTAGAGCAGGGCTCACCAACCTTTTTGAAACTGAGAGCTACTTCTTACGAAGGGCTACCAGTACTGACCTTTGAACTAGAAGTGTCAGACTTCACCTTAACTTTATCTAAAATAAACACATTTTCATGCTTTGTTATAGATATTGTCATTTTTAAATCTATATAAATGCAAGTGTTAATAAACAGATAGAGTAATGGAATGAAATAAAGTTTTAGATGCAGCTCACTGGTGGATTGTGCTTTTTTAAAGAACAGGCTCGTGGGCACCACATGTGGTCCTCGGGGGCTACTTGGTGGCCGGGGGCACCATGTTGGTGATCCCTACTTTAGATCGTGGCGGAAGTTCACCTCCCAGCAACGCTTAAACAGAATCAGAGTTGCAATTGACGGATCCAGATCAAAGTACATTCATGTGTCAGAATGGTCCTATCAAAGTCCAGACCTAAATCCAATACAGTAGAAGACTTGAAAATTGCTGTCCCAGCTCATTCCTATCCAATCTGACTGAACTAAAGCTATTTTGCAAAGAAAAACATTTAGAAAACAATGCATTATTTCAGGGCCACTTAACAATTTTAGCAATGTTTATCACCATGTTTGTGGTTTATAACGTGACAAAATAAAGGTAAATAATAAGTGTATGCATTTAACTTTGTCTCATGACAAAATCCTTTTAAAAAAGTCTAGAGAATGTTACATTTTAAAACCTATGTATAAAATCCCACACAAGTATTGACTCCCTTCTATTGGTGTAATATCTGTGATTATATGCAATACAAAATATGATGTGCTGGCAGACACAACAAATGGGAAATTTAATCCAAGTGATTTAACAAAATGGATGATGACACCCATCATACAGGTAAGTAATAAAACATGCTAAGAGTCCACACTACCAATTATAGCAGATTGTATGCCTTGAGACTATCAGGACACTCCCATTTTAACCAGCCAGACTATTTACCATCGTCAAGGCAAACTGGTGGCACGTACCATTTATCCAAATTACACATCTACACTCTGTAAAAACAATCAGCAGCCCCACACTCCCAAACATATATTGATTTATGGAGAAGACAAAAGTGGAACAGAGGATGGGTGGAGGATGGGGAGTTTTCAAAAGCCACAGGAGCTCCATTTATAGCTTGCAAAGAAAATCATAAGTCTTTTATGAGCTATTCTTGAGACTTCTGAATGATCGTTTAGAGTGTTTAGTCTGAGTTTTGGTACTTCAGTCTTTGTAGGTTGAATTTCAGATGGAAAAGAAACGGTAGTGCAGGGTATTCTGGTGTCAGGGCGTGTCTGTGCCAGTGCCCACAGAGACTACGTGTCTTAGGTCAATAAAAGTGCATGAAAAAATAAGCAAGATGCTTGTGTTCAGGTCCCATAAGCCCCTCTGTTTACAATCCATCATTTCTAAAGTACCGTAGATACCATTTTCATCTTAAGATGAGTGAAATATGCCTGTACTGTTAGAAAGCTGCTTTTACTTAGATTAGAATATTTTTGTAAAAATAAAGTTTCAGAAATTGAATTAAAACTGTGACATCAAATCCATCAAACATCCAGAGACATATTTCCAGCATTCATTTTGGTTCATTTTTATGATTATAGCTTACCGCTAATGAAAACCCAAAAGTCATTTATTAGAAAATTATAATACTACATAACAATAATTAAAAACTGGATGTTTAATGCAAAAATGTAAAGTTAGGGACTGCATAATCATAAAGAAGACAGCTCACTTGACAGTTGTCCAGCAGAGTTGTTCCAGAGTGTGCATCACAAAAGGTATCCAATTATATCTAATGGAAAGTGGAGTGGAAGAAAATTTTTTTTTCTTTTGCTTAGATTTTGGTTTTTTTTTATCAGAATTTTGGAATTTTTATAATTTTCTGTTTATATTTAGTGTTTCCTCAGTAAACTACATAACTGCATTTACTTTGCTTCTCATCTCATTTTATTTCATCATCAACAATTAAGCCTAAAACTATTCATACCATTGACACACTTCGGCCTTTTGGACCAACTTGTTTCTTTGAGCTGGAAGTAAGATTTATGTTTTGCAGTGGCCCATCTGAGGGAGCTAAAGACTGGCATGATTGCAGGGAGGACTTCCAGCCTCAAATTCTTGAATCTCATTACCAAAGATTAACGGTCAACAGGGCAATTCACTTTTTTCCAGTCAAGAACCATGGCCTCCGACTGAGAGGAGTTGAATCTCATCCCCGCTGCTACAATCTACAGTCTCAGCAGCAAACAGCTCCTGTGCAAGCTGAATGTAATGGCCGAAAGAAATGACCAGAAACACATCATCTGCATAAAGCGTAGATTACATCCTGAGGTTCTCAAACCAGACACCCTCCTCTCCATAACTATGCCTTAAGGCCCTGTCCATGAACACTAAAAACAGGATTGGTGATTGATGGAGGTCCTGAACATAGTCCATTCCGATTCCATGTCTCTAACCTCGCTTAAGACTTGAGATAAATTCTCCCAGAGGTGTGAATTGGAGATCACTCGGACAAGTTCCTCTGCCAGGTATTCCCAGCTCACCTTCACCACCCGTTCTGGTTTACCAGGTCTGTCTGGCAGCCTCCCCTGCATCAGATCCTATTCTCTATCAGGTGGTGATCAATGGAAAGCTCTGACCCTTTCTTCATCCGAGTGTCCAAGACTTGTGCTGCAGGTCTGATGATGTGATCACAAAAATCAATCTTTATCCTTTGCCCCAAAGGTGATAAGTGCTTGAAATAAAGCAATGTGTGCTAAATTATCATACAAGTTTCATTTTTGCTTTAGAATTACTGACATTTTTTTTGCGATATTACTAATGTTCTGATATGCACTTTCAGAACACCAACAAAATATTTATTTTAGACGCAAGAACAAATTAAAACAATGTTGTGACAAACGAAAATGTACAGATATTCAAATCAAACAATTCCGACTGTATATTTAGAGGTAGACAACAAATTGAAGCAGTGTAAACAAAAACAAAAAAAACGTAATAAAAAGAAGGGAAAGGCTACGTAAATGTATTCAGACAGCGAAAGGAAGACCTAAAATCCTTCCCATAATTACTCTTGACTTTATTTCATAGAAAGCAGTGTATCATTTCCTATCTACATAATAGTTTGATTTAATTGAAGGCTCCCAGTTTTGTGGCTCAGTGAGATTTGTAGCTAGCACTTCTGTCCTCAAGTCTGATCAGATGATTCAGATGAAGAATCTCTCGGTGCGGGCGTGTTTGTTTTGAGCCATCCATGCGAACCTGTTGCCCTCTAAGGAGAAAGAGGCAGTGCAGTACCAGACTGGCAATCTTGTAACCACAGCACATCAAGACAAAAACCAGTGGTGATCCACCCTAATCCTTCTAATTGGTTCTTTGGCTACAACTTAAAAGGGCAACCACAAGTGAGGGAGTATTTTTTTTCTCCCTTGAATACTTCTGGGACAGTTGAAATATTCCCCACTGGACGTTGTGGTCTGCAGCCCTGTGCTGTGGCACTGCTTCTTCCATCAGGACATCTTGCCTTAGTCTTTGTTTTTTTCCCCTTTTTGTTTTTTCTTCTCATTTTGACAAATTTGCCTGACAGAATGAGTTATGATTATGCTCAAGAGTAACTGTTTTAAAGCTAAATCCCATGAAAGGTTTGCTTAGAGAAACATCATGAATTCTGATTAAGTCTATTAGTAAAACCAGTTGATCTTATATATATATATATATATATATATATATATATATATATATATATATATATATATATATATATATATATATATACATACATTTTTTTTTCAAAAGTATATATCCTGTAAAATTGTAAAAGCAGACAGAAGGAAAAAACACAAAAGTTCCCTCTGGAAAGAATGACACTACATACAAAGGTTTGTTTCTATCTAGCCTGTATGCTTTGACTGGCAGGTGGTCGTATAATATTTTAACAGATTATAAAGGAGACTGAAGCTTGTATGTCCTTGGTATACACCCCATCTGGAGATACAAAATCCCATTAATCCATCCTACCGGATGAAAAATAACATTTTGGTGGATAGCTCCCTCCAGGTCTTAACTAAGTCTCTATTTTGCTGTCTTGTTCTCAGGTGCTTATGGGATGGAACCGGGGACAAATAGATAGATTGGGGCCTTGTCTAAAGTTAAACAGATACTGTTCCAATTTGTTGTGAAGAAGGTATATCTATGTAAAGTAGTAAAGGGGTATGGACCTTGTGTAGATCCAAAATACACTGGAGGGACTACTGGAAATGCCTTTGGATCCCATAACTAGAGCAGGACAGGGAAGCATACTCCCCTGAACTTGTTACCTCTGCAACCTAATCTCAGTCAAGCTTGATGCTATAATGGCCAGTGGGAGAAAAATCACAGTATATAAACTGAGCCCATGCATGCACCATACAGAAGGGCTCCAAACCTAAGACCTTTTTGCTGAGAGGCAACCCAACAGTGCTAATGTTAATGAGGTGAGCATTTCACAGAATTTGGTAAGAATCACACTGCATTGTAAACAAATGCTAAAAGATGATGTAGTACTTTAAAATTGAACCCAGAGGGAGCATATATATATACTGATTAAAAGTGGCACTGAAACAGAACTTTGATAAACACCACATGCAATCTTTTTTTTACAAAGACATTTTATTTCTAGATGACACAAACTCACTACAATCCTACTCGGCAGACAAAGTAAGATAGCAGTCCCTAGAACACGAACTAAACACGGAGAAGCAGCATTTAGTTCCTATGCTCCACTTATCTGGAACAAACTTCCAGAAAACTGTAAAAGTGCAGAAAGCCTGAGTTCTTTTAAATCAAGATTAAAAACACATTTGTTTAGGATTGCCTTTGACTGTTCTAGTTAAACTGTTCTACTGAAACATCATTAGTTCAACTTTTTTAGTCCAACTGTTTTTAATGTTCTATTTTGTTTCTACATTTTATTCCTACTTGCTTTTATTCTGTTTTACTTTCCTATATTTTAATCATGTAAAGCACTTTGCATTGTCTCTGTACTGAATTGTGCTATATAAACAAATTTGCCTTGCCTTGCCTTGCCTAGCAGTGAATGTGCTTGGTAGCTTTTACTAAGTGTATTTTTAAGGACATTGCTTTAATGTTGGGGATCAATAAAAGTTTCAGTTTAAAAATGACAGTGACAGGTATAAAAATGTGTCTGTTACCTATAAGTCATTGATAAACAAACAAACAAAACTATCTCCATTTGTACTGAAAAACGTGTCTGTTGTGGTGTCATATTCAGGAAGATCAGCCCTGGAATCCACAACTAACATGGACAATTTTCCCCAGGCAGCTTTTTAAGAAAAGAAAAAAAGTTGCACAAAATGGCACCATGAAGCGGGTTACGTGAGTTATTTGCTGGTATTTTTGGTAGCAGGAAGTAATGTTCCTTGGTTTGGTTTATCTTTAGAGGTACCTCACTGTAATATTAGGGTTGGTCAGTAAAATTATAGAGTAAAACCAAGCTTAGCAGTGGGTCCTCTGTGTGAGATGGCTGAGTAAATTTAACCTTAGAAGGTGAAGGTTTGAGGAAGTCAGTGCAGAGCAAAATTCCAAAGTCAAGTGGTGGTTATTATGAAGGACATGTGGAAATTCTACTTTCTTAACATTACCCCCTTTTGTGGGAGGTTAGAAGCCAAAGGAAGTTGACATAGAGCTTGAGCTCAAACAGATTTGTTGAGCATAATAAGCTCTCTGGAATGCAAAGTTAAAAACTAACTCAAAAGGTCAAATGTCTGTCTTCCTAATTCTTTTAATTTCCTCTCGCTACAGCATTTAAAGCTCCACTACTTTGAAAGTTTGTGTGTCCACGCACTAAAACCGACAAGAAATGCAAGGTGCTGGACATTTTCTGCTTTGTCTTGAAGGCACAAAAGATTACATTTATGTGGTAAAATTTCAAAATATTTAGATATTTTTCATAGGAAGGAATAATAATTAGTATTATTCATTCTCTGTTACTTTAGAACTAGCTTTAGATTAGATTAGATATTTTGTTCATAACTGATTTAGTGTGTAACTCTGTCTATGTTTTGCCACTGTTAAGCCCAAATTTCCCTGTTATAGGACAATAAGTGAGTTTCTTATGTTATCTGTTTAAATGTGCTTTCGTCCTTCAGAAACAGAACATTTTACTTCCAGACTTCACAAGGAGCTAACAATCTTTACCGACATATGTTTCTTGAATTTTAAGGAGTCCTATGCTGTATACAGCCTACAAAGGTTTGTTACAAGGCTTACTCAGTTATACAGTACAGATTAACATTACTTTAACATAAATTCTCTATTTTTATGTTTGATTGTTTTTTAGATATGTAGCTGTGAAGTAACAACAGTACAGGGTGTTTGTGATTACTTACTTACTATTTATTAAAACATGTAAAGATAATAAAAAACCAGAATGTAGAAAAGCACATCTAACAACAAACCAATGCATATCACTCTAGCATAAAGCCTACGTATCGTGATCTAAAGCATTCCACATCATCTATCAAAGTTGGATGAGGCCGTGCAGTGGCATGACCTTTTGTGGATGCCAAACCAACTGATGTTTACTGATGATGTGGCTGCAGACAGAAGCAGCGGGAGTGACTCTGAGTTAGTGCTCCTTGTCAATCTGTTGAACTATTCACCTTAAAGCTGGGATCTGTAAGGTGTGCTTGTTCAAGTCCACAGTTGTGTCAAAACTTGCTACTGCAGCTTTAAGGTGGCGACCCATCAAATGACAAAAGGATTATCCACATTCATCTGTATGTTAAAAAAAAAGTTCAGTGAACAGACAAGGATTTTCTTGCACATTTCATGAAAACTTCTCCCCAAGTTGTTTCGTCACCCTTGGTCTTATTAATACTGTTTTGTCACCAAGTTTCTCTAACCTTCACAAAGCCTAAATAGAGCAGCTGTATTTATACTGAGCTTAAATCCCACACATATGCACTTTAGAGGACTTTTTATAGGCAACTGGTTGCAGAGGATATTTGTACAGATGTCAGAGTAAAGGTTTGAATAAAAAATGCATGATTAAAAAGATTTTTGCATCTATTTGTGAAAAAAAATATTCAGAAAACAATTTGCTTTTTTCTTCCACTTCACAACTATACAAGCACAAGTATATATTGGCATAAAATCATAACAAAATTGAGTGGAGATTGAGGGGAAGTGGGGGTCTAGTAGGAGAGTGGTGTCCTACTGGTTAGAGAGCAGAGAACTTGTGTCCTGGAAAGGCTGCAAGGTTCCTGGTTCAACAGACTGCCACTCTGTGTCCTTGAGCAAGACCTTTAGCCCCAGAATGTTCCCCAGACGCTGCACAGCGGCAGCTCACTGCTCCCTAAGGGATGGATTAAATGCAGAGGACAAATTTCATTTGTATCTATGTTGCAATGACAAATAATGATGATGATGATTGTTATAATTTTGGAATTTGGTTGGTTGAGGTAAATGGAATGGGTTTGACAGACCAGTTTTCATGCCGGTTGGTGGGTTTCCTAAATGATTATTGCAGACATGGGTCAAACCAGGGAGTAACCGTAGGATCAAAAGTTAATCCAGTGGAGAAACGAGGTGAGCTTGTGCTACATAACAAGTACATTTCTCCCAATATTTCTCTTCCACATTATAAAAAAAATATTAGAACAGATAACGTGCTTTAAAAAAAAGATACATTCTTCATGTAAGGAGCTCACATATCAATTTGGTTTTATTAGTTCAAATATGATTCTTTCAGGCCAAATTCCCAGTTGGAGAATTACCAAGCTCAGCAGATTTTCTCCGGCCAAATAACAAAGCTCATGTAAACGCTGACCTAACCGTTTAGCTCTAACATAAGCAGAAGAAATGGGGCACGATCTCCTGCAAAAAAAAAACATCTGCTGTCCTCAAGCAGAACTATGCAACACATACACTCGCACACACCGATTATCTCAAATCACTCGTTTTATTTAGTCAGTAGGCAAAATACCAACAGCAAGAAGAAAGCGGGACAGGGGTATGTTTGTCTACGTGCACATTCTCATGTAATTTCCCAGGATTTCTTTTTGTGGTAAAAGCAGGTTCAACAGCCGCGCAAGTATGCATGATTCAGCCCCAGACGACTTGATTGCCTGCTGTGGCAATCACAGTTTTCAGTTTCTCCTACTGAGATCTTACAACCTACCTCCGCTCTGAAAGAACTTCCTCTGTGTAGACTCTGCTTTGTGGAGGTTTTAGTGACCTGCTTCCTGTTTCCTCTCCCTGGTTTGGACTCTAAAATAAAGGGGAAAAAAGAAGGAAAAAGCCACCAAAATGCTCTAAATCACTGCAGTTTACAGCTTGCTAACAAGTGATCCGCGCAATAAGAGTTACGCCTGCAGTCTGAACCCTGAATAAACCCTCTGGCCTGTTTGTAATGGAGAGAAGAAATATGAAAATCCAGTATGTGTTGGAGAAGGGAATGTAATGCACTAGGTGTTTTTCCCTCTCAGCGTGGCACTGGCAAGACAGCCATGACTGCCAGGGCCCCCTAATGTAGGGCAACATGAAAGCTCAGGCTGAAACTAATGAATCATGCTAGTCTGGGCAAAGGGTGACATCATTTCCTTTAAGCCTCATTGGGCCCGGAATCTGACACCGCTCCTCACCCTCCCTCAAACCCCAGCGACACAGGGCTCTGTAGCACATCCAGAACGGCAGAATGTTCTTCGTTTCTCATACAAGCTGCAGCAAGTCTAAAGAATAATTTCACTTAGTGCATTTTAAGCTCCGTGATGAAAATAATGAGCGCGTGCAAAAGACTGCAATATCGTGGTACTTCCCAGAACAGTGATCTATTTCTTTTTTTAAATTGTTGGGTACTGCTGCAAAAAAAAAGCAAAAAAAAAAAGGTCCATTAAGAGGCAGATCCTTCCATTGTGTTTGGCTCATAAATGGAACATTAAGCTAAATGTCATGCTGCACAGTGTCATTATTCTGATCTAATGAAATATATTAGAGTTTAACAGAGCCGTGTAACAGAAGGCAGAGTGATGTGCATTGAGAAGACTGAAGAAGCTCTTTTTTTCCCCTACTCTCAGAGAGCCCAAAGAGTGATTCTTTAAAATGACGTCTTTTCCCGAGAGTTATTTCCGCTGAACTGACTTTGTGACTCAGCGCTGATAAAGTGAATAAATTCCCTGGCGGTTTGAAGTGATGTATGAAGGAAAGGTCTGTTAGGAGTCATACATTATGGCTGTAACACCCTATAGGCTCTCTGCTGCGTGGGACGGCCATCTGGTCGGTGAAGAATAAAAGTTTAAAGGAAGCCAATCACGCAGCGATGTTAAAACAAACCCCTTGCTCCCATGAGTTTTGGTTCTGCTAAGATTTAAGAGTAGCCACATATTTTCCAACCAAAATAAGAGAGGTGTGTCATTATATTCACTAAAACAAGGGAAAAATAGAATAAAACGTCAAAACAGTACAGATACACCAATCAGGCAGTGAATTATTACCACTGTCAGTTAAACATTAGTAATAATAACATAAATTAATGTGAAGGTGTCTTTGAAGTCACTCTATGTCACCAAGCAAGAAGAAAAATACAAAAGGGATGAACAATAAAACAATATCAGAATAATAAAAAAAAATCCAAAAACAATTACTGGTTTAATAAAAACTAAAATAAGCAAGTTTAACGAAGCGAGTTTTAAGATGAGATTTAAATGAGGACAGACAGAGTCACTGATTTGTTGAAGGGGAGAGTTTTAGAGACAGAGGTCCGTACAGGAGAAGGCTCTGGACCCCAGGGTTGGTCCGAGCAGCTGTGTTCCAGACAAGACGAGGTTTATGAGGGATTGTGAGAGGAAGGCTTGAAAGAAGGGAGTTATGGTAGTGAATCGAGAAGTGACAAGGGCATCAATAAGGATGGATGTGCTGGTGGGTGAGATGGACGGAGACGGTTGACATTTCGAAGGTGGAAATATGCAGACCGACTAATGTTACTGACAGAACAATTCATAACAGTAACAGCAGCAGATGAACATTTTACCCTTAAAACTGAAGTGCTAGAAGCAGGAAAAATGGGCAAGTCTAAGCATTTGAGCTAGTTTGATTAGGCGAGAGAACCGGTTGGGACTATCTTGAGAAATGCAGCTCTTGTGGTAATCTTTGAATGGTTTCAGAAGAGAAGTAACCATTGTGACGTGTTGAGTTAGCCTCTAAATTGCCCAGGTCCTCCAGGTCCCTCCTCTTAAACATGATCACTCAGAATTAACCAGGCCATACAAATGTGCAAGGTACCACAGCCTTGCCACTTACAGACCAAACAATGGAACCATCATCACAGTTATTTTTCTTGCATAATCAAGATTTATGTATTTATTTATTCAATATTCTAGTTGTTCATAGAAAGCTCTTTTCAGAAGCCCCTCGAACCCATCAAGTGAAATCCATTTCAGGCTGTTATAAATGCAACACTGCCTAAAGCCATGAAGATCATGACTACTTTATTTTTCATTTTCAAGCTGCTCATGCTTAGAGGTTTATATGAAACCACAGAAACTACATTATGCATCATAAGTGATGAAATTCACAAATTATATATGTACATTCATTGCTAAATGTCTGCAGACTTTCACAGTGACGTCCCTGTCCTGATATTTACTTTTAAAATGATCACTCTCCACTGCATATTCAAATGCCATCCATGCCATCCATTTGAAATACAGTTGAATGCTAAGTCATTTAGCCGCGAGATCTTATGTCACCATGCATAAACATTCAGTTTTATTTGCCATTGTGTTGCTGACATCTCATTTAAGATAGTTTACTGTCCTTATAAATTTTCCAATAAAATATTCATTTACTTTCCGTTTTCAAATTGAGTTGTGTTTAATGGCTATAAGTTATATACTGCAGGTAAAATCTTACCTGCAGTATATAACTTGACGTCTTCGTTTTGTAGAAATCGAGATCAGATGTCCCCAAGACTGACGCTAACAGCTAGTTTGGGGGGGGGAAAGTAGACTTCTAATGTCTTAAAACAACTCCAATCCAAAAATGTATTTGGGTTTTATGTAAACGCTACATTACGAACCTTTAAACATTCATCACATTTTGATTGGATGGTCATTGACACAGACACCTGCTATTTTACTTAAATGTCAAACAGAGGTAGGAGGTGGTGTGCCATCACTGAGCTTCCTGTGTGAAACGCATAAATATAGAAACATGTAAAGTGTTTCCAGAGTAAATATCAGATTTTCTGAAATGTATGGTGGTTTAAAGAACAATTAAATAGTGTTCACAAAAAACAGTTTAACATTTCCGCTTAGATCTGCTTTACATTTAAGTCGTGCTGTATTTCTGATCAGAAATGCTTGAAATGTTCATTTCTTAATGCATTTTTCACAGAGGGAGATCATTGATGGCACACTGCCACCTACATTCATTTCCTCTCACAACCAGCTGTCATTTACTCACTGTTTTTTTATGTTAATGGCTAGACAAAACCAAGATGAGAACAGTTCAAATATTGTTAACATACATTTGCAGAAACTGCTAAAGGTTTTTGAGATATGAGTTGTTTCAAGATGGTGGGAATCCACTGTGTGCTTGTCAAACATCACCCTGTGGGCTTTGCTATTAGTTTCACCCTGATAACCAAACATCTGGATTTGGACTAAATGAAGACACCAACAGGGTTATTTTCTGAAGGTAAGATGTGAAATGCTCATAATCTTTTTATGGAACCGTACTTGGAGTCTCAACAATCCCATTAAGTAATAGCTTTCCTTTCTGGAAATACAGAATGTTTATTTGCTATCTGTGAACAGCAAATGGATGGTTTACCTTAAGGCACTGAAAGTGCTAGGAATTAATTACTTGAAAAACCCAAAGAGTTTTTCTTATTTATCATTTTCTATTATTGTGATTACTCCACATTTTAAATCCAAATTTATCCAGATTGTATCCAGACGAGACTCTTTCCATGCTGTCAATAGCAGTTCCCTCTCTCTCTTATTTCTATCTTAAGTAAGCACTTTAATCATCTTCTTACCAACATTAATTTAAAAATATACTAAACTAAATATACTAATTTGCATTTCGACATGCAGCTAAAACACTCGTGGGGAGGGGGGAATTAGGGTTTGTATATCTTGATACTTGTAATTCCATAGCTGAGATAGCTATGTGTATTTTTCTCTCAGTGGAAAAGATTTTACCCCATACACTGAGTTTCTTTTATTTATTTTGCCCCTAATGTCAGCTTTACTGTTTTATAGTGAATAAATCTGTTCAAACTAAAGATCTGATCATAGAATCATGAGAAGTGTTGCATAATTTCACCTTAAAATACTGTAAATTCTGTCATTTCTATAGATTGCATCTGCATCTGAATGTTTGTTTGTTACCGTGAGTGAAACGTGCTTAGAATTGAAAAAAAAGTACATGGTAAATTGTGAAATTAAACTGTTATGGCCACTTCAGAGAGCTGATTATATAACCAAATGGATGTTTAAATATACAACATTAATGTTAAAAGATATTTGATTAAAAACCAAGAATCAGTGCATCTTTCTGCCATTATATGTGAAATATTTGACAACAAACCCACTATTATGTGCCCTGTTTGAAATTGGAAATTTATGATCCGAAGATAAAACATATTATGATGTCCTCCACAAGGTGTCACTGGGAGATCAACCCTACTTCAACCATAAGCACCTCCAGTCTAGGGCAAGATAATCGTTTTTCAGGGAGACTTTAGAAAAATGCTTCTCAAAACAGTTTGGATCAAAAATTGTAATTAGGATTCGCTCATTTGCATTTGTCAAACACCCAGCTATCAGAATTATCAGACGTTGACTGAAGTTTTTGTCAACATCATTAACAACAAAGCAGAATTTCAAATGAAAAAGAAATATTTGATCACTGAGATGAGAAGCTCGGAGCTTTTCATCTGTTCCACTTCTCTCCCCATGCTCTGCTAAAGATGGGACACAAAGTCGGGGGGTGGAATTATTAAACTTGTACGCACTTGAAATTTCTTAATCTTTGCTTTTTAGAGAGAAAAAAAAGTAAAGCTGTCTGATCTTGGCCAAAGTAAAGTAAACATTAGTAATTACCTTATGTAACCTGCTGTTTTATTCAAGTTCGAGCTTACTAATTGAGGGATACTCTGCTGAACATATATAAAGCTATTGCACTAAAGTACAGAGAAACATTTTGCTGTCACACCAGAAGGTGGCGCCAGAGATCTTTGAATAGATCTCGTGTTTAGGCTACAGCCTAGCAGCACTTTAACTCCCAAACTAACTGCTGACACTGGCTGTTCATTTCTTATGTTCTTTTTTTTTTTTACTTTGTTTTTTTCCTTCTTTTTTTGGTTTCTGTGCCATTCACTCATGGCAAACTGGGTCACAATTAACAAACATCATTTAATAATAATGCCAATTCATTAGTGCAACACCCAGGCAATGTCTTTCATCAGTAGAACAGAAGAATGCCACTGGGGCTTTAAAGCGGGTCGATGGATAGGGGTGGGGGTGGTGGAACAGATGAGGGGATGGGGGGGTAAACAGCACTACTGATTCTCTGGTTTATAGTAGCTGCCTGGTGGATTTTCTTTGCCCTCTGTGAATTTGTAATCACAAATAAGCTTCATCTCCAAAGCGTAAAAGCATTTATTTTTTAAGGTGCAGGAACAATTGGGAATCGCATTATTTCTTGAGAGAGAGTGAGAGTAAGAAAAAACTCTTTCCATAAAGAAACTTGTTGGCCCAAATCGTTAGTAATAATAACAATAAAAAAAAACATTATAAATGCAAGATGTATATCCCCCTTGAAGATAAAAAAAAGCTATTGGTGCCAGGGTTTTCTCAGACAGCAGGAGTTTTAAAGTGTTGTAAACAAGAGTTTTCATTCAGTCATCCTGCTTTGTAGATGATCAAAGGAGACTGCGGCAGTGAAGGAGAGGTAGTCCTGACAGAAGCTGGGTTTATATCCCTAGTATTTGTGTTCAGGGTGATATATTAGAATCTAGGACACCAAGTGGCTTCTGCACGGCAATGGCAGAGTTGAATGTGGGTGTTTTTCCCCCTCAGTCTGGGGTCTTCTGTTACCCAGGGATGAGAATGCTTATCTATGGAAATTGCACTCCTGAGAGGAAGCATCAGGTGGGAAAAGGAACAGAGCCGGCTCTCCTCCTGCTTTTTGTGTCTGATAAATAGAGGCACCATACGCACTTTCCTCATATTGTTCAGTAGTCTAGCAAATCTTCACCCATGTCAGAGACAATTTGGATGCTGAATATAAACATGAGCGGCAGCAGGTTGAGGAACAAACCCGGACAATGGAATGATCTGTCGGACTTTCTTTTTATCAGAGTTCTGCCTTCTGGTTTCTAATGTTTTGAGTTACTGCTGTGTTCTGTGCTTTAGCTCTCAGTGTTTCTTTTGTTTTTACGTATATATTTAGTTTTTCTCCCATCTATCCCCCTTTTCCCTATGTGCATTTTATGTGCATGGTAATTACCGTCGCTGCCTAAAGTTCACCTGTTCTTTGTCTCAGCAATCACTGTCCCCTGTGTTTATACTCCCGGCTTGCTTTTAGACGTTGTCAGATTCACCTTTTGCCTGATCCAATGCCTCAGTGGTTTGATCCCTGTTATCCTTCGTCTTGTGTATCCTGTTGTAAATCTAGTCATTCTGTCATCGAATACAGCTCCATCATCATCCTGTCTGCAACCGCTCTACATTTGAGTCCTCTGCAACACAAACATTACGCAAAAGGCAGTTTTTATCGTTTCTGTTCAAACACAATAAAATCCTGTGGATTGTGGATGTTTTCATTATTGTTGCCTTGGAGCTGTCAAGTTGGTTTCAATCTTAGTTGTAAAAAACTTTCTTAAGGAATTTTCCCCATGCCTGTGTGGGCTTCATCCAGTAAGTGATGCTCTAGTAAGTACCACATTCCTATGCATTTGAAACTAAATCACATAATATCGGAGATGGGTGGTTTTAGAGGGCTAGAAGGGCAAAGCCCTCACTGGTGCTTACAATGAAAATGTTGAAATACCTAATACACACAAATTAAAAGTACTGTGTCAAATTTATAACAAACAGTCACAAGAAAACCTCAGAATATTTCCAAAGGTCTAACTTTTCCCAGCCCAAACAGCCCATTTGGATATAATGTCTTTAGTAGTAATGAGTGATTGATAATGCCTTCTCTCCATTTGGTGGTCATTGGGGCTAATTTTGTTCAGCCAAGGGTTAACCAGTACGTCACAGGCTTTAGCCAATCAGGGAAGAATGTACAATAACATGGCGCTAAACTGCATGTGGGTGTGGTTTTGTGTAAACCAGAGGTCTGCACCCTGCGGCTCTTTAGTGGCTCTCTGGACAGTCCACTTTGGCTCTTTATAACCGATCATAAAGAACCAGCTGTTTTTTTTAACAATACATGCAACAAATGCAGGTTTTAGCAGTTTTTGATGGAATAATCGGCATACGCTCTTCACAGGAGAATGACTAAACGTATCAGTAGATATTTTATTGATCTGTTTATCTTGTCGATGAGTTGGAAACTATATTTACAAACATTTCCACAAATATCAACGTCCCAGAGAAGAAAATGTAGCCATCGTCTTTTCTGCAAAAATTTTTTTTCTTTCTTCATTTTAAAATCTAAAAATATAAGTAAAATAGGGATTCTTCAAAGATTCCAATATATGTTTGATAATAGATATTTTTCAAAACTTAGAAGTTGTCTTTTTCCAAAAAAGTCATGTGATATTTGTGGAAGTGAAGAGGTTGGCGGTAGATCGGCCAAAGGACTTTCACATCCAGCGAAAGGAAAGGCTTTTACTAAGTGTTGCTAACAAATCTCTTTTCTGCGTTCAGTGTTTGCTGTTTGAAGGAGACAGAGCCTGGACCTAAGAAGAAATTGTTGATTTAAAAAGTTTCTCAGACAAAAACACACACACGCACACACACACAAATGTAACACGTCACATTGGCAGCAATGTAAAAGTGTCCATGTTAGGCAGGGTGAACATCTGATGATGAGAGACATTGCGTCATTGTACACAGGCACAACAAGCAGGTGAAAAAAAAAACATCCATTAGCATGGATCTTGGATTGTATTATAATTTTGCGAGGACAAGAGCTACATTTATGTGGATCTGATGAATCTTCCCCTTCACAATGATAGAAGTTAACCCTGCAAACCTTTCAATGCTGTACATCACAATCAATTCATCACTATTTTGCAGCACTGAGCTGCTACCAACTCTATTTGCAGCGTGATGTTGGCACACTGGTGTCTGCATCTGAGTTTGGTTCCTCTGTGGTCAGCAACTCCCAGATCATTTATGGACCTGGTAAGATTCTCTAAGGCTTGTTTTGTTTTTTGTAGAATCCGTGACTCATTTTCAGAGGATGTTTTAGAGAATGTCCACATGCATAGCGGCACGGTGGGAAAGAAATACTATAAAAAGAAAATAAATGCTTTATCCCTTAGAAATTTTTCCAAACTATGAGCTTGTTGAACTGACGCACTCCCAATTCTGATCTTTTTAGATTTTTCAAAGCACACTTTCAGGTTTTCTTTCTGTTCAAACATATTGTGCACCATGGGACTCTAAAAGTTCCACCGTGTTTGGCTCGATGTTGTAATCCTCCTGCCAGGCACTTTATCCAGGACAGCAGTTCTTTTAGGGGACTTGGCAAATTTTTTTTCCAAAAGCAGATACATTTGATTTGTGCAAAATATTCTGACTGGTGTAAGCGTATGCCTGCTTTTAGGTTTAAATGATGGACATAATAGTGCAGAAAGTGTGCATGAGGAATGGCCTCCCTCAGCCTAGCCTACAAAGGATGCGGCGCTCATCACAGAGCTCCATCATAAGTCTGAATAACTAGTTTATTTTACGTTTTGAACGGCTTGAGCCTTTCTTTCAGGAGCTTTTCAAATTCCTCTGCAGACCTGACTTTTAGAGGGAAAAAGTCCAGGAATCTCTCCACTGCGGTGCATTCAGTGACGTACCCAAGCACAATCACCTACTGGCTCACACAAGCAACATCTGTGATTTTGTCGGCTTGCGCAGCAACAAATGCCATTTTTTGTTGTTGTTGTTGATAACCGTAAAAAATGCAATCAAGCAGCTCATTTTGACTTTTCTTAGAGGTGTATTTGGCCACCTGTGTTTTGACAGGCACTTGCCAAATACATTTTTCTAAAAAAAAGAGGACTGGTTAAACAGATACAGAAAGAAACACCCTGATTTAGTGAAGGATGATGACAGAAAACGATCTTCAGAACACTTTCTTAGCCCCTTAAATTAACACAAATATGATGATATCTGCAGAGTCAGAAAGATGTTTCATTACAGAGGTTAAAATAGCTTCTCTGCAGTAACATGGGACTGGAAAAGCTGAATGTGCAGGCTGCACTGTCTGTTGAGCATGAATTTGCCCAGAAATAACCTGACTTCAACAAGGCGGTTATTAAAATTTTTTCATCCAAAAAAAGGTATTTAGCTTTTCTTTAAATGACGTAGGCCTCATTTGAAAAATAAAATGTTTTTGATTTCCAGCATTAGATGTCTTGTTTGATTTCCTTGTATCACTGATTAGTTATTATATCAAGGAGGGTGCCGCAGTGTTACTCAAAGTTGTTTCAATTCAGTTCAAAAATACTTTATGAATCCTAAAGGGAAATTAAATGCTTTTGTAACTCATGTTATAGGGGTTTCATCAATTAGTTGTCGTAGATACTGATGGCTGCAGGCGGATCTGGAAAAGCCTCTGACTGAGGACACTCTGTTGTTAACGGAGAAAAATAAGCTGACATTTTTATAGCCCAAACCCTCAATGCAGGGCTGTTAAATACTGGACAATTCTGACAAAGGTTCTGTAAACATGGTTTTCGGTGGTGGATTGTGCCGCATATATAAATTATATATAAATTAAATCCATCACCATTTGCCGCTACTGTATAATATAATTTAATCACCCCCCAAGCCAGCCGTTGCTTCAGGCATGACAAAAACATTCCACAGCATGAACGTCACAACTCTAAGATGTCATGTATATGTGCCACTGCTACAGAATCACACGAAAACGGCAGCAATTAACTAATATTAACGTTACTTATTCTTTAAACTGACAAGCACTGGTCTGCATGGTTATTTATAACAGAGGCCTCAGTGTATATCCAAATAATCACTATATCTCAAATCCACCACAATTTGTTGCTGTTAGCACTGCTCAAATCTGGTCCTCTAAACCTTGGACAAGACAAAGCGGGTAAGTAAAGTGATGGGGACTTTGAAGTAGCAAGTATTCCATTCAGGGTGTTTTTTATTTGTCGCTTGGTATAAATGATTCCTTGTAGAGACTGACTAAACCCAAAACTAAATCCCTGTTATTGTTGTTGTACTGTTTAATTTTAAACCCACCATGGTGTTAGCTTGCAATTTGTGCCACTGCATTTTTGTGCAGCTCATTTTTAGCTTTCAAATATGGATTTGCCCTAATAATGTAAAAGGGTTTTTCACCCTTTACAATGGCATTCATGATGAAGGGGAAACTGTTTTGGTTGCGACAACTTTTTGTCTCTTTCATTTGGCTTGCTCCTTGAAATATGCCGACAGCTTTGAGGTAGAGTTTGCAAAACTACAGCTGAAAGACACAGCCTGGACCTAAGAAGAAATTGTTGATTGGTGGTGACTGGTGAATGTGAACACTCAGACATGTCTTCAGAAGCAAATAACAAAGATTATGTGTTGCTAAGATGTTATAGTTGTTTAATGCAGGTACACCCAGTGTCGGAGCAGCTTAGTGAAATTCTGGCAGAATCTGGTCAGGACAAAATATGCATTGCTGTCAAGAGAAATGGGCAAGGGAGAACACCTTGTCCTAATGTAAACCATGTAATACTGATGACATTTATTTAGCTATTTGACTGTACTTTAAAGCAACTGAGTTTGCTTGCTTACACATGGGAATGGATGTTATCCACAGTAACAGTTTGAAATTTGAACCCGGTATCCGAAAATCATTTTACTTCTTAAAATTTTAGGAAATTATTTAAGAAATCAAACAATGTATCATTATTTTAGTTGTTTAAAATTATGATGAAATATATTTGGATTTTTTTTAGTTTTTGTTTACAAAGAATCACAAATTCTCAAGAATGAGTTATATTAGTTTAATAGAAAATCATATACAACCTTCTGCAAAAAACATTATTAAAAAAAAGGGTTGTTATGATTTTCTACTATCAAGAAATAATCACAAGATTCAGCTACACTGATAGGGAGTGAGTTCAATGACAGATTAAGTTAATCTTTTGAAAGTCAGAGGCTGTCTTACTGTGGGCCAACTGGGTTCATGTCCTGCCTATTAAGTTCTCGTAATGTTCAGTATCCCTCAAACTCAGAATCCTGTACCTCAGTGACAGCACATTCTGAAAGCATTTCAAATTGCTCATCACCTGAACCAATAACATGAGTTGTAGAACAGGGCAATGCAGGAGGTGAATTAATTCAGCTATTCGAGTCTTCACACGTATTTTTGTGTCTTGCATAAAGATGTGGAAAAGATTATTACTAAAAGCCAGTATTTAGCCTGATGTGTCTGTCTGGTATACTTTTTATTTTACCAAAGAAAACAATGTGGTCACAACATGGATTAGTTCCTTATGTTTGAAGACTGGTTTTATGTTGTTTGGAGGATGGAAAGTGCACACATTCCGGCTGCTGAGGCATCTCCCTAAAACTTTAGTTACTCACTGCAGCCTTTGTGAACTCTTCCATTGCAGTGTTTCACCGGTTCTCTAGAGTATCACAGTCGCTGCTCTTGTGTGGGTAACAAAGACATCAATAGTGGCAGCAGGTGGTATCTCGGTGATAAATTTACGAACAATGTGGGAGGTGAATCATAAATTGAGACATCACCTTTCTACCTCTGCATACTGTTGCCTGAAGTTCTCCATCTGATAAATTCCCATTACACTCTCCCACTGTGTTTTTCCTCTGGTGAATCAAAGAAAAGTGGAAAGTAAGAGAACCAATGAAAGATTAAAAATCTAGCGAGGGAGAGAACTAGAAGTACAGGCATTCCATATCTGTAGTCCTCCTTTCATAAATGCCATTGTCAGTGCTGGATGCACAAACAATTAATCTCAGCCTGGGGATGAAAACAGTCAAGATGCACAAGTACAAAGCGAAAGATGGCAAGATTTCGTAATTTCGTTTATTCATTTACATCTGCTGTCATGAATAGAATTATTTGCAAACTTCTTAATATTGTGTGTATTTCTTATGTTTGGTTTGTAGTCATTGATATCACCCTTTGATCCTTTGCAAAGGCTAAATATAAAAAGGGTTTGTAATATTTGTACAGCTTTTTAATTAACTCAGCTTGCACTTGAGATCCTTAAGCAAAAAAAATCAGTCTTTGTAAATATCTGAAGCAACGAATATGCTATGATCATGTCTTTTCTGAAATAATTTGCACCAACCCAAAGACAAATGAAAGACCAATTCAGACAATGTACAGTCATGGTAAAAACAAAGAGTAAACCCCTATAACAGTTCTAGGGGTTTAAGTAGTGCTGAAAAAAAATATTTTTTGTCTCTTGTGCTTCAGATCAAACAAATGTTAACCTCAAAAGTTTGGGTTCAGTTTCATCATCACCACCCAGGCCCAATTCGTGTTAGACCTGTAGACTGAACTTAAATAGAACCTGTATGACAACGTGAAGTAGGCTCTAGATTTCATATAAAATCACATTCTACCCTTATCTAAAGAGATTCAAGAGCTGACAGATACTGTCAGTGACATCTTTAAGTCTGGGAAGGATTCCAAAGCCATTTCTAAGGCTTTAGGCAAACATCAGTGAGATCACATATATACAAATGGAGAACATATTAAACAGGTGTGAATCTTTTCAGCAGTTTACCAAAAACAACCTAACGGAACATCAGCAACCTATACAGGTGGTCAGAAAAGTACTCAGAATAAAATTATAAGCAAAGCAAACCTACCTTCCCTCAATTATGCACGCGTTCAAATTGTCTCTACATCACACAAATATAAATCCATCCTAAAGTATGCAATTAAATGAATGGGTCTTAAAGCATGCGGAGTGGTACAGAAGACGACATGAACACCAAGTACATCTGTACGTTTATTTATTATTTTATTTTTAGCATTATTATTATTATTATTATTAGTAGTAGTAGTAGTAGTAGCAGTAGTAGTAGTAGTAGTAGTAGGCTGGAAGGGGAACAGGACAAGATGCTACTGGTATGGTGCAGGACTTCCGTGTATTAAATTGAAACAGAGAAAACATATATATTGCTTAACAAAAGTTAAACTGTGTGTCAAATAATGGAACTCATTGCAAATTAGCGGAAAAGGATATGAAAACTTGCATTTAGAACAGTGATCGTGATTATCATGACGATGGATGCCTAATGCTAATCAACTTGTTTTAGTGTCAATCCTTGCCATCCATAAGAAAATCTTTTATTAGAATATGACTTGACATCTGCTCCCCTTGCAATGGTCTGTGTATGTACCCAGTCCAAATGCATAAACCTTATGCATAAATACAAATGCACTCCCTTGCATATGCCATTGCCACTCTGGTGAAACATGTTGTTTCTGCAAAGCAGATTTTACAAAAAAATTAACAACAGTGACTGTCAAAGACATGGTGGGAGTTGAGGTTCCAAGGAACTCAAACTATTAAACATGCAGGATAGTTCTGTGACAGATGGCATATGTCTTGTCACTGATATTTCAAAGAAAGTACAAATCCTGGGCTAAAAATCCTCAGAGGAACGCTACTTTTCATTCTGTTGTGACAGCTGGATATGTTTTCTTTAAAATTTTAGGATGTTGTTCCGAGTCAGTTTTCAGGGCATCAAACAGCTCTAGTATACAAATAGTAGACACAGACTGGAGAGCAAATGAGTGTATGTATAGCACAACAGTTTTCAGAGCCTAAGTAATAATCAGTAAATAACTTCACTGAGACCAATACCCAAGACATGCACTCTAGGGGATAAAAACTTGAGCATGGACTTACATATTTGTAGAGGGTGGAAATGCAATGAGTTAAGTTGCTATCTTAAAATAAAGTATGTTCATATTGACGCATTAAAAGTATGATATTAAATACAGAGCAAAGACTATCTAGTTTTGTATGGAAATTGTAATGTCAGCCTTTGGCTGTTGGTTTCATTCAACAGCTGGTTGTCTCGGTGGTGCTCTGAAAACGACATGGGCTACATTGATAACTAGTTTATTAGTTCTCCAAAATGTGGACAATCTAGGGTCTAGACCAGGAAGCAGAGCCATAGTTTAACACACCTCTCTGCAGCTTCTGTACACGGCCAAAACCAAACAGATTAAAAACTGATCTAAAAGGACCAAATTATAAAAATCTCATAAAAATCAATACGACTCAACTTCAACCAAAAAATAAAACAATTAAATGTGGTTTATTAAATATAAGGTTTCTCTCTCCAAAGACGTTTAATTGATTTCTGATAATCAGATTGATTTGTTTTGCCTCACAGAAACCTGGCTGCAAGAGGATTACGTTAGTATAATAAGTCAACTCCTTCCAATTATTTAAATTTCTACATTCCCAGAACTACAGGAGAAGGAGGAGGAGTAGAAACCATCTTTCAGTCTGATTTATTAATTAGTCCCAAGCCAGTTAATAGCTACAATTCTTTTGAACATTTAACCCTTAATTTGCCTCATCCAAATTGCAAAGCAATAAAACCTCTTCTGTTTGTTGTTTTGTATCGTCCACCAGGCCCTTACTCTCAGGTTTTAGATCAGTTCTCAGACTTCTTATCTGATTTACTGTTAAACACTGACAATGTTATTATAGTGGGGGATTTTAACATTCATGTTGACACTGAATGTGATAACCTTAGTGTAGCCTTTAAAACTATGCTAGATTCAATTGGTTTTGCTAAAAATGTGCAGAAACCCTTTTAAATTTCCTCAGTATCACAGAAATGTCCAGCAGATGGCAACAGTGTTGTGTCCCATTCACAAATTGACGCATTTTTTGACGATGTCACTTCCACGTTGCGTTTTACATTAGACAACGCAGCTCCCTTGAAAAAGAAGGTGATTATTCACAGGAACCTGGCACCCTGGTTTAATTTAGAGCTGCGCTCTTTCAAGCACAATGTTAGGAAATTGGAGAGAAAATGGCGCTCTACACATCTAGAGGAATCCTATCTAATCTGGAAAAAACAGTCTGCTATTGTATAAAAAGACCCTTTGCAGAGTTTGAGCAGCATATTTTCATCATCAATAGAGGAGCATTAAAATAATCCTAGGTTTCTCTTTAGTACATTTGCCAAACTTACCCAGAGTCATAGCTCTATTGATCTATTTATTCCCTTAGCTCGCAGCAGTAATGGCTTCATGGGATTCTTCATAAATAAAATTGATTCCATTAAAAATAAAATCATTGGCATCCTTCCAACCATGATTACCTCGTCCTCAGTAAGTGAGGCAGCGTTGGAGGAGTCTTTAAAACATGATTGATGTTTGAACTATTTAAACCTTCAACTTGTATGTTAGACCCAATCCCGGCCAAGTTATTTAAGGAAGTATTCTCTTGGATTAATGTCCCCATTTAGACATGATTAATCTATCCTTAGTAAATGGTTATGTACCACAGGCTTTTAAAGTAGCTGTTATTAAACCTTTACTTAAGAAACCCTCTCTTGATCAAGATGACTTAATAAATTACAGACCTATATCTAATCTTCTTTTTGTCATGTTTAGTTATTGAACCCGAACACAACCACAACAGAGTTACGTTATAACAGTTTATTAAAATTTGTGGATAGTGGAGGACATGGACCGCGGAACGCATTTCAAATTGGTCGGGCGCATGCGCGGAAAAAACGGGGGGGGGGGGGTGGAAACGCGGCCAAGCGGGGGGGGGGGGGGGGGGGGAGAGATAAACGCGGCCGGGTGGGGGGGTTGGTTGCGGCGGGGAGAGACACGCTTTTCGCGGAGGGGGGGGGGGTTAAGAGACAAGCGCGGGGAGGACTAATCAAAAGTAGGTAGGGCCGCGGCCCTACCGGCCCTACCGGTTCCGCGGTCCTTGGTGGAGGAAGGAACCAAGAGTCTGTACTGAGCTGAAGCAGTAGGATGGTGAAGGCAGGAACTGGCAAGAAAGTTGGAACCAGAGCATGGAGGCAGCAGAACCAAAAGCACAGCAGAATGGAGACTTGGAACCAGGCTGGGCCAGCAGCACGACAGAATGGAGACTTGGAACCAGGTTGGACTCACAGCACAACGGAATGAAGACTTGAAACCAGAACTGCAGCAGGCTGGCGGAGAATGGAGGAACTATGGACTGGACGAGACTGGATGAGGTGAGCAGCAGAAACAGAGGTAAGCAGGGAAACAGAACGAACCAACGAGGAATGACAGAATGCAGTGAGCTTAAATAGTGAGGCTGACAGGTGTGCTGAATACTGGCTAATTAGTAGCTGACAGGTGTGGAGGATTACTGAACCGGAGACTGGAGCTGTATGGAAGGTGGAAAGTGTCTGAGTCTGTGCATGGTGCAGCAGACAGGCTGAATCATGACACTTTTCCTATCTAAAATTCTAGAGAAAGTAGTTGCTAATCAAGTATGTGAACATTTACAAAGTAATGACCTATTTGAAGAGTTTCAGTCAGGGTTCAGAGTTCATCATAGCACCGAAACAGCTCTGTTAAAGGTTACTAATAATATTCTCATGGCCTCAGATCATGGACTTGTCTGTATTTGTCTTGTTAGATTCCGGTGCTGCATTCGATACAGTTGATCACAACATTCCCCCAAAAGATTTGAACATACTGTAGGGATTAAGGGGAAAGCATTAGGCTGGGTTAAATCTTATCTGTCTGACAGATTTCAGTTTGTTAATAAATCTTCTTCAAACTCTAGGGTCACTTGTGGAGTATCACAGGGTTCAGTAATCGGCACAATTCGCTTTACTATATATATGCTTCTGATTCGTAAAATTACCAGACAACATGGGATTAATCTCCACTGTTATGCTGATGACACTCAGCTATATTTATCCATAAATCCTGATGAATCGAATCAAACCCTTCGACTACAGGCATGTCTTGGTGACATTAAAAGCTGGATAACTTTAAAAATTTTTACATTTAAATTCTGACAAGACAGAAGTTGTAATCTTTGGACCAGAGTCCTCAAAAAATAAACTTCTTAATCAATCACTTAATCTGGATGGCATTAACTTGGCCTCTGGTAATAAAGTAAAATATCTTGGTGTTATTTTTCACCAAGACATGTCAGGTTTAAACAGGTTTCCAGAGTTTCCTTTTTTCACCTACGGAATATTGCCAAAATTAGAAATATTCTGTTCAAGGGTGATGCTGAAAAACTAGTCCATGCATTTGTTACTTCAAGGCTGGACTATTGTAATTCTTTACTATCAGGAAGTCCACAACATGCAGTTCAAAGTCTTCAGCTGATCCAAAATGCTGCAGCAAGAGTTCTGATGAAAATCAACAAGAGGGATCATATTTCTCTTATTTTAGCTTGCCTTCATTGGCTTCCTGTTAAAACAAGAATATAATTTAAAATGGGAGGCAGATCCTTTAGTTATCAGGCTCCTCTCCTGTGGAACCAACTCCCAGTTTTGGTCCGTGAGGCAGACACCGTGTCTACTTTTAAGACTAAGCTTAAAATTTTCCTTTTTGACAAAGCTTATGGTTAGAGTTATGCTGCTATAGGCTTAGGCTACTGGAGGACATAAGGGTCTATTTTTCTCATTCTGCTGAGTTCTCCTACTGTTCTCCAATTTGCATTGTTTGTTGTTATTTCAACTTTTACCTTTTTTCTTGTCTGTCATTTTTCTCTTCATAGTAGGTACACCTTGTCTGGCGTTGTGTTAGATGTGACATCATTCAGGGAACACAGATCATACGCTATTACCATATAACATAGAAAGGATTCTTGGATCAATGTGTGCTTCTGTGTTTTTTTGTGCCGCTGCTCTGTCTTCTCTAACCCCAGTCGGTCGAGGCAGATGACTGTTCACACTGAGCCTGGTCCTGCTGGATGTTTTCCTCCCTGTTAAAGGGGAGTTTTCCTCTCCACTGTCACTACATGCATGCTCAGGATTGCTGAGGGATTGCTGCAAAGCCATCGACAATGCAGACTCATTCAGGAGGAGTTAATGCTGCTTTTGTAGACTCAATGCAGTCTACTGGGTTTCCTTAGATAGGAAACTTTTTGACCAATCTGTATGATTGACTTGTGTGGTTACACCTGCGGCAAATCTAATGACGGGAGCTGTTGCACCTGGTAGGAGCACTATATATACAGGACTGTCTCAGAAAATTAGAATATTGTGATAAAGTTCTTTATTTTCTGTAATGCAATTAAAAAACATGAAATGTCATACATTCTGGATTCATTACAAATCAACTGAAATATCGCAAGCCTTTTATTGTTTTAATATCATGTTGGAAAATGAAATCATCATCTCCATAGAGCTTTTCAGCAGATGGAAGCATGTAGTGCTCTAAAATCTCTTGGTACACAGCTGCATTTACTCTGGACTTGATGAAACACAGTGGACCAACACCAGCAGCTGGCATGGCTCCCCAAACCATCGTTGACTGTGGGAACTTCACACTGGATTTCAAGCAACTTGGATTTTGCGCCTCTCCAGCCTTTCTCCAGACTCTGGCGCCTTGACTACCAAATGACATACAAAACTTGCTTTCATCTGAAAAGAGGACTTTGGACCACTCTGCAACTGTCCAGCGTACTTTTTCACGATATTCTAATTTTCTGAGACAGTCCTGTACATGCTTCCATCTGCTGAAAAGCTCTATGGAGATGATGATTTCATTTTCCAGCATGATCTGGCACCTGCCCACAGTGCCAAAACCACCAGTAACTGGTGTACTGACCATGGCATTACTGTCCTTGATTGGCCTGCCAATTCCCCTGACTTGAACCCCATCGAGAATTTGTGGGGTATTGTGAAGAAGAAGCTGAAAGACACCAGACCCAACAATGCAAATGAGCTAAAGGCCGCTATTGAAGCATCCTGGGCATCCATAACACCTCAGCAATGCCACAGGCTGATTGCCTCCATGCCACGCCGCATTGATGCAGTAATCTGTGCAAAAGGATTCCCAACCAAGTACTGAGTACATTATTGGACATTTTCGAATGTTTGATTTTGTTTTGCTGTTATAATTTTTTTTTTTTTTACTTGGTCTGAGGAAATATTCTAATATTTTGAGATAGGATTTTTGAGTTTTCTTCAGCTGTACGCCATAATCAGCGATATTAAAACAATAAAAGGCTTGCGATATTTCAGTTGATTTGTAATGAATCCAGAATGTATGACATTTCATGTTTTTTAATTGCATTACAGAAAATAAAGAACTTTATCACAATATTCTAATTTTCTGAGACAGTCCTGTATTCCTGGCTTTCCCAGTGTGTAACCGCCAGATTCTCAAAAGCCATCCATGTGAGTAGACTTTCCAGCGGGCCTTGACTGTCTTCCTGTGTGTGACTCAGACTGCTCTGTGGATTCCTGCCTGTTTGCTTTGCCCCTGTTGGACTCTCTCGTTGGCCTTCTGATTCTGGACACCAAACCATCGTAATTTCCACTGGCCTAGTCTCTCTACCTGATCTCTTGGTTACCTCTGCCTGTGTGTGTGTTTTTCTGGATAAAGACCTCAAACCGTTTCTGGATTCCCATGCTGCCTCATCTTCTGGTACCTCAGCCTGACTCTGATCACCTGTGCATACTTTGGACTGTTTCCCTAGTCCTGTTACACAGCCCTGTAGCAGTGTGCTTCTTAAAGCTTAACCTCAAAGAGATCCATTTGCAAGCGACCTGGACACACTGCTTGGATTCTGTCACTTCTCAGATTCAAGAAAGGTTAGTGGCTTCTTTTCAGTGTGCACAACAATCCACTGTATCATACAGCCACTAATCTTTCAGTGGTTTCTGAGCGTGTGCCAGCCAGTTTCCAGTCTCTCTACACCTCTTGTTCAAATCTGTTAAACTGCTCTTTGTGTCTCGGCTGAATTATCAGGTCTTACCTTTGGTTAATTTCAGGAAATACAAATTACTTCAGCCTTTGGAATCCACTAATGAGCTTTAAAGTGTAACTCACCCCCAAATCAACGTCTTTTCTTTTTTTGCCAAAAAACTAACATGGTTGTCTTATAGTACTGTCTACATATCCTTGTTGTTATTTAGACACATAAGTGCATATCTGTTGAAATCCTTCACTTCAAAAGACCGAATCGTGGCGTGGCTCGCTGTGTAATTCTGCTCACTTTCTATGATGACTAATCAGGCTAGCTGCTACTCCCCCCTCCCATCCTGAACACAGCCCCTCCCCTCCCTTTCCTGCGTATCCCCACCCACTTTGATGAATGTTTTCAAATGTCGGAAATGTGACTGAAATTATGACTGAAATGTGACTGTGTACAAATAAACAATGAATACTATACAAATATTGATGCTCAGCAATATATTAGTAGAAACTAAAAAAACATACTTTTCTAAATTATGAAGCAAAGTGTCATTAAGTTCAGTTTTGTAACATTTTTACCCAGAAAAAAAACACACAGGAAGATCATTTTACTATTTAGGCGGGCTGTATTGAACTTTCTCACTAAGTTTATAAGACAAGTACTTGCAATTAGAACTTAATGTATATGAGTTACAACGGTACAACAATTTTTTATTTTTTTATTTTACAGAGATGGCAATCTTTCAAACGCTGACAGCACTTGAATTATTACTGGAATAATATTTATTTTAGGGTGGCTATCAATCATCTATTGTAAAGCAATGTCTTCTGTGATAAAAATATTGAAATCTGACAAGATGTGGACTTTAGCTGGAAAGTTTGGCTCATGTTGCACAAAGAATCAAGACTTAGATTCATGTAACATTAATTTGTTTTTTCAGCCAGACTAAAGCCACTCCAGCTGTATCACTGTGTGGGGCGGAAGCTGCACTGAATACAACAGGAAAGCCCTGCAACGCATAGTGAACACAGCTGGAAGGATTATTGGTGCTTCACTCCCCTCCCTGAAGGACATTTACATCACCCACCTCACCCGAAAGGCGACCAATATTGTGAGTGATGCAAGTCACCCCGCTCACAATCTGTTTGACCTATTGCCCTCTGGGAAGAGGTACAGAAGCCTGCGCTCCCGCACCACCAGACTCACCAACAGCTTCATACACCAAGCTGTTAGGATGCTGAACTCTCTTCCCCCTCCATCCGCAGCTACATAACATCCTGGACATTGGACCCACAGATGGCCGCCTTGCATTGCGTTACTCCACCTGCACACTTGTGCACTTTGAAACTAGTTGTTTTTATCCAGAACATACAGCACTTACATAATGACTCCTATTAATACTAAAAAACAGAACTTTTGCACAAATATTTTATTTTTGCATTAATATTTTATTGACTGTCCATGTACAATTTTAAAACCAAAATTTTTAAAACCATAACTTTTAAAATTTAATATTTTATTGACTGTCCATGTACAATTTTAAAACCAAATTTTGCTGCTTTTATTTATTTCTTCACTGCATGTGCCCTCTTATTTACTTTTATCTGAATGTTATGTTGTCTGTGTACTTAGTCTGGTAAATATGTCTTGTCTTCACCGTGGGACAGTGAGAAACGTAATTTCGATTTCTTTGTATGTCTGGAGCATATGAAGAAATTGACAATAAAGTTGATTGATTGATTGATTGATTGATTGATTGATTGATTGAAGCAATTAAGAGACTGACCTCAGAGTGTGCTACCATTGTGTGTTCTAGACAGAGCTCAGAAGAAATTTCACAGGCTTCCACCTCTCATATCACTGGAGGTAATCTATTGATCTTCATTTTGAGAGGAGTTATTTCTATCAGAACAATTGCTACCATGATCTGCTGTTTTTTTCTTAAATAGCAAACTGTGGTATCGTTTGGAAACAAGTGCAATGGAGGCAAGAAAATACTAAATGTAACCTGCAGATGCCATGGGTGAAGTCCAGCCCTACCTTTCAGAGCCCGATATTAGCAGAATGGAAAATCCACTGGAGTACTGGGAGAGGCAACAACTACTGTACCCCAATTTGCACTTGCATTTTTGTGCATGCCAGCATCTTCAGTGCCCTGTGAACGGATGTTTTCAAAGGCCAGAGAAGTAACGTTAAAAAAAGAATTGACAAAAAAACAAAAACTGTTGGAAAAAGTCCAAGTTGCACAGGCATATCTAGTGCCCTCTTCCAAGTTCCACAAGCACTTTCACTCTCTGTCTGCTTAAGCCCATACCATTTCACTAAAGTGACATACACAGCCGGCCTATACGAAAAATTACACACAGAGCATGTTCAAAAATATTTTATTATACACATAATCATAGGACAAATTAATGGTTAATACTCATTAATGATAATTTCCAACCGCCCTAAACGATAAAAATATAAGCCAGCATCAAAGATTATATTGCTGACTGTGATTATGCACTCGACCAGTAGGTGGTTTCATGTGCAAATGAAAAATTTCAGAAATCTAAAAAGCATCTAAAAAGCATCAACCCAGACACCATGACTTTGGACCTCCATCACATCCCCTCCGCAAAAATTTCATCAGCAGATGAATCAGTTGACTTTTATAATCACACCCTAAGCAGTATCCTGGATCTCCACTCCCCTGTTAAAACAGGAACAGTCACATTCACATGCACAGCCCACTGGTTCACCCCAGAGCTACAGACCATGAAAGCGGCTGGGCATGTACTTGAGTGGAGTGCTGAAAAATCTGGACTCACTGTTCACAAAGAGGTCTATCAAGAACATCAAGACCTATTCAACGTCACTCAGAAAAACGCGGTCACAGTTCTATCCAAACATCATACAATTTCTTTTCACACAAACACATAATTCATTACATGTTTACATTTTTTCTACTTGTGCCATGTTTCCCACTACAACTACTCAGTAAACACAATTTCTCAAATCTGCTGGTGCGCATGCTTAGCTCTTGTCTCACAGACGCACAACTCTCTCCCTTCATCAGAGCCGCCTTAATGCACAGGCTTACCAGGGCTGTAGCCCAGGGGCTACAGCGGTAGGGGGGCAACCGTTTTGAGGTCACATGATGAGCTGGGAAAAAAATGCAGTTGTTTTGTAACCATTGATGTAATATTTAATAATGCTTGGTACTTGTCAGGCTCTCTGTCAATCACTTTAGACATGTCTATGACTTTAGATGCATGTCTGTGGCCACTGATTTCCTCAAATTCAAAATTGCCCACATGGGCTCACTGATTTATGATCCATGTGTTGACCAAACAGAACGTGAAGGGCCAGTGTTTGGCTTTGCACTTCCACTGTGAATGAGTGTCGGGAATGAAATTTGAGAGCGGTGCTGGGAAAAGAAAAAAATTAGAAGAAACTACACCAAAGTTTATAGAGTTTTTAAAACAACTGCCAGTGAAGGTGGTCCTGTTGAAGGATGCTCTCAGACCACCTGAGGGAGAGAAGAAGGAGATGCAGCCAGTGCAGGTGGATGCTGGACTCGCCGGAGGGCCAGGGAATGGACAGGAGCAAAGGGAGTATCAGGCAGGAGGAGGCGTTAAGTTTGGGCTTTATAACATTGACCTGGTGTTGTGCAAAATTAATTTCCTCTGAAATAATTTACCGTGCAGAATTATGTCTTTATTAAAAAAATAACATCAGAGGTGGATCTTTCAGCTGGATGATGTCAAGGTTATTTTCTCGCTGAACCTGCGGCTCCCAGTAAAAGAAATAAAAATTAAACATGTTCTCATTTTTTACACTGTTTTGCATTTTTGATTTTATTTTGTGCTGAAATAACTTTGTGCCTTCTCCAACTTGAGTCTTGTTCACTTGAACAATAGTTTAACCCAACACGCAGGCTGTCTTGCAAACACTTTTTATCACTGACACAAACCGCTGGAAGCTCAGTCACTGGACACAACAATTACAGCTACACCTTTAAAAAGAATACAAACAATTATCTAATGTAAATTATAACACATCACTGGATAAATAGAAGAAAATGCTAGTATAATTTTCAAATTTATGGGAAAAGTTGAAATGGATGGAAGAAAAAACAATGAGCCAAAACATGATCTGATTGGTCTCTCTCTGTGTTCTAGATCTAGGGAGAAAAGATTGTTTTAGAGACAAAAGGCAGGTTGAAATATTCTGTTCCCTTGGGTAGCTTTAGTAAGTAAAATGCTTCAAATGTAGACAAATAGTTGTGTATGATGAGAGGAAGAAATGTTACTTCATCAATAAATCTGCTGTAGAATCAACCTCTCCAGCTTTTCTACTGTGGTCTCCTAACTGCAGGAGAACGGATTATTTCAGGGAAACTGAATTTCACACAAAACTGAAATTGTGTCAAAATAAAGGCAAAAATTGACTGTGATCAAGCATGCAGCAAGAAAGAGTCATGCCCCTCAAATCGATGTCAACTGAACATCCATCCTGGTTTGGATTTTAAAGTATATTGTTGTGGCTTTTCCTGCAAAGAAAACAAGGGGTAAAAGCACTTCCAAAAAGGTAAGTGTGCTATATTTACTTTTTTCCATCACCCTGTTAAGGTTTTTAGAAGTTTTAGTTGTGCAATGATTTAAAAGGAATATGTTTGTCTGTTCCTTTACATAGAATATGCTGCAAATCTTGTAAAAATTGAACCAACTGATGTGCTGGTGGCACAGGGGTAGCATGTACAGCCCATGTAGGGGGCAGCTGATCCTGGTTCAGCTCCAATCTGTGGTTCTTTGCCGCATATCTTCCCCCTCTCTCAGCCCCCCTTTCCTGTCAGCCTACTTTTGATCAAAGGGCTGCTAGTGCACATGCATGTAATCTTAAAATAGATCTTAGTGTATGTGGAGAAAAGCTTATATTTTAAACTGTTTATGGTTTTCTTTGCCATTTCTGTTTTATTGGTTGGTTTAATAAACCATTTAAATAATGACACTGCTAGCTTGCTGCCATCTTCACAGTATATGTGTTAAATGGGGATGGTTTTATGTGTCCTGCAAGACCCCTTAGCCCCAGAGCCTACTAGTAGGTTAAGAAGGCCCTGTCCTTCATGTGTGACTTTTGAAACATTCCTAGCAGTTTTTGTATCAGAATGTCTCATCATCAAAGTCACATTTAGAAGCAAGGTCACGTAAAGTGGTCACATACTACTCCTGAAGTGCTTGTATTGACTTTCTAAAAAGGTGCCTTTGTACAACAATGGTGACTTTGGGTGAAAAGTGTTTTTCCAAAGCATCAACAGGAAAAGAAAATGTATCACCTGTGTTTGTCAAAGACTAGAAAATCCGTTGTCCTTTGGCTCCTAAGCAGTGTAATAATGTCGCTCTCCTTCAGATATCCATGCAAGCATTCCCTGTGACATTAATTACCAGCAAGTAGTGATGTTACGTGATGTGCCGAGGCTTCGAGGTGTGTGTCGAGTAATGGAGGGGGCGTTTCCGCAATGCGCGTATCGAGGCTTGCTTCATTTAGGGGAGGAGCCGAAAACAATGACGTCCGAAGCCTCGCTGCCCGGCTGTACCACGTGACTGCTTCGGGAAGTGGTTCAGGTTTTGGCGCGGGGTTTGACAGCTTTAGAAACCCCACAGGCTCCATTCAAAATGTGGGTTGTTGTAGGCGAGTTGCGGTCAGTTGAGAGAGTGGATAGAGTTTTGATAGTTTGGATAGCAGAGTTTGGATAGTGGTTATTTAGTTTGAGACAGTTAGTTTGGTGTTTGGAGAGTTTAGGAGAGAGATAGATAGATAGGAGATCAGTGCTCTCAACTATCACGCATTGACCGTCACTGACTTCACACGGTCACACGCAAACATGGCATTTTTCACGCATAAAAATCCCAACGCCCATCTGGGCAGCGGACGATAAAAACTCCGCCTTCTGCTGAGATGTTTCAGCTTCTTTCACAGCTTGTGGCCATCAGTAATTCCTGCTGCAGTTCATGTTAACAGAGCAGCAGGAAGAGCGATCAGAGTTATGAATAATTTTAGTCTTAACCAGCGGTGAAAGTGAGCCGGTAAGGTCCTGTACTACGTACGCAGGAGGGGAGAGGGCGGGGAAGAGAGCTGCTGCCAGATATTGCCTTCATTCAGAACCAGTGATGGCTGCACTCTGGATCATAAAACAGTTCTGCTCACCAGATGCAGTTTAAAACGATACGTCTGTTTATAAGTTGTTTTTATTAATTCTGCATTTTTTAACTACATGCACCGTATTTCTGTGCCTCAGCGCTTGCTCCTCTCCCCCCTCCTTTTCCTCGAACCCTTTTATCACCGTTCACCATTCAAAACGTGAATCACTACGTTTAATGTCCTCACACCCGTAGCAAAGTGTGCCAATTAAAGTCACTAGGAGAGTTATGGCTGTGTTTCATGATCTTTTGTTTTAAACAAAACAGAACCGTGGCGCTTCGGTGCGCTGCTGCCTTGCGCTTTTTTCAGGTGCGCAAAATTACGTTACTTGTAATTTGGGTGCGCACTTTTAAGAGTCATTTTAAAGAACTTGTAACATCAGGAGGTTGATCTCAGACCGGTCCGCTCCTATGATCACTGTATAGGAGCCCTTTACAGTTTTTATTTATGCATTTCCCCCGTTTATCCCTCGCACGCAGCGCACCATCGGGTAAAATTCTCCCACCTCACCGCCCAGAGCGCACTGACGAGAGCAATAGAGATTTGTCTGGTCGACTGAGATGAGAAACCTGTTGCTGTGAAAGGTGATATAGGTTATAAACTGTTACTGTCTAGAATTGCATTGAGCTGAAAAGAAAGGAGACATCAGCAGCTGGATCGTGCGTAAAGACGCAGCGGGAACCTCTGTGTGCTTCAGTGTTGCTGCTGAGGGGAAAATGTGGGACCGTATAGTACTGGGCTAATCATTGGTCACAGTACCCCAATCTGTACATACTTGCACTTATTTATTTATGCACCCCGGCATCATCTGTGCCATGTGAGCGTGTCTTTTCAAAGGCTGGAGAAGTAGTATCAAAAAAGAGAAATCATTTGAAACCAAAAACTGTGGAGAAATTGTTGTTTCTTAATAAAAATGCATGAAATCATCCAAGTTACACAAGCATTAGCCTATTCACTACCCCCTGCCTAGTTCCACAAGCACTTTCACTGTCCTCTGCCTGATTAAGCCCATGCCATTTTTCTAGAGTCACAGAAAAACATTACACAACATGCCATATCACATGACACTACTATTTTGGGAGTAATTACACACAGAGAATACATTCAAACAATGTTTTATTATACACATGTGTATACAAAATTTATGTAGACAAATTATTTCGGCCCACACCTTTTGTGAAGTCATTCCCAAGAGTCATAATAGACAAAAATTCAATGCATCACACGTGTTAAGATACAGCTGGCTGTGATTATACACCTGGCCAGTAGGTGGTGTCGTGTGCACATGAAGCATCAAGAAATGAACCCTTTCTCGAACCAGTTGGCTCAAGTGGTTCAATGCCTCATGAGGCTTCATCTCACCATCACTACCAGCAAGTAATTGTTGAACATCCACATGCTCATGGCAGGTATCCTTTTTTAGTCCCATACTCATCTCATTCTAACATCCTATAATTCTCTAGTCAACAGCGCTCCCTTGTGGTGTGGAGTCACTGCAATACACAACCCCATGTCTGACTTCTCTTGCTGTTAGGCTAGCTTGCTTTTTAGGCTAAAAAAAGTTTGAAAGTTTCTAAATTATCTTCCAAATTCTGTAACTCAAAGTACAGAAAAGAAAAACATTAACAAATACACTAGTTTCAGACTGGTTCCAGCATTCAATTTGGTATGTTTACTTCTTATTAACAAAACGCCCAAATCATTTAAGATATTAGGGAATTTTCAAAATTGCTGAAAATTGCTGGAATATAAAATCTGGATGGCACATACTGTAGAATGACCAACTGTAGATAATTAACCTTCATAGAACAGTCCCTGAAGGATGAGCAGCTCCAGCAAAACTGTTCCCCTGGATAAACAAACTCCTGGGTGAAACGTGTGTGGATGTCCACTTGCTGCTAAGCAGACCACTTTCTTCAAACTTGGATCAAAAAGTTAAGTATGGCCTGTTTTCTGCGCAACCAACAAAAAAAGCAGGCAGCATCAGAAGCAAGCTGTCTGCAATCTTTTTTTCTGAACCCTTGCAGGAAATAGTGGAACCAGCGACCATGACATGCGGTGGACTAGATGGTGTTGGTGGGTGAACAGGCTGAAGAGCTTTAGGGTAGGAATAACTGGCACCAGGAGGACAGCCAGAGGAACAGCAAGCAGATCAACAGAGGGGCTATTGAGCGGACTTTTCCAAAAGTCAAAAGAGCGAGGAAGCAAAGCAATAGAGCATGAGGACTTGAGAAAGGCACAAACAGGTTTTCTGGAAAAAAGGAGGACAAAGCTTAGATTACTACCAGAACCTGAGAATTAGTGAAATGCAAACAAGGTATTGTTAAACTTTCCGGCTTCCGTCCCATTCCAGTTGTCGGGAAACACAGGGGAGATTCTTACTCCCTTACTTATGCATTACAAACTGTGGCATGAAAAAATATGGGGACACTCGGGTGACAAAGAGATGGGGCTTTTTGAAAACATTGCTGCACATAAATCACAGGGCATATGTTGCAGGTCCCAGGTGAAGGGATAAGTGGGCAAACCCAGTAACCTGTTTTAACAGGAGAAATGAATGAACGGCGGGAGATGATGTTGTTGCACTGGTGGCTCTCATCTGAATTTATTCCTGGTTACATTCATAAAGTCATCATACATCTTTGTCAAACTATTGTGATTAAACAATACCACCCCTAATAGTTATCGCACAAAATCAACTTACAGATTTACAATGTAAACATCCATCAGAAATGTTTACATTGTAACTTAATGCCCTTTTATGTCACGTTTTGGTTTGTAGAACCCAAAAACAGCCACGCACAGAGCTTTGTGTAAAAGGTTTATTGAACAGAGATGAGTAGTGGATGAGAAGAAACCAAAGTATTTTACCGGACTGAACAGATGAATGATGAAGTCAGGAGCAGGCAGACAGCAGAGAGGTTATTAGGAGTGCTGGAACGCTGGGGTAACTGGAGAACTGACCGGCAGGAGAGAGGTTACTTGCATGATGAAGGCTGAGAGAAATCCAAGAGAGACTGACCACGAACCAGCAAAGGCAGAGTGACTAAGCAGTCCTTAAGTAGGTGGATAGACAGGTGTACAGAGTCCGGGTATGATTAAGGCTGACAGGTGTTTGTGATTACTGGAGCATGTAATCAGGAGCCGTATGGAAGGTGGAGAGTGCCATGCAATGTCCATGGTGCAGCAGGCAAGGCTGCACCATGACATCACCCCCCCCTTAAGGCCGGCTTCCAGACGGCCCAAAAAGAATCCAATAAAAAAACGACCCACCCAGGGTGGGCGGAGGGAGGTACTGGATGGAGGGCTAGAGTCTAAACCAAAACTTCCCAACAAGGGCAAACCAAAATAAAGAAGAAAACGTAGGCAAACAAGAAAGTATCTAAACTACACTGGCAGTCAAAAACCTAGGAAATGCCGGGGGAACTAGAGGGCATCCAAACACGCCAGGGAAACAAAGGTAATCTAACATAACATAGGAGCACTAGCAAGCACTATGGTAACACCCAACATAAACGAACACTAAGAACTCAAAAACTAAAGAACACTAGGAAAACTAAGAACCGCTGAATAACTCTGAAACTAAGGGATGCCACGTAACTCAAAAACTAAGGAGTGAAAAATAACTCAAAAATAAATGCGTGCAAAATAAAAACTAAGGGGTTCTAAACAACTCAAGAACTAAGGCAGAGCTAGAACAAATGAAACTAGAGAGCACTGGGGCCTTATGGGCACAGGCAGTGACGGCTGCTAGGAGACCAGCAGCAGCTAGGTCACATAGAGTGGTCGTGGAGGACGGCCAGGACGTGGTAGGCGGCGGAGCAACATCGCCCGATCGAAACCTCGAGGAGGGCGACCTCGGCGAGGCAGAGTCGGGTGGCGTGGATGCTGCAGCTGGCGCCCCCGGCCTAGCAGGAAAATCTTGCACGGGTGCCGCAATCCGCGGCTCCGGCCTAACAGAGCAGTCTGAGACGGGGATCGCGGAGGACGACCCCGACGTGGCAGGACTAAATGCAGGCGTCGCGGTGGGCGACCCCGATGAAGCAGAATCAGCTGCGGGCGTCGCGGTGGGCGACCCCGACGAGGCAAAGCAAGACGCGGGCGTCGCGGTGGGCGACCCCGACGAAACTGCAGAGTCAGGTGTGGCCAGCGGTGGAAGAAGACCCTGGAAGACACTAGGCTACCGACTAAGGGCAGCGCCAGGCCACAGGACACAACACTACAGGCTTCAGGAGGCGCCGGGCTACAAGGTTCAGGAGACGCCGGGCTACAAGGTTCAGGAGACGCCGGGCTACAAGGTTCAGGAGACGCCGGGCTACAAGGTTCAGGAGACGCCGGGCTACAAGGTTCAGGAGACGCCTGGCTACAGGCTTCAGAAGGTGCCTGGCTACAGGCTACAGGAAATGCCTGGCTACAGGATACAGGAAATGCCTGGCTACCCGCTACGGGTAAAGCCTGGCTACAGGATACAGGAAATGCCTGGCTACCCGCTACGGGTAAAGCCTGGCTACAGGCTACTAGAGGCCCCGGGCTACAGGCTACTAGAGGCCCCGGGCTACAGGCTACTAGAGGCCCCGGGCTACAGGCTACTAGAGGCCCCGGGCTACAGGCTACTAGAGGCCCCGGGCTACAGGCTACTAGAGGCCCCGGGCTACAGGCTACTAGAGGCCCCGGGCTACAGGCTACTAGAGGCCCCGGGCTACAGGCTACTAGAGGCCCCGGGCTACAGGCTACTAGAGGCCCCGGGCTACAGGCTACTAGAGGCCCCGGGCTACAGGCTACTAGAGGCCCCGGGCTACAGGCTACTAGAGGCCCCGGGCTACAGGCTACTAGAGGCCCCGGGCTACAGGCTACTAGAGGCCCCGGGCTACAGGCTTCGAGAGGCGGCGGACCATCCTGGGTCCCTGCATCAACGGTGGGCGGCGAACCCTCCTGGGTCCACGCGTCTCTGGCGGGCGGCGAACCCTCCTGGGTCCACGCGTCTCTGGCGGGCGGCGAACCCTCCTGGGTCCACGCGTCTCTGGCGGGCGGCGAACCCTCCTGGGTCCACGCGTCTCTGGCGGGCGGCGAACCCTCCTGGGTCCACGCGTCTCTGGCGGGCGGCGAACCCTCCTGGGTCCACGCGTCTCTGGCGGGCGGCGAACCCTCCTGGGTCCACGCGTCTCTGGCGGGCGGCAGACTCTCCTCGGTCACCGCGTCGCAGGAAGAGGGCGCACCCACGTCGGACGCCGGGCTGGCGTGCTCCGCACCCACGTCGGACGCCGGGCTGGCGTGCTCCGCACCCACGTCGGACGCCGGGCTGGCGTGCTCCGCACCCACGTCGGACGCCGGGCTGGCGTGCTCCGCACCCACGTCGGACGCCGGGCTGGCGTGCTCCGCACCCACGTCGGACGCCGGGCTGGCGTGCTCCGGGCTGGAGTGCTCCGCACCCACGTCGGACGCCGGGCTGGCGTGCTCCGCACCCACGTCGGACGCCGGGCTGGCGTGCTCCGCACCCACGTCGGACGCCGGGCTGGCGTGCTCCGGGCTGGCGTGCTCCGCACCCACGTCGGACGCCGGGCTGGCGTGCTCCGGGCTGGAGTGCTCCGCACCCACGTCGGACGCCGGGCTGGCGTGCTCCACACCCACATCGGACGCCGGGCTGGCGTGCTCAGCACCCACGTCGGACGCCGGGCTGGCGTGCTCAGCGCCCGCACCGAACGCCAGGCTGGCGTGCTCCGTACCTGCACCGAACGCCAGGCTGGCGATCTCTGTACCTGCACCGAACGCCGGATTGGCGATCTCTGTACCTGCACCGAACGCCGGATTGGCGTCGACCAGACCCTCGGCACCTGGCGCCTCTGATGCAGCCAGCGAAGCAGGACCAGGGCTTTCTGTGGCCGGCTGGGCAGGAACAGAATCCTTGGCTGCAGACTGAGCAGGATCTGGGTCTTTGGCTGCACACTGAGCAGGATCTGGGTCTTTGGCTGCACACTGAGCAGGATCTGGGTCTTTGGCTGCACACTGAGCAGGATCTGGGTCTTGGGCTGCACACTGAGCAGGATCTGGGTCTTGGGCTGCACACTGAGCAGGATCTGGGTCTTGGGCTGCACACTTAGCAGGATCTGGGTCTTGGGCTGAAGCCAGCGGCGGAGAAGCAGGTTCCTTGGCGTCGGATGCATGGGTGGGTTGATTTGGGAGTAGGTCATCTCTGTCCCCATAAAAGAAGTCCCATAGCTGGGTCTCGAGGATCCGGGGCGCTCTGGCCAGATTCTCCCGAGCAGCAAAAGCGACCACACCCGACCGACTCACCAGGGAGAAAGAGGTGACGTCGGACCCAGTCGGTGCAGTCACATCGGCAACGTCAGGCTGAGCCTCAGGGAGCGCTGTGGTAGAGATCCTGTGCCGGCGAGCCCTGTGTCTACGCCGGGAGGAGCTTGGTACCGGGAGGCTGGCTGCTGCTGGTGACGAGACAACGGAGGATCCGGTGGGCTCAGCATCGGCAGGAGCAGCAGCGACGGGTTCAACAGCAGCAGCAGCAGCAGGATCGGCAGGTGCAGCAGGAACAGCTGAGGTGGAAACGGCATAAATGGAGGGAGCAGCAACGTTGTCGGCGAGAGGACCTGAGAGTGGATCTGCAGCCGGGACTACGGAGGACTCAGCAGTAACAACGGCAAGACCAGCAGGTGACGTGGAGGAGGCGGAGGCATCAGCGCTGGAAGCAGCAGCCGAGGTGGACAGGCTGGTGGGCGGAGGTCTGGGTGGAAGCGACCTGCCATAGAGCCGGGCAAATGCAGCCTTCTCGCTCCATTCTAACTCCTCCATCAGCCCCGTTGCTTTGAGGAGAGGGAGGAGCTCCGCCTTACCCTTCAGCAGGTTGCGAATCCGAACCAACGCGTCCACCTGCCTCCAAGGTGGACTGAGTGTGGCAACCTGAGCCAAAAGTTCCCGGAGTTGCTCTATCAGATGCTCCGCGTCTCTCTGTAGAGCCCGCTCCCCTTCGCTGTGGTCCGGGGACAGGGCAGGATCCATTTTGCCCGCTCCTGCAGCAAAGCTCTGTGCGGGTTTTTGGGCTCACTTGGCTGGTTCGTGCTGTCACGTTTTGGTTTGTAGAACCCAAAAACAGCCACGCACAGAGCTTTGTGTAAAAGGTTTATTGAACAGAGATGAGTAGTGGATGAGAAGAAACCAAAGTATTTTACCGGACTGAACAGATGAATGATGAAGTCAGGAGCAGGCAGACAGCAGAGAGGTTATTAGGAGTGCTGGAACGCTGGGGTAACTGGAGAACTGACCGGCAGGAGAGAGGTTACTTGCATGATGAAGGCTGAGAGAAATCCAAGAGAGACTGACCACGAACCAGCAAAGGCAGAGTGACTAAGCAGTCCTTAAGTAGGTGGATAGACAGGTGTACAGAGTCCGGGTATGATTAAGGCTGACAGGTGTTTGTGATTACTGGAGCATGTAATCAGGAGCCGTATGGAAGGTGGAGAGTGCCATGCAATGTCCATGGTGCAGCAGGCAAGGCTGCACCATGACATCACCCCCCCCTTAAGGCCGGCTTCCAGACGGCCCAAAAAGAATCCAATAAAAAAACGACCCACCCAGGGTGGGCGGAGGGAGGTACTGGATGGAGGGCTAGAGTCTAAACCAAAACTTCCCAACAAGGGCAAACCAAAATAAAGAAGAAAACGTAGGCAAACAAGAAAGTATCTAAACTACACTGGCAGTCAAAAACCTAGGAAATGCCGGGGGAACTAGAGGGCATCCAAACACGCCAGGGAAACAAAGGTAATCTAACATAACATAGGAGCACTAGCAAGCACTATGGTAACACCCAACATAAACGAACACTAAGAACTCAAAAACTAAAGAACACTAGGAAAACTAAGAACCGCTGAATAACTCTGAAACTAAGGGATGCCACGTAACTCAAAAACTAAGGAGTGAAAAATAACTCAAAAATAAATGCGTGCAAAATAAAAACTAAGGGGTTCTAAACAACTCAAGAACTAAGGCAGAGCTAGAACAAATGAAACTAGAGAGCACTGGGGCCTTATGGGCACAGGCAGTGACGGCTGCTAGGAGACCAGCAGCAGCTAGGTCACATAGAGTGGTCGTGGAGGACGGCCAGGACGTGGTAGGCGGCGGAGCAACATCGCCCGATCGAAACCTCGAGGAGGGCGACCTCGGCGAGGCAGAGTCGGGTGGCGTGGATGCTGCAGCTGGCGCCCCCGGCCTAGCAGGAAAATCTTGCACGGGTGCCGCAATCCGCGGCTCCGGCCTAACAGAGCAGTCTGAGACGGGGATCGCGGAGGACGACCCCGACGTGGCAGGACTAAATGCAGGCGTCGCGGTGGGCGACCCCGATGAAGCAGAATCAGCTGCGGGCGTCGCGGTGGGCGACCCCGACGAGGCAAAGCAAGACGCGGGCGTCGCGGTGGGCGACCCCGACGAAACTGCAGAGTCAGGTGTGGCCAGCGGTGGAAGAAGACCCTGGAAGACACTAGGCTACCGACTAAGGGCAGCGCCAGGCCACAGGACACAACACTACAGGCTTCAGGAGGCGCCGGGCTACAAGGTTCAGGAGACGCCGGGCTACAAGGTTCAGGAGACGCCGGGCTACAAGGTTCAGGAGACGCCGGGCTACAAGGTTCAGGAGACGCCGGGCTACAAGGTTCAGGAGACGCCTGGCTACAGGCTTCAGAAGGTGCCTGGCTACAGGCTACAGGAAATGCCTGGCTACAGGATACAGGAAATGCCTGGCTACCCGCTACGGGTAAAGCCTGGCTACAGGATACAGGAAATGCCTGGCTACCCGCTACGGGTAAAGCCTGGCTACAGGCTACTAGAGGCCCCGGGCTACAGGCTACTAGAGGCCCCGGGCTACAGGCTACTAGAGGCCCCGGGCTACAGGCTACTAGAGGCCCCGGGCTACAGGCTACTAGAGGCCCCGGGCTACAGGCTACTAGAGGCCCCGGGCTACAGGCTACTAGAGGCCCCGGGCTACAGGCTACTAGAGGCCCCGGGCTACAGGCTACTAGAGGCCCCGGGCTACAGGCTACTAGAGGCCCCGGGCTACAGGCTACTAGAGGCCCCGGGCTACAGGCTACTAGAGGCCCCGGGCTACAGGCTACTAGAGGCCCCGGGCTACAGGCTACTAGAGGCCCCGGGCTACAGGCTACTAGAGGCCCCGGGCTACAGGCTTCGAGAGGCGGCGGACCATCCTGGGTCCCTGCATCAACGGTGGGCGGCGAACCCTCCTGGGTCCACGCGTCTCTGGCGGGCGGCGAACCCTCCTGGGTCCACGCGTCTCTGGCGGGCGGCGAACCCTCCTGGGTCCACGCGTCTCTGGCGGGCGGCGAACCCTCCTGGGTCCACGCGTCTCTGGCGGGCGGCGAACCCTCCTGGGTCCACGCGTCTCTGGCGGGCGGCGAACCCTCCTGGGTCCACGCGTCTCTGGCGGGCGGCGAACCCTCCTGGGTCCACGCGTCTCTGGCGGGCGGCAGACTCTCCTCGGTCACCGCGTCGCAGGAAGAGGGCGCACCCACGTCGGACGCCGGGCTGGCGTGCTCCGCACCCACGTCGGACGCCGGGCTGGCGTGCTCCGCACCCACGTCGGACGCCGGGCTGGCGTGCTCCGCACCCACGTCGGACGCCGGGCTGGCGTGCTCCGCACCCACGTCGGACGCCGGGCTGGCGTGCTCCGCACCCACGTCGGACGCCGGGCTGGCGTGCTCCGGGCTGGAGTGCTCCGCACCCACGTCGGACGCCGGGCTGGCGTGCTCCGCACCCACGTCGGACGCCGGGCTGGCGTGCTCCGCACCCACGTCGGACGCCGGGCTGGCGTGCTCCGGGCTGGCGTGCTCCGCACCCACGTCGGACGCCGGGCTGGCGTGCTCCGGGCTGGAGTGCTCCGCACCCACGTCGGACGCCGGGCTGGCGTGCTCCACACCCACATCGGACGCCGGGCTGGCGTGCTCAGCACCCACGTCGGACGCCGGGCTGGCGTGCTCAGCGCCCGCACCGAACGCCAGGCTGGCGTGCTCCGTACCTGCACCGAACGCCAGGCTGGCGATCTCTGTACCTGCACCGAACGCCGGATTGGCGATCTCTGTACCTGCACCGAACGCCGGATTGGCGTCGACCAGACCCTCGGCACCTGGCGCCTCTGATGCAGCCAGCGAAGCAGGACCAGGGCTTTCTGTGGCCGGCTGGGCAGGAACAGAATCCTTGGCTGCAGACTGAGCAGGATCTGGGTCTTTGGCTGCACACTGAGCAGGATCTGGGTCTTTGGCTGCACACTGAGCAGGATCTGGGTCTTTGGCTGCACACTGAGCAGGATCTGGGTCTTGGGCTGCACACTGAGCAGGATCTGGGTCTTGGGCTGCACACTGAGCAGGATCTGGGTCTTGGGCTGCACACTTAGCAGGATCTGGGTCTTGGGCTGAAGCCAGCGGCGGAGAAGCAGGTTCCTTGGCGTCGGATGCATGGGTGGGTTGATTTGGGAGTAGGTCATCTCTGTCCCCATAAAAGAAGTCCCATAGCTGGGTCTCGAGGATCCGGGGCGCTCTGGCCAGATTCTCCCGAGCAGCAAAAGCGACCACACCCGACCGACTCACCAGGGAGAAAGAGGTGACGTCGGACCCAGTCGGTGCAGTCACATCGGCAACGTCAGGCTGAGCCTCAGGGAGCGCTGTGGTAGAGATCCTGTGCCGGCGAGCCCTGTGTCTACGCCGGGAGGAGCTTGGTACCGGGAGGCTGGCTGCTGCTGGTGACGAGACAACGGAGGATCCGGTGGGCTCAGCATCGGCAGGAGCAGCAGCGACGGGTTCAACAGCAGCAGCAGCAGCAGGATCGGCAGGTGCAGCAGGAACAGCTGAGGTGGAAACGGCATAAATGGAGGGAGCAGCAACGTTGTCGGCGAGAGGACCTGAGAGTGGATCTGCAGCCGGGACTACGGAGGACTCAGCAGTAACAACGGCAAGACCAGCAGGTGACGTGGAGGAGGCGGAGGCATCAGCGCTGGAAGCAGCAGCCGAGGTGGACAGGCTGGTGGGCGGAGGTCTGGGTGGAAGCGACCTGCCATAGAGCCGGGCAAATGCAGCCTTCTCGCTCCATTCTAACTCCTCCATCAGCCCCGTTGCTTTGAGGAGAGGGAGGAGCTCCGCCTTACCCTTCAGCAGGTTGCGAATCCGAACCAACGCGTCCACCTGCCTCCAAGGTGGACTGAGTGTGGCAACCTGAGCCAAAAGTTCCCGGAGTTGCTCTATCAGATGCTCCGCGTCTCTCTGTAGAGCCCGCTCCCCTTCGCTGTGGTCCGGGGACAGGGCAGGATCCATTTTGCCCGCTCCTGCAGCAAAGCTCTGTGCGGGTTTTTGGGCTCACTTGGCTGGTTCGTGCTGTCACGTTTTGGTTTGTAGAACCCAAAAACAGCCACGCACAGAGCTTTGTGTAAAAGGTTTATTGAACAGAGATGAGTAGTGGATGAGAAGAAACCAAAGTATTTTACCGGACTGAACAGATGAATGATGAAGTCAGGAGCAGGCAGACAGCAGAGAGGTTATTAGGAGTGCTGGAACGCTGGGGTAACTGGAGAACTGACCGGCAGGAGAGAGGTTACTTGCATGATGAAGGCTGAGAGAAATCCAAGAGAGACTGACCACGAACCAGCAAAGGCAGAGTGACTAAGCAGTCCTTAAGTAGGTGGATAGACAGGTGTACAGAGTCCGGGTATGATTAAGGCTGACAGGTGTTTGTGATTACTGGAGCATGTAATCAGGAGCCGTATGGAAGGTGGAGAGTGCCATGCAATGTCCATGGTGCAGCAGGCAAGGCTGCACCATGACATCTTATGCCTATCTCAAACATATGCATTATAATAATCACCAACAGACCTAACTGGGGCGGTATCGCAGCAGAACGCAGCACCAACTTGGCTAAAAAAATCTAATTGAGTGCTGTGGGCCATTTTTTCATGTCATTTTAATCTGAGTTTGAGGTTGGAATAGGGAAAAATGCTGGATTTGTTGTTAAATATTTATTTCTATAGATGTAGGAAGGTGGCTGTTTTATGTGCATGTTTTGGTTTCAGCTTTGGTTTGTTGCATGGTTGTTGTATATTTTTGTGCATGCTTTTTGAAGGAGACACCGGTTCCTACTCCCTCCCTCTGGCCAGTGACTAATTACACAGGTGTATCCCATCATGAGTGATGGGCGGCAGGAAGAAAAAGGGTGACCACACCCAGTGACAGGAGGAGAGACAGAGACAGAGACAGAGTGCACGCGGTGAAGGAGCCACTGGCGCCTGGCCATTGGGATGAACCAGCGGGGGCATCATCAGGGAAGCGCCGTCCACTGGCACCACAACAAGAACGAGCAGTGATGGGGAACGCGATGCGGAACACGGCAGATCCAGACTGGGTGGAGGCAGAAGTGAACCCCGGGACCGGGAGCAGTGAGACCTTAGTGGGGCCATGGCGAGGCACACCTGAGCTGGGACCTGTCACTTACGTTGCTACGGATGGAGGCGGACCCATCCGAGCCAGGGACGAGGGCAGGATGGCAGGATGCACTTTTAGTAAAGGTTTTAGGCATTATGTACAGTTTACAAGGTTTATTTTTATTGTGATAAAAGTTGTTAAACTTAATCTTGTGGTTTTAAATACACTGCTCACCCCTGCGATATCAAACCTGTTTCTTATTCCTAGATTAATTAGGTGGCGTTGTCGGACTCATTCGTTTTGTCACTGGAAATAACATGGACACTACTCAGCCACCACATGAACACACCCCTATGCAGAAAAAATCTTAATGTTTTGTCATACCAATATTTCGTTATGTAGCACTTGTCAATGTGACAGACAATCTTCTCGCAGGGAACAATAGCCCTCACAGCTTTTGGAAAGAAGTTTTTGAGTCGGTTTGTTTTGGATTTAATTTTCCAGAAACGTTTACCCGATTAAAATGGGTCAAATATTGCGTTGCCTGGGAAGGTGGGGTCTGGGACAATGCGTCTAGCGCTCAGTATTTAGTATCCAAAAGTTATATGACAATATTTTATGTGTTTTTAATCTAACACAACACATAAAATATATAGATTTCTCCCGTTTCAACCGTTATGGTGCCAGTGTGCCAATTGCGCACTGCTGTGTACATGCCAGCTGACCTGCCCGCAGTAATAAGCAACAGATTTAACTGGGCCAGAATCGCAGCAGACTGCAACACCAACCTGGGTAAATATATTAAAAATCAGTGCTGTGGGCCATTTTTTTCATGTCATATTTTTTTATCTGAGTTTGAAATAGGAAAAATCCTTTTGTTAGATGTTTATTTCTATAAACACACCCATATGCAGAAATAAACATATTTTGTCATACCAATATTTTCTTATCCAGCGCTTGTTGATGTAAACCATAAGCAGAGAGAAATATTGCCTTTTTTCCCCTGTCCAGAATTTGCAGAGCCATACTGACTGACATCACTTTGATGAAAACGGGGACAGGCGCCCCATTTTATTAGCCATGAGGAAATCACCAAACACTCCACCATCATGTTGCCTGGTTGTCATCATGGGCACAGATGTGCATGTGAAGCAGTGGAATCTTTCTAATGACCAGTAATGTAAAACTTTATTGGCAATCAAAAATAAAATCCCTGTGATATTTTTTTTTTATCACAGAAGGGGGTGATGATGTGACATGGACTTTTTATTAAAGTTTAATATATGTAGAGTTGTGCACACTTAATTTAAAAATCACATTGTGGCATGATCAGAAATAAGTTGTTTTCCCTGTTTCTCTTCATGTGGCCATTAAAGTCAATGGTTTCCACACACGACAGTTAATGGGTACAGATCAAGTGACTGCAATGCCAGCCTCTCGTTGGTTGACCTGTTCACAGCGGGGCGCAGGTAGGGGGGTCTGACATATATTTATACATAAGAATAAAAAAATCTGATTTTCACACTTGAATTTAAACCACCACAAATATTGTATCTGGTCCTTCACTTTTCCTTTTCTGGAAGTATTTATGGCTGTCATACTATGCACATTAGTGTACAAAGGAAGGTACAATGTATGGAATCATGACAAGATAGGACAGTGATCGTAAATGATGATCACTGGGTGTGTAATGTATCGCTGGGGCAGAAGGCATTCCCCAAGGTGGAAGTGCTGGTGCCCCACAAAGTCTTATAGTGTTTACTTTACTTTTACAGCACTCTGCTCTGCTCCAAGCGTATGTAGTCTGTAGACAAGTTCAAGTGGTGCGCTGGTCATGATGCTCTCCAACAGTGCTCTGTCATGGGTCACAGATTTCTTCTGCTTTATACATGGACAGTGTTTTGTAACATAGGCCTCAATGTTATTTTTCATGAAGGGACAATAGAAGCATTCTCTTGCTAACCCAATGACTCTCGCTGCCCCCAAATGACTCATGTCATTGTGCATGTGCTTAAGCAAAAGAGGTTGATACTCAGCAAGCAAAACTAGTTGTTTCTGCTCTCCAGGTCTCCTGTACAGCAAACCAGACTTTGCACCTTTCTCCAATCGTGCATGAGCCTTCTCACAGGAACACTCACTTTCTTCCTGTCCTCTTCCAGGAACTCCAACTTCCCAAAGTGGGTGTTGTACTTCTTTTCAGCGGGAGTTAAGGTTCTGAAGACATATGAAATTACTTTCAGCTTTCCACTCTGTCACTGGTATAATACTGCACCAAGTCCCTTTTGACTGGCGTCTGTGTGAAGGACAAAGGGCAACTCAAAATCAGGATAAGACAGTACAGGTGGACGTGAAATAAGCTGCTCAAGGGTGTTTTTTGTGACCATCAGACCACTGCATGGGGTGTTTTGAAGACAACTCTACCCTTATACTTTTTTGCCCTGCACTTACAGCATCTCATATAGTGGCCGGGCAGTTCTAGAAAAGTCTTATATCTCAAGAACCCTAGTAGCTAGTGTACCTCTCCCACTGTGGTAGATCTTTTTTTCCCTCAGAGACACTACAGCCTGTATGTCATGTCAGTATGGCGGTATCCTACAGCAGTGTAGCCTTGGTGGTGGGCTTTTGCCTGGTTAAGAATACTAAAGCAACCCTCCAAGGGTGTCTAAGAGGTCCTGGATACGAGGCAGTGGGTGATGGTCAGGTACAGTTTTCTGGTCTAACAACCTGTAATTGATGTGCAGCCTCAGAGATCCATCTTGCTAGCTCAAACAGACTGCTGCAAAGGGCGACTTTGACCTAACAATCCAGCCTTTGGCAAGCAGGTCTTGGATATACTATTTGATTGCTTGGTACAGTGGGGCAATGCATTGATGTGGTTGGCATTTTCCAAGGCAACAGCTTTTGTCTAGATTGCTGATTCGGATGCTATGCTGTGAGAGATAGAGATGCAAAGTGCTGGAAAAATTAACCATACAAAAGAGAAAGGCTACACCGAGATGAGCTTGACCCTGTTCAGAAGGTTCGCTATATCGAAAAATGTCTAGGATTGGTGGAATTGATCTATATGAGCATGATAATCGGACAAAGGATTTACAAGACCTGCCACCACAATTCTCAGATGTTGAGCTTGCTGTCTATCTCATCAGTGGAGTTAGTTTTCAACGACTCATTGACAATTCAATCTGAAAAACTCACACGGAAAGAAAAGGCAATTAGAAGAATTTTATCGATACAATATTTTAAGACTTTGGCGCTCAGACCTCGGCAGGAAACATTCACGCTGAATAATACTTCAATATGCATAAGCAGGTGTATGAGAATAGGGATGTTTCCCCCGGCCTGAAACTGGTGGTGGAGTGGAGATAAACAAAGTTTGTTCAGTCCATATGATGATCTGTTTGAGCTAGATGTCCAACTTGATAAACACAGGTTTGCCTGAACTGTCCATGATGAGCAACCATGAAGCGATTGTGAAGAGGAAAAACTCCCCTTTGGGAAGAAACCTCTGGCAGAACCAGGCTCAACATGGCGGTCTTCTGCCGGACCGTTTTAAGGAGTGACTGGGAAATCCGTAAGAGTCCGGGAGGAATTACACTCTGATAGGGACGAGGTTGAAGGAGGACCATAGGAAAGCCAGGCGGAGCTTGCTACGATGGTGGGGAAGGGATGGAGTTGGGTTGAATCCAGTCATCAGAGTGCAAACCAGACACGGCGCAGCCACCGCTTGCTCGCTGAGCAGAAGGCCGAGACGAGGATGTGGAGTTCTATTAAGATGAACCCAGGATGCTGATTGGCTTCGAGGAGGAGCAGTTCAAAACTGATTGGCTTGCGTCGGAGGCGGATGAGTCTCTGATTGATGGAGGTAGGCAATAGAGTTTCTTCAGTCTGAATTTTCGCTTAAGCTCCAGAACAACTTTGGATGGGTCCTGGATCTCACTATCAAGATCTATGCCAATAACAGCCCAGATTTTAAGCCTTCTCTGCTGGACAAGGGCTTTAAACGCTGGACTGAGTTAGGCCTGTTACTATATATCAGCAATTTAAAATTCCAATCAATCTATATATTGGAAGCTGAGGGTTCATGACACTGATGGTGCTTTGTGGCTTTTTGCTTTCATGCTCACTAATGTGTTGGAAAAGTTGTGGGAAGATTGGAAATCATACTCAACAGTTTTTGCAGAAGTTCTAGATGGATTTTAAATTGGAATCACAATCAGAATCAGACATACTTTAATAATCCCAGAGGGAAATTGCTGTTTCAGTACAACCGCCAAGACAAAACATCACAAACATTTTAGGGGAGACGATTTACTGGGGCCTTGCTGCCAAGGAACCGCATTACACGGTACCAACAGGGCGCTGCCTTAGAATCTGTGGAAAAGATAGATTTTCAATAAAGGAAGGTGGGAGGAAAAAAACATTACTCATACTTTATGAGTTTGAGATATCAAAAACCTCTAGCACAAAAAGCACAAATAAGACGAGACACATATAACAGAAGGTAAACATTTGACATCAGTCGCGTGTAAGTACTTTAGTTTATATCAGTTATGTGTGACTGTTTGGGTGAATGTGTTTATATTTCCGTGAACACTGTCCAGAGGCCTTTGTCCTTGATGTTATCAGCCGGCCAACAGTTCAGAAAGCATCCGCAGGTGTCTGCGGGGGAGGAGGTAGCAGGGTAGAGTTCTGAGCATTCTCAGCCATAACAATCCAGGAGCAGAGATAGGGAGGCAGACAAATACTTTATTTGTTATGATACAGCTGCACCGACTTTCCTGTCAGCTTTAAGTCTATTGCTGGCTCCAAATGGTGAAATCCAATTTTCCAAATTGTTGGGCTTTTCCGCGCATCACTTACAGATTTTATCCCATATTCCCCATGAGTTCAAACCACCGAAGCCAGTCTGCACATCCATCTTTTTGGCTTTGCTCCTCCACCTTCCTGATCTGTCCGTTTACCGCCTTAGTGAGCGCGTCATATGCAGCCGGTAGCCTGATCAAGGCCAAACGGCTACCGACTTCCACTCTATTTGCTGATACCTCAGAAATCCACCAGATACCAATAAAGTAGAGATTAAAAAGGAAATATATGTTTTTTTGACTTACGTTGCCTTTGTGTCCAGCATGTTATGTATTGTGATGCATATCCACTGACCTGACATACCTTTCTGATGATACATAGTACATATTAAACGTCTTCATAGTTGCCAGAAAAAGGATGTTTTCCTTGTAGAAAAAAAGCCACACCACTAACAGTAACATTACGGATTAAAAGATTAAAGGACATTTATGTCATGGAAGATCTCGCTGCATAGTTAAGGCTGAAGAAGGATAGTTTTGTGTCAAAGTGGTTAGCGGTTAAGAGATATTTTGAAAAAAGAAAAACATTGTATTTTCTCTGTGTTGCGTCTGTATGCATAGGCTTTTGCCAGGGAATGCTCTAAGTGTTCCGGTGTTATGTATCTGTTTGCAATACAGATGTATGTCTGTCTGTCTGTCTGTCCATCTATCTATCTGTGAGTCTGTGTGAGCATTTTTTTCCTTTATTTCAATGATTTATCTTTAGGCTTTTACTAATGAAATCCTTTTTAAACTCCTGCAATTTTGTTGAAAGAGCAGAAAAATACCCAAAGCGTACAAGAAGATGTACATAAATCTTGGAGCTCGGCCTGGAGTTGCAGCATTATCAAAAGACATGTGCACAGCGGAGGGGGTTGTTTCACATTGTACTGTGGAAGTGTTTACAACATAATTTGAACATTGGTGGCCATATTTGCCGAGTAGCTACTCAGATTTTTCAATGTGCAGTTGTATTACGATATTTTTGTTGCGGCAAGTCCACTGTTTTTCCATGTGTCATGCTGTTGCTCTTCACTTCACATTTGCAACTTGTACTCAAAAACATCTTATCAAATCTTTGTGTCATGTGATGGGTTTGACAGTTTGATAAGGAAGGCATCAAACCATCTAGTGAAATCACTTTTAGTCATGATTTATTAATGTGTCATGTAACACTGATGAAGACCGTCCAAGAAAACAGTTAAAGACATTAAATAATGTTCTAGTTTTTTTAAGGAATCTACAGAGAACAACCTAAAGAATGATAAACAATTATTTATTAGATGGGGCCAAATTAGATTTGAAATAACCAACTAACATTGCCAACAACACAGGTTTTAAATTGGCCATAAAATGTAAAGCCATAAAATTCAAAGTCCCTGATGTGTCAAATAAGTCATACCCTGAAGAAATAGAAATTTCATTGCAGAATCCAACAGTAGCCTTTGGTTCAGCTTTTTAATTAGCATTCAATTCTCTTTTCTCAAAGTAGGTGACACTGTTGTGTTAATTATTTAGAAATCATGAATGCCTTGCTAAAGGTTACTTGTGTTAAAGCAGGAAATATATGGTTTATATTTGACCTGCTTCTTGAACGCTACAGAAATGACAGCTCTGTGAAATGTCTGAAACAGACAGTGACGTATAACAAAATAAGAATTAAATGATTTTATTTCACCCTCCAACTAAACCAAAAAACCTCTTGATCCTTATTTCCCGCATTGTCAAAGGCAGAAATAATGATTTCCTATTTGGTATGCATTTTCCCGTCTCTCTCTGGTAGAGTTTCTGGGTTTTTTTTGGAGGGGGGGCAGAAAGGCAGTGTGGTGTCTGTGCCTTATTAAAAGGCGGGCCTGTGTTCCATATCTTATCAAATACAGAGACAAAAATGACAAAAACAACCCTCTGTATTAGATTGTCTGGCTGAATGGTAAATATCAGGTTTATAATGAGCCTTCCCTGTTGCCGTTTCCCTCTTTTGTAATGTAAAGTGGTTAAGCACCTCTGAGAGAAGGGTGCTTCTTTGCTTCTGTAAACATCCTTTCGTCCATTGCTCACATCCCTGGGACATCCAGTTCCTCTGTGGCATTAAAGTAAACCCTTTTTCAATGAAACCCAATTACGGCCCAAAATGTATCATTTGATGGCTGCCTCTAAAAAAAACCTGCAATGACTCATTCCAAAAAGAAAACTGAAATGACTGTATAACCCCCATATAACTGGTCTGTTATTAAAGGAATCCACGATTAGTTGTAACAATAGAGTTTATTTGAGAAATATCTAATTTTAGATGTAAAAACAATTTAGTCAAAATACCATAAGATGTTTAATTGTTATAACTTTAAATAAAATATTGTCACACATATGTTGCCATGTTGTTTACACTAATTCAGGGGCTGCGTCCTTCGTAGGCCGAATTTGAAGGCCGGTTAGGTAACAGTGATGCACCGAAGGCTATCCAGATTCAAAGGGTCCTTCAAATGCGGCCCACAAATGAGTATGGGTCCGGCGTATCTTTGAATTCTATCCCATTCTGTCCCTATTCATTGCAGTTTGAGGAGGATTGTTTAACCGGAAACAGCAATGGTGGAGAGGAGTGAAAAGCTGTGGATAAGGTTGGATATATTACGCTTTCTGTGACATAAAATTAACTTTTAGGGAGAAGTTAGGTGTGTAAACCTGAAATATCTGCTCAGTATATTGACATATCGCTTAGTTTTAGAAGTTCTCGGATGCATTCGGACATCCCGCTCCCGCACAGCCGGTTTGCCTTGCTGGCTTGCAGCTGATCGACTGGGCTGGGCTAGCACCTGTCTCCTGGCCAGGACGTTGCTTTCAAACTCCCGCTGAATTTCTGCAATGAGTTAAAAGCAGGAGTAATCCAGTCAGATTATATCTATTGTTAATGTTTGGTTACTTAAATATGTTTCTCTACAAATAAATGGATATTGGCTTTGTTCAGAAATTAGGGTTTAGGTTTTAAATTGTTAAACATATTACTAATAAACAAATGGTATTTGTGATAAATTTTATTTGGTGGTATATTTGTATAACAATGCCCATATAATTTAGTTTGAACTACAATTAGTTGATTGATGAATGAGAGTAAAATTAAATAACAAAACAAGAACATTTTAAACAAAACACCAAGAATATGTAAGGGGGAAAATAAAACCCATGTAGGTATTTAGCGGAGACAGCAAAATCAGCCTTTGGGCTCTGTTAGTTCGGCTTCACAGCTGCGCTTAATGCTGTCTCGGTTGCTAGGTAGCAGACGTTATGCTGAGGTAAGGGCGGAGACAGCCGGTGAAGCAAATTCACAGCCTATCTCTTCTGGTCTTTGTTTTTTTGTGGCCGATGTAAGACCCGTCCACGTAGACCGGGTCCTACGAAGGATGCAGCCCCTGAATTTGGACACACCCATAGTAAATGTCCGTATACTAGGTCCTTTAGCGCTAGCTCAGTCCAGCCAAAACTGCAATGAGTAATGTTAAACCTGAACCAGAGGGCATTGAAATTGATGACAATGTAATAACATTAATCATAATAATTATTTTTTTAATTATGAATTACACGTACTTGTAAGACTGTGTGATCCTGGCAAGCAGTGCTCTGTGTCCGGTGTCAGGTCTAATAATACTTGCTTAGGATCTGATCTGAACAGTACGTAATGGCACAATACTCACTGAACTGTAGTGTGATTTATAAATAAAACTCTTCCCTCAGACCGAGTCACTAAAATCGACAGGAGTAAATTGTTTAACATTTAAGGTTGCAAATCAAATTTCTTCTATTCATACAAAACGATCCCAACTCTTTGTGGAAGTGTCAGATGCAGTAATTTGTCTGCAGGTCTGTGTGTGGACCTACTTACGTGTATGTCTCTACTCATCACTTCCTTGGAGTGATGAGTTTCCCCAGTGTCAGCTTGTTTGCATCAATCAGGAGGAGCATAATAAGGAACAGACACAAGTTTGTTTGCTCACCTACCAAGGTAATCAGACCTACTGTTTCAGAAATTTCCTTATTCGTAAGTAATAGGGAGCTCAGTGTGTAGTGTGTATGTTGCGTATATGTGAGAGATATTGAAATCACTCCCATGGACAGATGTGGTGTTGTACGCTGGTAGAGCGGTAGCTACAGAGTGGATGGGTGGCAGTGAATGGGTGCATTCCAGTGCAGCATGGAGGAAATGCCCTTTCAAGCCCTATTGTCGAATAAAGAATTTTGAATAGCGGGAGGTCAAAAATATGCGTGGATTTCTGCACACTTTCATGCAAACCCTCATTTTTATACATCCCAAGGTTTTGTTGTGTGTAGACAGGCTTTATACATGAGGCCCCTGGCCTTAAAATGACCAAATATATTTCTTTTGAAGAAAAAAATAACAGAATTAAAATAGTTCCTTCATACCCAAACAGCAAAAAAACTAGAATTTCAAAGATGCAACCCTCCTTAATAACTATTCTAAAATGTACTTAATCAACCATGGGTTAAAAAAAATATTCTAAACATTAATCTATATCCCATGTAGGGCATGGACAAACACTAATCCCCTACAACAGCAAAAAAAACACATGAAATAACACAAGCATAAACACTTATGGTCAGAATTTTGCAATCTGTCAAAATTTCATCATAGACAAAAAATTTACTTTTTGGGACCAATAATGGAAGAAAAAGAATATTAAATAAATCCAAATAAACAAATAATTGAATACAGAAATAAACAAATTTATTTTGTTTTTAGTTACTGAAGATAGTCATCAACATTGGTATAATGCTGATGAGTATATCCTGTGGGTTGCTGGTTCAAACCCTCCCTGTGACTGGTGGTCTTAGAGGTGAGCTGAGTTCCGATAAGGAGTCTTATAGCTGCGTTCCACTTTGAAGCCTTTGAGCTGGGTTCCAGTATGGAGTCTTGAACGTTGGAGGACGGACAGCTTGCTGGAGGTTTGTAGGGAGTGGCGCTTGGATTGCCAGTCGTAGAAGTGACTGATCCAGAGGGTTTATGGCACAGAGATCTTTCACTGAGTTGTCTTTAAAAGGCTGGTCCAGGACTGGGCTAGGAAGCAAACTATAAAAATGGGAGCAAGAAAACAAGTTTAAAATAATCTTGGAGGTTGCACAAGAAAAAAAATCATAAGAGGGATTATGAGATAGAGGTACCAGTTAGCATTGAGGTACTGAATGAGGAGCAGCTTGGTGCATACATACAGACATGAAGATGGAGAATACTGCCTGTCTGTAATGCCCATAGGGATCTTTTTTAATGAAAGGTTTAAAAAAAAACACTTTGGTTTACTAAATACAAGCCAATGGCTTTACATACTGTGGGTTGTTGTTTTAGACTTGATTTATGCTGGAAGTGATAGAAACAGAAATCAAAATCTTTGTTTGTACCCACAAACTTGGCCAATAAATTGAAAGTATGCCAATGATATTCATTTGCTGTTTTCAGTCACAGAATAAATAGTAACAACATAGCATTTAACAAAGTTGTGCCACTTGAGACTTTTTTGCCATTTGATGTCAGTACAGGAGAACCAGCTCAGCAAGGGTTCCTTTGAATACCCCCATTCTGCATACGCGGTTCTCGCCAAGTTACAAAAATTTGGAGATGCACGACTGCACCAGCTCGTTGGGCCCACACACAAAGACAGTGTGATTATGTCACTTTTGGTGCACGCGCCCTGTTCAATGCATCAAGTATGAAGTTTAAGCTCAAGTAGATGAGTTAATTTTAAGCGGGTGTGTGGGAGCACACTGATCAGGTCTAGAAAACCTGCTGCTCCAAGGAGGAGAGAAATAATAAAACACCAAGCAAACACAGACACACCCATGTTTTTAGGTCTGTCGAAGGGCAATTAAAGTTTCAGTTCCCTCTGAAAACTTTCATTAGGATAAAGTTGTTGAGAAAGGCTAGATCATACTACGACCTCAATTTGTTTCTTCTTGCACTGAAAGGTCTTTCTGTACAGCCCAAAAGCATGTTTCTAAGTGTTATTTCACCATGGGGATGGTGAAATAATCTACAATTTTCTCTTAACAAAAACGTCTCAACGTTATCCTCATTTTCTCCCCAGACTTCTTGGAAATTTTTTATGGTGTTGAAATTAAATGTACCTTCTTAAGCAGGGAGACTTTGCAGACACAGCAGGATGCTAGTCCATTAAGGCACAGTGTGTTACCAATGAATTTCTCTGTGATTGTGATCCCTGAAGATATTTAACAAGCTTTTTCTGATCAATTTTGGCCTGATCTTTCACATTTCTAATTCCATGAGGTGAGCTCTTGTATCTAGCTCCAGAACGAGGATAACTGTCTGTTATACAGAAGTGTCAGAATTCAAGGGGTCAAATCACTTTGTTTAATCAAATGCAGATCATTTAGATAAAGTATTTTTTGTTGACATTTTCTCTGCCTGTTAGAATAACACTACCATAAAGATTCTAGACCATTGCATTCTTTATAACGGGGAAACTTCAGTTGTGGATCAACCAGTAAACTGAACTGATTTGGATTTATTCTGAAAACTTTTAAAGAAATGTTAACGGTCAACTTTTTTTATGCATGCAATCGCTTCCACTTAGGGCTAAATAATATTTGGGGTACACTTCCCTTTGTGCTAGTCATTTCAAATTCATCTTACAGTCTTGTTTGTGTTCTTCTTCATATACAAAATTGTGCTACATTAATCGAATATACCATATTTTTTTGTATTCAGTTAAACCATCCACAGCTTACTTTTGGTTTAGATGGTGATCCACAGTTTTCTTTACAGAAATTGTAAAGAGAACTGTGCGAGAAATTGTTTGGGGACTGCCAAAGTTATAACCACCAGCCAAGAATAATTTGGTCAACTGTGTCCAGAATGTTAGTGACCAATCTCATCTCAGCAAAACTTGAATGCATGAAGATGAATTGGTGATACAGAAAGTAAACATTCAGTCTGCATTCTGTTTCACAGCAACTTTGCTTTTAGAAGGAACAATTGTAAGATCCTGGTGAAGAAGCTTCATTTCAGAGGACAGTTTGATGTATTCCTGATAGTTTACAGAGTACATCGTGACACTGAAGAAACCCTTGGCTAGACTAAGCTGTTTCAAAATAGGGGAGAAATATTTTTTTTAAAGGAAAATAAACTTGCTATCATTATTGTTTTTACATAAAATGAATAAACATGGGAGGTGAGTTATTTTTAGAGCGCTGAATGTAGAGGTACTGTTGTCTGAGGTCTCCTCCAACAGCTACTTACTGTGGCTTGAAACAGATGGCCACTCAGTTAGACTTGGACCATGAGTCAACAATATTTGCATATCAGATAGCTGTTGGCGCAGGAGTCACTCAGCTTGAGTTCACCTGTTTCACTTCAGGCCAGTTGGAATGTCTGCATTTTATGCCTCAATGCATAGAGAGAGATGTATGTAGACTGTTTTCAGTAAAATAAATTAATCTTTGAGATTTAGCCAATTGTATTTGTTCAGTCCCTACATCTGTTTGAGTCTAAATGTTAACAGTTTTAAATGTTCTCAGTACTGAGCATGAAATTATCATGGAAATGCTTATTAAAAAATCCCAGAATCTGTTCATCTGCATTCTTCTTGTTGCAGGGAATTCAGCCTTTACCTTCTATTTGTTCCAGTCCACTCTAAAATAGGAAATACTGTACACCATGTCTGTCAAAAGGATTCACTCCCCTTGAGCTTATCCACACAGTGTCATGTTCAGATTTCAATTTCTATTTCTATTTAATTAGGATTTGATTCGATAGACCCACTCAAAATAGCAATAACAGTTAAAGTAGAGGGGAAAGTATTTAATGCAAAATTATCTTTACAAATATAAATCTGAAAAATTTGGTTTGCATGCTCTTGTATTCAGCCCCTTTATTCTGATATCCCTACATTAATAAATAATGTTAATAACTGCCTTCAGAAGTCCCCTAATCAATAAACAGAGTCCATCAATTTGTGAATTAATGTTAGAATAAATACAACTGTTGTGTGAATGTGTCAGAGATTAGGGAGAAAACCTGAGTGACAAACTGCATCTTGTAGACCAGACACCAAAGCAGACGGGCAAGAGATAAAATAAAAAAATTTGTTTAAAGCAGAGACTGCTTATAATACAATATCCAAGCTCTCTAAAATTCATTCACCAAAAATGGAAAGATTATGGCACATCTGCAAACCTACCAATACATCACCGTTCATACAAGTAGAGCAAGGGGAGCATTAATCAGACATAGCCAGGAGGCCCATAATAACTCTAAAGAGATTTACAGCTCAGGAGGAAAAATATGTTGACAAGACAACTACACAATATAATCCCCTGTTCAGCCCCTCAGAAGAGAGCCTGAATACAAGTCCACTAAACAAATGTGAAAAAACAATGTATTCTTTTTCTTTCACTTTACAGCTATGAACTTTGTCCAGATATATTCCATTGAAATCTAGAGTACAATAGAATAGAAATACCTTTTTTTTGCAGCGTCTCTGCATGTGAGGCCAGTGGGGCCTGGCCCCATCAGATGTCGCTGTGGAGCTCTATGTTTGCAATAACTCAATTCAATTTTATTTTATTTATATAGCGCCAATTCATGATACATGTTATTTCAAGGCACTTTCCAAAGTCAAATTCAATCAGATTATATAGATTGGGTCAGATTATACAGATTGGTCAAAACATTTCCTATATAAGGGAACCCAGTTGATTGCATCAAAGTCTTGACAAACAGCATTCACTCCTGAGGAAGCGTAGAGCCACAGGGAGAGTCGTCTGCATTGTCCATGGCTTTGCAGCAATACCTTTTACCGAGCAAGCATGAAGCGACAGTGGAAAGAAAAACTCCCCATTAACGGGAAGGCAAAACCTCCAGCAGAACCGGGCTCAGTATGAACGGTCATCTGCCTCGACCGACTGGGGGTTAGAGAAGACAGAGCAGAGACACAACAAGAGAGACAAACAAACACAGAAGCACACATTGATCCAGTAATCTGTTCTACATCAGATGGTAATAGCGGATGTTCTGTCTTCCCTGGATGATGTCACAGCTAACAGAACGCCAGACCAGGTGTACCTACTATGAAGAAAAAAAGAGAGAACAAAAAGTTAAAAGCTGAAATGACGACAAGCAATGCAATCAGCAGGATGGTTCTTTATAGAGTAATATTGTAAAAAAGACCGATTTCCTTACCAATAAAATTCTGTTAGAAACATTTGTGTCTATATATCTAAGTCTGCCAAAATACTAACAAGCTCAGTAAGCTATAATATTGGGGCCAGCCCACCAATATTTGTTTAAACAATGAACATCTGAAATCATAGTGCGCATGCCCAACACACTCTCAGTAGACATCCTTGGGGCACAAATCCTGTGGCCCCAAGATCGGATTGTCCAATCAAAATACTGGAACTGCACACGCAAAGTTTAAGTTCTGCCGGAAAGTGTGCGACAGTCTAATGTTGGTTGTCCTTGTTAGCTCATGGGAGGATTGATGTGAATCTTTTCTGTTCAATAAATTAACATTATTAGTGAGCCTTTATCTGTAATTTTATGTATAAAATGAAATTACATTTAGCTTATATAAAATGGATTTTCTAGTTTGTTGGTTTATGCTAATTTATCTGTTTCATGTAAAATTGATCAACTTCAGATTGTTTGCATCACAAAAAAATTAGTTGCTGCTAATAGGTGTGGAGTTTTTGTGCCCCACTTCATGTATCATGCCAGAGACGCCACTGCCCTTATTGTCCCACAGTGGGGAGATTCGGGTGTGACAGTGGCAAAAAACAAATTTATGGTTGTAACTTGATAAAATGTGGAAAGGTTTAGGGGTTGAAAAAATATTATGCAAGATTCTGCAATTAATTTGCTCTAGTTAAAAACTATATTTTAATAATGATTATTCTAACAAGTGTGTAAAACCAAGGAGTCCTGAGGAACCAGTTCTTTAAAAAAAAGATCAAACACTTGGGAGGATTTGCTCTCTAAGAAAAGTTGTTAGTTATTTTAAGAGAGGTGTTAGCAATAATGAAAGATAAATTCTTTCTTGGCAGACAAAAAATAATCCTTACACTTTTGTGAATAACTTTTCCTATTTGATTTGGTTACTCACAATGAGATCTGTAATGAACTTGCTCATTTTTCATGCTCGAAGGTAATAGAAAAAGATCATGTGCTTGATTGGTCTGTTCTTTCAGGTTTTCCTTCTGAGTTCCTTGTGGATGTTTGCTGAAAGGGTGCTCCCCCCAACTCATAAGTTAAAGCAGGGGAAATGTGATTTATCTCTACCCTCTTGCAGATCCTTTCAGCTGACTCTCTGAAATAACAACAAACATAAACAGGGGGTATAAAAGAACCAATGAAAACATGAGAGTGTGGATTATGCTATGAATCAGTTTATTAACAGCAGCCCATGGAGCTGTGCTGGTGCGGGGGGAAATTTATTCATTCATAAAGCAGTATTTACAGCATTTATCTTCACCTGAGAGTATGCCTCTTAAAATGTAACAAAGCACACCAAGACAAAGATTTGGCATGATGGATCTAAAAATTACTGTGTCAAGGCTGCCAGAGAGCTCAAAGGTATTTCTCTACTGCTGTAGGTTTGCTGAGGGATAATATCACTCTCTGTACAATCATGTGCGGCTGACAATGCCACTATTGTCTCTATACCCTGATTGGATCTGGATAACGCAGCACAATCCTCAAGTGAGAATGACGAATATGGAAAAAACTGACACTTACCGAAGATCAATGATCTCAGCGTAGTGGGATCTGCACAAAACAATTTAATCTTTTTTTTCATGTCTTACCCAGTGTGAAACTGTATTCGTGTAAATGTTCTTTAAATATTGTGGTTTGAATTGTCTTTTTAAGCAGTTATATCTTTATTAAATAGATTCCTAGTTTTATAAAAGGACCCAAGTGCAGATATACTGGCAACAGCTCTTTAATAAATAAAATTGAAAAACTCACAGGTGGTATGGCACATAGAACAGGACATTCAACACTTACAGAAAAAAACAGACAGACTGACGAAGGAATGAAGCAAAGGCCAATGAGAACCGGTGCGCATTTATACTGAGGTACGAGTAAAGAATGACAGTGAATGCAGGTGAGACAGAAGGCATGCAGGGAGAAAGAGGAAAAGAGACTAATTAACATGAACGAAGATTAACAGAGAAACAATCAAACCAAGGGGACGACAATCTAGCAGGGCTCCAGCAGTGTCCAATGTGCAAAAATCAAACAATGGGTACTAAGAAACTAAACAAAAAGGAATACACTAATAAGGCTAAAGATTAAAGAACATTAACTATTTCTGGATAATCTTCACCTAAACTAGTGCACTTTCACATCTCCCACTGGTGCTGGGTCCCAGGTATTAAGTGTTCACTTATATACAGTAATCTTATAATTTATTTATTTATTTATGTTGTGTCACGTTCTTTTTTCAAATATCACATTACACATGTCAGCTTACATAATAATATATATGATTTAGCAATGGCACCTAGGTGTTATTCGAGTGTATCTGTTGCTTTATGTCTGTTGGTTGTGCAGTTCTTTTTGTGTCTCTTTCCAGGTGATGGAGCAGACAGAGGACATTTTATCATTCTCTTCCTTTTATCTCCTCTTTCTTTCACCTCTACTCTTTTTTTTTTTCTTTTCTTTCACTTTTTGTTCTTCCTTTACTCTCCCATTGTCATGTCCATATAATTTGAAATTCTCCTTGCAGGAATCATAATAAAGCTATTTACAAGCATAAATCAAGTGGAGCACTATGGCGAAAGCTGTTTGCTCCACTTGTAAAAGCAAAATCTGTCGAGCTCCATCTGGCATTGAGATATCAATTCCTATTGCCATAGTGCTAGACAGGACACTGGGGAAAAAAAAAAAAAAAGAACATTAACATGAAAATTAAGAAAACTGAGACACAAAATAAACACAAACACCACAGGATTGTGACATATATATAAAATAAATGACTTAATTCAGGGTCCAGTTTCTGAGGGTTTAAGTCAACTGTTGTATGCAGCAGCCTATGGAGCTTTTTCAGACTGTATAACAATGTGTGGAGGCGTGCTCCGATGGCACATGGGTAGTGAGCACCACCCATGGAGGCCTTAGTCCTCGACATGGCTGATCCGGGTTTGATTCCGGCCTGAGGTCCTTGACCGCATGTCTTCCCCCCCTCCTCTCAAACCCCCTTTCCTGTCAGCCTACTTTGAAAAAAAATGAGCCACTAGTGCTACAGAAAAAGAATATTTAAAAAACCTGTGCGGTTGGAAACCTTGAGTAAAAAAAAAACCAAGCTGCATGTCATAGCCAAGATAGAACAGAACTTGGGAAGATGAAGGCAAAGTGGGAACGTTATTTCAAAAAAGAAAAGGATATTAAACAACAAATTTGAAAAACCATTCACCTCTAACTTTTTAAAATACACAAAATTCAAGTATTTCCAGCAGAAAAATGTTGCAAGTTAATGGAACTGTTATTCAAATGAGCTGACATCTAGGGCTGAATTTGTACATTTCTTCCCAGTATAACTAACCACCAATCACACCCCTTTAGTAATAGTATTCCTAACCCTTGATCTTTATCTCATTTTGTCACATTAGAATCAGTACATATTTGTATTTACGGGGATTTTTTTTTGATAGGCCAACACAAAGTAGCATGAACATGGTTTACAAAATTATTCCCTATATCAAAGCCTGGAAAGAGTGGCATAATTTAGGTTTCAGCCCCCATTACTCTGAGGTAAAATAAAATACAGTTTAACCAATTGCTTTCAGAAGCCTAGATGTTAGTAAATACAGTCAACTTGTGTGTAATTTAACCTCGATACAAATACCTCTATTCCAAAAAGGCCATTATCTGAAAATGGAACAAGAAAGATGTCTTCATGCAAAAAAATAAATATCAAAATCAACTCCTGATTTTTGCAGTTCCCCAAAACGGAAGGTTTAGTTGGGATTTTTACTGTAGCTTTTTTATGTTTTTTTTATCATTGTTGGTTCCATACTGGCATCAAGTAACATAAAATATTTGAAAACTACAATTTAATGCAATCATTGTTTGTGTTTTGTGGTACAATTGCACCCCTTTATGGTCATATGTTGGGTTTACTACAGTTACCTATTTGATTATAGTCTATATTCTTTTTAGAGCAAGATTTGTGTTTTGTAGGAACTATGTATAACAAAAATAGCTACCTATTGGTAGCTATTTTATATTATTTTCAATAATCTGTTAAACATCATTTATAAAAGACTTTCAATAAATATTAGGAAATTAGTTATAGCAGGGTTGGCCAACCACTTAGGATCAATAGCCATCCAGCAGCATTGCAAAGAGACGCATAACAAAACGTCTACAAAAAAAAAAAAAAAAAAAAAAAACAGTTTCAATGTTTTTCTCTCAGATTTTCTTTTTTCTGAGTTACCTGGATATTAAAACAGCTCAAGCCATAAAATGTCTCCACAGAGGGCAGTGAACCCGTTCTCAACTTCGAGCTGCACCCTCATGCTCCTGGTGGTCAATCTTAATACTCGATTCTGGAAAGGTATTAAAATAATGTGATTAATAACAAACTGACCTTACTGTGACCTTAACTGTGACCTAATCTGGCAAAGATTGATCTCAGTAGATGAGTAGTTGAGACTACAAATGTTTTTTCTTCTGTTTTTTTCTTAGTGTGGTGGGGTGTTGGGTTATAGCATCATGTGGGCTTTACCAACAAGGTAATTTATTACTTATTTTATTACTTGTTTTATGAGTTGGTAGAACTTTGTACTTTAATGGTGCTTCCCCTAGTGGATCAGTTGAAGAAACTACGACAATGATAACTGAATTGTAGACATGCGGGAAGCATCCTCACTGGATAAAGAAGAGAAAAGCAGGTGAAAATAATTTTATTCAAATCTACCAATTTGTTTCAAAATAAAACACACCACAAATGAATATGTGTTTATGCCTCCAAAAAGCCACTTCTTTTTGAGGGAGGACAATAAAACATTTGAATTGGAGTAAACATTTACTGCACTTTGCTTCTTGGGCCTAACAAGGAGCTTAGGCTCCATCCAAATACCGTTAATAGATTCTAGTCTCCTGTTCCTTGGCCTTTCATGGGGTCAACAGTAAGAATACTATCATGGGTAGGAAAGAAGTTTCGGACTGCTGTGCCAATTTCAGATAGCTTTTAACTCCGATATTATTTGATGACGGAAATGTACATGGATAAGGCAAAGCAGATCCGGGCTTACAGCCTTCCAAAAATAAGGTACAAAGTGTGCACTCTCTTCTCTCCGAACATTTTTGTTGATTTCTGTGCATCATGTCATGCAAAGGATTGTGGGATACCTTATAGCTCCATGCCACTGGTAAGGGACATTGCAAGTTTTCAATGCAAAACTAGCTGTGAAAGGAAGTATACAGGCTCCGTTTCCTACCTCCTTCCTTACTGACTGCACTATTCGTACTGCACTTATTATGGCGACCGCTGACACACTTCCACCTTGGATAGAGTCCTTACCCAACAAGGGTATTGTGATGGACCCTTAAACACAGAGGCAAGGGTAGAAAATGACATAGGAACCAGGTGATCCAATGAGAGAAGATTTAGAACAGCTGTGGCAGAATGTGGACAGGGAAACTGAGGGAAGGAGACTAATAAACTGAAAAGGAGCTGAACTAATATATAAAATGATCAACAAACCAAGAGATAAAAGACAAACACTAATCAAGAGAATAAATCAAATACACAGAGAGCAGAACAGAAGAAATAACTAAGAAAAACAACATGAAGGAATTAACAAATATGGATAGACCTTAATGACAATAATAAACAAACTAGAAATAATAAGAAAGAAAACACAAAAGAAAACCAAAGCATAAAAGCCAGTGGATCAGGACATATGGAAAATCTTGAATACAAGTTATATTAATGAACTAATTCTAATATTTTAGCTTTTAGGTGTATTTAATCAGAGCTTTGCTTACTTGCTGTTGCACAAATTTGATGTGAATATTTAAATATAGCTTAAAAACCCCAAGTCCAGTCACATATATCTATTGACCAATTTGAAATAGTTAAAAGCCTGTATAAAACCTTCTAAAATTGGCATAAAAAAGGTAAAAGATATTGGGGGTCTGTGATAAATTTTATACAGATTGCTAATCGATTCAATTCAACTTAATTTTATTTATATAACGCCAATTCATTATACATGTCATCTCAAGGCACTTTACAAAGTCAAATTCAATCAAATCATACAGACAGATTGGTCAAAAAGTTTGCCATCTAAGGAAAGCCAATAGATTGCATCAAGTCTTGACAAGCAGCATTCACTCCTCCTGAAAGAGATCCACAGGGACAGTCGTCTGCATTGTTGCTGGCTTTGCAGCAATCCCTCATACTGAGCATGCATTAAGCGACAGTGGAGAGGAAAACTCTCCTTTAACAGAGAGGAAAACCTCCAGTAGAACCAGAACCAGGCTCAGTGTGAACGGTCATCTGCCTCGACCAACTGGGGGTTAGAGATGACAGAAGCATACATTGATCCAGGAATCCTTTCTATTTTATATGGTAATAGCGGATGATCTGTCTCCACTGGATGATGTGACAAGCTAACAGAACGCCAGACTGGGGGTACCTACTATGAAGAAATAAATGATAGATAAAACATTTGGAGAGACATGAGTTCTACAGACCTGTTGTTGGATGCGCAAAAACAATGAATGAAATGAACAAACTCTAATTAGAGAGAAAAAAAATTATCAGGCAAAGTGGAAATGAGGAGTCTCAAAACCTCCACTAGAGAGTCCAACATATTATAAAACATCACCATATTATAAAGCTATCTCCAATTCAGGCTTAGTGTTAAGGATAAGTAAAGAAACAAAGCAAATATCTTGTAGACAAGTGTCTGTGTTTCCAGAGATTTGTCGTTTTCTAAAAGATGAAAATATGAATTATGAATATGCAAAGAAACATTTCATATTCCTCATATAAACCATGAAAACATCAAGGGCTCTCAAAAGCAGCAACTTCACTGTCGGTTTTGTGTTAATGAGAAAGTCATTGTAAGCTGCTTGTCAAAAGTCAGTCTGGCATAAAGCATTCTTCTTTTGATATGAAAAACGTATTTCAATGAAGAAGACATAAACCATGTGGTTAAGACCATACATCTCTTTGGAATTAAAATGTTGACCAATATAACTATTTTTTACCATATTAGTATTAGTCCCATAAGTTACACTGTGTCAATATTAAAAACCAACATTTATTTCCATCTAGTTGTCATTTGTATGCCGTTTCGGGAGGGGGAGGGTAGGGGGTTGGGCATGTGGTATTTGTTTGGGGACGTGACAGGGATACTGATGCAGGGCAGAATTAGAGGCAATGCCATCTCCTCACAGCATCAAAAGGGTAGGGTCATAAAAAGATATGTTTACATATATACAAACACGAATGCTTGACAGCATTGAGCATTTCAATGTTAAGTATCATTCCCGTCTGGGATAAAACCTCCATAAGCTAACGCGCTACCTGTTATTAGCTTCACGCACGCTACAGCACCCAGCAGTACCCAGCAGCACCCCTCCTTCGAGCTGCTTCACCATCATGCAATGCTCCTCACACTTACTAAACCTGACTGGGAACTGGCCCATATCAGAAAGAAAAGTAAAAAGTTTTGGCTTTATAGTAGAAACATTCTTGAACAACTCTATAGCATCCTCCACATTTTTCAGCACCATTGTGTAAAAAGCCTAGAAAACATGCTTTCACTTAATCATCAGCTTGTTTTTCAGTCTGAAAAACTTTGGAGATTTTGTGGTTGTTTATTTTTTTAACCACTCTTACCATCCTGCTCACTGTGTGTTGAGGCAAAATAAGCTTGAGTCTTCCTCAAAGTCCTGTTTCTCACAGTTCCTGTAAATACAGACAATTGTTTATTTCTTGACCTTTTAAGATCAACTGTCATGTTTTGTGAGACAGGTGTTGGGGAGCCGCATGATGAGGTGATTTCTTAGTTTTAATTAATGAAATAGTTTATAGTTGAAGGATCAGACACTGACCAGGGAGCAAACAGGTACTGACATAATCTGGTTGGATTTGATTTTGGAAAGTGCCTTGAGATGACATGTTTCATCAATTGGCGCTATTTAAATAAAATTTAATTGAATTGAATAATGGAGGATCCAACAACGATGGTGAAAGAAAACATTCAAGTATTAATAATTGATTTAATATTTATGTCTTTCATAAGTGACCATGGTAAAAGCGGGACAAAGCCAGATGATGTGTCCATTATCAGAAATGAATGGACTTTGTGGAAGCAACCCTCCGACGTGGCGTGGAGGTTCACGCTTCCACGTCTTCCATTAATTTCTGATGATGGACACCTTGTCTGGCATTATCCCTTTCATGAATACCTGCCTTGTGAAGTATGATGTTATGGCACAACAGATGTAGTAGTGTTTTCATGCACTGCCGTTCTCCAACAACTAGTATTGCATACATACACAGAATAAACACAAAAAAAAAATTTAAATTGCAAAAACTGTATTTACAAAATATTTTAGCTAGTGCTGTCAAACAATTAAAAATGCAATTAATTGCATAATTTCAATAACTAACTCAAGATTAATCGCAAATTAATTGCATATTAATCGCATATTTAATCTTTTTATTTCTGAAAGTGTAAAAGCCTATTTGGGCATCTTAATATGCAATTTTGCAATAAATGACACTAGTACAAAACATGCTTGTACAAACAAATATTTTTATTTTATTTTCTAGAACTTTTCAGAATTGGAATGAAAACATCCTGGTGCCATAAAATGTTAAACTCTGGCCTATAATGGCTAAATTACTAATCATAACACCCTGATGTTTACACAATGTTTAAACAAATGTGTAAATAAATACCTGTTTTCATGCTGAAATATTTTTTCACCTCTTAAACAAAGATAGACATGATATTACGCATTTACATATTAAGTAATACTAATTTTACATTTCAACAAAGTTACAAGTTTTTACTGTTCGTTTTTCACTCTAACACATCTAATCTTGAGCTTTCACACCAACAACAGTAATTTCTTCGTATATTTCTACATGCCGTTTATATCCACGTTCATACACAGTTTTTTTTAAAGATGGAAAAGGGTTTAAAATTTCCAGGTCATTCCAGTCTTACACTTTGCTTACAACTAGGCAGGAGCTTAATACCCTTAAAAGAGAACTGTTTAGCACAGCTTCATGTGCTGACACTGTAACTCCAGTTACTTCATTTGGCAACGTGATTCAGCCTTAGTTTGTCAAATACAAAGACAACTTAATAAGCATTAAAGTTTGTTTTATGGGCTGGGTTTCTGCAATGTTATCAGGGTATAAAAACTCATCTTCAGAACCAATCTCTGCAACCGTAAATTGCAGAGAACGCGGACAGAGTTTCTCCCTCTGCCTTTACTCCCTCGGCTACCATGTCACGATGCGCTCCAGCGCGTAATGATATTTCAGCTGGTTATACTCACTGTGTCTGTAGTGCAGCAGCGGCACTTATTTTAGAGCCCAAATAAGCGACTTCACTTTCAGAAACAAGCCCAAAAAAAATTGCAACCCACAACTCATGAAATTTACAAGCAACTTTAGAAAAAAGAAACACGTTAACACTGACATCCCTAATTTTAGCTCATAACACTCAACAAAAATTAAATGAACCAAAAATGACAAGCTACAGAGTAAAAACAAACTGAAACCAACAAACTGACGTAGTGATATCACAGTTCAACGTGAATATGTATGTTAAACAACCCTGGTTTGTTTATAGGAAATTGGAATGAGGTCAAATTAGCTTCAAACAACCAGTTCATATTGAAAAGCAGCAGGAAAAATAAAAACACATTTAAAACAATAACTTTTTAAAAACAATTTGTAGAGTAAAAGATCAATAACTTTTTGGACAATTGATTCCCAATGTGTTTATTGGCTCTCAGTGAATGAATCTTTAAAGGAGTTAACACCCCCAAGATGGCTTTTATGGACTCAGAAAATGGCTGTCTTGACGGTAGGTGGGATGTTGTGACTTTCAGGTTAGCAGTTCCGTGATCAAGGAAGAATAGCTTTAGCAGAGCTTTCAGCAGGGGTAATGAAGGCACAATTTACCATGTTTATAAGGACTATACGGCTATATTTAATGCAGTTTCGTGATGAGATGAAGTGAAAACACAGAAAAAGTGGAGCAAGCTCATACTAATGGACCATCAGTGTTTTAACACGTTTGTTGAAACTTAAAAAGTACAATTCAAAACAAATTTTGTAGGATCAAGGGTCAATAGTCTGTTAGTACTCAGTTAAGCACTGCAAACAAAGCAAAACATCATTAAACAAACAATACTAAGCACATACTAATTGTCATGATTTGTCTTCGTGAATCCGGACAGAGCACGCACACACAGAGCTTGTTCTTTTGCAGTTTATTGAAAGTAATGAGTTGTGGATGAGAGTTAGTTACCGGACAGGAGATGATGGGTGCAGAAGCAGGCTGACTGGAAGAGACAGGAGAACTCAGAGCTGGATCTCGTGACGAGTACTTGGAGGTGCTACGACAACTTTCGAACCAGAGATGTAGTGAGAGAGAGAGTTCTTGGAGATGCAGGGCTATTATCGAACCAGAGATGCAGAGCGAGAGAGTTCTTGGAGATGCAGGACTGTTGGCGAACCAGAGGTGCAGTGAGGGGGAGTTCTTGGAGATGCAGGGTAGCTGCTGAACCAACCAGCGGTGCAGAGGTAGCAGGAAATCCAGCAGCTAGCAAATACCTTACTTGGAGAACAGGGGACGCAGGAGATCCAGCAACAAAGCAGGGAGCAAACTTGGCTGACAGATGTGGAGGGATAGGAACAGGACTTGACAGGCGTGGTGTAGGTAAAGACTGAAGACGAGCCGGTGACGAGGAGCAAACAGAGGTGAGCTTATATAGAGAGACTGGCAGGTGGAGTGAGTTCTGACTGATTAGTGCCTAACAGGTGTGACTGATTGCTGAGCGAATGCAGGGTGAGATGAGAGAGGAGGAGGTAACTGGAAAATAACAGGAAAAACAGCCAGGCCAAAACTGAACCATGACACTAAGCACAGCCAATTGATGCAGATGGACACTTATTTTATGTTTTTTGGGCGAGATTTTAACAGACAAATTAATATTTTGCAATCAAAAATGTTCGGCATAATACAAAGTATTTGATTGTGATCAACTATGCTTTTTGCTGCAGTTTTAATTTTATAATATATAGGACCATAAACATTCTGTAATGGACTTGGGTGAACCCATTTGTCAAATTTGGCATACCACAGCAAAAGCGTCCAAAGAGAGACCCGCATCCAGTCCTTGTGCTGAGTCAAAATATCTTTTTTACCATCTAAAAGAGAATAAAATTGTTTTAGATAAATCAACAAACTGTATGGCTTTCTTTTAATTTATCTTCTAAAAATATCTGACTATTTTGATTGTTTCATTAAAAATATTGCATATTTAGTTTATTGTTGAAGAGATAAAAGAAAATAACTGTGATTTTATTTTTGCAGTGTAAATTTTAAAGCAATTTAATGAACTAGAGTTGTGATGCTGGGAACATTTTCAATGTCTAGTCTTTTTTCACTCTAGAAAGTACTAGATACTGATTTTTTTTTTTCTCAAGCTGAGCCAGGTCAAGACTGCATCTTCAACATTCTCTGTTTTTACTGGTAGTTACGGTAAAACTCCTGGCTGTATTCTCATGCAACTAATGAAGATTTTTATTTAGTGACAGTGCGGCCATCTGTGCCTCTACCTGCTGAGTATGAGAAGGTGAAAGCAACGAGAAAACAAGGAGAGACATTTTCTGTGCAAATATACTGTTTTTTTTCTGTCTATACCTCATGCCTAAAGAAAGAACATTAAGTTATGCTACATGTTGCCTCTACTCATTCTGAATGCAGCTAATACTAAGTGACTTAATGTTTAGCTGACTTTTTGCTATATGTAATTGTGAGTTTGATGAAAGGTTTGGGTTCACCTAAATATTGTGACAGTTAACCTTGCTGAAAAAAGCTGGTTTAAACAGAAGAACCAGTTAGTCTGCTCGCTGAGCACCAACTACAACGTATAGGAAATGGTTTTACTTCCCATAGTCTTGGTTTTTTCTTGGGCATGTGGTGTTGACTATGACGCTACTTTCATTTTAAAAAGTAGTGTGATTTTGGCCAAGATGGCAAAATGTTTGGCAAAATGATTGGATACCACTTATCCGGTGGGCTTTCATTGATTTATTTAAGCAAGTTCAACAACTTATATACTTGTAAAACCAACAGAAGACATACACCTGTCAATTGATTCTGAAATATCCAAATCATCTCCAAATAGCAGACAATTTATATAAATTAACATTTTCATTGGTTGCTGGAAAATACCCATTAAACATGAAAACAATACAGTAATAGTAAAATAACAGAGTATAACTATAATAATATTTATCTGACTTTGACCATAAATAGCACCACACTGACACCCACAGAGACTAAAGCAACAGAGGTCATAGCCAACAGCAGCCTTGACTACTGACAGAGTCCACAAAGTGTACAGTGACTGAACAGATAGATGGTAAAGGGACTTTGAGATGAAATGTAGAACAGATGGCACTCTGTGGGTGGTTCAGGCCATCTCTGATATGGGCAGTCCTGCTGGGTGAGACACAGTCTGTCACTGATTGGTGTCTATCTGACCCACTGGTTGGTTGATTTCTAGTATCAAACGCGGCAGGACACAAGACCCAGTGTTTTTGTGGTGACAGCATGGTGGAGGAATCATTATTACCAAGGACTGACTTCAGTGGTCATCAAGACGTCATTCATGAAAAAAAAGAAGCTAAAGCCCACAGCAGTCTGAATCATTTGGTTGATAGCTGAAGAAGAAATTAGTTACATCACCTATCTATACAAACGTCTAAAAAATTTAGAACATTTTGAAAAAGTTCATTATTGTTTGTGATTCATTTTAGAAGGTGTAACTCATTTTTTAATTACTTACACAAATATTGAGTTATTTTAACATTTTAAATCTTTAAAAAAGATCATGGCTTATGGATAATGAAAGCCCAATATTCACACTTTTAAAAAAAATGTAAAAAATGTAATGTAATTGCAGTAATGTGGCCTACACCGTTATGGACAAGACTGATGACAGATACCCAGAGGACAGTCACCTACTCCCTGCACAAGTGCAAGGAACAAAGGGGTCATTGCTACAGAACCTGGTTGTATATAGAATGCTGTATCCAAGCATGTTCATGGAAAATTGAGTGGAAGGAAAAAGTGTGGAAAAGGTGTATCAGCAACAAGGATGACCGGAACCTTTTTTAGGATTGTCAAGCAAAATTCATTCAATAATATGGGGAAGCTTGACAAGGATTAAACAGAGGCTGGCATCAGCACATCAAGAGTAACTATGTAAAGACAAATCCAATGCATGGGCTACAAAATTTGCATTCCCTGTGTCGAGCCATTCCTGAACAAGACACAATGTCAGAAGCATCCTACGTGGAAAAAAAAGGAGAAAAATAACTTAACTGTTGCCCAATCGTCCAAAGTCGTGTTTTCAAAATTCAAAGTTTTAACAAGATTCAAAATTGATGTTTGCATTTAATTTGGAAGTCAAGGTCCCACAGTTTGAAGGAAAAGTGGGGCGCGTGATCCATATTGCTTAAAGTTCAGAACAAAGTATCCATAGTCAGTGATGATTTGGGGTGCCATGTCATCTGCTCCTGTTGGTCCACTGTGTTTTCTGAAGTCTAAGTCCTCAGTCAACACACTCATCTACCAGGACATTTTAGAGGACTTAATGCTTCCTTCTGCTGACAAGCATTTTGGAGGTGCTGACTTCATTTACCAGAAGGACTTGGCACCGAAAAGGTACCAAAACATTATTCAATAACCAAAGTGTTACTGTGCTAGATTAGGTAACAAATTAGCTTGTCCTAAACTCTGTAGAAAATCTATTATGACTATGGTCAAAAAGATGATGAGATACACTAGGCTAATAAATGCAGATTACGGAAAGGCTGTCAAAGCAGCTTGAGTTTCCATTACCCTCAGCACTCCCAAAGGCTGATGGCCCACATGCTGTGCCACATTGATGCAGTACTTAACGCAAAAGAAGGTCCAACAAAGTAATGAGTTTATAGAACCTATAAACATCCATTTCAGAAGGTTTACATTTTTATATATATTAGTATTTATACATTACTGAGGATAATTATGCATTTCTATATAGGAAACGGATTGTAGTATTTTTTTGTTGTTGTTTTTATCAACAACAGTGTTCTCATCATTTGATGTGAGAATGTAATTTTATGTTCAGACCAAACTCTAACACTGCATCATTATGACCACTTAAAGCATAGGACCATACAGTAACTCTTTACCATTAATTATAGGCATAAACATCATGAAATGTTCTAAATAAGAGACAGAAAGTACTGCAAAGGTGGCCCAAATTATTTGTGCTAACCTGTATTTTTGTATTTTGTATTGATTGTAGCTGTGCTTTTCTGTCCATGTTTATTTGACGCGGTTGTTTGTTGTTGCTTTCGCGCGTGCATACAGTGATTGGCAGGCAAGATACCCCCCCCCCCCGGTCCGCGAGTCGTCCGCGCAAAACTTGTCTTCTTCAACCCCCCCCCCCCCAGTCGGTCAGTCGTCCGCGCAAATCTTGTTCCGCAAACAACTCTCCGCCTTGCCTAAACAAATTCCTGCGAGTAACACTGAACTTAGCCTGTGAATACCTAGCTACCAGTTACTAGCGTAAACAAATAGGCGCTAACGTTAACGTGTACTAGGCTACTTCAGCTGGCTTACTTAAAAAGTCTATGACTTACCCTTCATGTGACTCGAGAGTGCAGACTCGCCCATTGTGAAAAGCTGCACGTCTTTTTTGCAGACTTTACAAGAGGCAACTCGTGGGGTTTGTCCCCGTTTAATCCATAATTTGTATTTTTCATCTTCCAGCCAACGTTCATTGAAACGACAACCTCCCGGCATGGTGCAGTAGTGGTTTCATGGGGGCGGAGTCACACATGGAAATAGACTGGCAGATCGCAGTCACACATAAGCGAGCACGTTTCATTTACGGGCTCTCCAACATTTTATTTCTCCATTTAATAAACACACGATTCAGTTAGATAGGTATTTGTTGCCAAAGAAAGTTACAATTTCTAGCATTTTCAAGCACTTCATCCAAAATATAAGCACTTTTCAAACCTTGAAAACACAACGTCAAAATGCAAGCATTTTCAAGGATTTCCAGCACCCGTACGAACCCTGAATACAGTATGTCTGGCTGGCTACTTTAATTGTATTCGTAATATTTACATGTTTCTTATCAGTACGCAGTAAAAAAACTGTTGTTTGGTAGATTAATTAAATAAAATACTTTTTTTTAATATGGACATGATTGAGCTAAGAGTTTTAAAGGCAAATTATCACAAGAATATGTTCTCTGCTCTGTGGTTTACACTTATGGGCCACATTACTACTTTTCTACCAAGAATAATAGCTTTCTGTCACATTTAGACCTTTTAAATTACCTCTTATATACCTGTATAGGTGCATATAGGATACAATGAAAGTGAGTTGATGGAAAGCGCAGAATTTGGTTATCTGTATAAATTATGTGGGGTTGTGATAACTCACATCATTGCAGTTATATGGAAATCGACATTGCACTTATGCAGGTGGACTTTGACATAGGGAGTAGCACTATTATACAATGTGAAGACACTAAGCTGGAAGCTTAAAAACTTTGATTAAAAAAAATTAAACAAGATAAAAACTATACTTAATTCTTCATGCTTTTGGAAACATCTTCTGAATGATTCACAGATCTGTAAACATTTTATTTTTAAGCATCTATAAAATCACATTACTGCAGTGTATTAATCAGTAAACAAATATGCTGCCTTGGGCGTATGTTTCTCCTTCTTCAAAAGGTTGAAATTAACCTAAGCAGTTCTCAATGTTAGCTTAGCTACAGTGAGAATTGCATTTACATTTAAAGTAGTGGGAGGGGGGGTGGAGATTTGGGTCCTTCTCCTTTGACCCCAAATTAGATGAAACAGGTATGGCATGCATGAATGGGACAAATAAGTATAGCAACAATAAAAATTGTAACTAAAATAAAAGGGGGGGGGGTCAGTTGCCTATTTGCTCTCTCCTAACTATCCCACACGTTGAAATTCCCCTACTCTAGAGAGACACTTTGCAAAAAGGACTTGTATGATTTTAAGAAGTCTATGTGCTTTGGATCAGTAACCTTTTTGGTCAACTTCAGATACACAAGTGTTAATGAATTTCACCTGAAAAACAACTGAAAAGTACATGGCTGTGTAAACACTGCTGACATTTGACAGCTCCAAACTACATATTGCCTTTAGCAGTATACAAGCAATCAGCCAATGAGAATGTTAAGTAAATTAAAGGGGAAATTGATGAAGAATTAAAACACTGTGAAAGATAGCCACCAATAGCTGAGACAAAGAAAACTTTTATTTCACTTAAAAATGCAGCAAATGGGACACATTTAAACAGAAACATTGGGATAAACAGGCTATACAAAATACATATAGAGAATAAGAATAAAGGGAAGAGAGTAAACCAAACACACGGGGACAGATTCAAGAAAATCACATTGGAATTAACCAAAAAGGTACATGAGGTTTTATTATTATAGATAATTCACTAGAAACCGAAAAAAAAAAAAAAAAAAAGCAGGTCAGATCTTAATACCAAATTAGCCACAGTTGCACAGACAACAAACAGTGATTGTTTTAACTGAATGAAACTGCTTTTAACTTTTTACAAAAATATTCATATCCTTTGATCATATCCTTTTTTCATATTGTTGTGTTATTATAACCACAAAATTCAACATATTACGCACTCCTCAAGGAGTGTGAATACCTTTGCAAAACACTGTACAGTTGTCTAATATTGAAAGTGATTATCTTACATTAAGATGTATATTTTATATATCTCCCAAGGGTATCATGTCAAACAAGAGATGGTCTGCTTTCGTTTCTGTTTACAAAAAGCATCTAAGGCAAAGACAAGCTGCTACTTGGAGGCGTGGGAGTCGGCTGCATATGGCAGGAAAAGGCGCAAGCCAGCAGGTGGGCACATAGGAGTCAGAGTAAGAGAGACATGGGGGTCAATTGCATTAGCTGCCTATAGGCACAGGGATCCAACTTAGTCTCTATCATTGGAAAACATGGAGACAAGTATCAAGAGTGTTGTGTGATATGTTCCAGGTCAACCATGCAGTTAAAAAAAACAACTAACAGCCATTAATTGGGATTTACCCTGCTCATCTTAACCCTGTAAAATCCACATATAGAAAAACACTAAAGAAAATGTTTTAACCACTCAGATGTTGTTGTAGGAGGCCTTTGAGGCTGAAAATTTTATGTTTTAAGTCAGTAAGTTTTTACAGAAATGTTGTAATATTGCAACATTGGGCCAAATGGGGGAGCAGAATTTCCTGTATTTGTACTCATTGTCTGAACAACAATACAGAACTACAGATTCATTTGCAGGGTTTTGCTTTTATCCTAGAACAATATAACATGAAAAATAATGTCAGTCAAGTTGTTATGAACAGTTTTTTTTTATTCCAGCAAAGAGAACTTTTTATTCACAATGATTTTCCCAAAAACAGTTCCTGTCCTCTGAAAAACAGAGGCGAACATCGCACTTGCTGCACTGGGTATTCGTATACCCTTTAGTGCAATGGCTCCTATTGTCCCCCAAGAAATCCATTAAAGAGTATCCAGAAGTGCTTAGTCTTAAATTGCAGGCAGAGTGTTCAGTTTCAGGTTCCCAGTCAGTGTTCAACAAGCAGCATATCTCAAGGCTGTTTATCAAAACTTAACTAAAATGTACCTTTTTAAAGACCATTTCTCTTATTGTGCAGCAATGGGGTGTCTATCTATACTTTCATGTTTATAGCTTTCTCTACAATTTATATTCCCATTGTCTGCTATTGATTTTGGGGGAAATATATTAAGTACTTTAATATCTCTAATTGTTTTAGTAATAGTAATAGTAATTAGTAATAGTAATAGTAATATCATCTTTATTGTCATTGAAACATACATTACAACGAAATTTGTTCTCTGCTTTTAACCCATCACCCTTGGGGAGCAGTGGGCTGCCATGTGCGGCGCCCGGGGAGCAATCTGGGGTTAAGGGTCTTGCTCAGGGACCCAGAGTGCAGGCGCTGGGGATTGAACCGGGTACTTGCATCCTTCTCTGAGTGCAAGCGCGCTGCTCTAACCACTAGGCCAACACTCCCCAAAATTTGTTCTCTGCTTTTAACCCATCACCCTTGGGGAGCAGTGGGCTGCCATGTGGGGCGCCCGGGGAGCAATCTGGGGTTAAGGGTCTTGCTCAGGGACCCAGAGTGCAGGCGCTGGGGATTGAACCGGGTACTTGCATCCTTCTCTGAGTGCAAGCGCGCTGCTCTAACCACTAGGCCAACACTCCCCAAAATTTGTTCTCTGCTTTTAACCCATCACCCTTGGGGAGCAGTGGGCTGCCATGTGGGGCGCCCGGGGAGCAATCTGGGGTTAAGGGTCTTGCTCAGGGACCCAGAGTGCCGGGACCGGGGATCGAACTGGGTACTTGCAACCTTCTCTGAGTGCAAGCGCGCTGCTCTAACCACTAGGCCAACACTCCCCCATAAAGACTGCTCCAGGTGAGGCTTGAACTCACAACCTCGGCATTGCTCTACAGTGTACTGTCATATAAGTACCGCGCGCTAACCGATTGCGCCACTGGAGCTGTATAAACTGGAGCTGTATAAACACAGAGCAATATACTGAGCAAATTAACTCTCAAATTTAATATTAGAAAGAGTAAATGTAAATGCTTACTGAACTGTAAGGTCAAGATCAATTATTGAACAAAGAATAACTATCAACATCATCAGTCATGATGTGAATATTGCAAATACCCAATAAATTGGGATGCCGTGACTAGATTAATTTGTTATAAGTTAATTTCTACTGCAGGAAGTCTCAGCAATGCAGTTATCTACATCATAATTTGTGACACAGCTACGTTACCCAGGTGGATGGAGGAGAATTTTAAAAAGTAAGAATTCTACCAGACTACAAAAACATAGGCTCAATCTGAATACCCTTATAGAGTAATGACGCTTTAGCCCAAGCGAAAGTGCATCAGTGGTTACCATAATAAGTGCTGTCTGAATGGTGCAGTCGGTAACGAAGGAGGAAGAAACAGAAGCCTGTATGCTCCCTCTTGCGGCTAGTTTTGCCTAGGAACCCCGTGACGTCCCTTACCAGTGCTAAAAAGCCTTAAGGTATCCCACAATCCTTTTTGTGACCTCACAGAAATCAACGAAAATGTCCAGAGAGAAGAGAGTGCACACTTTGTAGGTCATTTTTGGCCCGGGTTTGACTCACATCATCCATGTGCGTTTCCGTCACGTAATGACATCAAAGTTGAAGGCTTTGTAAGGTCTGTTGTGTTTGCTTCTGCAGTTAGTTTTTTATGTCACAATGTTTTCCGGAGTTAAATTCTCTTACTTTCTCTTCTTTTATGGGCTCAGAGCCCTTGTTTTTGTAAATACAATTTTTGAGTTAAAATAAATTCCCAGCTTTTTGGAATAATTCCTGTGACTCTTCATGGTTTTAACTTGTTTGATCACAAGAAGGAAGAACCCAAACCTGATGGATGCAGAGAAAACCATTCTACATGATACTAAAACTCAAATCACCTCTCTTGACCACTGCTGTTCTTTGTGAGGATGACGCTTACTGAGTTCAATTCAATTCAATTTTATTTATATAGCGCCAATTCATGAAACATGTCATCTCAAGGCACTTTAGTCAAATTCAATCATATTATACAGATTGCGTCAGATTATACAGATTGGTCAAAAATGTCCTTTATAAGAGAACCAGTTGATTGCATCAAAGTCCCGACAAGCAGCATTCACTCCTGGAGAAGCGTAGAGCTACAGGGAGAGTCATCTGCATTGTCCATGGCTTTGCAGCAATCCCTCATACTGAGCAAGCATGAAGCGACAGCGAAAAGAAAAATTCCCCATTAACGGGAAGTAAGAACGTTTTTTTTTTTTTTAGAACAGTTTGATTTACTGTTTCTGCATCCTCAGTCAGTAAAAAATGTCTGCTGGTGTCAACTGATCATGTAATTAAAAATAATAAAAAACTCCCTTTAAATGTTTCTTCTGTGTGGTTGTCCACAATGATTAGCTACAGCAGTATATTTTTTTCTTCATCAAGATAAACCAAATATTAACCCGCATTACTGCAGATGAGGCCCCAATCCATCCATCCATCCATCCATCCATCCCCCTCTCAACCCTAGCAACACCAATGAACAATATACCAAGAGATTTGAACTCCTCTGATTGAGGTGGAGAGACAACCAGTCAATACAGAGTAATCCTATATGCCCCTCAAAATAATCTCAAAGTTAAGGTGATTGAGGGCTTTGTGCACTCATGTGATCGAAGGGACTTCAGCTCCTGGGGAAGTCTTCCATGCCAAAATAGCTTTAGGGGAGTGGTCAAAGGAATGGCAGGTCACACTACTTAGCAGGCGGTGCTCAGAAAAGGGTACACCCTATTAAGGGACACTCCCCAGCAAATGTTTGAGGCTCAGAAGAAAAGTATTGGATTCCCAAAGTATGTAGACTCACAACCTGCAGGAGCAACTTTGGAACGCAAGCCAGTTGGCATATTTGTCTATTCATGGTGCCATGATTTGGCTTTGCAACACCTTTATACATTTGATTGTAACTAGTAACATATTGGGAGTGTTTACCTGTAATTCAGTTCAGTTTGACCATTATATGAACACTTGTACAGAAAACAGGATGCACCCTTTGTGTGCATCAGCGAGTTTTGGACATCAAACTCTTTCCCAAGGGTCTAAGGATGCTAGGTGTATAGTCCTGAGCTGTATTTGGATTCTGCTACTGAGCCGGGTTACCAAAGGAGATACATGACATGAATGTCCTTCAAAGGGAAAATGCTAATTTCAAATGAGTCCCCTGTTTCTTTATTTTATATGAACACATTTTTAAAATTCAGCAGATCCAGTCTAACGTCTATATATTAGGGATTTATGTTCTTTCCCTTCTAACTTTGATCCCTACGTATGAGGGGAAGCACTAAATGATTTAATGCACCACCTCTCTGTGCATAGTGGGGGAGAATACCCACATGGCTTTTGTCCATGTTCCTAGCAGCAGTACAGAAAATGCATTTCTATTCTATTGTAAGATTTCTTTCAAGGCTGTTTTTAATCTCTCCTGGATAACTGATAGAAAATATTCAAAAGTGCTAAATCCAGTTGAAAATATGACGTGTTTAACATTCACATGCAAATCAATGATCCTCTCTTAAAGACAATGTTCACTGACTTTCTCTCTGCAGATAAGTTGTAGGCATGCTCTATTGCCTCAACCTGCTCTCAGCCACGGACCTTATTACCTACTTGAGAAGAGACTTTTGCTCGGGGTCTTGTCTCTAGAGTCCTGATTGGCCTAATAAAGCATGTCCACAGGCATGTACTGCACATTGATTCAGCCAATTAAGAAGGTGACAAACCCTGGACATGCTCTCTACGCACACACAGACTCGCATGTTAAGATAATGATTCAGGAGAGGAATTTTGAAAAGCTTTCTTGGTATAAAGCAATATGAAAAACACCGAGCACTGTCAAGTAAAAGTGCTCAAAGTCAACGTTACTATTCCAACACTTAAATCAAGGAGATTGAAGCATATTTTTTTTTAATTGTAATGACAAAGTTTTATATGAAACATTGTTCAGAAGATGGTGAAATTATTTGTGTTCTTCACATTTATAGAAATCTGTATCGAACATCTCAATACTTGAATTTAAGAAGGTAATTACACACCTAAAGGTAATAAGGTGTTGATGAATGTACTAACAGTTCTTCTGACTAGTTGTTTCAAGATACCCACACGATATTTGATTTTTTTTTCTGTTCAACTCAAAGCTGTGGTTTTTATTTAATGCCAGTTCAAGAGAAAAAAGAAAAGCAAGAGGGTGTATTGATCTGAAACACTAGGTTGACATTATGGAATACCAAATACAGAAGCAAACAAGGAACAGACAAAATACTGTGACCAAAAACAGGTAGGATGAGGAATCTCATCCTACCTTAATAGGATAGCTCATCCTATTAAAACAGCAATATCCAGTATTAATTCAATTCAATTCAATTTTATTTATATAGCGCCAAATCATGAAACATGTCATCTCAAGGCACTTTACAAAATCAAGTTATTATTTTTAAGCTGCTTTCACTTTTTTTTTATCTTGCTATGTTTATTACAATCAGTTTGTTATATAGATGAAGTCTATTTTTCCTATATCCCTTGCAAGAGTAGTCTTTAATATTTCTAAAACAATTTGCCAAATGCGTTTTACATAAATACTTATGGTTTTAGTGCTCGCTAAACTTATGTGAGGATGTTTAAAGGGCCTTCAGACAAGGCTGACTTAGGGTCTGTCTCAATTCAGGGGCTGCATCCTTCAAAGGACATCAGGTTGGGTAATTCTTAAATATCAAGCAAAGATACAAACAACCACTCCTAATTTGAAAATGGAAAAACAGGAAACAAACAGGTGTGGGTTAAATTAGCAAAGATGCTGGAAAGAAAGAAGACAGAAATAGGTGGAATAGAGAAAGGTTTTGCAGGATGCAGCCAGTGTGTAAAATTAACTGACTTTTTTTGGAGGGGGCAGCCAACATTAGCATGATTATAGTGAGACACCAGACCGAGCAGCATGGCTACAACAAGTCTGCAAATGCTCTCTACATGGCCCTGTCCCATCCTAGAGTTGGCATAGGCCTAACAGAAGAGTCCAGCTAGCTGAGCACACAGGAACTGGTAGAGTCAGAGCACATCACACGAGACAAGATGAGACGAGACGAGACGAGACGTTCTTCTTCTTTAAATTTAATGGAAGTTGACATACCAACTTGGTGCATTACCGCCACCAACTGTTTGGGATGTGGAGCTTCAATGCGGAATTAGACGCCTGTTTTATTCGAGAAAAAAAAAAAAAAAAAAAAAAAAAAAAAAGGAATGGGGGTGTAATCTTAAATTCTATTAAAAAGACCTGTTTCCTTTAAATACCGCATGAGAGCTGGCCATGCTGATGGTTTAACTGAAGAAAAAGAAAGTAAACCCTCTACTGTTAAATGTGTGTACCCTAAACCTTTGACGTCTTCTAGTAGTGTGGTTCTCTCTGTGTTGTATGCTTCACACTCCAACAATACATGTTCTACTGTCTCGTTCTTGTCACAGTGAGTGCAGAGTCCTGTTGTGTGTTTCCCTAAACATCTGAGATTGTGATTGAGATATGTATGCCCAATTCTTAGTCTTGTAACCACCGCTTCTCCCCTTCGCTTCCAACCACCCTGCCTCCTTGTAATTACTTGTTTCTGTACTTTATATAAAAAACGACCTTTGATCTCCTTTTCCCACTGTGCTTGCCATAGTTTGTTGACCTCTGTTTTTATGACACTTTTAATTTCTGTTTTACTCAATGGGACTGTCCATTGCAACTCTGATTTAAGAGCCCTTTTGGCCAAGCGGTCAACCACTTCATTGCCTTCTATGTCAACATGTGATGGGACCCACAGAAAACACACTGTTTTATTACGACTTTGGAATCTATACAGACTATGAAAGATCTCAAAAACCAAGTCTGGCCTACAAACCCGATTTGCAATTTGTAATACTTATTAAAGATGCCATTGAGTCTGAGCAAATAATATATTGATTAGACCCAACCTCCTCTATCCACGTAAGAGCTAATAAAATATCTAAAAGTTCCACAGTGTAAACCGCTAAATGGTCTGATGTTCTTTTAAATATTGATTTCTGAAAATGTGGTATATACACTGCTGCTCCCGTCTTTCCTGTATCTGGATCTTTTGAACCATCTGTAAATATTTGAATACTGCTATTATACTTAAGACCTAAGTATTGTTGCACCAGATCGTTCATCCCGCCATATTCCCTGCAGTTTTTTGACATCTTTGCTATTTCAAAATCTACTGCTGGCAAGGGAAATACCCAAGGGTGAATGACGGGTAATGCCACTGTACAGCTGTGACTTAATTTTAAAAGACCCAGTTTCTCAGCTTGACTGTTTCCCACCCATCCAAAACTGCTAAATTGTTTCCTTCCATGTTCCCAGCTAGAGTTCAACACAGGTTTGGTTGGATGATCCTGCTTATGTCCCTGCAGATTCACCCAATACACCATGGCAAGCTGTAGACGTCTCATAGATAAAGGCATCTCCTCACCCTTCACCTGGAGAGCTGGAATTGCAGAAGTCTTGACTGTACCACAACACAGACGAAGGGCTTGTGCCTGAACCAAGTCAAGTTTTTGCAAATGGGATTTTGCAGCTGAACTAATTACAATACATGCATAATCCAATGTAGCTCTGACTATGGCAGTATAAATATGTTTAAGAGAGTTCATGCTAGCACCCCAACCACTTCCTACCAAGCATCTTATAACATTGACTGCCTTCTTGCACTTGGTGACAGTTTTCTGAATATGGCCTCTAAATGACGAGACGTTCTGGCAGTGAGTGGATGACTGAGGCAGGTATATGTAAGCAGGTGAACAGGTGACCAGAGTTGACAGTAATTAGTGGCAGCAGGTGGAGCTGATCTGAGCTGATTGGATAGAGGCTGGTGGCTGAGAGGTGACAGGCTGATAGGATGGTGGCTGATTCAAGTCCAGAAAAGTCCAAAATAAATAAACAAAGACCTAAATCATGACAGTTTTAACTGTCGAACATGTTGTTTTTATTCTGCAAATAAAGTATAAGTGGACAAAAAATAAATGTATTTGTGTCATGCCACATTTAAACACCAGTTAAACATACATTCATAGATTATGAAGAACTTGTTACGCTGAAAAACCTAAAAAGGGATGTAAAAATAAAAGAAATATGCTTACATGATTTTAATTGAACTGTTGAGGCCCATTTTGTTAGAAAAGAATTCTTCACAGACTTTTTTCCACAACTGATTAGAACTAAAATTAAAAAAAATAATTTATTTGAAGTCTTGTTAAACATTTACGAGGAGTGCCAATAAATGCATAAATGTCCTGTACATTAGAATTTAATTCTTCTCTCTCTAACTTTTTCTTTGAAGCAGAGGTGTTATGAGAAAAGCCTGGGGCAGGAGTTTTGATTCCTATGTTTATGAAGAATGTATTGTACCATAAGCATGTATTAATCTCTACAGTGTGACCTGCATATTCTGATTTTTGTGGCCCTATGGTTTACTTTATTTTAGAATTTTGAAACAGCAACCTTATGTCATTACAGCTATACATGAAATGATTGTCATCAGTTCCTGTTTTTGACAGTTTACTTTGACCAGTAAAAACATCCATGTTCTCCAAACTACTGTTAAAGTTTTAGTAGTATCACTAGAGTAAGTTTAGCGTTTTGCTGTATCAGCTTGCAAAGATAAGGCGGGTGTGTATAAGAAATTTCTATTCACGGTGCAACCTTTTTTTTAACCTCAGTTGAAGGTTACATAAATCACTTTCTTAGTGAGTGCTCGCATTCCACCTTGAGAGCACCTAGTCCCATTTTTATCAGTATTAATGGTTGTCCTCCTTACTTAGCCAAAGCTATTTCACACTTGGTTAGGTTTGGTATTAGAACGTCTCCTTGGATGTATATTTTGCAAAGCCCTCCTAAATATTTTTTGAAATCCCTAATAAACCAAGCAAAGGCTACAACAAACACGATGTGCAAACTAACAAAAGTAATTCATTTTTGTTTTCCATGCTCAGCATCTCTGAATTAAAGTGCCGCGCTGTCCGGGGCGAGGGTCTTTAGGAGTCCTAATTGGTAAATGTTCAATATTGCTAAGAAGTCCTGGCTTAGACTGTATGCACACATACAAACCCACATTTACACACATCCCCCCTGCAGTAAGCCCACTTATAAATCATTGGCTTCCAGTGATGCTTAAAATGCTGAAGCAACTTTTGACAAAAGAGCCGAAAGGAGCAATAGATTGGTGGGATTGGTTTAATAAAGACACTTCTAAGAGAGGTTGTTCAAAGAAAAAAAGTTTAACTCCATTCCCCAGTAAAGCCCCAAATTTATACTTTCCAGGGCAAGAAGCTTTACTGGCTCACAATTGTTAAACTTCCACAAAGCTAGACTTCATCCCTCACCCCATGTGGCCTCCACAGTAACACTTCTTTCTTCCTTCTTACTCTGTGTTTGGTACACACTGAGGGGAATGTGGGTCAATATTCGCATAGCTTCCTGACTCCATACTGTTTTCCTCCTTTCCCACTTGATTAACTTTGCTTATATAGGTCCTGGAAAAGAACAATGGACACACAGACATGCTAAAATGTACTTATAAAGACAGGAGAAAACCTTTTGCTCTTTGATGCCCGTTACCAAATGGTTTTCATGATCTCCAGATATTTCAGTGTTGGTTTTCTTCTGTGTTTTCAGTATTTCCTTGTTGTTTGTTTATGTTCATTTAGGTATTGCCATCATAAATTGATGCTTATGTGTTCAGTTTCTTAGTTTATTGGTGTCTTCTGTTTTTTGTACAATTAATATTAGGTCTGTTACATCTACATTTAATAATAACAACAACAATAATAATAATAATAATAATAATAATAATAATAATAATAATAATAATAATAATAATAATACATTTTGTTTAAAAGCACCTTTCAGAGCATTAAAGGAAACTGTAAATATCCAACAGGGTAACAGTATTAAATCATGATAAAATCAACACACATTAAAAAGTTACAATGAACAGGCAATCACAGTAAGTAGTCATTTTTGTACAGATGTGCCGTGAGTTTAGACATAAAGTACGAAAAAGTGTCATTACTGTGGATGTCCAGAGGGAGAGAGTTCAAGAATTTGGGATCAGAGTGGGAGCAAGCTCTGTTTCACATGTTGCTGAGGTGGAAAGTAGAATAAAGCGAACAGAAAGGCAAGATCTAAGGGTGCAGGAAGGAGAAGCAATGTGAAGGAGATCAGAAAGATTGGGGGAGCAAGGTTGTGGATGGCCTTGAATGTGTACAGAAGGATTTTGATTTCTATTCTGAATCTAATAGGGAGCCAATAGGTTGCTATAGGACTGGGGTAAAATGGTGAAATGAGGGGGGTTTAGAAATGATGCAAGCAGCTTAATTCTGAACCACTTTAAGCTTATGCCTGGTTTTTTGTGGAAGACCAAAGAGAGGAGAGTAGTCAATGTTGCAGGTGACAATGATATGGATAAGAACTGATGCAGAGTGCAACAAAAGGGAGGGACAAAGATGATTAATATGCTGTAAATGAAAATATGCAAACCAGGTGATGTTGATGTGAGTAGTGAATGATCGAGTGCTATCGAGAATGAAACCCGGACTCTTCACCTGAGGTGAAGGGTAGACTGTAGAGCCTTCAGCCGAGAGAGAGAAACTTAACTTTGGATAGTACAGATTCGGTTCATAGGGAGGTTCTCTGTTTTGTCACTGTTTAGTTTTAAGAAGTAAGTGCTGAACCAAGATTTTATTTTGGATATGCGGGGGGTGAGGGAAGAGGGTGAGAATTTAGAATTTGGTTCACTAGATAAATAGAGCTTGGTGTCATCTGCGTAACAGTGAAAATGGATGTTACAATTGTGGAAGATTTTGCCAAGGGGAAGAAGGTAAATAATTAATGGATGGACAGAGCCTCGGGGCATGCTGGGGATGGATGGACACAAGGGATGGATGGGAACTAAAGGACTTTGGTTGAATGAACTGAGTGCAACCAGAACGGTAAAAGTAAAACCAGTCAAGTGGGGTGTCAGTGATGCCACTTCAAGATACAGTATGTAGGAAATGATGGAGTGTGAAACTGTATGAAAGATCATTAATCTTTTCCCCTTAGTTGATAGTTTCTTTGTCGCAGCACAGCTCATTTCATGTTAATTAGATTCTCTCTCTCAGCTTCCCCGCTTTCTTCCTGTCACAGCTGCTCCATATCTCCTCTGATTGCTCTTTTGGTATGCTTGTAATTTATCCACCCCTGCCTCAGTATTTAAGCTCACAGATTGTCATTGCTTTTTTCTTTATTGTTTCGTTGACTGCCCATTCCATGCCCATTTAATTTTCTGTGCTTCTTCCCCTGTTCTCCCTGGGGATGACCTACCTATATGTTTTTTTTTCATTATTGAAAACTTAATTTTTCCCACAGCCACTCAATGCACTTTGATTCCTCACTACCAAAAAACATGACTACATTATGCTCAAGTTGGGAGGGGTGAGGTTTTATCCTTGGCTGAGGTAAAGCTCAGCTTGTAGGACTTAAATGTGTATAAAGTGATGTTATTATTTCAAGTAAAGGCAGGAATTTTCCCTATAAAAAAACACTCAGAAATATAAAGGTGAGTTATAGAAAAGGCTTACATATGAAATCTAAAAAAGGTTTCAATTCATTGTGGGATAAATTTTGAGGGTGCAAGTATGAGACCTGAATAGCTGTTCACACAATTATTGCTAAATCACTATTATAACAACCTGCAATATGCTCTGTGTAACTCACACCTAAACATAACACACAAGATGTGTTTGTGGATTGCTTAAGCCCTCTTTAAATCTAACAAGGCGTGAAATAGTTTGCTGCTCTGTTCAATCCAAATAATTCAACCTGATTTTAACAAACTACAGCAGCATGCACAGCCATTGACACAGCTACCTACACTAATCATGAGTAGGGATATCATATATGCATATCATTTAGATAATATTGAACTTCTGTTTCACTGGAGTGGAACAAATAGTTTGTATCTTTTTTTAGGCACTGGAATTGGGTGTTTGAATTTCCTGATTTTCTATAATTCACACAGTCAATATTATGCATATGTGCTTAAATATTTACATATACACTCATTCATATATATTAGGATGAGTTGTACCAAGTTGCAGAGAAATCACAAACATTATGTTGCCATGAGCAAGGTCTTGGGAATATTTTTGTGACAAACTGTCATGGTTTAGTTTTGGTCTGGCTGTTTTCCCGGTTATTTTCCAGTACCTCCTCCTCTCACTCAGCTCACCCTCCACTCCCTCAGCAATCAGTCACACCTGTTAGGCACTAATTAGTTAGAATTCACTGCACCTGCCAGCCTCCCTACATAAGCCTCTCTCAGGCTTCTCTTCCCCGCCGGCTCGTCATTAGTCTCCACTCACTCCACATTTGTCAGCCGAGTTTGCTCCCTGTTTAGCTGCTGGATTTCCTCTGTGCCTCAAGTAAGCCTCTGCTAGTTGCTGGATTTCATGCTACCTCTGTGCTTCAAGTTAGGCCTCTACTAACTGTTGGATTTCCTGCCACCCCTGTGGTCCAAGTTTGCTCTGTTGCTGGACTGCCTGCTACCCCTGTGCTCCAAGTTTGCTCGCTGCTTCGTTGCCTGGATCTCCTGCTGCCCCTGTACTCTAGCAGCCCTGCTCTCCCTAGAACTGTCTCGCTCTGCATCTCTGGTCCGACAACAGTCCTGCATTCCTAGAGCTGTCTCACTCTGCGTCTCTGATCAAAAGCCACCCTGCATCTCAAGAACTGTTTTGCTCTGCATCTCTGGTCTGACAACAGTCCTGCATTCCAAGAGCTGTCTCCGGTCCTTCAGCTCCTGCTCCCACCTCCACCTCCTGTTTCAGTCTGGTACTGCTTCTCTGGATTCCTTCCTCCACAACTAATCCTCCATTCAATAAACTCTCAGAAAATCAGCTCCGTGTGTGTTGTGTGTATTCTGGGTTCATCCAAAGACAAATTCATGACACAAACATGTTTATTTGCAAAATTACATCCAATGAAAAAGTTGGTTTGATATGTTTCACCAGAAAAAGAAAGTAACTAGAGGAACTCCACTAATTAACCCAAGAAGGATGGTGAAATGTTATGCCAGAATGATGCCAAGAACTTGCTCAAGACGCCAAACAGTAGAGGTGGGCGGATCGATCCTAGGATCGATACTATCGATACCAACGCGGGTATTGATATTGAACAATATTCTTTTAACAGGATCGATCCTTTTTATTCTCTCCCGCGCGCGCTGACTGCAGAGATTCACCAGTCTCCCCTTCTGTGCCAACACCGGCACTCTGCTGGCTGCTGCTCCCCCTCCCCTCTCGTACATGGCTCAGCGGCACCAGCCAATCAGCACGCAGGCTCACCCTGTCCCTCCCACTGTGCTCTCTCAACTCAACACACACAAACAATCGCCGCGCGCGGCGCGCGGCTCCTGTTCAGACACGGAGAGAGAGAGAGAGACCACCAGAGCGGAGAAACATGAAGAGAGAAATATGTTTTGTAAAAAGCCGGTTAAATTCAGTGGAAACACAACAAATTTATCTAAGCACGTGAAAAACCATGAGGAAGAAAACGTCGAGCGACAGAAGAAACTTCTCTGATTGCCCCGACAGACCACACCCACAGACTGACGTCACTGACTGAGGCGTTTCAGTCCTCCGGAGGACATCCAGGTAGATCAGAGCAGCAGTTCATGTTAGTTTTCAAAGTAGATATTATCTATCATATGTTACTGGAGCCCACACAGAAAATGTAATTAAGACCTTGAAAGAACCCAGTACATATATCCTATTAAAAAGTGTTATTTAAGATAACATTAGCTAATCCTTTATTTATCCCACGACGGGGAAAATTATAGGATTAAAGCAACAAGCAGGTGCACACAATACAGACAAAATTACATAAGGATTGAAAGATATAAGAGGTGGATTAGGAAAAAAACACTGAACATAACATAATTATTATTATTTAATTGTAATAATAAAATAAAAATCAAATGTTAAAAGTATCGGTATCGGATCGATATCGGCAATACTGCCCCTTGTATTTACTTGGTATCGGATCGATTAAAAATTCCCGGTATCGCCCACCTCTACCAAACAGTACAAGGTTTCTATATAACTTCCTAAAAGACGCGCCTGTGCAAATTCTCAGTTATCCGGATCATCGCAACAGTTCAGAAAGAACTGAGCAAAAGTCCAGTTACCTCCAATTTAAGCCTGTTTGCTGTTCCTAAAACACATTCATTATGATATGAATGGAGGTCGGTGTATATATTTGAGTGTGTAGGTATAATTTTGACTCTGTTGATTAAAACTCTCAAGAAATTCAAAGATGTAAAAAGTAGAAAGCTGCCTGTTGTATAATATCACCCCTGGTTTAAAAAAAAATAGTTAAATGTGTATTGAAAATGCTAAAATTAAAGGTTTAACTCCATCCATCCATTTTCTGACCCGCTTAATCCCTCATGGGGTCGCGGGGGTTGCTGGTGCCTATCTCCAGCGTTCACTGGGCGAGAGGCAGGGTACACCCTGGACAAACTCTTGGTATGTTAATGAAACCTCACCAACATTTTATACACAGCACAAGTACTGCATGAAATGTTATTCTGAAATAAATAAAGAAGTACAAGTTGCAGCAGTTGATTACAAAACAGACACATTTAAGGTCAAAGTATTTCAAATTACACAGATATGATCAACCTTTTCAGAAGGATTTCTTTCCTCTTTATGTATGTGGCAAAATGCCTCATTCTATCTGGAGGGGGGTTCCACGACAGTCATGATGTAGTGCATAACAGGTTTCTCCTCCAACCCTTGTCACTTCTCTGTCTTGATGATTCGAAGACTTTTTCTCTCTGCAGTAGCACAGTGCTTACGGCACACCACTGGACCATGAAACTGCCAAGCTTGCCCTTAAAGCAGCTGGTCTACCCTTGAGAACACACTCTGGCCTGAGTAATTTTAGGATATAAAATTTGACTTCAATAAGGGTAGAGGTGTTCCTCCCATAGTGATGACAAACATTACTTTGACAGAAATGATGATTAACAGCTTTGTAACTGGCCCTCCACTAACATGAAGCACTATTGTTGACTAAAGTGAACCCAACTACTCATTTGCCATGAAGGTCAATTGAGAACATTTAATGGAACCAAGGCTCTCCTCTCTTCCCCACTCCACCAAGAGCCATCTAACATTAACTTTAAGTGTGACTGCAGGTGTAATCTGTCAAATGGGCCCCTCACAGTGAGTCATTGGCTGAGTGCGCACAGATTCAGCCCAGACCTCGGAAAAAGCTCATGATTAAAAGGGAAGCGTGACATAACTCTTGTTTAATGGTAGAAAAACAGTGTGTTGGCAAACAGCCTGGCCCATAGAACATGAATTCAATGTCCCCAACGGATGCTGCTTGTAAAAGGTCAGCATGACTTTGAATTATTTTACTCTTAAGAGTTAAGAAGAGGCAGAGGAGACTGATTCTTGTTTTCTATTTGTTTGAAGATCCCCCTGAGGGACATTTGTCAAGATAGGCAACAGGTTGTTCTCAAAATTGGTAGAAACAGTTTAAAAAAGTCAATAATCCAATTTTTTGTATATACACAAGGTTTCTCTGTCTCCAACCACTACACATGTAAATCAGCCTAGGAAATTGATCTGCAGTCTCCAATAGATGTATGTTGTCTTATAAAAGTATTCATTCTTATATGCATTCTCATAACTTTATCTTATATTTTTTCATTGCAAAACCATCAATTTATTTTATTAGGATTTTATCTAATCAACACAGCTAGTGCCCCTCCACCAGTACTCTGAAAACTCACAATAAATCCAGGGCAATCAAATGCCTTCAGAGATCAATTGATTAGCAAAAAGACTCCAATAATGTGTACTTTAATCTCTTATAAATCCAGCTGTTCTATGGGGGCCTTAGAGGTTTAATAGAAAAAAAATCTGATAGGTAAAGGAGCAAGTTGTGGAGTTTAACTTTAAAGCAGGGTTGGGTTCTAAAGAAATGTTTTGAGCTTTGAGCATTTCACTCAGCACTGTTTAATCCATTGCACAACTACAAACACAACCAGCCTTCTAAACTAAAAGGTCATGGATAGGAAGAATTAACCAGACCAGCCAAGTGTCCGCCTGTCCCAGCCAAGGGTCCCAGTTCTTAAGCAGCTGCGGAGATCCATGGCTTAGGAGGAATAATCTGTTCTCAGGACAATTATTAGGGACGCACACAACAAACGTGACATGACGCAGAGGGGGAAGGTGGAGAAAATATTCAGGAGACCAAGTGGAAAGGTAGGAAGGCTGGAAGCTTAGGAGCAGGGTTCAAGCTGTTCTATCATGGTTAGCATGGGAAGATAAATGGTGTAGGAGTTATCTTGAAGGGGGAGTTTGTCAGGAATATTGTAGAGGTAAAATAGATTTTAGAGAGGGTGATGAGTCTGAAGCTAGAAATTGAAGGTGTGATGTTCAATGTTATTAGCAGTTATGCCCCACGGGTAGGGTGCGAATTGGAGGAGAAGAAATATTCTGGAGCAGAGCTCTCAACTCTCACGCATTGACCGTGTGACACACGCATTTCACTAACTTCACACGCTCACACGCAACACATGGCATTTCACACGCATAAAAATCACAAAGCCCATCTGGGCTGCGGACGACAAAACTCCGCCTTCTGCTGAGCTGTTTCGGCTTCTTTCACAGCTTGTGGCCATCAGTAATTCCTGCTGCAGTTCGTGTTAACAGAGCAGCAGGAAGAGTGATCAGAGTTCTGAATAATTTTAGTCTTAACCAGTGGTGAAAGTAAGCCGGTAAGGTCCTGTACCGCGTATGCAGGAGGGGAGGGGGTGGAGCTGCTGCATGGCTGCACGCAGGATCATAAAACAGTTCTGCTATCCAGATGCAGTTTAAAACGCCACTTAGTCTGTTTATAAGTTTCGTTTTTATTAATTCTGCATTTTTTAACTACATGCACCGTATTTCTGTGCCTCAGCGCTTGCTCCTCTCCCCCCTCCTTTCCCTCGGAGCAGGTGCTTTTATCACCGTTCACCATTCAAAACGTGAATCATTACGTTTAATGTCCTCACATCGGTAGCAAGTCAATAGGAGAGTAGGTAGCTGTGTTTCATTCTCTTTTGTTTTTAACAACAGAATCAGTGGCGCTTCGGTGAGCTGCTGCCTTGCGCTTTAATTCAGGTGTGCACTTTTAAGGGTAATTTTAAAGAACTTGTAACATCAGGGGCTTCATCTCAGACCTGTCAGTACCCCCGTTCCCTTTATAGATGTCAGGAACTGAAGTGGAGATGAACCCGGTATTCAATCAGACACTTAAAGTAATGCTTGACATGATTTATTTAAGAGACGATGAGGATGGATCAGGCAGGTGTACAGAAAAATAGTCCAGAGCCAAGGTCAAAGCGGTAATCCAAGCAAAAAACCAAAAATGTAAACAGGGTGCAGGCAGACTCAAAAAACAGAATAGGATCAGGCAAAACCCAGAATGCTGGATGGATCTTACCGCAGGGAAACAGGAGGCATGAGCAATGATGCATGTGTGAAGTTCCGGCAACAAACAGAAAACTGAGGAGGGTTTAAATAGGTAGCAGGACAGGTGAAACCAAGTGGCTCTAATTAACTAGGACAGGTGACAGTGATTAAAGAAGGGGAAGTGACTGAGAGAAACAAGCTTTAATAAAAACTAATAGAGAAGACCAGATAACTACAACAGTAAACAAGCTAAACATGATTCCAACACAATAAAAACTAGAAACAGAACTAACCCTTAAAGCAGGAAAGCTAACTGAACCAAAATATCAGCAAGAACCAGAACAGAACATTACAGAGCCCCTCCCTCAAGGGCGGATTCCAGACGTCCTTAAATAAAAAGGGAAAAAAAAAAATCCAGAGTAGACCGGGTGGGTGGAGGGGGTCTTTAGGACGGAGGGACAGAGTCCAAACAAAAACAACCCACAGGGCGAAAACAGAAAAACTATCAGAGAACAGAACAAAACAAGAGTCTGGTGGGCGTCCCGGAGGACGACCCCGACGAGTCAGGAGATCCGGCGGGTGTCCCGGAGGACGACCCAGGATTTCTGGCGGTCGTCCCGGAGGACGGCCCAGGCGAGACAGGATCTCCGGTGGTCGTCCCGGCGGACGGAAAAGGCGAGACAGGACTTCAGGAGGCCGTCGGCGGACCAGGGCTTTCGGCGGCCGGCGGCGGAGCTGAGGCCCCGGAAGCCTTCGGCGGAGCAAGACCCTCGGAGACCAACGCCTGGAGAGAAAGAAAACAGAAACAGGCGCCTGGCTACAGGCTTCGGGCAGGGCCTGGCTACAGGCTTCGGGCAGGGCCTGGCTACAGGCTTCGGGCTGGGCCTGGCTACAGGCTTCGGGCTGGGCCTGGCTACAGGCTACGGGCTGGGCCTGGCTACAGGCTACGGGCAACAGTGCGCTAAGGCGACGAGGAGCCGGCACTGGAGACAGTGCGCTAAGGCGACGAGGAGCCGGCACTGGAGACAGTGCGCTAAGGCTACCAGGAGCCGGCACTGGAGACAGTGCGCTAAGGCGACGAGGAGCCGGCACTGGAGACAGTGCGCTAAGGCTACCAGGAGCCGGCACTGGAGGATGCGCTTTAAAGCTGCGTGGAGCCGGCACTGGAGGATGCGCTTTAAAGCTGCGTGGAGCCGGCACTGGAGGCTGCGCTTTAAAGCTGCGTGGAGCCGGCACTGGAGACGTTACATCCAAACAATCTCCCGAAAATTGGCTGATCACAGGCTGCAGCTGGGGCCTGTACACCATCCTCAGGCGTCTTATACACGCCCCTGCTTCCTCCGCAGAGTAGAGCAACTCGGCCGCCCGTTGCTTTGCCGAGGGAGTCAGCTCAGCTGCAAAACGTTCAAACCTTGGCTGGGGAGTGGGCCGCTGCTGGACCTGCGCAGGGCCGCGTCGACCCCCGCTGACTTGATGCGAGGCGTCGGCTTGGAAGGCTTTCTGCGAGTCTTGCTGGCGCCCACGACGGGAACCCCAGGAGCGGGCTGACATCTTGTCGGTCCGGGGTTGAGGAGCCTCATAACGGCGCGGACCGGTTCCAGGGAGGGGAATCGCCATCCTCAAGTCCTGGAACGGCGTTCTCACTGCTTTAAGGCGTGCTGTCTCCTCCAGAGCGGAAAAAAAAAAAAAGTGTCTGTGACGGGTTCATGATATTTTGGCCGGAACTTACTGTCAGGAACTGAAGTGGAGATGAACCCGGTATTCAATCAGACACTTAAAGTAATGCTTGACATGATTTATTTAAGAGACGATGAGGATGGATCAGGCAGGTGTACAGAAAAATAGTCCAGAGCCAAGGTCAAAGCGGTAATCCAAGCAAAAAACCAAAAATGTAAACAGGGTGCAGGCAGACTCAAAAAACAGAATAGGATCAGGCAAAACCCAGAATGCTGGATGGATCTTACCGCAGGGAAACAGGAGGCATGAGCAATGATGCATGTGTGAAGTTCCGGCAACAAACAGAAAACTGAGGAGGGTTTAAATAGGTAGCAGGACAGGTGAAACCAAGTGGCTCTAATTAACTAGGACAGGTGACAGTGATTAAAGAAGGGGAAGTGACTGAGAGAAACAAGCTTTAATAAAAACTAATAGAGAAGACCAGATAACTACAACAGTAAACAAGCTAAACATGATTCCAACACAATAAAAACTAGAAACAGAACTAACCCTTAAAGCAGGAAAGCTAACTGAACCAAAATATCAGCAAGAACCAGAACAGAACATTACAATAGAAGCCCTTTACAGTATTTAGTTATGCATTTTCCCCACATTTTATCCCTCACACGCAGCGCACCAACGGGGGTAAAATCCGCCCACCTCACCAGAGCGCACTGACGAGAGCAATAGAGATTGGTCTGGTCAGCGCGGCGACTGACTGAGAAACCTGTCGCTCTGAAAGGTGATGATAATGGTTATAAACTGTAACAGTCTAGAAGTGCATTGAGCTGAAAAGAGGGAGACATCAGTAGCTGGATCATGCGTAAAGACGCAGCGGGAACCTCTGTGTGCTTCAGTGTTGCTGCTGAGGGGAAAATGTTGACCATAAAGGCTTGATGAAACACAGCCTGATCCACCAGTCAGGTTATAGATCTACAATGAAACAAACCCATAGATGAATGTGTAACAGTGTAATAATTCGGTCAATAACTTAAAACTACTTAATTTTATTCTGTATTATTTGAACATTTGTGTGTTTTGTATGTTTTAATCCATTAACTGAACAATAAAGTATTAATACGTCTCTTTCATCTCTTGAGTGAAAGGCAAGGGAAGTTTATTTACTTAGCACTTTCCAGTAACAAGATAATTCAAAGTGCTGTAAATTAACAGAAAAACATTACAGACAGGAAAAACATTACAGACATAAGAAAAACAAAGGAGTAAGCTAAGTAAATCCTTGACTGAACTTTCATACCCTCACCGGCCATTCTATTAGGTACACCTTGCTAGTACTGTGTTGGACCCCCTTTTGCCTTCAGAACTGCCTTAATCCTTCATGGCATAGATTCAACAAGGTACTGGAAACAGCCCTCAGAGAGTTTGGTCCATATTGACATGATTGCATCACGCAGATGCTGCAGATTTGTTGGCTGCACATCCATGATGTGAATTTCCTGTTCCACCACATCCCAAAGGTGCTCTATTGGATTCAGAGCTGGTGACTGTGGAGGCCATTTGCCGTTGACATGTTGCTTAATTGATACTAAGGGGCCCAAAGTGTACCAAGAAAATATCCCCCATACCATTACACCACCACCACCAGCCTGAACTGTTGATACAAGGCAGGATGGATCCGTGTTTCATGTTGTTGATGCCAAATTCTGACCCTACCATCCGAATGTTGCAGCAGAAATCGAGACTCATCAGGCTTGGCAATGTTTTTCCAATCTTCTATTGTCTAGTTTTGGGGAGCCTCTGCGAATTGTAGCCTCAGTTTTCTGTTCTTAGCTGAGAGGAGTGGCACCTGGTGTGGTCTTCTGCTGCTGTAGCCCATTCGCCTCAAGGTTCAACACATTCAGTGATGGTTTTCTGCATACTTTGGTTGTAACAACTGGTTATTTGAGTTACTGTTGCCTATCAGCTCGAACCAGTCTGGCCATTCTCCTCTGACCTCTGGCATCAACAGGGCATTTGCGCCCATAGAACTGCCACTCACTAGATATTCTCTCTTTTTCAGACCATTCTCTGTAAATCCTAGAGATGGTTGTGTGTGAAAATCCCAGTAGATCAGCAGTTTCTGAAATACTCAGACCAGCCCATGTGGCAACGACAATCATGCCACGTTCAAAGTCACTTAAATAACCTTTCTTTCCCATTCTGATGCTCGGTTTGAACTGCAGCAGATCGTCTTGACCATGTCTACATGCCTAAATGTGTTGAGTTGCTGCCATGTGATTGGCTGATTAGAAATTTGCATTGACGAGCAGTTGCAAAGGTGTACCTAATAAAGTGGACCATGAGTGCATATTCCTTTTTTCCTATAATAGTAGGAATTAAAACCGCAAGCGGTGATGATCGGTCCTCGCAGCCAAGCGCCGCTCTGGCCTATGGGCCACCGCTAGGGTACGCGCACCTCCTGCCGCCAGCCACCGCAGAAGCTGTCATGCATTTTCCTCACTCGTCTAACATGCAATACACACGTATGTGTTGGGCAGCGCTCCCCCACGACTCACAAAATATCTGGTGCAGATCGGTCGATGCACCGAGGAGACACAGCCGTTGAATAATGAAAATGCATTTGGCCACCGGGCCGGACTAAATCGTTCGGCGGGCCAGATCCGGCCCGCAGGCCATACGTTTGACACCCCTGGTTTAAACACTAGTATACAAATTTAATCAAAGGTATCTTACTAGCTGTTAATCCAGCTTCATGTGAAAAGTTAACAAAACCTTTGCCTGTTTAGCTGGGTTTTGCTCTAAGATGAAGTCTCTAAAAGACCTTCTGCCAGCTTACCTACTTTTTCTTTTAACATAGAAATTCTTCTTGGAGCAGTGCTTCAGTGTATTTTGTCTCTGTACATCTTCTTAAATCCTCAGCAAGTTGTGGCATATGGCTGCTTCACTGAATTAGGTTCTTCTAGAGATTTCTTCCTCTTGAAATGGAGTCTTTTTTTTCATTTCCACCACATGCTTTCTTAGTTTCAGGGATTGCTGCAAAATGAATGTCTTGATCAGCTGAGTTTTTCAGCTGTTTTCCCAAAGGGTTCTTACCAAATTGCATATTAAACTGAACGTAATTATACTGTTTTACAATAAGATCAAATTGGATTGCTGGTAACTGACTTTTTGTGCTGAATCTTATTTCGTGAGTGCATTGATTGATATAAATTTTTTATCTAAATTGGATGTGTTTGTTTTATAAATTGCCTTATGTTGATAGTTGTTGTAAATTGGTGTAATAGAAATAAACTGAATTGAATTTTAAAAGCCCATTGCAGAGTGGACTGTGGCTCAATGGGAAGTGTTTTCCATTTGGATAACATAAGTTGTAGAAGTTACTACAGCTTCCTTCCCCATCAAATGTCAAATGTTACCATTGTTGATTTATAGCAGGGGTCTTAAATTCCGGTCCTTGAGGTCCAGTTTCCTGCAGGTTTTAGATGTGTCCCTGGTCCAACACACCTGAATCAATTGGCTGAATTAGCTCCGCAGTGTGAAGTCAAGTTCTCCCGAGTCCTGCCAATGACCTGATTATTTGACTCCGGTGTGTTGGACCAGCGATATATATATAAAAGTTGCAGGACACCAGACCTCAAGGACAGGAATTGAAGATCCCTGATTTTTAGTTTGCAAATATTAGTAATATAGTAGACAAAGCAAAAGTGTGGAATTAGGTGCTCCGGGTAGATGAGGGCAAAATTGAACATTCTGGCCAATATGCAAAACACTATGTGACTGGCAAACCCCCACTGTACATCACTCTGAACAGACCATCCCCACCATGAAATATGATGGTAGTAGTATCATACTATGGGGATGCTTTTCTTCAGCAAGGACGGTTGGAAGGAAGGTTGGTTAGAGATGTGGGCAGAGAAACGGAGTTAAATAAGGGGCAGTCATGGAAGAAAAGCCATTAAAGGTAGCATATGAGTTGAAACGGGGTGGAGATTGAGCTTCCACTAGGACAGTAATCCTAAACATACAGCAAGAAACAAAATGGAAGCTGATTATTGTGATAAAAATGAACTAGTCAAAATTCAAATCAAAACCGTGACAAGACTTGAAAATGACTGCTCACACACACACACACACACTCCATCCAATTTTTTTAGTAATATTTTATATACTGATATTTTCCAAAAAACAAACTTGAAACTGTAATTTCAATAAAAGGTGGTTTGATGAAGTATTTACTCAATGGGCCTGGATTCAAATGTACTCCAAACATTTCCAATTTGCATCAGTAAAAACTGTTGAAAATCATGCAGATTTTGACTGACTTTGTGTTTGACTATCACATAGAATCCCAATAATTTACAATGGAATTTCTGGCTGGGACAAACACAAAATGCCTTTGGGGAGGTATAAAACAAGGCTCTGCATAAGCTTGAACCAAAAGAAAAATATATATATATTTTTTACTACATGTGCAATTTCTAAAGTATTACCACTATTTGAACTTAATCAAAGTAATAAATCCAGAAAACAATACTGTGTTTTGTTATCTGGAAAGCCATACTATAGGCAAAGTATGGTTAAAACAAAATATGATTTTTGCTATGAAAGCAAAAGAGATGCTGATTTCCAGCTATGCCAGCAGCTTTAACACAACAATTCCAGTGCACCTTGATAAATATCCCTTCGGTGTGGCTTGTGTACATAATACTACCGTGTCAAAGTCAATTCTCTAACCACCTGACATGCATTCCTTTTAAAAAAGCAGAGTAAAGAATATGACACAAAGAAATTGACTTTGCCTTGGGTCCTTCTCTGTTTGACCAAAAAAAAAAAAAGGGGGACAACAACTCAGCGATTTCTTGGGAATAATCGACTTTTCCCTTAGAGGATGCAATGAATAATTCTCTTTTACCAGGAGAGATAGAAAAAAACTCCCCCGGGATATTGAACCAAATCGTCTTTTCTCTCTTCATTAGAAAAAAAAGTCTACAAAGTCTTATCAGCATTCTGCATTCTCTGCCAGTGGAGCTGAGATAATTGATTATGTTTAGGACGTTCACTATTGGATATGCTGTGTCTTTGCAGTGGAAAGAGATATAGCAGTAAATTAAGTTTACCTTTGCAGGGCACCGTCAGACAGAGATTCCGTGACCTCAGAGAATACTGGTAAATTGAAATTACCTTATATAAAAAAAAAGAAAAAAAAAATCATGCAGTAACCCGATTGGCCTCACTGTGCTCCGAGTTGTTTTTTGTTTGTTTTTGGGGTTTTTTGAAAGACAAATCATGATGCATATTTAACATCTATGAAAGGTTCTGTTTAATGGCTGAACTGAACTGCATCTGGAGGAGCTGTAACAGTAGCATGCAGCTGCTCCTCCTATGTAAGTTTTATTCCACAGTCAAAACTGTTGTTACTTCTAAACCACAAATGCAGATTCACAACAATTAAACATTCAAATTAGACTGCTGAGAAATTGCTGTTCTGAGTTGAAGCCATGTCAGAATGTGCAGCCAACTGAAATAACAGGTGGGCTTCAGTCTGTGAAATGGGCTGCTATATTTATCTTAATGTGTTTTCTCCCCACTCAGAATTCCACTCAAAAAATATATAAAAATTGTTTTATCCAGGCTGTGCCTTTTAAAAAAAAGGGTGCCTGAGTTTGCGGTTTACAAAGGTTAAGGCTTACAAAAATCATTAGTTAACCTTCCATCTGCTCTTTGGGCCAGGGTAATTTGTTACTCTGTGAGCAGTGTCAAGCTGTGTGCACTGTGTGGCAGAGGTGGTGACTGAGAAATTCACCAGTTTTGACTTTTACCCCTCAAATACAAAAATACAATAAATACTGTGTTCCATCCAAATAAAAAAAACAAAAAAAAACAACAAACACCTGGCAGGATATGTTTTCAATTTGCTGCTCTTTTGGAGTTTTAATGAAACAAAATTGTGTGTACGTGTGAACTGTAGAACAGGATGTTTAACCTGAAAGCACTTTAGTCCAAGTAATTTTTTTTCCACCATGGTACCTATCCTTAATTTAGGTATTACCTAAAATTTTGTTACCTGTTCGCACCCAATCCTTCTATATTAGCATCGCCACTAAAATTATTTTCAAATTAGTGAAAGCGTTTACCAGTGGTGCTCTGGATTCAATGAGAGCCCATGTAAGCTGTGAGCTGTAATTACTCATTCTTGTTACCTTTATGATGTATCAAATCCATCCATCCATCCATCCCTCCATTTTCTAACACGCATATCCCTTGTGGGGTTGCGAGGGGTGCTGGTGCCTATCTCCAGCTGTAAATGGGCGAGAGGCAGGGTACACCCTGGACAGGTCACCAGACTTTTGCAGGGCAACACAGAGACAAACAGGACAAACAACCATTCTCACACACACACTCACACCTAAGGAGCATTTAGAGAGGCCAATTAACCTAACAGTCATGTTTTTTGGACTGTGGGAGGAAACCTGAGTACCCGGAGTGAACCCACGCATGCACAGGGAGAACATGCAAACTCCATGCAGAAAGACCTAGGGCAAGGGTAGGACTTGAACCCAGGACCTTCTTGCTGGGTGGCAACAGTGCTATCCACTGCTGATGTATCAAATGGAAAAAATATATATATTTGAAGTGCACCAGTCCTTTCTGGATCACAAAGAAAAAAAAAACATTTAAAAAAAACAGCAAGTGATGCTGTCACTTCCATACATCTCAATTGTGTGTTCTCTAGCTTGGAAGCTTCTCACTTGTTCCTTCAAATGTAAAGTACACAAATATATAAGCATAACATAAAAAGCCATGATATCATTCTTAAATTGTAGAAAAGTATAGTGTATAGTATAGTAACTTTATTGTAGGTAAATTTGTGATGTTGAAGAATTCTAGTAAAGTAGAATTAGTAGTCCTAATGTCAAAATTGTCAAAATTATTTATATCTCCATATAATCAGTACTAAAAAATAAATATTGAAAAGTACTAATTTCTGTCAAAATGTATATAAACTGACGCATTTGCCGCACTTCTTCCAATTGCAGCGCTGCAATAACAAAGATACTGCCTGCAGCTGCTCATCTCAACAATGATCTGCTCCTAGAAATTTAAACTCCACTAAGATGTTGAGTACAGCCAAAAAAATTAATAAAAATTTGAGAGAGTACCTCCCAGAGTCACAAGGCGCCGTCATATTTCAAATCAATGCTGGAAGTCAACACTGGAAGTTAGTTAAGCCGTTCTAAATTAAAAAGAAGAAGATCACTTTTTAATCTTGTTTGTTAAATTATTTTATTTTAACTGTAGGACAATTCAGACTTTTAATGTGTACTCAAATTACAATCTTTTTCTTTGATCTGAATGACGTCGTGGCCGCTATTTGTAGAGATGCCTTTGTAGAGATGCTCTTCACAGGTACATCTCAAAAAATGTGATTATTGTTTAAAAGGGCAATATTTTTTTGCCAGTCATCTCAGAAAATTAAGCTCATACATTCATTACACATAGTGTGATATAAGCCAAGCCTTTGTTTCTTGTAATTTAGATACCATACAATACCTTCTTTATTTATAAAGCACTTTAAAATAACAATGGTCATCAAAGTGCTGTACATACAACTGAAAATAACAGTAAAATTAAAATAGACAAGTAAAACACAGAAAAATAACTGTTAAAATAGTTCAGTTTAATTAAAAGTAATTTAAAATAGGTAATAAATAGAGTGAACCTCTCAGGATGTGCAAAATGCTTCTGCTAACAGGTGTGTTTTAAGAAGAGTCTTAAACTCTGAAAGAGCGGAGGTCTGCCTGACATCCAAGGGCAGATTATTCCACAACTGTGGAGCCGCTACAGCAAAGGCATGATCTCCTCTTAATAATTATAGCATACAGATATTGAAAACACAAAATTCAGTGTCTTGGAAAATTTGAATACAGTGGGCTACACTACAGCACCTTTTCCATTGCCACTTAAAAGCCTAGGTAGCATTTCCATACACATTTACCTGACTAATTTCACTTTCCCTGTGCTTTACTTTCCTGGGTTTTGTTCCCCAACTGACCTTGTATTTCTCTGCTTTCTTGGGGCTTGTTGAGGGTGCGGGGTTGTGTGCAGTAAGAAAAACTGTCCACCACAAGGGTGGACTAAGAAGATGAGGAGTTTACAAACCTATCGATTTTATAACCTTAATTTATCACTAAAACGTTGTTTTGAGATATTTTTAGGCAAGAAAGTACACCTCCAAACTTTACCTGTGCAGTCAGGTCATCAGGATTATGAGCCACTTTTTATTCTGCTCAGACTTTTCGGGCCGGCAGAGACCTGCTGACAGACTGGCGTGGCCGGGGGAAACTAGTGTTACAGCTGCTGCTGCTGCGTTATTACTCGACCAGACCGTCTGTGATTTCCCGCAGACTGGATCATGTTTGTCGCAGGTGAAAAGTCACTATATAAAGTGTTTACCAAGTTGGTGGTGGATATCTGCTCATAACAGATATCAAATGTGAAAATCTTGGGTGAATGTTTTTGGCGTTTTGAGTTAATTATAAACTGTTTCGCCACTCTGTGTGGCTCGCTTTCTGTGGCAGAGAAAGAGGAGAAGACCCTCTCAGCATGTATTGCCTTTAACCTATATAAAAATAATTTTGCTGTGAATAAAAGTCCGCAATACTTTATTTAAAAATGGCACTCAACTGTTCCAGCAATGGCTGAGGAAAAATGATACTCATAAAGCTCAAAATGTCATGATCTCGGCACTGATGCCTGGTCTGATTACTCATGTCACACACCATTTTAGCTCCGCCCATTTCTCATTACCACTCATCTGATCCATCTGCTCCTGTCAGTATATAACCAACCTTCAGACCAGACATCAGTGCCAGATTATTTCAAGCCATTGGTGTGATCTATTCCAGCATTCTTTGTTTTGACTTCCTGATCCTGACCTGTCTGCCTCTCGACTTCTGAGCCTGTACGTCCCCGTCTGATTCTGATTGCCTGACCTGTCTTCCTACTTCTGCCTGACCTGACTACCTGCCTGATCTCTGCCCGTTGTGTACCGACTGGATTCGTGTCCTGACTACCGAGCCTGCCTGCCCTCATCCAGCCTGTCTGCTGCTCTGTGTATCGAACCTGGAAATGTGACCCGACTCTGTCCTGGATCGTCTCTCGACATCTCACCGGCTCTCTGATCTCCTGGCTCCGACCATCGACCACGTTCCCGACCTCGTCTTTGACTTTGTTCTACGGCTCATCCTGCTCATGTTCGTCTTCACGGTTCTGACCATCTGCCTTTCCTCCGACCTCCGATACACCTGCGTCTGGGACGCTCTGAGCGGCCACCGCCGCACCGGATTGGCTACCCGCCAGCTGGGATCTACCTCTACTCCTGAACCAGAACTGAACATTAGGACCAGAGGGTCCCGCTGTAGACGCTGACACCACCCGCTCCGTTTCTGAGTTTAATAAACTGTTAAACTGCGTCTGATTGTATGCCTTGAATTCTGGGTCCACCTGTTCTGAGCCTAACACAAAAGTCTTGTCTACTGTCCATTTCTGTCAAACACACACACACACACACACACACACACACATACACACATCTGTGGTCCCCACGCTACTCAGGCAAAAAGAAGCTGTGCCTTATTTTTATTTATTTATACCAACAGGAGTAGAATAGAGTGGAGCCCAGCGGTGAGAAATAGGGTTGGGCCCAAGCCAGTATTGAGTGCATGGAAATGGACATACTTTTCAGAAGCTTGACTTGTGCTTAAAAAAATATTTTTTGATTGGTCAAATGTAATTTTCTGAGATACTGAATTTAGGGTTTTCTTTACCTATAAGCCATGATAATCAAAATTAACAGAAATAAAAGTTCAAATAGTTTACACTATGTGTATTCAATGACTATAAAATAACTTTCACATTTAGAAATGAAAATTATTGCACTTTTATGCAGTATTTTATTTTTTTAGATGTACCTGCATGTTACAAGTTAAGAAAAAATGCATTTTAATTGTCATCCAATGTATTTGGTATTGTCTCTAAGGTGTGCTGAAAAAATACTATTATGTGTCATAAAATCTGTTTTCCGCTTGACTCAATGGACCAGGCTAACATGAGCTTAGCGTCAGCACAGATTTATTTGTGTGTTTCAGAACTTTATTAGCAAAAATACAAACAATCAAGTTGTCACGTTAATTTTTTCCAGTTTGACCCTGAAGCAGCAACCACAGAGACAAGCAGTAAATGAAAACATTTCTTTATTGAAGGTTTTGGTAGTGGGATGACGAAGAGTTTCTGGAACTGGGAACTGGATGACCGAGAGGGCTCTGGTTGCAGAGTAGAAATGATAAATGGACAGTGTTGAGCACCGACAGCAAGCAGGGTGGTTAGATGGTGAAGCAGAGGATGACTTACTGGATGATGGAGTCCAGAAGGAGGTAGGCAGCAGGCTGTGCCTGCCGGACAGTCAGTGGTGAACAGTTTGGTGGTGGAGAGTGTTGGAGGGTGAACAGGTTTTGTGGTTAGGTAGATGGGTTGGGAGACGCCAGCAGAGCAGGAGGAGTGAGGGTTGCCAAATATGCCAGGCTCTAGGGATTCAGCATTGTAACACGAACTGAGGATATTCTCAGGAGTAAAGGGAGAGAACAATCCAAGCCACGTTTCAGACGAGAATGGGTTCTGAAAGAGAACCATGGGTGTTAGGCGGGGAACAATGAGTAACTAGGAGCAAGGTTAGGTCAGGTACCACTCAGGGAGAGTTAATGCTCAGACGCCTTCCTTCCGTCTTCTGACTCCTTAACAGCTCCTCTAAATAGATGGACATGAAGAACACCTGTGTGGCTGTCCACCTGTCATACTCTGCTGGAGAAAGGTGAAAATCCACCACACAATCACCAAACAGTCTGAGCACAGACCCGCACACCTGACACTAGTATACAAAGAACAGTATACATAGCATCTCTACAAACAGCAGCCAGGGGTTTACATCAAAGAAAAAGTTTGAAATTGGAGTAAAGATGAAAAGTTTTGATTGCCTTACGGCTAAAAGACAAATAATTCAACAAATAAGATTAATAAAGTGGGATGATTTTTGGCGGCTTAACTAACTTCTGGTGAGTACTTCCGGCATTTATTTGAAATATGGTGCTACCCCTTTGACTGCAAAAACAAAATCATGTGTGACCATCTTTATTTACAAGACAAACACAAAAGCATTGTTTAGAAGAACTTTCCCTGTATGGCACATGGAAAAGAAAAAAACTAAATGTTAAATAATGCCACATTCTACACTATCGCTACAAGTTAACGCTAAAAGACTCGTGTTTGAGAGTTCTGTAAAAGATCAGTAAAGCTCCTGTATCTGCAACAGTGAAGTAGTAAACCTCCTGGATGGCACACACTTATGCAATATGTTTAAATATTAGCTGCTATATTAGTTTTAAAGGCACTGGAGACAAATGTGACTACTAAAAACACAGGTTATGGCGGAGCCAGACTGAAACTGACAAAGCACAAAGAAGTAGGAAACTTCAACTGTTGTCGATCACTAACGAGAATAAAACAAAAAATGACAAAAAATAAAGAAATTATACAAGGCCACTAAATACATTTGCATGGAGCATATCCTTGTTGACCATGAAAAATATGTTTAGTATGCACCAGATCCATGTTGGTTTTGAAACACATTTCTTTTAGTATTGAATGATTATTTGTCCTTCAGTAGTAACGTTTATTTGTAAAATCAGACAAATGGAAGCACACAGTGGTTCATTAAAGATAAGAAATTATAATAAAATGATTCCATGTGTCAGGGTTCTCTGTGTCTTGCTGCTCTAACTCTACTCCTCAGGTGTGTCTAGTCGCCACCAAAGTCCAGCGGATACGTTCGGGCGGCAGATAGCCGCACAGCAGGAACAGATGCAGTCGCTAGCTTTTGCCGTCAATTCAACACAGGAACAGCTTCAGAGATTAGCCGCTCAGTTTAGCCAGCTTATGGACACAGTCACTTCCGCGATGACGTCGCCTGTCACTCAGGACCTCAGCACCCCGCCTCCCGTCGCTCAGAGTACTGAGGATTAGATTTGGACTCCGCCGCTTGAGGGCGTGTCACCTTGTCCGGATAAGTTCTCTGGTGACAGTGGGAGTTGCGGTGGTTTCCTTTTCCAGTGTAAACTGGTGTTTAACCGTTCCCCTCAGACATTCACCTCAGATGAGGTTAAGATATCTTATGTCTTACGACTACTAACGGGTAAGGCTCTTAGGTGGGCCGAGGCTCGATTCCCTGATTGTCAGTCATTCGGGGTTACTTTTCAGGACTTCGTTACCGAATTTAAGACAATTTTTTCACCCGAGTTAGATTCGGCTCAACAATCTCGTCATCTCCTCTCTTTGAAACAGCGCGGTCGACGCGTATCTGACTTTTATGTGGAGTTTCGCACGTTTGCCGCTGCTGCGGGCTGGCAGCCGAGGCCGTTAAAGGCAGTATTTTTTCAGGCTCTTGATGAGACGCTAAAGGATGAGTTAGCCCGGGTTGAGGAGCCTGAGGATTTTGAGGAGTTTGTAGCGTTAGCAATCCGTTTGGATTCCTGATTACGCAGCCGGAACCGGTTTAGATCCAACCAGGCCTTGCGATCATCCACCTCATCTACACTTATCCATAGGGAACCCCGGTCCTGTACACCGCCTCCTGAACCCATGCAGTTGGGGCAGGTTGGTCTTACCAACAAGGAGCGTCAGCAGCGCTTCTCGGGAGATTTATGCCTTTATTGTGGAGGTGAAGGTCATTTCCTCAGAGACTGTCCTGTTCGGCCAAAAGACAGAGTCCGCCGTTCGTAACGGGGAGAACGGTGGACGGTTTTGGATCTATTCCCCGGGTAGCCGTTAAGGCGTCTGCACTATCTCGCTTATGTTTGCTAGTCACTTTAATGTTCGACCAGGATAGTTTTGATGTTTCGGCTCTAGTAGACTCTGGTTCTGATTTTAATCTCATAGACCAAGCCATAGTGGACCAGCTCCGTGTACCTGTCGATCCATTACCCGAGCCCCTCCAGGTCTCGTCTTTAGATGGGCAGAAGTTGACTTTGATCACCCATCACACCCGACCACTAGTAGTGATAGTTTCCGGTAACCATCGAGAGCAACTATCATTTTTTGTTTTCCCGGTTAAGCGTTCACCCGTGGTTTTGGGGTTAGCCTGGTTAAAGGTCCACAGCCCGCAGTTTAACTGGGCTGAGTCCCGACTGGAATCATGGTCTCCAGCTTGTCATTCCCGTTGTTTACAGTCCGCTCGCCCCGTATCTGTTTCCCATACTACCTTGACAGATTCCGGAGACGTTATTGATCTCTCTCGCGTTCCGGAAGAATACCACGACTTACGGCGGGTATTCAGTAAGACTCAGGCTTGTTCACTACCTCCACATCGCCCTTACGATTGCGCCATTGACTTGTTGCCTGGGGCTCCACTACCGGTGAGTCGGCTTTATAACATCTCCAGGTCAGAACGTCAATCGCTCGAGAAGTACATAGGGGAGTCTCTGGCTACAGGGTTAATTCGTCCTTCTTCCTCCCCATTAGGCGCCGGCTTATTTTTTGTCGGCAAGAAGGACGGGACCCTTCGACCCTGTATTGATTATCGAGGGCTTAACCAAATAACCGTGAAGAATAAGTACCCGCTTCCTCTATTATCTTCAGCCCTCGAGCCAGTCCAGAATGCCAAGATCTTTACTAAGCTTGATCTGCGCAACGCTTATCATTTGGTTCGGGTGAGACAGGGGGATGAGTGGAAGACGGCCTTTAAGACTCCGTTAGGTCACTTCGAGTACCTAGTCATGCCTTTTGGTTTGTGCAATGCTCCGGCAGTTTTTCAGGCACTGGTAAATGATGTCCTGCGGGACTTTTTGAATGTTTTTGTTTTCGTCTATCTAGACGACATCCTGATTTACTCTCGTGACCTAGAACAACACAAGCAACATGTTCGTCTTGTTCTCCAGCGATTATTAGAGAATCGCTTATTTGCTAAAGCCGAGAAGTGTGACTTCCACCAGACTTTTATTTCTTTTCTTGGTCTTGTTTTAGAAGGCGGACAAGTGAGGTCAGACCCGGAGAAGATAAAGGCAGTAGCGGAGTGGCCGGTTCCTGAGTCGCAAAAACAGCTCCAACGTTTCCTAGGTTTCGCTAATTTCTATAGGCGCTTTATCAGGAACTACAGCCAGATAGCCTCCCCATTACATGCTCTCACCTCCACCAAGGTCCCATTCGTCTGGAGTCCTGAGGCAGAAGAGGCATTTAATAGACTTAAGTCCCGTTTTTCCCAGGCTCCCATACTCGTTCACCCTGATCCAGCCAAGCAGTTCATTCTTGAGATCGACGCTTCTAATACAGGTGTGGGAGTGGTTTTGTCTCAACAGTCTGAGGTTGATAGTAAATTACACCCTTGTGCATTCTTCTCCCGTCGTTTGTCCCCCGCTGAGCAGAACTATGATGTAGGCGATCGTGAGCTACTAGCCATTAAATTAGCTTTGGAAGAGTGGCGGCACTGGCTAGAGGGATCCGAGCAGCCCATCATAATATGGACAGATCACAAGAACCTCTCCTATCTGCAGTCAGCCCGTCGACTCAACTCCAGACAAGCCCGTTGGTCTTTGTTTTTCTCTGGATTCAACCTCACCATTACCTACAGACCTGGCTCCAGGAACGTCAAACCGGATGCTCTTTCTCATCAATTTGCCCCGTTCGAACAGGAGAGAGAGCCGGAACCTATTCTTCCCCCCACATGTACTGTTGGAGGCCTGCATTGGGATCTGGAGGACAGGATAAACCAGGCCCAACTATTAGACCCAGACCCTGGTACGGGTCCGCCTGGACTTAAGTATGTTCCCCAGTCTGTTCGCCCTGAGGTTTTACGTTGGTGTCATGATGCTAAGTTTTCCGCCCATCCGGGTATTTATAGAACCCAGTCTCAGGTGTCCCGGCGATTCTGGTGGCCGTCATGGACCAAAGATGTCAGAGACTATGTTCTAGCCTGTCCTGTCTGCGCCCAGAATAAGTCTTCGACCCAGCCACCTTCTGGGTTGCTAAATCCTCTTCCTATCCCCAAACGTCCATGGTCCCACATTGCCATCGACTTCGTTACAGGTCTTCCTGTATCCCAAGGTATGTCAACAATTTTGACAGTTGTTGACCGGTTTTCGAAGTCATGTCATCTTATCCCCATCCGTAAGTTACCTAACGCTCTCCAGACTGCCCAGCTCCTCATAAAACATGTTTTCAAACTCCACGGTATCCCAGTTGACATTCTTTCTGACCGGGGTCCTCAGTTTATCTCTCAGGTCTGGCGGCACTTTTGCTCTGCTCTGGGTGCTCGTTACACACTCACCTCCGGATACCATCCTCAAACCAATGGCCAAACGGAACGAATGAACCAGCAACTAGAGACCACCCTCCGCTGCCTCACGTCATCTTCACCTACTGACTGGAACAAGTTTTTGCCCTGGGTAGAGTATGCCTTGAACTCACACATCACCTCAGCCACGGGACGTTCACCTTTTGAAGTAGCTTTAGGATATCAACCTCCACTCCTACCCACAGACGAACTCAGGATTCCCTTCGCCTCCGTCAATGACTATATTTCTCGCTGCCAGGACATATGGAGAACAACGGTTACAGCACTTACTCGCACCGCAGAGCGGAGCAAGAGGTTCGCTGACCAGCACCGCAGACCGGCTCCCCATTATTGCCCCGGTCAGAGGGTTTGGTTATCTTCCAGAGATGTTTTGTCCAACCCGTCCGCAAAGAAGCTTGCTCCCCGGTTCACTGGTCCCTATGAAATAGAGACAGTTATTAACCCGACCACCATCCGCCTACGTTTACCCCCTCACTCTCGAGTACACCCTACCTTTCATGTTTCCCAGATCAAGCCCGTGTTGGACAGCAACTTGTGCCCTCCTTCCGGACCCCCTCCACCCTCCCAGGACAGTCAGAACCCTCGCGTCCTCAGGGTTGTGGATGCCCGTCGACGAGGTAGGGGTCACCAATACCTCGTCGATTGGGAGGGTCGCAGCTCTGGGGATCGCTCATGGGTTTCTGCAGCTGCCATCTCGAATAAGGATTTGATTTTGGATTTCTGGTCTACTCATCCCAGCACTTCTTCGTCTGGGCCGCCAGGAGGCGGCCGTTGAGGGGGGGGTAGTGTCAGGGTTCTCTGTGTCTTGCTGCTCTAACTCTACTCCTCAGGTGTGTCTAGTTGGCTGAGGAGGCGTGGCCCACACCTGCAGCTCGTTGCAGGCGGTTTCCTCTGGCTTCTTAAGCAGAGCGCTGACAGATGGAAGACGCCAGAGCCTTAACCAGTCGTGGTACGACGTGGCCTCTGTCCCAACTCTCGGAAACCAGCTTGTGAGTTTTTGACTCTTCGTTTTTTGACTAATTTTTGGATCACTCTGTTTTCGCCTCAGATTTTGGTGCTTGGATGCACTCACCTGTCTTGACGTCTCGTCCGAAGAAACAGACCAGCAGAACCTGTCTGCTCAGATTTTGCTCTGGCGCTCCCCTCACACTTCCTGGATGATACCCAGCGAGGCCTGAGATCCCCTTTCCCGGGTTCTGTTGGTTCTGTGTTCACTCTGGTCAATCCATCTGTCAACCGTTGCCGATGAGGCTCGCTCAGGATCCCTCGCCAGTTACATCAGTCGTCCTCAGCCACTAGCCGCCTATCTCCAGCAGCGTAAAGTCATAGAGTTCTCCCGACGCTACTTCTTCCCGGTTAGGTCCGCCCAGCCCAATGGTAAGCAGCGCCACTTCTAGCAATTCTCCGGGTTCTCCTTTCAGAGTTACTCACTCCCTCTCTCTTGCAGACTCTCCAGCCGTGACGTTCTGACCCAGCCGAATCGCCTGTAGTTCCGTCCGTAGATCTGCCTGTTTCCAAAATAAACATCTTAAAACTGTGCATTGCCTCCCGTTCGTATCTGCATGTGGACTCGTCACCTGAAAACCATGACAGCATGACTAAATCAAAGGTCAATTATTATTATTATTATCATTATTATTATTATTATTATTATTATAAATTAAATGTACACATATACTATTGTTGTTATCTCAATAAATCATATATATATAAATACGTTTATTTATATAGCACTTTTCAACAATCCATATGGTGCACAACAATATTTACAAGCTGAAATACAAACAAAAAGATGCTGAGACAAAATAGGTAAAATATAGAAATGTATAGGAAAATAACGGGATAAGAAGATAAAAAAAATAAAGTGCATAACAGCACAATTCAAAACAGTTTTAAGAGCCATATAGGAAAATAAAACCACAGAATAAACAAAAGAAAATTATATCCACAATTGAACAGCTAGGAGTGAAAGGCCTGTCTGAATAGATGTGATTTTAGCTGTGATTTAAAGACTCCTATCTCAGTAATGGATCGTAGCTCTGGTGGTAAAGCGTTCCACAACTTAGGAGAAAAACAGCAAAAGAACGATCACCTTTTGCACCTAGTCCTGGGAACATGCAATGTTAGAAGCTCCGATGAGCACAGAGCCCTGACTGGTCTCCTGTTTTTACAAACAGGGAAGCGACACTTTAATTATATACTTAATAATGAGGGCTGAATAGTCCCATACGTATTGGTTTTGTCCTAATTGGAAAAGTTATAGTTAAGTTTGTCATATTGTGTAACGTACAGGAAATAGGACCCAAGATGTCCAGAGAACGAGATCCAAAACAGCGGTACAAAGGGGCAATCCAGAAGGCGGGTCCAGGTCCGATCCAAAGTCCGATAACTAGTAGGTTCAGATATACAAGGGGCTAGGCAAGCTCGGTAACTCACGGACAGAGAGGGGGTCATGCTCACAGGCAGGCAATCCAAGGCAGAACAGATACAGAGGTCCAGAGGCAGGTCGGGTCAGGTTTCCGGGCAGGCTGACAGAATCAGATTAGGGATCAGGCAGGCTCTGTAATAGGAGGCAGAATCAGGTCGGGCAACAAACAGGCAGGCAGAACCCGGGACACATGGAAGGTTGGGTGGATTTTCATTGACGGAGGCAGGCAGAGAAGGACCGCCACCGGGTTCACCACCTTGGAGATGGAGAAGGGCCCAATGAACCAAGGTGCCAGCTTCTTGCTCTCCACCTTAAGGGGAAGGTCCTTAGTGGAGAGCCATACTCTATCCCCTGGCTGATACTGTGGGGCTGGAACCCGCCGGCGATTGGCGGCCCGGACCTGGTACTGGGAATAAGAGAGTATGGCTCTTCTAGCCCTTCTCCAGGCGCGCTGGCACCTCAGTGCAGACAGACAGGCCGACGGAACCCTAGACTTCCTCTCCTCGATGGACAACACCGGTGGCTAGAACCCATACACAGTGTAGAAGGGGGAGAGCCCGGTGGAACTGGAGGATGTGGAATTTATGGCGTGTTCCACCCAAGGTAGATTTTGGGCCCACTTTGTGGGATCGGATTCACAAAGAAGGTGAAGTTTAGCTTCAACCTCCTGATTGAGTCTCTCAGTTTGGCCGTCGGTCTGGGGGTGGAAACCAGAGGAGAGGTTGACAGAGATCCCCAGCATGGCACAGAATTCCAGTAGCGGGCCACAAACTGTCGGAGACGATGTCGGAGGCCAGGCCGTGCAACCAGAACACCTCCCTCGCCAGGATGAAGCTCATCTCCTTTGCTGAGGGGAGTTTTGGTAAGGGGACCAAGTGGACCATCTTAGAGAAGCGGTCCACTATGGTGAGGATGACTGAGTTGCCTTTAGAAACAGGCAGGCCAGTGATGAAGTCCATAGACAAACTAGACCAAGGCCGGGAGGGCACAGGCAGGGGCCGGAGAAGACCAGACGGGGGCCGACGAGAGACTTTCGCCTGGCTGCAACGGGTGCAGGCGGAAACGAAGTCTTTGACATCCCGGGTCAGGGTAGGACACCAGAACTGAGAGCGGACAATGTGTAGTGATTTGGTGATGCCAGGGTGGCAGAACAGGCGGGAGCAGTGACAGAACTCGAGGACCTTGCCCCTTAAGGGATCAGGGACGAAAAGTCTGTTTCTGGGGCAAGCCTCAGGAATACGCACCCCATCGAGAGAGCTCTTAACTTCTCGCTCCAGGCCAAGCCGAGTCACTGCGCACCAGACCGAATCAGGGAGGATGTACTCCTGTGCCTGTTCGGGGTCCTCCTCCTCCTCAAATATTCGGGAGAGGGCGTCCGGCTTGACATTCCTGGAGCCCGGTCTGTAAGACAGAGTGAAATTGAACCGACTAAAGAGTCCACCTAGCTTGTCGGGGGTTGAGCCTCTTGGCCGTCCTAAGGTACTCCAGGTTACGGTGGTCCGTCCACACAAGGAAAGGGAGTTTGGATCCCTCTAGCCAGTTCCTCCATTCCTCCAGGGCCAGCTTGACCGCCAGGAGCTCCCGGTCGCCCACATCGTAATTTCGCTCTGCTGGAGAAAGCTTCCTGGAAAAGAAGGCACACGGATGAACTCGGCCCTCTGGCTGAGCACTGTGCCAACGCCCGAACTAGAAGCATCAACTTCTACAATGAACTGCCTTTCAGGGTTTGGACATACCACAACCGGGGCAGAGGTGAAAAGGAGCTTAAGTCGCCGAAAAACCTTGTCTGCCTGGTCGTTCCAGTTGAATTTAACAGAGGTCAGGGCATGGAGCAGGGCAGCGACTTGACTATAATTCCGGATAAAACTTCGATAAAAGTTGGCAAACCCCAGAAATCTCTGCAGTTGCTTCCGGTCGGTCGGTGTGGGCCATTCTGTGACCGACCGGACCTTGGCGGGATCCACAGCCATCTGGCCAGGGGACAGGGTGAATCCCAAAAAGGTAGTAGTGGTTACGTGAAACTCACATTTCTCTGCCTTCATATATAACTGGTTCTGTAATAGGCGAAGCAGGACTGAGCGGACGTGTTGTATATGGGTTGTGGGGTCTTCTGAATAGATCAGAATGTCATCAAGATAAACAAAGACAAACCTTCCAATCATGTCCCTTAGGACCTCAGTTACGAGGTTTTGGAATACGGCTGGGGCATTTGTGAGCCTGAATGGCATAACCAGGTACTCATAATGACCCGTAGGAGTGTTCACTGCATGAAAAGTGTGATTTTCATCACTATGCGGCACTGTAGATTGTCGTGGAAGTTCAGGTTAACGGCTGTTCACGGTAATTTGCAGGCAACACCGAAAACTGCCATGAATTGTCAGAAACTGACGTGGGCCTTGCTTGGCAGTTGTCCCCCCATGACCCCCCTCCTCCTAATTCTAGGGGAGGCTTTAACATGTAAATGAAAATGCTGTGAGCTATACAAATGCAACTCAGGGTTGCAGGGGGAGTTTTACCCCAAGTGACATTTTTCTAAAAGGTAAGAAAATCTCTGGTACAAATAGATCAGGCTCAGTATAGCCAAATTATAGACTCTTACACTTTATCTCCAGTTCCTGTGTTTGGATTTTGCTGGTACGTGATCAATGGCTGGACGACGTCTCGCGTGTCTAATTCCGAACAGTTGGTGGTGGTAATGCACCAAGTTGGTATGCCAACTGCCATTAAATTTAAGGAAGAAGAAGAAGACGTCTCGCGTTCAACTCGCCTTCAACTCCTCTTGGACGCGATCCACAACTTTCAGCCAGTCCGCAGACTGACGAGAAGAAACTGCTGATTGCTATCAGTGGACTGTCTCGTCAGCTTAATCAACATACTGCCGATATGAATGAGCGGTTCACTCAACTGCAGAATTCGGTAAACTCCAGGTTGCTCGCCATAGAGGACAAGTTGGCAGCTCTGCAGTCGAACAACTGTGCGGGAGAGACTAACACCAAGAAGTCATTTACAGGAAGCAGTACGCCGTCTTCACAACTTGGAGACAAATTGCAGGCGCTATGAACCGGAGCAAGGGTAAGATTTAAAGAATATGCTTTCATTCTGCGGAAAAAGGAAATAGATACGTATAGATACCATAGGATAGATACCGATCATAACTGTACATTTTGTTTTCACAGACTAATCTTGCCTCATAATAAGGCGGTGACCTACTATTTGCTCGGAGCAATATCTGCAAGTACAGATTTACACGATGTTGATAAATACGACATTGTGTTAAGTAACTTGTTTTTACTGTTTCTCCTTCCTTGTTTAATGTTTCTGTGACTTGCGTTTGATTTTTAATCATACCACTCTCATTTAATTGTTTTCCAGCCGCCTGTAAGACCTATTATGAGACGGTAACCAGGAGCTTTAAATATACCCAGCCAGAAAACTCATTGCGGGCGGAAGCTGCGAAGAGTTCAGCTCGGAGTCGAGCGAGAAGAAAGAGGGTAACTTTATTTGGTGACTATTTTTCAGGTGCATTGATAGATACTGTGCATCCCATCGCACAGTACTGATTCATTGTTTTTTTACAGCTGCTGGAATCGAGACAGAGTGTGCTAGCGGATGACGAGGTGGAACTCTGGAAGTCCACCACCGTAGACCTCATGTCTGACGAAGAAGATGGCGTTGTTGGCGGGGTCTCTGGATGGATTGTACGGCCGCCGTCATTTCGTAGGCCGGATCTCTCTGAACTCTGTGTGAAGCTGCAGTCCCGGTTAGAGGCGACGCTTAAGTACAGAGCCACGCACAGTAGGCGTCTGCACAATGGACCTGCCTCGGAAAGAACGCCGCCAGTTACCTACAACCCTGAGGAGGCAAACGGACAGTTCACGGAGTTGTAGTTTTTGGATAATCCTCTACCCATGTGTGGGCAGATCCTCGCGTTGTATATAGTTGTGTTTGTTTTAATAAAGCTCTTTCTTAGCATAAACATCTTCCTGGCAAATGTTCATTTCTTCTATAAATTCATTCATGTCCTTGATGGTAGCCTAATAATAGTGTAGTAGCCTACATAGGATAACATGAATATACTGCATAATATGAATATATATATATATATATATATATATATATATATATATATATATATATATATATATATATATTATTGTTATTGGGGATCTACCAATCACGAGTGATTTTACTTGTTTGAAAGTTGTGGTTTCATCCAATACTGAGTAAGGAAATTCAAGCCAGGCCTGGCCAGCCGCGGTTTTGCTGCATTCATATGCTAATTAGGATCATTAGCACTCTGAAAGCTCTCCACATACGTCATTGTCCGGTTCCGACAATTCATGGCACTGACAAACGGCGACAAGCGCGGGTTGCAAATTGTCGTCAACTACCGAAAATGAGGGAGATCTCCGGTCGTTTACGGGGACGAAAATCACACTTTTCATGCAGTGGTTAAAAGCCCTCTTCCATTCATCCCCCTCCCTAATGCGGACCAAGTGGTAGGCGTTTCTGAGGTCCAACTTAGTGAACAATTTAGCCCCCCTGACCTGATCAAACGCTGTTCATCAGGGGAATAGGGTATCGGTTCTTCACCGAGATGTCATTCAGTCCCCGGTAGTCAATGCAGGGGCGGAGTGAGCCGTCCTTCTTCCCCACAAAGAAAAACCCTGCGCCAGAATCAAAAATGCTGGAAAGTACTCAGTGGCTGGCTTAAGATGATCTGGCACTGGTAGCTGATCTGAACTGGGTATATATGCATGTGTAAACAGGTGAGACCAGTGAAGGTTGATTGCAAGCAGGGTGGAGTTGAGCAGGTGTGGAAAGTTGAGGATCAGCCCAGCACCAGTGCCGAGATCGTCACATATTGTAAATAATCATGTCTTGCTCTTAACCGGAAATAACTCTGTACATTCAAAAAGAATTTGCTGCTGAATCAAAAATGTTACCAAGCATTGAGTATTTTTAAATGTAAACCTAAATTTTTAAATGTTAGTGTTATGATAACCCTAATCTTAACTGATTAACAAATTTTAACTTTGTTTCATGTTTACACAGTAACTGTGAAAGAATAAAAAAATGTTAAACCAAATATTTTTGTTCATCTTCCAGATGTTTCCAGATGTTTCTTGATCAACTTCTTCAACGGAAAAAAAGAAAGAATCTTTTCACACCTTTACTGTAAACAACTATACCAGTTTCTCTTCTTGTTACCTCTGGAGGAAGTAAACGCTAAGAGAGTGCTGACACAATAGGTGTTACCATTAGACTGTGTAGGTGTAAAAAAAAAATAGCTGTAATCTCCACCGGCTGCTGCCTCCTTCTATCCATAAAACAATACTGAACCATAACAAAACACTTATCCCACACAAAAATGTACATGCACCCTAACAGTATAATTTGCCCACTCTCTTTGATTACTCCTGAAGATGGGCACATATCTCAGAGTAGGGAAAAAAAAAACCTTTATCCTCCCATGCTGGCTGTAAAATTGTGGGTTCATTTTATCACCCCCGGAATAAATAAACTCCTCCATCGAAATTTTATTTTTTGTAAAGCCTAGAGTATAAATATTCAAACCACAGCTTCTTTTTCTACAGTTGGATACATCTTCTGTTCATGAATGGTTCTTTTATCACAGTCCACAGAGGGACCTTGAGAGATGAAGGGGGCTATTAAGAAAATAAATAAGAGGCTGTTCAGACACTTAGCTTGATCAAGACCAAGCATTAAATAATTACTGTAATTCACTTAGGTTTCTTTTAAGCTGTGTAACGATTTTCCCTATTTCCCTCCTGCATAAAATTGATCCGAAAAGGAGGACTAAACAAAAGACCTCTACATTAATTGGGATTCTGTCCTCCAAAAAAGTAGTGCATCTGTCTCAGTGCTGACTCGGGAAAGCTTTTAGAGAAATGTAGATAGGATAGTGCAAATGAAAAAAAAAATCTGAAAATCCTGCTACAACCTTTGCATCAGGCAGAAATGTTGTAAAGGAATTGAAGGTGACTGGTACATTGAGAGAACCAAAGCCACCGAATGAATTGGAATATCACCTTGTCCTTCTCTTCTTAGAGTGACAGAAAGAGAATAGAGAGAAACAGCGAGAAGGAAAAAAGTTTGAAGTAACACATTTCTCTCTGTGTTCAGTGTGCGTCTGCATCAATGCTGAGGTCAGTGAGCTGTAAAATAGACCGAATGAGGGGGAGACATGAAAGAAATAAAAAAAGAAAATCACTTAAAGTAGCCATACCCGAGGTGGACATCAGCGAACCAGACACAAAGTTAATCTTGACAGTTTTGGGCGGGCAAGTTTAGGGGCCAAATCCTCTCGAAATCAAATAACATTATCCTTGTAACATAGCTGGCTATCGGGGTCTGTCTTCCAGAGTAAAACGAGTGTCCAGAGGCAGAGACAGAGCCATGAAGTGAACAGTAATCTCAGTGCTGTTCTGCACCCATTCCCTCCCATCTCCTACTCCTGGTGGTGATGCTTCAAAGAACCTGTGTTCCCTTTGAAGTGGAAGGGCAGTCCGCTTGGGGAGGAAGGTTTGCTTCGTTCCATAGGCTAATGAATCAAATTCTTCGCCTAATTATCCCTCCGTACAGAGGGAAATTGCAAAAACATCTCTATTCATCTTGCTTTTCTTTTGCCTTCAGTGGAAGCAAATGTGAACACTGAGATTCCGCAGGTGTTTGACTTCAATCCATAAAAGCAATTTTAGAGTCCACTCTATTAATGTGCAGAGGAGGAAGAAAACCCACAGAAGGCATTAACCCTACACCAAGAAAACAGCACAGACAGAGCTGACTCACAGTCACAAAACCACAACTGATTTTCACTGATTCTTATGAGAAAACAATTTAAAAGCCAATGTTCTTGGAGTACAAGATAACTTCATGGAATGACAGAGCTGCCTTTTGTGGGAGCTAATGCTACACATACTAATAGAGCAATTAGAACAATAGTTTCCAGATGAGCTTTGATTAATACAGTAAATATACATTTACTAAAGGAAATTCTAGTTTTAAAGACAGAAGACTGTTGTTTGCCCTTCGTTAATAGCAATCAGCATCATTAAAATCAAGGAACAAGTTTAAAGCATATGTACAGTGGAACATGGTACATGGAACATGGCATCATGTTACTGGGATGCTTTTCTTCAAAAGGGACAGGGGAAATTACTTTACAGTCAGAACTAACATTAGATGGTTTAGATCAAGGAAAAACTATATATAAGAATGGTCCTAACAAAATCTCGATTTTGGTTTGGCGAAAATAGGTCTCTGTGCCAGTTCAAACTTTATGCTTAATTAAAGGTACATTTACATGTTATTTTAAAGCACCCAGCATATGATGAACAATACAATTATTTTACTTTTTCTTTTAATTCAAGTAACCTATTCACTTATCACCCCCACCTGATAAATAGGTTTAAACATTTTAAAAGAATTATGTTTCATTGCAAAAACCTCCAGCGTCACACAAACAGGGAGTCTCTGTTTGTCTGACGCTCTCCACTCAGCTGTAAGTTGTTCTTTTTTTAAATATATTTTTTAGATGTTGTGTGTTCTTTGTTTCTTTGACAGGGGTGGGGGGTTCTTGTACATATTAGTGAGGTGAGCCTTTTTTGGAAAACTTTGTTTTGTTTTTTATTGTATTTGAATTTGGAGACCATGTGAGCAGCAATGTTCACATTGTTTACATGAAAGATCAGCTGTTTGCTAGCAGTGAGTAACAATGCTGTGCTGCTTCCTACTGAGTGAACCTATGTTCCCTATGAAGCGAGCAGGAACAGTTTCAACATTGGACGTCACAATCAGAGGAGAAGGTAAGGAACTGTCATCCCGTCTGTTATCGTGGAAAATGTGAGATCCCATTCCAACAACATGGATAAATTGGTGGCCTTAATCCGGCATCTATGGGGTTATTGAGAGAACAGCCTTGTTATGCTAACTTGGACATTGCTAACCACATTAACTCTGGACAAACATGGAGAACCCAGAGGGTGGGGTTACTCATTTTAATGTGATAAGGGTGTACCTCCAACTCCTGCCAATGCTGCAGAAGCCTGCTATGTCCTACGTACTGTTATAAACAGTCTTCGATCTCGGCAGATTTTAATCATTTATAACTGTTCTTCACTCTCCCTACTCTCACCCAGTATGTTACTTGCTGCACCAGAAACATTAAAATGCTGGACTTATTGTATGCCAACACCAAAGAGACATATAGTTCCTCCCTTCTCCTTCCTCTGGGGGGCTTAGATCCTGGTTCATCTCCAGCCAGGGCCGGAGTGGGACTCATTTTTAGCCCTGGAGTTTCATGCCTCAGACCGGCCCACTTAAGATAACGAACTATTATTATTAAAAAAATATGTTGATATATTTCATCCTATTCCCTTTCACCTTTGGGCTTTGTGTATTTAGTATCTTGCATTTTAATGATAAACATAATATATAACGTGTCACTGATATAGTTTGGGGATAGAAAGCAGTTATTTTAGAACTGATACTTATTTGTTCACACTCTGCTACAACAGCTCACCTGTTTCTTCCATACTAACAGGAGCAATCCCCTCATCACTACTGGCTCAGCTTCTGACAATAAATCACATTCTGAAGTAGGGCTGGGCCTTTATTGTATTGTTTTATCGTTATCTTGAAAAATTCTCTATTGCGATAAGAATTTGGATTTATCTTGACAACGATAAAATCCAACTAGTGGTCTCTGAAAACCTTCCAAAACTGCCAATATTGTCAGGATTGTTATTTTTGCTAGTTTTCCACTGTTGGTTTATTGAGAGCATCAATAAATATAAATACATTAAAAAATATGATTAAATGCAGTTACCGTGTGCAGTTTGCTAATAAGAAAATCACACTTCTTTATGTAACTTGAGGCCTAATGAAACATATTTTGATTTTTTTTATATATATAAAATTTTTAGTGCAATAATTAACATAGTCACAGCCACAGTTTCCTGAAAAATACTGCAAGAAGCTATAAATACCCTCATCATCACTCTTATCATTATCACAAGATTACCACAATATATTGTGATAAAATGTAAAGCCCATATTGCTCAACCCTATTTTTAAAATGTTCATAAATCTCAGGTCAAATGAAATCACCCTTTGTTTCAAAGCCATCTGATAAACAGGTCAATTTCATGCTTGTAGAGATGAATCATCTAACATCACTGGGTACTGTTCATACAGAACAGCACCATACTCTTCATTATATCAATACCATCCATCCATCCATCCATCCATCCATCCATTTTCCAACACGCTTATCCCCATTGTGGTCGCAAGGGGTGCTGGTGCCTATCTCCAGCTGTCAATGGGCGAGAGGCGGGGTACTATATTAATACTAATATTTACTTAATGAGTAATCCTACCTGTCCACTCAGGACTTGTGAGCTCATTGCTGGTACTTGGTGCTGTATCTTACTTCTGACTCTGTGTGTCATGTTTGCCTTGAGATGTCGGGCCCACATGCAGAAAACACACTCGGTTACCCAGGTCAGAATTCAAGGGTTTTATTTTTAGCACGGGAGCACACGGAGCGCAGCGCTAGTCTGCGGGACGGGGAACGATGACGGCTCGAACTACCCCGGGACCAAGGGACCGGACCAGTCTAGGAGGTAAGGGGAATGTGATTAGCAGTGGTAAAGAATGGGAGATAAGGCTAAAAACGTAAGCTTACCACGAGGATTGGGTAACCGAGCGGGGAGACGGTAAGGAGGACTCAGCTGGGTTGTCTTGAGCAGGCGTTCGGGTCGACGGAGAGCGGGGCGAAGGGGTCCGAGCAGCTCCGAGGAAGTCCAGGGATCCAGAGCAGCGAGAGGAACCGGAGAGAGGGTTGGTGTGACTCGCGTCCAGAGCAGAGGTACGTCTGATCGAGTCGGAGAACTCAAGAGTCACGCTGGGTTCACGCAGACACAGGGAAACCTTGAGAGAGCAAACGAAGAATTAGTCTCTTAAACACTAGAGCTGGCTAGAGGTCGAGGCTGTTACGCATACCGCAACGAAAACACTCTGGCGTCCTCTCGCTGTTCGGACGCAGTTCTTGTAGGACGCTCAGATGCTGCCGAATGAGCCACAGGTGTGCGCACTCCGCCCACCGTCCAACCACGAACACCTGTGGAGAAGCAGAGGTAACGGAGCTGGCAGCAAGCTGCACAGCCCTGCCAGCTGAGTCCTGACACCACCCCCCCCTCAAGGGTTGCCACCTGGCGGCCCAGAGGAGGAAGAGGAGGGACGAGAGGAGAGGAATGCATCAATGAGAGACTGGTCAGGAATGGAGGAACCAGCGAGCCAAGACCGCTCCTCAGGACCGCAACCTACCCAGTCGACGAGGTACTGGAACCCCTTACCTCGCCGACGGGAGGCCACAATCTGCTGAACCTGACGGTCCTGGGCGGGTGGTGGGGGTTCGGCCGGAGGGCACAAGGAACTAGTGAGAACAGGCTTGATTTGTGAGAGGTGGAACGTGGGATGAACCCGGGAGTGGGACGGGAGACGAAGGCGAACAGTCGTAGGGCTGACTATGGAGGTGATCTCGAAGGGGCCGGCGAAGCGTGGAGACAATTTCCTGGAGGCTGCTCGGGAGGGTAGGTCTCGTGTGGAGAGCCAAACTCGCTGACCGGGATGGTAACTGGGAGCTGGGGTGCGTCTTCGATCAGCGAATCGGCGGTTCTGTTCTGCAGTGTTCTTGAGAGCCTGAATAGTCTGAGTCCAGTAATGCCTGCACTGGGTGATGTGGTCCTTTACTGAGGGAACTGTTACTTGTGGGTTGTCATCAGGAAGCAGAGGGGGCTGATAGCCTAGAGAGATCTCGAAGGGGGACAGACCGGTAGCTGTGGAGACGTGACTATTGTGAGCGTATTCGACCCAGGGGAGAAACTTATTCCATTCTGAAGGGTTCTGAGAGGTTAGGCAACGGAGGGCGGTCTCCAGCTCCTGGTTCATCCGCTCTGTCTGACCGTTGGTCTGTGGGTGATAGCCGGAGGTTAGAGTGTACCGGGCCCCAAGGGCCACGGCAAACTCCTTCCAAACCCTGGAGATGAACTGGGGACCACGGTCAGACAGGATCTCCCGGGGGATGCCGTGGAGGCGGAACACGTGTCGAACCAGGAGCTGGGCCGTGAGAAAGGCGGAGGGGAGCTTACGGAGTGCGATGAGGTGACAGGCCTTAGAAAAACGGTCAACAACTGTGAGGATGGTTGTCATGGGACGAGGGAAGTCCGGTGACGAAGTCCAAGGCGATGTGGGACCAGGGACGATCGGGGACGGGTAGCGGCTGTAGGAGGCCTGCAGGTGGTCTGTTTGACGGCTTGTTCTGAGCACACACGGGACAGGAGAGAACAAAAGCCTTCACATCTTGGGACAAGGTGGGCCACCAGAAATGGCGGGAGATGAGGGTGCGGGTTCGGTAGACGCCAGGATGGGCAGAGAATCTTTCAGAGTGCGCCCACTGGAGCACACGGGAACGAACTGAGGCTGGGACATAGTTCCGGCCAGGTGGTCCAGTACCTGGGTCAGGGTCTGACTGCAGGGCCTGAGCAATCAAGTCCTGAATCTCCCACTGGAGGGCTCCAAAAACACAGGATGAAGGGAGAATGGTGGCTGGTCTCTCCTCAGAATCAGGGGGGGGAGTAAAGGCGGGACAGAGCATCAGGCTTCTGGTTCTTAGACCCGGGGCGAAACATGATGGACAAATTAAAACGAGAGAAGAAAAGGGACCAGCGGGCCTGTCTGGGATTCAACCTCTTCGCTGTCTGGATATAGGCCAAGTTCTTGTGATCAGTCCAGATAAGGACGGGCTGCTCGGACCCCTCAAGCCAGTGTCGCCACTCCTCCAGGGCGAGCTTGATGGCGAGCAGCTCTCTATCCCCCACATCGTAATTGCGTTCGGCCGGGGTCAGGCGCCGGGAAAAAAAGGCGCAGGGGTGAAGCTTCTGGTCCGACTGTGAGTTCTGGGAGAGAATTGCTCCGACTCCTGTATCGGAAGCATCAATCTCCACCACAAACTGTCTACTGGGGTCAGGGTGAATGAGGATGGGCGCCTGGGAGAATCTCTTCTTGAGGTCGATGAACGCAGAGTTTGCTTTGGGGCTCCACGAGAAAGAGGACTTGGTAGATGTGAGTGCGTGGAGAGGAGCGGCGATCTGGCTGTATCCCCTAATGAACCTTCGATAGAAATTGGCAAAGCCAAGGAAACGTTGCAGTTGTTTCCTGGTTTCGGGAACCGGCCAGTCGAGAACCGCCTTAATCTTCTCCGGGTCTGAACGAACCTGTCCTCCCTCTAGGATGAGCCCGAGAAATGACACTGAGGACTTGTGGAACTCACATTTCTCCGCTTTCACAAATAGCTTGTTCTCTAACAGGCGTTGGAGGACCTGTTGAACATGGTCTTGATGCTCTGAGTGATTGCGGGAGTATATGAGGATGTCATCCAGATAAACGAAGACAAATACGTTAAGGAAGTCACAAAGGACATCATTGACCAGAGCCTGGAACACAGCTGGGGCATTGCATAGGCCAAAAGGCATAACCCGGTACTCGAAATGTCCCAGGGGGGTCTTGAAGGCTGTTTTCCACTCGTCCCCCCGACGGATCCGCACCAAGTGGTAAGCATTACGGAGATCTAGTTTGGTAAAGACCTTAGCTGACTGGACTGGTTCTAGGACGGAGGAGAGTAGTGGAAGGGGGTACTTGTTTTTAACAGTTATCGCGTTCAAACCCCGATAATCGATACACGGACGCAGTGAACCGTCCTTCTTGGACACGAAGAAAAAGCCTGCCCCTACCGGGGAGGACGAGGCTCGAATTAGACCTGCCGCTAAAGACTCCTTTATGTACTTCTCAAGGGCCTGACGCTCAGCCATAGAAATATTATAAAGGCGGCTAACCGGCAACGGGGCACCAGGCAGAAGATCGATAGCACAGTCATACGGCCTGTGCGGCGGCAAGGAACAGGCTTGGGTCTTGCAAAAAACTTGTCTTAGATCATGGTAGCACTCGGGTACTAACTTCATTAAATCTGGATCTACCTGGACGGAAGACGGCGAAACGGTCTGACAGGGAGGAACTGCAGATTGTAAACAGGCAGCATGGCAACTAGAGGACCAGGACTCTACCCGACGGTCCACCCAGTTTATGTGCGGGTTATGCCGCTGCAACCAAGGGACACCTAGCACTAAGGAGGCATGTCTCACTGGGAAAACTAGAAACGCTAACCGTTCTCTGTGATTACCGGAAACTACTAACTCAAGTGGTTTAGTGCTATGAGTAATGCTAGGGAGGACCCCGCCATCCAGGGCAGAGACGTGAAGGGAAGAACTCAGCGGGACCGTCTCGAGTCCGGTCCGACGGACGAAAGCACTATCGATTAAATTAAAATCAAAACCGGAATCCACTAGAGCTGATAACGAAAAGGAATCACGAGAGGTTACTACAGTCGCTTTTAAACAAAGTCGCAGAGGGGAAGAAGGCGTTAACTGAGGCTGGTCCGTCGGCTCCTCCGCTACAGCCGGCGGACCTGGTCTTTTGGCCGCTCTGGGCATTCCCTAATAAAATGAGCAGGGGAGGCGTAGTACAAACATAGCCTAGAGGACATTCGCTGCTCCCTCTGCTCAGGAGTCAACCGCACACGACCCAATTGCATGGGTTCAGGTGGCAGGGAACGAGGTTCCGCTGGACTAGGTGGTCTCCGCTCGGGAGGTTGAGGGCGGAAAACGAGAGGCCCAAGGGGGCGACTCTTAGAGCGGGAGCGGAGGCGATTATCTAACCGGATGGCCAATGCAATAAACTCGTTAAGAGTAGCGGGTTCCTCCTGACGTGCTAGCTCATCCTTAAGAGAATCATCTAACGCCTGAAAAATACAGTTTTTAAAGCGCGCTGCTCCCAGCCAGCCGCAGCGGCCACTGTACGGAACTCAACAGCGAAATCAGCAAGGCGTCTTCCCCGCTGCCGGAGAGCTAAAAGCCGCCTGGAATCCTGCACCTGATCTACTTCAGCTGCAAAGACCATCTTAAATTCAGATAGAAACTCGTTAAAAGTACAGCCAAACTGCTGGCAATTTGGGAACCGGGCCTCTGCCCACCTGAGAGCGCGGCCCGTGAGTAAACGTAAAATAAAGGAAATCTTAGCCTCATCTAAAGCAAACAAACGAGGGGACCGATTAAAAACTAAGGAGCATTGAAAAAGAAACCCCCCACAGTCACTACTGTCTCCGGAGAATTTCTCCGGAGCGGGGGAGGAAGTCTCGGGACCGGATGGTGACGTCACCGAAGGCGGAGCTGGGTCGGAAGCGGAACTAGGAGGGGCCGAGGCTGCGGGCTGCTGGCTAGCACTTAGCATTACAGTTAGCTGGTTGATTTGACCGGCTAGGCTCTGCAAATGGCCTTGTAGGCCTAAAACCGTGGACTCTAAGCCCCGAATCTGATCCTGTTGGGCCGCTAACGCCCCACCAAGTGTGTCTGCTGGGTCGCTTTGGTGGCCAGAGTGTTCTTCTGTCATGTTTGCCTTGAGATGTCGGGCCCACATGCAGAAAACACACTCGGTTACCCAGGTCAGAATTCAAGGGTTTTATTTTTAGCACGGGAGCACACGGAGCGCAGCACTAGTCTGCGGGACGGGGAACGATGACGGCTCGAACTACCCCGGGACCAAGGGACCGGACCAGTCTAGGAGGTAAGGGGAATGTGATTAGCAGTGGTAAAGAATGGGAGATAAGGCTAAAAACGTAAGCTTACCACGAGGATTGGGTAACCGAGCGGGGAGACGGTAAGGAGGACTCAGCTGGGTTGTCTTGAGCAGGCGTTCGGGTCGACGGAGAGCGGGGCGAAGGGGTCCGAGCAGCTCCGAGGAAGTCCAGGGATCCAGAGCAGCGAGAGGAACCGGAGAGAGGGTTGGTGTGACTCGCGTCCAGAGCAGAGGTACGTCTGATCGAGTCGGAGAACTCAAGAGTCACGCTGGGTTCACGCAGACACAGGGAAACCTTGAGAGAGCAAATGAAGAATTAGTCTCTTAGACACTAGAGCTGGCTAGAGGTCGAGGCTGTCACGCATACCGCAACGAAAACACTCTGGCGTCTTCTCGCTGTTCGGACGCAGTTCTTGTAGGACGCTCAGATGCTGCCGAATGAGCCACAAGTGTGCGCACTCCGCCCACCGTCCAACCACGAACACCTGTGGAGAAGCAGAGGTAACGGAGCTGGCAGCAAGCTGCACAGCCCTGCCAGCTGAGTCCTGACACTGTGGGGCTGCAAGATAAAAAATCCCAGTTATGTGGCGTTGCATCATACTACTATTTAAACTGTATGTTACATTATGACACAACATTACAAAATTCAGAGACTTGGTAATTAACTTGTAGGGTAGTTTGTAGGCAATGTTCAACATCTTTCCTCATTTCACGTTTCAAACCGTGAGCTCTTTTACTGAAAAAGCTGCCAATTTTTGCCCGTTTAGCATCATCTGTTTTCAGAGCTTTCTTCTTTAAGTCTAGCTTTCTTCGCTGCGCCGCCCTGCTCTTTCTCCATCTTTCAAGCACCATTGACCGACAGCACTGACGTTACGTCAGGGTGCACAAAAAAAAAATAGATAAAAGGAGCTGCCAGTGGAGGTGGAGGCAGCCCAGGAATATAGGTAGCTGTGCAGCAATGTGATCCACTCTACAGTGTAATGACTGAACTGCGGACAAAACAACAAATAAAAGAACAGAACAACAGCCCTTGCGGCCCAAATATCAGACCGGCCCACAGGGAATTGCCCCAGTCCTCCCAATTAGCCACTCTGGGCCTGTCTCCAGCCTGTGTATAAACCCATTGTACATAAAAGAAACAGCTGTGAGATGCACAGTGGTGTGATCGTCTGATAAGACTGAAGACGTTCTAAGAGACTGTTTTAGCTTCACAATGTTGGAAAAGCTGTCTTGCTCAATGCTGGGGAAACCATGGAGCTGAATGTGGCTTTCCGCAGGTGCATAACAACCACACTGACACCCATGGCCTTGAGATAGAGGACTCTTAAAAGTACCTGGGTGTTCCCCTGAACAATAAAATTTGCTGTAGTCACAACACTATCTTTCACAAGAAGTGTCAGAGCAAACTCTACCTGCTAAAGAGACTGAAACCTTTTGGAGAGCAGGTTGAGCTCCTTGGGAACCTTTTTAGAATCTGTGGTGGCAGCAGCCATCTTCTATGGTGTAGTTTGTTGGAACAGCAGCTTATCTAAAGATCATCATGGATCATCAGGAAGTCCGGTGGTGTACTAGGATGCCACCTCGACCAAGTGCAGGGGGTGGGAGACAGAAGCACTCAAAAGCACACCAAAAATAACATCAATAGCCTTTGATGGGGTTTTTTATGTTTTTTTGCACATTTTGAAGTAATATATTAGAAAAGGTTGATGGAAATGGTGAAGTTCAAAATAACTTCCTCCATTTAGCAAAAAACGTTCACATTTGCTTGAGGTGGAAAAAGCGCTCCGTGCACCAATCAGCGAGGAGATGGCATCACACAAGCAAACTTCTAGATGACCATTTAGGCAACTAAAATGATCATACAGAAAATATTGAGCATTTTTCTTCTGGATAAATTTCACATACACAAGTGCACTCTCACAAACACTCACAGGTGCTGGGTTCCAGGTATTAAGTGTTCACTTCTATACAGAAAGCCCGTAATTTTTATTTTTTTTACTTTCTTTTCTCAGGTATCACATTATACATGTCAGTTTAAATAATAATACATATGATTTAGCAATGGTATCAAGGTGTTACTCTATTGTATCTGTTACACTATGTCCGTTGGTTGTGCTGTTCTTTTTACATCTCTCTTTCCAGGTGATGAAGCAGACGGAAGACGTTTTATCATTCTTTCCCTTTTATCTCTTCTTTCTTTCACCTCTTCTCTTTATTCCTCCCTGCAGGAATCACAATAAAACTATTTACATGCATAAATCAAGCGGAGCACTATGGCGAAAGCTGATTGCTCCACTTGTGAAAGTAAAATCTGTCGAGCTCTATTTGGCATTAAGACATCAATTCTTATTGCCACATTGCTAGACAGGACACTGGGAAAAAAAAAAGTAATGAACGTCTATGTTCCCTGTGTGTATGTTTTAAGTATTCAGATAGAAAGATATAGATGGAGCTTACATATACTTGTAAAGAATTAGTGATGGGTTGATGAGGCGTCATGAAACGTTTCAACACATTACCAAGCTGTGTTGATACTGTGTCGATACTGTGTCACTGAATACTGACACCTGCTGGACATTAAAAATCCCTACAGGTAACCTAGTTGACAGAGTTAACCGACACTGATTTGAGGACCTATTATATACACTAATATGATGTAATTCATTGTAATATTATTAAAACATCTTTGATATTTTAGATACAGTCAATAAATAATGAGAACCTGTATCATAATGTAATAGCCTCTAATTAAACATGTCAATGAAGATGCTTGTTCAAATATTTTTTTTTTTTACAAATTTTTATTCAAAAAAATAAGTTGTTGCAACGTTTTGCACAAAAATTTTAAGGCCAGGCGGAAGAGGTTTGGATAAACACTCTTGTGGTTTTTCCAATATACAAGAGGATCCTGGGACCTCGGAGTATTGCCCTCTGCCATGTATCTTTGCACCTCATGGATGGCATCAGCTGTGGCACTTTTGGTCTGCCTCCCCACTTCAAGATCAAAATGTTCCCAAAGGTCATCTAAAAAAAAAAAAAAAGGCATTTTAGTACACGATTTACAAACAACAAAAAAATAATGCTCAATATCATGCCTGAAGTGGGGGCGGACAGCCGTTGTGAAGATGTTCCCGGCTGGGGCTCATTTGTGCTTCCAGTTATTGAGGCACATTCTGTCCGCAGTCTGCTGAGGGCCTCATTTCACTTGGAGGAACTGTGGAACCCAAGTGATTTAAATCTGGGGTCTAGAAGTGTCGCCAGGGTCAACACACCTAATGACTCCAGGTTGGAAGCAGTGTCTGTAACTCGACGTTTCAGGTGTTCATGTAGGTGTCGTGCTGTGTCAGTGTGCAAGGTTGAAGCATTACGCTCAAGTGCCATATAGAGCATTTTCATCATTGGGATGACCTTTGATCCTGACACTCGCCTCTCTGCAGACAACTCCACTGTAACTTGATGGAAAGGAGCAAGCACAAGTAGTGTTTCTCCTATGATTGTAAACTCATCAGCTGTAAGTGGAGTCAAATCTGTTTTTAGAGAGGCCAGAGATACCCACACTGCTTCCTTCTCATCATTCAGCCTTGACAGCATTTCATATGTGCTGTTCCAGCGTGTTGGCACCTCATTGATAAGTTTCAGGGTTGGTCGCCCCATCTGTTGCTGCACTTGAAAAAGCTTCTCCTTGGCTGTAGTGCTTGATCTAAAGTATGTCACAATGTGCCTGGCTTTGTGTCTGATGGATGTAAGAGTGGGGATCTGATCACATGATTTTCTAACTAATAAATTGAGACTATGTGCAATGCAAATTAAGTGCCGAATTTGGAGCCGTCTAGTGCATGCAATCATGTTTGGTGCTGCGTCGGTCACAAGACACTTTACTTTATTTGTTATGTTATATTTAGTTATATTTATATATATATATATATATATATATATATATATATGAGAGAGAGAGAGAGACAGAGAAAGAAAGAGAGAAATATATATATGTGTTATGAATATTCGTCACAGTTTGCAAATCTATCTTAGTCCTGGAGTAATAGGGCCGGGTTAGATTCTAGATTCTTATTTTTATTTTATAAAGTCAGGAGAATGAAGCTAAAGGGATACAAAAATAAACTTGTAATATTACAAAAATAAAAATATTATGACTATAAAGAATATTGAGAGATTAAAGTCCCTCTGATACTGTTTAAGTGCTTAGTCAAACAGCAGATTTGCCACATTCAACATGGCGGACATTCTGACGCATCTACAGCATAGGCAGAACCCGCCCAACGAGGCGTCTACGTATATAATGTCTATGGCTGTAGCAAGGTAAAGATGTCACACATCTTGTTTTGGCCAACAGACAGTGCTCAAGCTCCACCTAGTGGTGAAATACTGCTTATTGCCCCTTTAGACTGGGGTGGGTTCGGGGCTTGGGTTCGTGGGGTGTGCTGCCCTTGGGTGGGTGTCCTGGCAGGTTCTTGGGGAATTGGGTCCTATGGAGTATGTTGCTTGGGGTTTGGGCTGGTGCATGCCAGGGTGTCTGGCCTTACCCAGGGCCTATGATATGCTGGCGGGTCTTGGGGGCTGTCAAGCTAGAGGGGAGTATGGACATTAACATCCCATGGACTCGCTAAAAGCCCTCCTCACGACTCATAACAACACACTAAGATTTTTCCTAAAATTACATCACTAAGAGCTACTTTTAGTCTTAGGAATCTTTGTGAACACAGGCACAAGCCCTTTGTGTTGTCCTGTTAGCAAATGGGGTGTATTTACAGCTGTAAAAAACAACATTGTTAAAAAAATAATCTGCTGAAATTAAAGTTTTGATTTTTGCCGTTTTAAGTGTGAGATTATGTTACTATAATAAAATACAATACACCATTACAGATTTTTTTTATGTTTCTCTGTGTCACCATTTTAGAATCTAAAAAAAAACTAATTTGCATCACACTGTACTAATTGCAACTACTTATTACATGTAGTGTGAAGAGAATTGCACATACTGACAAAATGATAATGCAGATGTCATTGCTGCATCTTCAGGCTTGGCTTCTGTTCTTGTTCATGCTCGTCAGCCTTTTTCAGATGAGCAAACTGTTTTCACTGCTAAATAGCCATCTCTAACCTAATTTGACTTTATAAACCTTAAAGCAAACAGGAAAGCCTTTCTACTAGCTGGTAAATTGGAAATGTAGTTGATAATAGGCCTAACATTTCCCTAAGGAAGTATTTACGGCGAGGAAAATGAATATAGCCAGACATTTCACTTGGTGGTCAGATGCAAATTACTCAAAAGTGGATTTTAATGTTGTTTTTGTCAACATAAGACTTGTGTTCTGCTTGATAGTAATTTTCTTTTTTAAATTCACATTTTTTTGTGAATACAAATCTCACTGAGACACTGGTCCCATTTTCAAGAGCGAGCGAACCTGTGTTGACGTCAACTAACTTGTAGCAAGACCTAAAATAAGTACTCTTGTTTTAGGTTGCAAAGTTATACCTCAATCTGCAAAGTTATACTTATATCTTGCATTAATCTATGAAAAATAAATGCTGTTTTCTCATAGATGTCACTCTTTGGACATGTTTCTAGAACTCTGGTCCTCTCACTTGCTACATGTGGTAGTTTTTTTTCTTTGTTTCTTTTTCATTTAAAACACTCAAATTAGAGCATTAGCACATAAACTTGGAATTCTATTTTTCCCTTATGAAATTACCTTTAAAAGATGTATTATGATTTTTTACAGTTTTCCTTTTAGCTGTGGTCTGACTTGTACCATGTGAACGGTATATTCTATGGTGGCTGAGAGGTGAAAACGCACTGCAGATACATAAGTGCGCTGCAAAAACAGAAAGTACTTCAAACACAAAAAAGCGGCTAACACACAAACACACAAAAGAATTGCAATGGAAAAATGCTGCAAAAGAAAAATGCTGCCATCACTGAAATTTGACACAAAATACAAACATGCTGCAAACACAAATGATTCTGACACACAAACACACAAAACACATGCAAAGGCAAAATGCTGCAAGTAGTAAAAACAACTGCAAGTTAAAAAATCTGCAAAGGAGCTCCCCAGCCCCCAGAACCAGGAAGTGAACCCAATACTCCGGTCCTAACCCCCACCCGATCCCAGCCCAGACGACTCACAAGCGCATACACCCGGAGATGGTGCCAACATGAACCGAACGGGCAAGCCAACCAGAGCTCAACTCACAAACCCGGAGGTACTGCCTCCCCCACACTCTACCCTCAATACATAAGCCCTACTCCCATATTCTAGGGGAGAGTAGAAGTTCCTGCCCCAGCCGACCCCCAGGACCCAATGCCAGCCCAGGCCCAGACTAGGTGGCCCGATCCTCCTCCAGGCCCCAACCTTCAGATGGCAATCAGAAAACAGGGGTGTGAGAAATACCCCGAGCCTTCCCCCGCCTGTTCAAATGTTGTGTTGTGCATTTAATACTGGGAGGGGCAAAAGGTGGCGCCCCGTTCTCCAAAACCTACCCAGAGAGGGAGGCACCCCTAGCCGTGCCACCAGTCTGCGGGATCAGAGGCTAGAGACAAGCGCCCCCCGGACTGTCAGGATGGCCATCAGCATGCCCTCCCAAACCACGCAGCCCCAGTGCTCTCCAGATGGAACCAGCACAAGAGCCACCATGAACCAGGACAGAGACAAGGAGCCAGACACAAAGCCATTCAAGCAACCCCTTACTACCCACCCCACACCAAAGAAAGAAAAATTATATTAAACCCCACCCAACACTAACACCACATAAAATAATAGACACCCAGGCTGGGTTCACGCCCCCCTCCCATCCCCCCACTAGCAGAATGCACTCCCTGAAGGGGAGAGCTTCTGCCATGGGATGTTAATGTTAATGTCCATACTCCCCTCTACTTTGACAATCCCCAAGACCTGGCAGCATACCATAGGCCCCAACTCCACGCAACATACTCCATAGGACCCAAGCCCCCAAGAACCTGCCAGGTCACCCTCCCAAGGGCGGCACACCCCAGGAACCCGAGCCCTGGACCCACCCCAGATGGTCATTCCCTTAGTGCCTTTAAAAGTCTCACATTTCAGTGGCTTTAAACTTACTGTCTGATTTTATTCCCTTGGCTGATTGCATAACAGTTTATATATTTCTATTGCTCTTATCTGCTTTAGCTGTTAAGCTAAAATTGGGATGTAAATCAGTAATGGCCATAGGCAAAAACAGTACTAAACAGTTCAGGTGTTGATAGAAGAGCTGAAAGGCCTTGACTGATCAAAAGATAAAAATGTAAATTAGTTAAAAGCACTGCTTTTAGTGGGAAAAAATGTGTCAGTGTTCGCCTTAATGTGATACAAATATGGGACAGAAACATTGATATTTTTATATAGAGCTATCTATTGATCGATCGATCAATAGTTTTGTTGTACAAAGAACAAAAAATAAACAAGTTCTAGATCAAATCCACCTGAGCCAAATTCTAAATGTCATAAAGCCACTTTTTTTTAACTTCAAGCCGAACGGTGTTAACATGGACATTGAAAGAAAAAAATATATAAAATAAGAGATCTTTAAAACATAAAGAAGTGATAAGTCCAACTTGAGAGTTCAATAAGCTTATTACTGTTATGGTTCCCTTCTGTAAATTTATTTCTTCTCAGAAATAAAGGCTGGGCTTCAACAAAACCATGCCACCTTAGCAACATTATCTGTGCTGGAACTTAGGGTTGTGATCATGTACTCCACTGTCTACACATCATCTACCTTATATAAATATTTGCTTAGAATTAGACAGAATTAGACAGTCAAGATATAAATTCCATGTACCAGCAGACTGATTATGTTTTTCTGTTATTCTAACAAATAATTGTTTTACTAAATAATTCTTCTATATATCTGAGTTTACCTGAATATTATAACAATAAAATAAAAATATTGTGCTTTAGTATTTATTGGAAATGAGTCATGTAGTTGTAAAGTAACAACTTTGGCCAGATGCACACTGGTAAAAATCCAATGTTTATAAAGGGAAGGAATATCATAATCATACTAGATTGATTTTTAACATGATGGAATATAGCAGTGATAGTTTGATTTTATTCCATGATGTTGCTATTACATGTTTAGACTTTAAAGTCTTAATAGGTTAATTTAGAATAAATTGACTGAAAGCACACTTGTTATTTCCCAATTCTATGCTGTTCATATCATTAAAGCTCGATTTAATAAACTTGGTGACCTGTACTTTTTGTTTAAATTTGATTTTGAGCCAACCAAGATCCTTTCCAGCTGTCTAACTTTCACAAACAAATTCTGTTTTTTGGGAAAATATATTTACTCACTTTGTTGTGGAACAACAACACAATATTTGTTGATACAAAGTCATTTTGTACAACTGATTGGTACAAAAAGGGTATATTGTTTGTAAATGACTTAATGGACAGAAATGGATCACAGATAATTTAACAAATTTGATCTAAATAGTATCTGCTCTTAATATCTGAAAAGGTGCATATGTATTCCTATTGCCCTGATCCATCTAATCCAAAGCCATCTAATGTATTTTGTCACATCCACTCTACCCAAACTGATAAGAGACTGACGCCAGAACGTATATACATGTATATAAAACCCTTTTTGTCTGTTTTCTGCCTTTTAGTAGTTGCCAAATAAAGTTGAGATTGTTACATTGACTCCTTAACAAAACATAAATAGAAATGTAGGTGTGTTGCAAATCTGTAAGCCCAGGCATAATGGCCAGTAACACACAGGGCAAGTTTATATTATATATATATATATATATATATATATATATATATATATATATATATATATATATGACTTTTCAGATGATTCAAAATACAAATAACAGTGATAAAAATTTAACTAGCAGATTAGCAGCAGAACATAAATAACAACACCTGTGTTACACTGTGACAATGAATGTCAATAACATACAAACACTGTAATAAAAATGTAATAAACTGATCTTAACACCAAATAAATAACTAGCATTTGTTACATTGTAACACTGATCTTTACCAAACAAATAACATTCAACATGTTCACCCTTTCCTCTCAATGAAAGGTCGAACATGTTGACTGATGCGGGCTTCACAGAAATGTATTACCCACAATTCATTGCACATGACGTTTTGAGCAACAAGGTGAAAATATGCCAGGTATGCAGGTTACAAAACAACCTATTTTAGTTTTGAGAATAAAAAGACATATTCTGCATTTAAAATCATACATTTTATTCAAAATTATTGAATCAATCCTGCTGGACAGGATTTTAGAGGTTATCAAATCTACAGATAACCAGTTTGGTTTTAAGGCTACGCTGGGCACAGATATGTGTATATATGCTCTAAAAGAGATTATTTATGAATATAATAAGCAGAACTCCTCAGTTTTTATGTGTTTCCTAGATGCATCAAAAGCATTTGATAGGGTAAATCACAGGAAACTATTTGAAACTATATGAAACTGACACAAAAAGGTGTACCAGAGTATATTGTTCATATTTTGAAGTATTGGTATGCTCAGCAAACACTGCAGATTAAATGGGGGGACTGTGTCTCGGCTCCTTTCAAAGTTAGCAATGGGGTGAGGCAGGGCGGGATTTTGTCCCCAGTTCTCTTTAATTTGTATCTGGACGAACTATCAACCAAGTTGAGAGCTTGTAACACTGGTTGTGTGGCTGGTAACTCTGTACTTAATCACCTGATGTATGCAGATGATTTAGTAATATTTAGTCCAAGTACTGCTGGGTTACAGCAACTACTTAACAGCTGTTCTGAGTATGGTCTGGAACACGACATTAAGTACAATCCATCTAACAGTGTGGTCATGATCTGTAGGAGTAAAGAAGATAAAGCTATTCAGTTTCCAGATTTTCAAATACTGTGCTGGGTGTTACAAACAAAATCAAGTATCTTGGGAACATCATCAAAGAAAATCTGTCAGACGATGATGATATCAGTAGACAATGTAGAATGTTGTATGCTCAAGCTAATACCCTTGCTCGTAAATTCGGTGCGTAAAGTGGAACTGTTTAATGCATATTGTACCTCTCTGTACACTGCTCACCTGTGGTCTACATATAGAAAAAACAACCTGCAAAGGCTGCAGGTGGCCTATAATGATGCTCTGCAGGTACTTTTGAAACGGCCAAGATGGACTAGTGCGAGTGACATGTTTGTCACAGCAAGAGTCAATACCTTACATGCTGTTTTACGAAAGTTAATGTATAAGTTTATCTGTAGGTTAAATGCATCTGGCAATGATATTATCTTGTCACTTACTGACACCACACATAGTGCAATCTGATACCAGTCTAAGCTGTGGAGACACTGGTATTCCTGTCTTCTTAAAGCTCCTATGTAATTGATAATGGCACTTGTATTGTGTTTTTATTATTATCTATTTATTTATTTTATTTATCTATTTATTGGACCATGAGTCAGTCTATCTATCTATCTATCTATCTATCTATCTATCTATCTATCTATCTATCTATCTATCTATCTATCTATCTATACTACCACATTAAATAAATGACTAATCATCAATTTTCATTTCTTAAAACGGATATGGTAGTTATTTTTTATTACAACAATTTAACTTTTCTTCTTTCACTGGGATGAATAAAATGACTTTCAAGCTTCAACAATGTAAAGCTGAAAATGACCATCTGTTCACTGGGCAAAGCCTCCACCAAGGCTATGACTGAGTTAACAGTTGTTAACAATTGAAACATATTTTGGGTAAGCAGAAAGCAAGACATTTCTCTTGCAGTGAAATAATAAAAATGATAGAAAGGGAGAGAAAAGAAAGAGAAACAGTGATGAGAGTGCAGAGGACGACCTTAGGGAATGGTGTGGGAACATGAAGAGGAGGCAAAAAGAGAACAATGACCGCGACAGAGCCTAGCTGGACAATTCTCAGGGACAAACGGATAAAATGCTAGATCTGTTTGGGAGACTTGTTGACCAACTTACCAAGTAAAAAGTGTTCCCTAAATAGTAAGCAGCCAGTTTAGTTATATCATATCTGCTTTGTTTAATTTGTTTGATGTATTTGTATTTTAAAATATCTGAAAGCAGAAAGTGATGTTTTGCATGTCTATTTGTTTAGTTTGTTTATCTGAATGCTGTTTTTCTGAAAAATTAAGTAACCAGTAAAGCTTCCTGTCAGCTCTGTAGATTTTTTACCCGACAGCAGCAGTTGATAAAGTTGTTAAAAACACAATGAACAAATATGACATTTATCAAATGTCTTTATTATTTCATTTACCTAAGAATGCAATATCACAACAAGGTGCTATCATTGGTTAAAGGTACACTAAATATATTTTTTAGTTATTTTAGATTTATTTTGGGTTAACAATATTATTTTCAAGTAATTTTTCATTTGTGGTAATACCCACTCTGCTCTGCCTAATATTCTCAAATCTTGGTTCCTGCACTTTATTCCCCTCAAAATGATTGCTTGTGGCAATTTTAATAATTTTTAGCAGTAAAGCAGGACCCGGGATTTTTGATGTTGCAGTTATGACACAGAGGCACAAGTCGATGACATAACCCCTGGTGTCCCAATTATCCAATTTTGCATGCTTGTAAACTGCACACTCCAACCCTTATATGCACTTCCACCTGATATGCAGTTCATAAAGGGCCAGAGGTATGAGTATTGGGACAGGGTCTATGAAAAAAAAAAAACTTGATGGGAAAATGTGTGGTCCGCACAGCAACTCTGACCTATGCGTATGCTGATTTGGAGATGGGAAATTATCAGACATAGATTGACTTCTTCATAAGCATTCAAAACTGCAGTGGTATCCATGCTTTCTTTGATTGCCTTAAAAAGTGAAACACACTCATGCGTAATGGTGTGTGGTGGATGCACTGGCACTGCTTGAAGACCTTGCAGATGGGAGAATTAGGAGGAAATCCAATTCCAGGGTTCAAATATTTCCTGGCCAAGGATGATGACTGGCCAATATGCCACTTTAGACTCTAAGCACTGCATTCTACTAGGGCGGCTACACCTTACTCTCAGTTGCTGAAAGGCTGCTCCAACCTCAGAGAACAGGAGGTGTGCTTACTGCTCACACCCATGCAGCGGGCATCCATTGGCTTTCAAAAATGGCTTTTGCAGTGTTTTTTTCCTGGTTTCCCTCCCTCTGAATGTCAGTTTGAATGCACAGCCTCAGAGGAATTTCAACACTAGCTATGTTTAGATGCAGAAAATTTCACGACTGGATTAGAATGTATTCGGATTAAATAATCGGATTGTACCATTTATGTGGGCACACAATCGATTAATCCGATCATGTGCGTGTAAATGCACTTGGCTTCATTCTGAATAACCACTCTGACATGCACAGTTATCACACTCCTCTAAAAAACAGAAGAAGAAGTACTTCTGTTTATCTAAACAACAATAAATAGCAAACAAACCAGTATTATATGAGTTTGTTTGTCTTCCGAGTACCCTGGCCGGACTTGCACGATGTTCTAATTACGGTCGAAACTTAAGTAAGCAACAACTTTTAGCTGTTTTATTTTTTCGAACAGAAAGGTTGCATCGGGAGCCCTGACAGTTTTGCATCCCGATGTATTTCCACATTGGTGATTGGCGGAAATGTTGTCCTTTCTATTGCTATTGCTTTCTATTGCTATCTCTCATAAACAATTTTCCTTTTTATAGGGCAAAACTCGTTATGCTTGCACTTAAATATCCTGCTTCATCCTCCAAAAGCCCCTCTGTTTCCTTTTTTCTGTGTTGTTTTGTTTATACTAGTCAAACGGGCAAACTTCCTTCCTGCATATTTTTTGCAGCGCCGCACTGCCTCTGTAATCGGACCTGCAACTGCATGTAACTGATGTGAGAGTACACATACATTTTTAATTATGTGGGTTCCTTGCGCCACTGCAACCGTATCTGCACTGTATTCAGTGAGCCCGGGGTTACTTCTCAATCAATCATGGCTGATTTTCTACACAAACAATTTAAATTGTATCTGGCAGCTTGTCCCTTTTGTGACTATGCTGTACAATCCCTAGAACACCGCTTTTTCATGTGTCCTGTCTCAAATAAATTTTGGAGAGACATTAAAGACTGTCAATGCAAATAGTGGATGTCCCAAATTTTTGGTGTTGACCGTGTATTACATTATTTTGATGATCTTGATAGTCAAATATCTGATGTGATGTGAGCATTGCTCTCTTGCTAAGTAGTATACAACATTGTAGGTGGAAAGACTCTGTCCCTTATTTAGATATTTTTAAAACCAATATAAACTTTTACTCCTCACTGACGTTATGGATTATGAGATAACAGAGGCGGGGGCTGCGAAGAACTCACGAAGCCAAGGACGTGTGGCATGTATATGCAATGAACTATTATCATTGGACTTGGATATCCCTGGAGCCAAGCTCTCTCGCTTATGGTGACGTGGATCCCAGAAGACAGCACGGGGGACTCTACCAATCCTGGAGCAGGTCTTTGCTCAGTTATATAAGCTGACATAACAGAGTGGGTACTCTTGGTTACGTCTCTGTTTTCTGTATTAGAGTCCAGTACTGAAGTTGTAAACATTCCTCTGCCTTTTTCGATTAAATTTGTTGAAAGTATAGTTTCTGTTTCAAGAGTCTTTTTACTACTACAGCAGTCACTGAAGTTTACAATTTGAGAACACCACTTCTTTCAGGAAAACAAACCAGGGGTGACCACAACTGGGTGTGGTCAATTTATTATCGCTGCGATATCTCTATTTCTAAGTGCCAAAAAATAACTTTGAATGTAGCAACATTTATTTTATTCTGAATAATTTCTCTATATTCTTACTTGCCTTATATTGCTGTGTTTCAGTTTTAATCTCATGATTTTTTTCCTTTGTTGCACTGTTCATTGTACCTATAAAACAAACTGTATTGCACTTTAAATGTAAAAATAAAATTAAAAGAATGAACCTGTTTTTTCTATTACACTGTAAAAGGAACAACAAAAATATGCAATGTAGGTAGCCTTTTTGTAGTGAAGCTGTTTTCTCAGTTTCCCTATTATGTATTTTTCTTAAAAGGGACAGTGTGTAACTAATTGTCTTTTAATTTGCAGAAATAAATACATATTCTGGCAAAGTCTAATAATATCACATCACGGTGTACCCACTGGGAGGCGGCATGTTGCGTCGCTATTTCTGATTTCAGTAGCTGAAAGGGGCAGAAATCACCAAATTTACAAGCGACTTTAGAAAAAGAACAAGCGGACTTGACAACAGTACCAAAAACCATTTCACACGATGACCGTAGCTATTAGCAGTAGCTTGGTACCAAATAGGATTTACATTGTAACATTTTGTCATGCCACGGCTTCTGTAGCAGTTATTATGCACTTAACTGCAAGGTCATTTGTAACTCATTTAGCGTACCACTAGATGGTGCGCCAGTGTGAAAATCTTACACACTGGCGCACCACTAGATGGTGCTGAAAGTGTGCAAGCATTTTAGTCTGAATAAGCTTAGAATAAGTGTGATGCTCTCTAAACATTTTTTTAATAAATGGACACATAATGAGGAAATGGAAGTTTGCTTTGTTTGCTCAATTCAGACCAACAAATTTACCCCTCTGAAAAACCCAATGTTTTTTGAAGAAATCGATATTGATAACTGTAACTAGCCAAATAAACCAGAATTAGTACAGAAAATAAATATTGGCCTATTTCACGAAATTGCAGCGTGCACCAGATGTATAGCAAAACTACTTCTTGATTCCAACCATGAATGTGCCAAATGTAGAGTTTTGGAGAAGAACAAAGGGGATGTAGTCAAATGAGATTTAGCGCTAATCTCATAATATTTTGCTCTGGGTTCATTTGCTTGTATTGCAAAGAGGGGCTGTGTTGTATTTAACACACATTTGATAGGATTGCTTTTTGCACCACAAGTGGTACAGCAAATGTTATCACACCACATATGGTACAGTGCTACTTTCAAACAAGCTAAATTAGCACTGGGGACAGAATTAAAGTCTCTGCTTTTCTTAAAAGGGCCATTAAAAGGAGCGTGAGATGAGTATAAATCCTTATAAAATGGCAACATTAATGTTCCTGTTTTTGACTAGTTATTCACTGCAGAGTGAGATATGACATCTTGTTAGATTGATACATATTACAAAAAAAAATTCTGATGTAACTGATTGTATTTCAGATGAGAAAAGAAACTCAGATTCCTCAAATATGCCGTATCATTCAGTCAGTCATCCTTTCTTGCTGGAATGGGAATTCAGAAATGACCTTTGGAAATCAACTGGTGTTACAATTCTCAGAAAGGTGATAATACATTATATTATATATATACACACAAGTTGTTTATACTTAATATCTATATGTGTTGTACCTTATGTCAAGACAACATAATCAACATAAACAGATTTTGTTCTGACACTATGTTTTGGACTGAAGATAATAAAAACTTGAGTTTTGCTTGTTGCAAATCAAGTTTTTTTTATCATGAGATAATGACGTGAATATTTTTTGATGGAAAAACATAGTAATTTTTATTAGGTCAGTAACAAGAACTTACATTTTTTTTTTGCCCCAACGCATTGTTACATCAAGTCAAGAAACAATACCTTGAGCTGTTCCTTGTGATGACAGTTTATTTATCCCATTTTCTAGAGATACGGAGGTGTAATGATCCCGTTTGTCTGATCCTGTCTGCTTGCTCAGCTCTGACAATCAGGTCTGAGAAGTTACACCTGCAGCAACTCTAATTATGTAGAGTTGGTGCACCAGGTGAGATCATTATATATACCTGCCTCTTCCAGTGTGTAACTGCTAGATCTTTGAAAACCCTGCTTGAGTAAATCAACCACCGATTCTTGTTTGACTACCAGTTTATGACTGGAGACGTTTTTTTTGTGAGTGAATTGTTGTCCTTTTGCTTCTCCCTTGTCGGATTCTCTTTTGACCTCAGCTTTTTGGACCTCGGACCTGCCTTATGACCAAGCCTGTCGCTTGCTCATTTCTGATTACCTCTGCTTGTATCAGCCTGTATGGTTTTTGACCCAAGCCTGGACCAAGCATTCCCTTTCTGCCTCAGCCCCTCTGTCTCCTCACACAAGGAAAGAGTTTTCCCTGCTGCTATGATCAGCTTGTCTGAAGACCTCGGCACACCTGTGCAGGACCCACATTATCCCCTGCTTCTAAAAAAGTTAGTGGCTTTCGTCTGGTACTCTCAAGCCTGCACTGAGATGTCTCTGCCCTCTAACCTGTCTCTCTCCCCCCACAGGGATTCCCAAGGACGCTCCAGCCTGGCACTGTCGGCTTTTTCTGTGCCCGATCTCCTTCCTCATTACACAGAGGCCTCTTGCTGGTTTTGTTGGAATAACATTTTATTTTCTTATCTTGTGATATCATCAGCTTGATCTTGTTTGCTGGTATTATAGTTTATTTACCTGAATATATTCAAAACTCAAGCCTGCTACTGGCAAAATAACAATTTCGTTTTTTTATTATTAAACTATTGGCAGCTTTGATTAAACTATTGGCAGCCCCCTCCCTGGGCTGCCACCTTACCGTGGTGGAGGGGTTTGAGTGCCCCAATGACCCTAGGAGCTATGCTGTCAGGCTTTATGCCCCTAGTAGGGTCACCCAAGGCAGACAGGTTCTAGGTGAGGGACCAGACAAAGTGCAACCCAAAGACACGTTATGATGAGCAACATAAATGGATGTCGTGTTCCCTTGCCCGGACGCGTGTCACCAGGGCCCCACTCTGGAGCCAGGCCTGGAGGTGGGGCACATTGGCGAGTGCCTGGTGGCCGGACTTTTATTCATGGAGCCTGGCCGGGCACAGCCTGAAGAGGAGACATGGGTCCCCTGTCCAATAGGTTCACCACCTATAGGAGGGGCCAAAGGGGTCGGGTGTATTGTGTAATGGGTGGCAGTCGAGGGCGGGGACCTTGGCGTTCCGCTCCTTGGCTGCAGAAGCTGGCTCTTGGGACGTGGAATGTCACCTCTCTGGTGGGGAAGGAGCCTGAGCTAGTGCGCGAGGTGCAGAGGTTCCGGCTAGAGATAGTTGGACTTACTTCGACGCATGGCTCTGGAACCAGTCTCCTTGAGAGGGGTAGGACATTCTTCCACTCTGGAGTTGCCCCTGGTGAGAGGCGCCGAGCTGGAGTGGGCATACTTGTTGCCCCTCATCTTGGTGCCTGTACGTTGGGATTTACCCTAGTGAACAAGAGGGTGGGCTCCCTCCGCATATGTGTGGGGGGACGGGTTCTGAGTGTTGTCTGTGCTTATGTGCCAAACAGCAGTTCGGATTACCCACCCTTTTTGGAGTCCTTGGAAGGGGTAATGGAGAGTGCCCCTCCCTGGGACTCCCTCGTTTTGCTGGGGACTTCAACGCTCACATGGGCAATGACAGTGGGACCTGGAGGGGCGTGGTTGGGAGGAATGGCCCACCTGATCTGAACTGGAGTGGTGTTCTGGACTTCTGTGCTCGTCATGGATTGTCCATAACGAACACCATGTTCAAGCATAAGGGTGTCCATATGTGCTCTTGGCACCAGGACACCCTAGGCCGTAGTTCAATGATCGACTTTGTTGATGTTTCATCTGACCTGCGGCCGCATGTCTTGGACACTCGGGTGAAGAGAGGGGCGGAGTTCTCCATCGACCACTACCTGGTGGTGAGCTTGCTCCGATGGTGGGGGAGGAAGCCGGTCAGACCTGACCCAAGTGGCTGGAGAGAGGGACGTCTGGGCCTCCCTACTGAAGCTGCTATGCCCGGGACTTGACCCCGGGAAAGCGGAAGAGAATGGATGGATGGATGGATGATCAAACTAGTACAGGTTTTTCACAAGTTCCCTCATATGATTACATTGCAAAATAAAAAATGCAATACATTTTCTTTATAAAAATTCCACTCATTAAATTTATAATTTGATTTATTTCAGCTCTAATGTGCAAAAATAATATCAACTTTATTTTCTTGTGGTAATTGTAATTGTTATCCCAGTAATTCTCATTAATGAGAATGCTAACATTTTTTATTCTTTAAATGTTCCCTTCAATCTTATGTTAGAAAAAATATTTAAAACTTTTTTTTTATAACAGTTTTTTATAGTATCAATACAGTGTTTTACTTATTTTATTCTCATTTTAATTTGAGGTTTCATTTTCTCATGCCAAAAAAAAAGAGGAAATTACTTTTATGCACTTATCTAAAAATAACAACGCCTCAAGTGGTTGTTGAGGCGGATAAATATTTAATTCATTATCTGGCTACCTTAAGATAACTTCAGCTTGGGTATGTTCGGAATAGCCTTTTGAGAACATGATAATTCAGCCGGACAACAGAGTTACAATTAAAATATTTATTGTGAAGATGATTTGTGGAGAAGGAGGCAGTTGAAACAGACAGTCAGGAACTCACAGATATAACTGGATTTGACCAGAAGCCGTAGCCTGAATCCTGATAGAAGCCGCAGAAGTGTCTCCAGCGTGAACAGAGCAAAAACAGAAACCCTCATGACTCCTTCCTTAAAGCCGCACACAAACACTTGCAGGAAAACTAGCGAGACAGAGCAAGGACAGAATCCAGGGAAGCCACAGGAACAAACAAAGAGGAAGTCACTGGAGAAAATTTACACATGCAGACATGTCCCAAGATGCAACGTTCTAGCAGGGAGCGGTAGAGTGAGGCTGGTATAAATAGGGAGAGTGACAGGTGGGCAGAGTAGGCACTACTCAGTGGCAGCAGGTGGAGCTGGTCTGAGGTGATTGACTGGTGACTCAGAAATGGACTGAGCTGATTGGGTGGTGACAGATGGTTGTTGACTGACAGGAGTGGAAACTAAGTCCAGAAAAGTCCAAGCAAAGCAAACAATAACCCAAGTCATGAAAGGTTATAGTTACAGCTTCTTTATCATAGGATAGTGAAAACCAATCATGCAGTTATCAAGACAATTTCATTTACAGCTATGGTCAGCAATTTTTCCGAAAGTTTCCCCAAGTCCCTTTTTGAATAACTGTGCATGCACAAGACCAGCTTGCCTCGCTCTTCAGGGGTATTGCGTCTTAAAAATCTCCCAAATCCACTCTGGTCTTATTACTTTCTACTGAAGCTTTCCTCTTCTTCTTATAAACATGAACGTGGTTCGATTCATGTGAATCTCTATGGAGTTAGTTTCCTGCCAAAACGTTGTACACAAAAAAATGTGTTGCACACAAATAAAACTTGTTTTGCACACAAAAAAATGTGTTGCACACAAATAAAACTTGTTTTGCAAACTGTCTTCAAACATTACACACATATAAAACTTGTTTTGCAAACTGTCCCTAAACGTTGCACTCAAAATATCATCTATAAATTGTCCCAGAGTACAAAACGGTCTCTGCTCGCACAAAACAGCCTCTTCTCGAGTACGAAACATTTCCACACCTCTGTGGCAAATTTCTGCCAAAAGTCACATGATGCATTAAGAGTTGTTGTTCAGACTTCCTGACAGCAGGGGGCGCACTCGAAAAAACTGAAACGCGCCTGTTTGGCTGAGGAAGACTGACGTGATATCACAGCTAAAAGCATCAGCACTCCACAGGTGAGTTTCAAAACGTTCCTGGTGAAAAGTTAATAGCTAACTATGCAGATAGAACATGTAAGATTTCAGTTAAAGGCACTTTTTAGTTTTATCTCTGATTTAAAAATGCTGTGTAACAGATGTTTGAAAAATAACATATTTAAACCATGATCTGATCTTTAACTCTCCTTTCAGAATTGAACATCTTTGGAGAGACGTGTGGTGTGCAGGAACTAACATATACTGTCAAGAAACCAGAGACAGAGGACCCAGTATTCAGGCCGGACAAGCAGATGAGACGTAGAGGAATTTATTAAAGGCTGTCTGGTAAGACAGGGACAGGCAGACTCAATGGTCAGTGATAATTCAAAACCGGTACACAAAAATGGCAGTCCAAAACCGGCAGAAATGCAGACAGGGATAAGGCAATCTCGGGTTATACAGAAACAGAATCAGGTCGGTCAATAACAGGCAGGCAGTCAGAACAGGGCAGGAACAAAACAGGATCAGGGATCAGGCTGGCTCAGATGTCAAAACAGGTACTTGGTTCAAATCAACAGGCAAAGGGAACTGCTGGACTAAACTCACCAAGGCTTGATAGACAATGATCTGGCAGAGTGCAGGAGACAGGCAGGTATAAGTAGAGGAGTGAGCAGGTGAACAGAGTGAAACTAATTACCAGAATGGGTGGAGCTGATCAGGGGGGAAAAGTGGTGACTGAAATGATCCGGACTGATTGGCTGTTGACTAGACAGGGGAGTGACAAGCAAACAGATCAGATGGTGAGGTGAGCTGGCAGATAACTGGCAGGTGAACTGAGTTGACTGATTAAAGGCTGGATACAGAGAAGTGATCTGGACAGGCCAAGTGAACTGATAACATAAAACAAAGTACAAAATCAAACCACAACAAAACCCAAATTGTGACATATACTACACTGTGCTGCACTCACGAGAGGACAACAGTTTGCTTGACCTATCAAACATGTTAAATAACTTCTGTTGTCACTATTTATTTGTCCCAAGACTGCAAGCAAGTTTTGACACCATCAGCAGTGCCTGGGATAACCATTCACTCACTTAGTAATTTTCTATAGGTATTATTGTTCCATAAATGTTTTTAGGAATACTGTTAGACATTTATGACTTGCTCAGTAACACTGAGCGAATGACACTAAGCCAGATGGCAGGAAGTCTGGTTCACGGGTGTATTACAGCTAAGCGGGTGCATTATAATTTAATTTAGATTGTAATTTAATCAGATCACACATAGAACTCATGTTGTAATTGGACACAATATGAATATCGCCTCTGATAATCAGCAAGGCTAATAATTAGTAAAGCTCTAATTTATAAAATACAAAGCTACTGAGCAATACTGTCATTGTTCACATCCGTTGTGGAAATCAAAGCCATTCAAGTGGGCTTTCATTATTCTAGCCATGTGTGAACAATCAGAAATTAAAACATGAGAGCATTTTACTGGTAGTAAAATAAACGATTCAAAGTTTCTTCTATTTACAGATAACATAGACAAGATTGTCAACAGAACCCCAAATTTCTTAGCACTTGTGTTGTTAGTTTGGCATAGTCTGAATGCTGTTACCTGTCACGTTCACACATTATATTTTCTAGGCAGATAGACAGATGACACATAAAAACAGATGCAGTACACAGCTTCCATTCTGATACATTGTATTCAAGAACTAAAAACTGTTTGAAGGTTTAGTGATTTTGATATTCTTTTTTAGATATTTAGCAGTTTGACCAGTTGCTCTTTAATACATTTTAAATGCTTTATTATTCTTGTTTTATTACTCATATTTTTAGCTTATTTTATTAAGTTGAATGCTTTCATTTCCTTTATTGTTACTGTGTTTGTAAAATGATATTGCTTTTTTTTGTCGCTGTTTTTTCATCACATGGGACTATATTGAAAATGTTGGAATTCCATGTTGGCAGACTGCTTCTTTTTTGCCAACATAATATACCAAATGCTGCGCTCTGTTTTGGCAACCCTGGGAACTCGCATATGACTGGCTGAGGAATACGCAAGTAAACACGGCTACACACTGCACAGAAGTAGTTCTGCTCCGTATTTCTAATCATGAAAGGAGAGAAACTTGACTAAGACATTGTTGATGGAGAGGACCGTTTATAGGGAATGTTACTTCCGTTCCAGGTGACAAATGAGAATGATTTTGGTTAATTTTACAGTAAATATTCTTACTTATTGCTCCTTTATATAAATAAAAAAGCCTATTATTTTACAGATTATAATACAACTATGATTTCAAATGTTTTCATTGGGAATGCATAGGAAATATAGTGTGTCTGAATAAAGATGTGATCAAACATTATTTTAGAAACAGATGTCTAATCAGCTCATCCAGCATTGTTGCTTCTTTTCCTGCAACTGTTCTGACCCAGTTCTTTCCTATTAGTTCTTGTGTATCCATTATGTGACTTGCTTACATTGACTTGCAGGGATATGCATATTCCTTGAACTGTCCCTCACTTTTAATGTCACAACAATGAACTTGTACAATTTTATTTTATTTGTTAAACATATTATTTTTGTTTTATCAGATTGTTTTGTGATAATTCAAAACAAAGTAGTGCATAATTTTAGGTGGACAAATAATGATACATAAAGTTCTGAGTTAGGCTATAAAACAAACTCGCACCAAACAATGTTCACTCTAACACGAAAAGATGGTAATTGTATGGCCCAACTCCAAACCTACCAAGACATGGCCGTCCACTTGGTACTGAGGGCATTAATCATAGAGAGACCAGCTGTCTCTCTGTGTGGTGTGGAGGCTGCAGTGCCTCCGACTGGAAGAACGTGAGGAGAGTGGTGAGGACAGCAGAAGGGATCATCGGGGCTCCTCTTCCCTCCATTAAAGACATTTCATCGCAGCGCTGTGTGTCCCGAGCCCGAAACATCATCAGGGACCCCTCACACCCCCATCATGGACTGTTCTCCCTGCTGCCCTCTAGGAAGAGGTTCCACAGCATCCGCTGCAGGACCACCAGGTTCTGCAAAAGCTTTTTCCCTGCTGCCATCAGACTGTTGAACTGCTGAAGTATAAAATGGACTGTGTACCTCACTCGCTGATTTGCACATTTGTATCGTATCTTTATCCAGCATTATAAATGCTGCTCAACTCTTAGTCTCCAATATCACTGCTGCACTTTATCCGGAAACTTACTGCATAATTGTTTACACTGCAACTGTCTACTGTTAAATCACTGCTGCACTTTACTGGAAACTTACTGCATATTTGTTTACATTTGTTTACAATTGTTTACATTTCAACTGCCTATTGTTCACTGCTGCACTTTATCCGGAAGTCAATTGAAACTTATCCTGTAACTGACTGCAATTTATTACTGCATTTTTATCCTGTACTGTAATTCACTGCAAGGTATCCTGTAGAGTTACTGCAATTTTTCTGAGCTGTATGAAAACGAAATTTCGTTCTGTATGCATTCTGTGCATACAAAATGACAATAAAGAAAGTCTAAGTCTAAGTCTAAGTCGATAAGCAGCCAAGAGGTTCATGGTAGCTCTGGAGGTCAGGGACTGTGAACTAACACAGTCCCTGACCTTGAACTAACCATACCCACAATGCAACCTGATGATGGTAGCATCATGTTGCTGGGGTGCATTTCTTGAGCAAGTGCAGAGAAGTTAGATGATGGGTGAAACTAACAAAAGGAGTGAGCAACAATATGTTAAAACTGTCTAGAAGCCTAATGGTTAGCAGGCTGCTCATTCAAATATGAACCGCAGCTTTTCTGCGAAGGCATTATATGTTTTCATTTAACATTGTTTTTTCAGGTACCAAGGTTTACTATAATACCAAAATAAAATCATATATGTTGGGCTGGTGATTAAAATTTCTCTTAGGTGGATTCATGATTGTCTACACTCATTGGCCCTGCAACATGTAGCTTTCCCTTATGTTGCCTGTTGACTCCAGCGACCCTGCACATACAGCATTGTGGCAGGTCGTACCAAGCACATAGAAAAGAAGGGAAGAAAAATAAAACCTTGATCAGACACAGACAAGGAATAACCTGAAATATTTTCCTTCAAGAATTAACTGATAAACGGCCCCTGAAAAGATTAGAAATTCTCTGGTCCAACTGTATTTCTGTGCTGAACAGTCAGAAAAAGTATCGTCAGTGAAAATCACCAGAAAAATATTGTTCATTTTTTTGTGTTTAATTGAGACCTAAATGATAAGCCTTTTTTCTTTGTGTTAGACAACTAAGCATATTGTGAAACCAGGCAAGGTACAGGAACGTTTTGATTATTACATAATTCACCTCAGTTTGCTCTGGCAGAGAAGAACTAGGTGTAGCGGAGGATTTTTACATTACAGAACCCTATCTGTCCATGAAACGAGTGCAGTTTCCCTCCTAATAGGAAATCAGAAAGACAATGGTGTAATCTCATCGTGGGATGTGAGATGTCTTTTGGCGTTTGACTACTGACTAATAAGGCTTAATGCCAACAAGCTTTATTAAGGCTGAACCTACGATGAGATTTCAGCTTTGGGCACATGCAGCGTTGTGGCAGATTGAAATGAATCACCCCCCTCAAATCTGTATCTCTCTCCCTCCAGTGTTGTTTTTCACAGCAACATCACTGCCAAGGCATCAACCCACCCGAAATGCTGCACCTTTCTTCTTTTCTGACACAAATTGGCAAAAAAAAACTACTTCATGGAGGCTTTCCCTGTGCCTTAAAACAGATGCACAAAAACATCATCAGCCCCAAATAGAAAATCTAATCCTATTTAACTGCCATTTGGGGACCTGTGGCATAGGAAAGAAAACACTAAGCTACTCTTTTCTTAAGGGCAGCATGAGGAGAGTGGGAAACATTAATCACAAGGGCACGCAAGGAAGGAGCACGGTAGAGAGGATTGGAGAGGGGAGTGGGTGGTTGAAAGGTTGCGCTGGCAGAAATTACCACCAGTTTGTCACTGTTGTCGGTTTGCGTGCCGGAGGCACCTGCAGACCAAGTTAGCGCTGATTGCTATTGGTTCCAGCAACATCAGGTTGGGGCTTACTAATCAGATTACAGAAGCTAAAGAATAAATACATGCAAATGGTAGCTGGTATGCCAGTGGCTCAACATATATATCCTTGTACAAGCAAGACAGTTTTGACAGTTTATTGTTATAGGGATTGAGAGTCGGACGTTTGTAAATGTGAAGTATTTGCAAAGCTGAATTGTAATACTGTAAGCTCTGAACTGTTGAAAAGTATATAGTAGAAACCGAATATTCATATATGTTGTATAAATAGACAACTTTAGTTTTGCTGTCTGAAGTTAAATCATATAAAAATCAGTTTAGATAAATTAGGATTATCAACATGAATTCCATATAATAAATGCTGGAATAATGTTAGTGAATTTATTTTTAAAGATTTGTTTTCATTATGGTGTTCAAAGTCATAAAGATACATTAAAATTACTATTACTCCCAGATGATGATGTAAGTGCTTTTTGCACTTGTGATTGGAGGTAAATAAAGCACATCTGTGGATGTTCAGCTCAGTTACACTGCTTCCTTGTGTCACATGTTGTGCAGTTAGGATTGGTTTATTAATTTTTTTTTATTAGGACTTATAAATAACAATACTAATTATCAATGATAAACCAAAAAGTAGCACACACAGTCAACGAAGAGGGGTTGTATGAGCTTCGACTTTCTGACGGTAATTGCTTTACACGAATTAAAAAAACACACCAACAACTGTTCTTTATGTATGTTTGAATTTATTAACTAAAACACTAACTTTTTATTTAACATAAATGAGCCAATAAATTATCCACCTACACTCAAATTACTCACTACATTATAGTATACATAAAGGATAAAATAAGAAGAAGCGTAAAATCCAAAAATCAAGCAAATTTTAACTAAAGAGCAATCTGAAAAATTATGAATTTTGAGACCAGTAATTTGTCAACAATTACATAAAGGTAAAGAACTCAAAGTAGCGTGAATGATCAACCCTCTGATTAATTAATAAAACTGGTCAATGAGGAATAACCACAGCTTCTTTATCAGATGGTAAGAGGCAAAAACAGGAACCTGAATGTAGCTTGATATTACACACTGTGGTTCCAAAGCAACAAGGACACTCCGAGATGTGTATTTTTGTGTCTGAGTATCTTGGCTGATTGGCAAACTAGTCAAGGTAAGCTAATTAGCAGCTAACTAGCAAGCTAAGTAGGACAGCAATGATGGCTCAGCTTATAGCAGAGACTGGCTAAGTAGCCAATCATCGTTACAACAGGGGCCAGGTAGCCTCACAGTTTGGAAATGCCACCAAATCAGAATAAAGGGTGTTTAAAAAAGGGGGGAGAGAGAAGCAAAGAAAGAGGATGAGGAACAAACAGCACAACTTAATGGAAACAGTACCCAAAAGAAAAAGACTGCTATATTAGGTCAAAATGAGTACAGTAAAAACTCACTAATCAGATCTCTTAAAGCTGATCAAAATAAACCAATTTAAGCTTGAAGTACAGTTTGATAACCAACATGGAACTGCCACAGTATAAAACAGTCAGCTCACCCAGTGACGCAACTGTCAAAAACACACTAATTCAACACAATAACGATCCTGGATCATTTATCTAAACTTAGCCCTAACCTTGCCCAGACAGAATAGGGAAAAATAACTCATTATTTGCATTGTCTTTTTGGATTGCAGGCTGCTAATCCAAGTTCTTACGGCTAACATTGAGATCTGCCGGGTGCACAGACAGGAAGATCTTTCTTAAATTTCTTCTTTGAAGGCTGAACAGAGGGAGAGTGAGCAACCACTTGCCAACAACTGGACTCCACTCCTTCTGAGATACTTTGTCATACTAAGCTAGCACTGGCGGGGCCGAATTTGAATGGCAATGTCTGTGACATCAGAACCGTAATGAATGCTCAAAGGTGTAGATTGTCAGTCCTTTTTGGTAGGATGGCCCCAACACACATAATGGGAAAATCAAAAGATATCACACAAAATATGAGGAAGAAAATAATGCTTCTCCACAAGTCTGGTTCTTTCACAATGTGGTAAAGGAAGGACCCAGTAACAGGATGAAGTATTGGCAAAGAGGTTTAAGATAATTAAAGAAAAGCTTATAAGGTCTTCACACAAGAGATCAAGCAAGACAAACGGGAACTGAATACATCAAGCAAGGAGGAGTAGGGTGACACGAGGCATAAGTCCATAGATTCAGCAGAAGGAACCAGCAAAGAGTAACAAGACCAGGTAAACACAGGTGAAAGTAATCAGAAAGAGACCAAAGAGACAGTTGAGACCAAAGAGTTGAGGAGAGATGAGCTAAAGGGGAAAATAGTATAACAAAATGCACACAGAATAAATTAAGAACAGAATCCATTAATCCACAAAAGGTAAACAAATAGGTAATAAACTTAAGAAAGCATGATCCAGTCAATTTACAAACACAAGAGAGAATCTAAACAAACGCCTCGACAGTTTTCGAAGATTATTTATTTTTTAACCTTTTTTGGATATGCATATCCTCGACGAGAACAAGTTCTAAATTTAGTTAAAAAAAATAATTCATTTCCATAGTTCGCCAGCTAAAAAATTTGAACTAAGTTCACAATACAACATGAACTATTTCTCTTTCATTTTTCATACTATTGCCTGGTATCCATTTTATTCTCAACGGTTCCTCAAAAACCCCCAGTGTTTTCTTGTGTTTCTGTGTTAATGTTTTGCTTACACTAGTCAAGGTAGTGTAAGTTGATGCAGTAATTTTTTTCTGAAATTCACTGGAATTTTATCCTGTCTATTGACTTACGTTTGCTGTTTGGATCATGAAATACAGGAGTTTGATCTTGGGACTGCTGCGGCGTCCGTTCAAACTTCCTTCTTGCAGAATGTTTTGCAGTGCCGCATGGCACTGGTAGCTGGACCCGCAACCGTATGTGACTGATGTGAGTGTACACATTGATTTTCAATTATTTGGGTTCCTTCCTGCGCCACAACCGTGTCTGCACTGTATTCATTTTGAGTCTGGGGTAACCCTCCTATCACTATCAAGTAACATAGATGGACATGGCAGTTTTTCAGTGCTGAGGGTATTGCTCATGGATCCAAAGACGAAGTCTGTGGGATTTGAACAAGGGAACTTCCAAGAAAGCAAGCGCTGTTCTATAACTAAACTCTTTTTTTGGACTATGACCAAGTAGGTATTTATTTTTACAATTATAAGTATCCATCTTTATGAACTTTAATCATAAAATTCCACATGAAATATGTATTAGAAACTAAGCTCTATAGGCTATTAAGACAGAAATCATCCATGGATAATGGTTTTAAATTGTGTTTTATACATATTTAACAGTCTTTAATGAGGTAATTCCGCTGTGAGTCCCACTACAGGGATGAGGTCAGCAATCTCACACAGTGGTGTGCCAGGAACAACCTGATCCTGTAATAGTAGATTACAGGAGTTTCAGGAGGACTGAACACGCTCCTCTCAACCTACAGGGGGAGGTGGTGGAGCATGTGGACAACATTAGGTTCCTGGGCATTCACATCTCCTCTGACCTCTCCTGGACTGCGAACACTTCCCACCTGGTAAGGAAGGCCCAACAACAGCTCTTCTTCCTCAGGAAACTGAAAAGGTCTTGACTTTCCACTAAACTGCTAAAGAACTTCTATAGACCTACCATAGAGAGTGTGTTATGTATCAGCGTAACTGTGTGGTATGGGAGCTGCACGGTCCAGAAGAGGAAGGACCTAGCATGGGTGGTGAGAACAGCACAGGAGATTGCGGGATGGCATCTGCAGGATCTGGACACGATTTATGCAGAGTCCAAAGAAGGGACAGACGCATCTCCACATTCCACCCATCAGGTAAATGCTTCAGAAGCCTCAAAGCCAAAACAAATACACGTAGAAAAAGCTTCTTCCCAAGAGCTATGAGGGCCATCGCCTCCTGATGGGAGACTGCAGTTCAACGCTGTAAAATCACCCCACTATTCTCTCGTCAGCATTACTGGTGGTTTCGATGTGAGTGGTTAAAGTAGCACGTCAGTTAAGGTGATGGACAAGTGATTTATCCAATCAAATGCAAGGAATTTTGATAAGGCCCCTTCTGAAATACATCTCCAATGGAGCGATCCCAAATGGATGTGTGGAGCTCTGCAGAACAAATCCATTTGGTGAGAGTGCAATACAAAAACACTTGACTTGACTTTGTGCTGCTCTCTCAGGGTTGAACAGTGCCCATTGCAGTTGAATTTTCCTATTGGTTCAATAGGGTATATTCCTTTGTCACCATAGCATGGTTTGAAGGCTGAAAATGTCTCTATCTCAAAAGATAGATCCATGGCAAAACCACCAGATGTTGCCCTGGTCACTCCATGTTTCAACAGGTCACTTTCCCTAGTCCTGACCACCGCAGCATCGAGCACTACTTAAAACTCCCCCCACTCATCTGTGTTTTCTGGAAACGTTCACTTTGGTGGCATCTTTCAAAATGTGTCTGGGGGCGGGGTTATGCCTTTAAACCGGGGTGAGTTACACTTTAAAGGTTGTTATTTTCAAAAGGTATTTTTAATCTGACAAATGAGCCACATTGGAACCCATATTCTAATTTATTGAATATGCCTGTATGTTTCACTTTCTGACACGAGAGACAAAAAAATATTAACTTTTCACAATATTAAATATTTTGAGACACACCTGTATTACTGACCTGTGGGGAAAAAAGCCACGATCAAATTTCAGATTCTAACCCACCCATGTGTCTTATTCTATGACTACTGTTTGGTCCTTAGTTCAAAGTTAAAACAGGTATAACTAATACCCCTAAAAGTTACACCCTCAGTCAAATACCATCACTTGCCATAGATTTATCCGGCATGAAGAGATGTTGGATCAACAAATGTAACATAAGTTAACAGTTATCCAGCATAACCTGGAAAAACCCTCTTGACAATAATTTCTCCTATGACATTTCACATAGTTGAAGCAAAGATGTAACTCTTCCTTTTTGCAGAATCTGTCTTGATCATCCAAAGTAACACCATATGTGTCGATGGGATTTTGGTCTAGGAACTGAGATCGCCCCTTCTATATGATTTGGCCCTGTGCTTTGAATAATTGGCCTACTGAAGGACCCAGAAACAACCCACTTTTAGTTTCTGAGAGAAGGCACCTGCGTTTTAATTAAAACTTCAAGAGGACCATGATGCCATGTACTCAAATGTCAAATCATGTTTCCAGGGCTTGTGGAAGAGAAAAAGACCCACACCATCACTGATCCTCAACCATATTTAGCATTAGACAAGAGGTACCTTTCCAAATATTTATCCTTTGTGTCATGCCATAAATACAGTACATTTTTTGTGCGTATTTCCAAGGGAAGGCTAGTGGATTTTATACAGCACTTTTCAGTAATTACACAACTCAAAGTGCTGTACATAAACAGAAAAACATTACAGAGGATCAGAACATAATATAGGAAAATAAAACATTAACAAACTTCAACACTAGACTTCTTTAGTTTCATTGTAACAAGCTTCAATACTAACATTCAAACTTATCTGAAAACTACGCTTCTTTTGTGTCATTGTAAGTAACAAGCTTCAACACTGACAATCAGAGAAATAAAGATAAAATAAAGTGAAGCCTTGGGGATCTCTGATCCAAAATAGTTTTGTCCAACTTTTCTGAAAGCTACACCTAAAATAGATTCAAAGATTCTTTATTGTCACCACGTGTTACCGTGGCGAAATTTCTCTTTGGCCACTCCGGCTAAGAGTACACATAAAAGACAAACAAACAAACAGGCAATGCCAAAGGCTTACAGTGTTTTTTTTTTCACTATATCGTTGAAAAGATTAAAAAATAATAAGATAGGTCTCTCAATTAACTTTTCTGAAAACTACAGCTGTCATGATTTAGTTTTTTGTTTGCTCTCTTCTGGACTAATTAGTTACCACTCCCCTCAGCCAACAGCCATCTGTCACCACCCAATCAGCTCTGTCCACACCTCAGTCACCAGTCAATCAGCTCAGATCAGCTCCACCTGCTGCCAGTAATTACTGTCAACTCTGGTCACCTGTTCACCTGCCTACATATACATGCCTCAGTCATACAATCACGGCCAGAACAACTCATCTTGTCTTGTGCAATGTGCCCTGCCTCAACCAGTTCCTTTGTGCTCAGCGTCCTGGACTCTTCTGATGAAAGTTCCCTGTGTCTGCGTGCTGCACAAGTCTGCCTGTTTCCCCGTGAGTTCCAGCTGCTAGCTCTGCCTGTTCTCGTGGTTCCCTGGTCCACATTGTCTGTTCTGGTCTGTCACTACCTGCATCTTCTGGTCCCCTGCTCATCCCTACCTGCCTGCACCATCAGCCATTATTCATCTGTCAAGTCTGGTTCTGCTTGTCTGCCTCACCTGGCACGACTCATCCCCTTCAATAAACCTTTTAAATCGTAGTTCTGTGTTTGGCTGAATATCAGGTTCATCAGCATCATCCATTACAACAGCTAAAATAGAAAGCAAGCAGAATAGCAGAGGAAAGTGCAGCAGAGGTGGTGAGTGGGGGGTTATAGCTCTGTGTTAGTGTAAGTCTGTGAAACACCGTCCCAGGTAGCCCTCCAGCCATAGTCTATCAGAGGTTATGGAGTGTTTATCAGTCAGCTTTGGTAAAGCTCTGATACAGGTCCACAGATGTCATGGGGGAAGGGTGCCTTAAAGTTTCACTGGTACGTCTCAACTGCAAATCCAAACAGCCAAAATTGTGGTCAATTCCGCCAAGCTGAACTTGCAACTTCTCCAAGATGCATTCCCTCCTACCACCGAGTTCAGACCCACAACTGGTCTGCGATTCTGTGCAAGGATGGCATCCAGCAGCATTTACATTTCATGCTGTGTTCACACTGGATGCGAATTCGCCGACAATGTCGCAACTTTTACATGTTGTTGCTCGCCTGACATATCGTCGGCAGTTCGCATTGTGGGCAACAGCTATTGCACAGTGGGTGAGAAGCCAGAAATACAGTAGTACAATGGTGCTATCTAGTGATGCTTTCGCTGAACTGCCATTCCAGTCTCCTCACTAACTCTTCTGCAGGCTTGGTCCTTTCTGGACTTGCCTCAACAGTAATAATTGGTTAAGTCACACAACTCAGGCCGACCACAGACTGCCACTATCAGCTTTTCTTCCATGTTGAATGAAAACAGCTGTGATGTGGAGTCCTTCACTCCACATCACAGCCACATCCAGTTACTGATTGGTTGTTGCGACGTGACAAGACACACAAGTTTAGAATTTTCAACTCCAGCCACTGTCGCTGCGCATGCATTGCAGGTGTTGTGTCGCTCTGGCTTCGCTTTAATTGCCAAGATCGCACCTTCTGTGCTGCTATAAAAGCATCTGTTGCCTTGCATCGCATTGTGTTGCATCACTCCAGTGTTAAACCTGTACATAGGGATATAATGTAAGCCTGTCACCCGGTTTGCCACATTTGTGTTCGGTGTTAACGCACCTTGAGTATTGATAACACACATCTTCAACATCTTCAATCGATAAAATGGACAGACACATGATCCTCCACTTGTCTCGGGAATCTACCGTGTATCCAGCAGCAAATGTCCCGTCAGGGCACGAGGGCTCTCCTTTGCCCAGTCTTCTCATTGAGAAAATTTGATCAATTGCGTTGAGAGGTCAGCTGACCAGATCCATAATTTACTATTTAAAAGTTATGCAAAGAGATTGGCAGAAGCAGGGCAGATACAGGGAGGGGATAAAAAATAAAAGCATTCACCTTCACCAAGAGCAGTAAGAGTAAAACAGCTCATTAATAATATTATTTGTCCAAAACACAAATTCCAGTTATTTTTCCAGAAAGATTTAGCAGTATTCACACATTTACATTTGCAAGTTTGCAAGCCCACAGCCGAACCAACATAAACATGGCAGCGCAGGAGGACGCACATGTAGCTGCTGCCATCACAGTGGTTTTATCAGAATCCATAATTTCATCTTTGAAAGATGAACAGCAAGAAGTGCCTTGACTAGCTTACCTTCTTGTGGTTTCTCATGAGGTCTGGTGATTGTTTTAATTTGATACCCTGATTGGCTAAAACCAAAGCATGGTAGGTGGGCACTAGGTGTCGCTTCACCCAATCAGCTTGTAGAGTTCTGCAGAATGTCCCTCCTTTCCCCCAACCAGGCTAGGCTACCTTTGTGTTTACCTTCTAAAGAAAAAGATGAATATGTAGATAATGTTTAAGGGTTATTGGAGACTGGAATACTCCCAAATTGCCACTTTTTGTTGCACTTATCTAGCAGGCTTCAGAAATATTATTTTTTAGGCGTAATGTTTATGTTTTTCTTAGCCCAAGTCCTTCTGGAAATATCTCAAAATCTGCTAAATATTCCAGCTCTGTTGGTCAGAATAACAGTAAACCTCAACAAGGGAAGTAGGAATTGGGACTTATTTGGCATTTCGGTTTTTCAAAATAAATAACTGCATATTTTAATTTTATTGCAGATGGCCAAAATGTAAAAATATCTAAAGCGGTAGAAAACCGCATTTGACCTTTAGTTTTTCAGTCTGATAATGAAAACAGGCTGTCAACATCCTCCATAACTTATCTGGGTACAACACATTCAGGCTGATATTCATCTCACATTCTGTATAAACACTTCCAGAGAATTAATTAACATTTTCACCCATTATGCTGTCAAAGTCAGCACAAACAGACTACTTTAGTTATTTTTATGAGCCTCAGCTTTGAGTTATGTGTGCATTACATACATGCATTGGAGTTATCAGGTCAATGGTTCAATTATCTATATTTACTAAAAACTTACAGTGGGAAAAGACAGCCTTTTCATAAAAAACACAGACCAAACACTTTGATGGTAACAGAATGTCTTAGATCTGCTTATTGCCCCTTGGTGACATTTAAAATCATTCAACCTTTTGTAGAATCTGAAGAGCCTGGGGTGTTTCACATATCAAATTAAAGTTATTTACAGTTTTTCAAAGGTAGTTCACAAGCAAAAATATAGTTGAAAGATGCCATTTTGTTTACCCTCTGTTCTCCTTCACAGAAGTCTCCTGGCTGATTTTTTGGCATTTGGCTTTAGGGGCAAAATCTGAAGTTGTTGAGTTTTCTCTCAAGAAGTAATTACAGGATCTTTCATGTGTATGCTTTTACATCAACTTCTGCTAATCCGACCTCAGGAAAGAGTATTTAACAAGAAAAAATGTTTATTTTCCTCTACACAGATCAAAGTGATTTGTGGTATGACCAACACAAACAGTCTGCTAATGGACTCTCAGTCACTCTCATCATGGTGACCTGGGTACTCCTGCTGGGTGTGGTGCTGCTCCAAATCACTTTTTCAGCTCTTAAAACATCAAACCAAAAGATGAGTTTGCTGTCAAATCAGGCTACCATCCACAATGTTTCATGGATACACATTCACTGGACAGTTTATTAGGCACACCTGTTCAATTGCTCTTTAAAACAGTTTATCCAGTTGCTTGGAAGCAACTCAATGCATTTAAATCACTTAAACAGGGATTCAAAAGACGTTTAATGTGGCATGGTGGTTGGTGCTGAACTGAGTATTTAAGAAACTATTGCTACACTGGAGTTTTCAGGTAAAACTATATCTGATTTGGATAGGATGGTCCAAAACTGGTAGCCAAGGCATGAAAAATATAGGATGGGTACCAAATCCAGTACTTTTGTAGGTACCAACCGAATCCCCTCGGAACTACTGAATACTAATTCACGTAAAATCAAATGTTACCACGTTCCGGTACCTAAACACATCATTGTGACACTGAGGGAGTGGAAGAGTGTGCAATTTGTAAGGAACACAGCATTGCACGCACAAGAGCGTATTGACGTCAATAGCCGCTGGTCCAGTCAACGAAGCAAGCATGGCTGATAGAAAGCGTTTGAAAGCATGGCTCCACTTTCCAAGATGTGATGCAGATTGTGCTCACTGCACTATATGTGACGCAAAGTACAAGGCCGATTAGCGAAAAGTCTAGCGGCTTTCTTCTGTGTTATTGGTGACATCCTGTAAAAGCACCAACGCCAAGGCAGCAGGGAGTGCTGCTGTGAGCCCCTTCCCACTTCTCCAAGCACTGTCTCACAGGCAGTCCTGAAACCCACCTGCTGTCAGAGCAGAGAGAGCAGAGAGGACAGCATCTCCATTTCCACACTGCAACTGTATCCCACCCTGGATTACCAAGCGGGATAATTTATGATGGTTTTATTTTATTCTTTTTTTCTCTCTGAAACTGTTGCAAAAATAATTCCCTGAATTTGATTCACACACAGCTTCAATCCCTCTTTCACCTCACTCTGTGGGCCTTCGATAAATGTCGTTTTGGTAAAAATCTGTTTTATGTGATGTGGATTCTGGCAATATATTAAAATCCCTAAATTATTTCAGGTTGTGTGCTGCCGGATCTTAATTAGGTTGCAAAACATAAAAACAAAAATAAACACATAAAAGGGACAAAATTAATCTTTTAATATGATAAAAGCGACATTTAAACTCAAAAAGGCAAAAACTTAAAGTGTCAACATGAGGAAGAGACATAGTGAGTTTGAAAAAGTTTTTAGTTCTTTTAGGCCTTTCTCTTACAGTCTGATCCTCAACCCAAACTTAGATCCTTAATGTTTACTGCACACCATTAACTATAAGCCCGCAGCGCAGGCGAACGGCTATGCCGTTCGTCTGCTCTGTGAGCAGAGAACCCTATTGTTTTTCGTGTGTTTTTAAATTATTTATTATTATTATTATTATTATTACGGGTAATTATTATTCTCCGCTAAAACGCGTTGGGCGGCCCATGCGGATTTGTAACAAACCTATTGAATCAGGTATCCAAGTACAGAATGAGCACCGCTACTCAAACCCAGAAATTCAGACCCCTCAACAACTAGGGGGCGCTATAACAAAGGACAATGCATTTTGGCCTATAACCACCAAACTACTGGTCCCACACTCAAAAACTTCACATCACTTTGTTTATTGGATGATTCTGCAAAATAAAGGGAATTGGCACACCCTTCGTTTCCCAGCTAGTTTTCGCGCTACATGGCTACAAAGGTTAAACCTTTCTTGTTTAACTCCTCCTACATTTTTTATGCAATCCGCGCAAAACTCCACATATAACGGGGAGTGGTGGCCGAGTGGTTAGAGCACAGAGCTTCGGTCCCAGAGGTTCTGAGTTCAACTCCCGCAAGCTGCCATTCTGGGTCCCTGAGCAAGACCCTTAACCCCCAATTGCTCCCCAGGCGCCGCACAGTGGCAGCCCACTGCTCCCCAAGGGGATGGGTTAAGATGCAGAAGTGAATTTCTCCATTGTGAGATCAATAAAGTTCAATTATTATTCAATTATTATTATAAAAGGACAACTGTGTTTTCTAGGAGAGCCCAGTAGATCATCCAACTTAGGGTAGTTGACACGTTTTTGACTCTATACCTTTTTTGTCTCATAACAATTGAGTTCCTCACTGTGTCCAACCTCAGGGATGATGCAGTGCAAAGGGCATTTCTTGTTGATCTCAAGAATCCTGCCACATCAAAATGTCTATGCCAGGTGTGTCCAACTCTGGTCTTCTGCCTGTTTTAGATTTGTCCCTGCTCCAACACATCTGGGTCAAATTAATGGTTTATCTTCTTAGTTTGTTATCAATGTATGCAGAGGGATCGCACCGGTGGTGCAGGGGTAACGGGCGCCTCAGTCCATGCTGAGGTGTGCCTCAATCCTCGATATGGCTAACCTAGGTTTGACTTCAGCCTGCAGTCTTTTGCCGCAAGTCTTTCCCCTCTCTCAACCCCCCTCTCCTGTCAGCCTACTTTCAATAAAAGGCAAGGCAAGGCAAATTTTGTGACAATAAACTGTTAGTTATTGGAACACTGCACATCACACTGTCTGTATACACTGTCCCTACAATTAAACAAGGTAAAACACCATGCTTTGTGGATGCTTTTTTTACAGCAGGAACAGGGAAGTTGGTCAGAGTTGATTGGAAACTAGATAGGGCAATCCTGGAAGAAAACCTGTTAGAGGCAAGGCAAGGCAAATTTATTTGTATAGCACATTTCAGTACAGAGACAATGCAAAGTGCTTTACATGATTAAAATATAGAAAAATAACACAGAATAAAAGCAAGCAGGAATAAAATTGAGAAACAAAATAGTACATGGTAAAATAGAAATTAAAAGCAAACAAGTAAAAACAGTTGGACTACAAAATGAACTAATGATGTTTCAGTAATACAGTTCAATTAGAACAGTCGAAGGCAATCCTAAACAAATGTGTTTTTAATCTTGATTTAAAGGAACTCAGGCTTTCAGCACTTTTACAGTTTTCTGGAAGTTTGTTCCAGATATGTGGAGCATAGGAACTAAATGCTGCTTCTCCATGTTTGGTTCTGGTTCTAGGTATGCAGAGTAGGCTGAAGCCAGACGACCTTAGTGGTCTGGATGGTTGATACACTGATAACAAGTCTGTGATGTATTTAGGTGCTAAACCATTCAGGGATTTATAAACTAACAGAAGGATTTTAAAGTCTATTCTCTGAGATAGAAGGAGCCAGTGTAAGGACTTTAGAACTGGGGTGATGTGCTCTACTTTCTTAGTCTTAGTGAGGACGCGGGCAGCAGCGTTCTGGATCAGCTGCAGCTGTCTGATCCACTTTTTAGGCAGACCTGTGAAAACACTATTGCAATAATCAATTCTACTAAATATAAACGCATGGATGAATTTTTCCAGATCCTGCTGAGACATTAGTCCTTTAATCCTGGAAATGTTCTTCAGGTGATAGAAAGCCGACCTTCTAATTGTCTTTAGATGCTTTTGGAGATTCAGGTCTGAGTCCATCACTACTCCCAGGTTTCGGGCCTGATCAGTGGTTTTTAGCTGAAGCAGCTGAAGCTGTGTGCTAACTTTTGATCTCTCCTCTATTGGTCTAAAGATTATTACTTCAGTTTTGTTTTTATTCAATTGAAGAAAATTTTGGCACATCCATGCATTGATTTCTTCTAGGCATTTACTCAGTGCTTGAACTGGTTCATAGTCACCTGGTGACATGTAGAGCCGTGTGTCGTCTGCGTAGTTATGGTAGCTGATGTTGTTTTTTATGATCTGAGCTAAGGGGAGCTCTTTCTCCACCTCCGTTCAGCTTTTCGACACTCCCTTTTTTCGCCTCTGACTGCTGGAGCACTTCTCCACGGAGATTTTTTCTTCCTGGAAAATACCTTCACTTTAACTGGAGCAATGCAGTCAATGATGTCTGACACTTTAGACTGAAAGTTATCTACTAGCTCATCTACTGAGTTGCAGCCCAAGGTTGAAGTATCAGAGTAAGCTTGAATAAAAGTTTCTGTGGCATTGTCCTTAAAGGTGCGTCTTCTTACGATGTCCCTTTGGCTAAATGAGTCACTGGAAATTATGCTTTCAAAGGTAACAGAAAAATTATCAGATAGGGCAACATCAGTTACATTGACTTTAGAAATCTTTAGACCTTTAGTGATGATCAAGTCTAAAATATGTCCCTGTTTGTGCGTTTGTTGTTTAACATGTTGAGTTAAACCAAAGTTTCTAAGTGTGTCACACAGTTCCTTTGCACTTCTGTCTTCAGGGTTGTCAACGTGAAAGTTGAAGTCTCCCACAATAATTAAACAGTCATAATCAACGTATATCACAGATACGAGGTCACTAAAATCATTAAAAAAGTTTGATGTGGACTTAGGAGGCCTGTAAACATTCAGGAACATAGTTCGTACCGGGCTCTTTACCTGGAGAGCTAAATGTTCAAAAGAGTCGAATTTTCCCAAAAACACCTTTTTACACTTTAGTGAATCATTTAACAATGTGGCCACTCCTCCACCTTTCCTTTTCTGTCTGCTCTCACAAAGAAAATTGTAGTTTGGTGGAGTCAACTCCATCAGAATAGCTGCTTCATTAAATTCATGTAACCATGTTTCCGTTAAAAACATAACATCAAGATTATTGTCAATAATGAGGTCATTAATTAAAAGGGATTTTCCTGACAGAGATCTAATGTTTAGTAAACCCAGTTTATATGACTTAGTGGTTGATGTCTCTGTGACAGGTTGCATCTGACAGTTTATGACTTTTAAGTTTTTGTTCCTGTTTGTTATCCTTCTGTTTTTCTCATTTCTGCCACGTATCATCACAGATATTCCATAATCTCCGGCAAAAGGCCCTAGCTAATGCTGGAAACTGTCATGTCTGATAAACGTGCTACAAGGGCCCGGTGTGTATCACAGAGAAGTTATCTGAAGGTCCTGAGCACAGAAATGTTGCGTGATACATTGAGGGGGAGGATCTGGGACTCTGAGGCTTTTAGAAGATGCTGGTTTAGTCACAGAGCTATGGTTGTCAGAATGGCTATGTGGAGAGGATGTCCACTGTAGGCCAATCTTAAATACTTTGCTCATGTTGTGAGAAAATTCCTGAAAAGAAACATCTGGGCTTTGTGGAGAAGAGGGGGAGGTGGGGGCAGTATGGATCGGTGTTGGTGGCGATGGAGGTTTTTGGTTCTTTTTGGGAGTTAAAGGGGGGTCTTCTCTTTGTTCTCGTGTTGAGATCTGGGATGAATCCTCCTGTAGCTCTGACGTAGTCTCTTTCTGTGTCATCTTTCTGGCTATCTTTATCTTGGCTTGTTCGGGCTTTACTGCGCTTATCGTTTGTTTTGGCACTGGTTAAGCTTTGTTTTGGGACAAAGCTGATGGTGCATGGTTCACAGAATAGAAGATGTTTGAAATCAGCAGTTTTGCACCTGACCTATTTAGAGAGAAACCATCTCTGTTGAACAGATGTCTCCTCTCCCAAAAGATGTTAAAGTTGTCTATGAAGGTTACAGTTGTTTGCTTGCATGTTTTTTTCAGCCATTTGTCTAGCATCAGAACTCTGGAAAAAATCTCATCTCCACACTTAATGGGCACATGAGGGCCACTGAGAAACACCTTGTCATTAAGGCCATCAACTAAATTCAGCAGACGAATGTAATCCTCTTTCAATACTTCTGATTTTCTTATCTGGGTGGCGTCGCCCAAGGCTTCAGCTTGTATGATGAGTTTTTCCAGGGTCGGGCGTTCTTTCAAGATCCTTGGAAGGATGTCTGATACATTAGACACCAGGCCATAGTTCAAAGGGTTATAACTCAACACCTCTGTGTTTTTCTTGTTAAAGAAATGTTTAATCCCACTTACAGATCCATTGCATAATATCAGGGTCTTTGGCCCTGTGGCATGTTTTTTCTTTGGTAGCTTAGAGCGAAGATTGTTGACATACCTTTGATTGTTGTCATGATCCTCCTGGGTCACATCTTGAAGCGGAGCGAATCTGTTTAGTAACGGAATTCCAACATTTCCAGCAGGTTTACTCCTATCATTTGTTGTGAGAACGGCCTGTTGTTGTTTCACTTGTCTTGGGACACTTCTCTGTAGTATCGGCCAGTTTCCTTTGTCTAGGTGGGGGGTTCGTTGATCCTTTGGTCTTGCACCCAGAGTGGTCCAGGGATTCTCATTTTTCTCAGGGAACTGTTTGTTCAATGAGTTGCTGGGCTGATGGTCACCGTTCGGAATCACAGGCAGGGTTGTTTCATTTCCATACGCGGCGTTTACATCATAATTCATTTCGAGTCGGTGGATTTTCAGTTCCATAACAGCTATCTTCTGTAGAAGCGTATCAAAGTCCTCTGTGGTGAAAGTAGGCATCTTTTGAAAATCTAAATCAAAAATAAATAAAATAAAATAAATAAAATAACTAAATCCAACTTTCTGAAATTTTGGCTAAGAGATAAAAAGGAGATAAAAAGTAAAAGGCAGGAAAATGCAAGCAAGCAGGGAGCAGAGAAAAAAGCGTCCGAGCAGGCAGAGAGGCGGAGAGCGGCCACCAGTGCCACCAGTGCCACATAAAATTACCCCAAAAATAATAGATATATAAAAAAATACACTCCTGATCAAAATCTTAAGACCAGTCAAAACATTGCAAGAATTTGCATTTTGCACTATTGGATCTTAAGAAGGTTCTAAGTAGAGCTTCACAATGTTAAAAGGACAAATCAGTGCAAGAGACAAGAACATTTGAGCAGGGAATTGTCTGAAAACTGCATTTACACTTAAACATGATTTTTTTCAGCTGATCAAAAGTTTAAGACCATAGTCTTTAAAAGCCAAAAGCTGTGCAAACATCTGGATTCCATGTCATTTTCTGTGAAGTCTTTACACTGTCAAGACCTCCTGATGGCAAAAGCAAGAAAGCTCACTGACTTTGAACGTGGTAGGATTGTTGAGCTGCATAAGCAAGGCCTCTCACAACGTGCCATCGCTGCTGAGGTTGGACGCAGTAAGACAGTCATTTTGCATTTTTTAAATGATCCTGAGGGTTATGGAACAAAAAAGTCAAGTGGTAGACCCCAAAAAATTTCACCAGCTCTGAGCCGCAGGATCCGATTGGCTGTCCGTCAAGACACGGGACGATCCTCTACCCAAATTAAGGCCATTACTGGTGCTGACTGCAGCCCAATAACCATCAGACGGCATCTGCGAGAGAAGGGCTTCAGAAACAAAAAACGTCTTCAAAGGCCACGTCTTCTTCAACGCCACAGAATTGCCCGTTTGGACTTTGCAAGGATGCACCAAACATGGGACATTGAAAGGTGGAAGAAAGTTGTCTTCTCTGATGAGAAAAAATTTAACCTTGATGGTCCTGATGGCTTCCAACGTTACTGGCATGACAGGGAGATCCCACCTGAGATGTTTTCTACATGGCACAGTGGTGGGGGCGCCATCATGATTTGGGGTGCGTTTTCCTTCAATGGAACAATGGAGCTTCAGGTTGTGCAGGGGCGTCAAACAGCAGCTGGCTATGTGGAGATGTTGCAGCGGGCATCCCTCATGACTGAGGGCCCTCGTCTGTGTGGTAATGATTGGGTTTTTCAACAGGACAATGCTGCAGTTCACAATGCCCGCCTGACAAAGGAGTTCTTCCAAGAGAATAACATCATTCTTTTGGACCATCCTGCATGTTCCCCGGATCTAAACCCAATTGAGAACATTTGGGGATGGATGGCAAGGGAAGTTTACAAAAATGGACATCAGTTCCAGACAATGGATGCCCTTCGTGAAGCCATCTTCAACACTTGGAGCAACGTTCCCACTAGCCTCCTGGAAACACTGGCATCGAGCATGCCTAAACGATTGTTTGAAGTCTTCAAAAAGAATGGTGGAGCTACTCATTACTGAGTCCTTTTTTTTGACATTTTGATTTCTGTTTTGGGGGGTTTTCGGGGTTTTTTTGAGCTATGGTCTTAAACTTTTGATCAGCTGAAAAAATCATGTTTGAGTATAAATGCAGTTTTCAGACAATTCCCTGCTCAAATGTTCTTGTCTCTTGCACTGATTTGTCCTTTTAACATTGTGAAGCTCTACTTAGAACCTTCTTAAGATCCAATAGTGCAAAATGCAAATTCTTGCAATTTTTTGACTGGTCTTAAGATTTTGATCAGGAGTGTATATATGCAGAGGTCTACTAATTAAGCACTCATTAGGCTCAGCTGTGTTAAACCAGGACCTAAAAGATGCAAGACACCGGCCCTTGAGGACTGACTTTGGACACCACTGGTCTATGCCATCAAACAGTCAGGACAATGTGAGTGCCTGGCAGAAAATGACAAGAAAGTAAGGTTTATATACAGATTATGACTTTTAGGGCTATGATGTCAAACTGTGAATGAGGTGATGTACAGCCTGTTTGAGTATAAATGCAGTTTTAATAATTTGGCTACTCTATTTGTTTTGGCTTTTCCTGTTTCTTCTCCTTTTGTTTTGTTTTGTTTTTTGTTTTAGCTCTGTTTACAAGCTTGATACTGTCTAATAGCATGAACCTCAAAGGCTTTTATTTTCTAGCCCAGTCTTAAGATTTGTTCAGGAGTGTATTAGTGAGTTTAAAAAAACACTAAATTTGTTTGTGGACTATTTTTGAATATGGTGCTGGGCCTCTATGTATTTTCACAGTTGCTGCGATGTAGACTGCTGTAATTTTATGTTCTACATAATTGATATAGTCATGGAAAATAAATGAAAAAAATGGAAAAATGTATATTTCTTATGTAAACCTACCTATAAAGGTTATGCAAGAGAATATCTTTCTATTAGAACAGCTGCTATCTAACAAACCACTTTGACTTAAGGAATTATTTATAACATATCAGAGACAGAAGAGTGTTGCAGTAACACTCTGTGCAGACTGGAATAAGAACATGTCTTCATGTAGGATGAGGGAAACACGTGATAGTTGAAACTCTCTTGGGGCATAAAACATTTAACTTCCAACATTTTTACACATCAAACCACCATCACCACAACCCTCTATTCCCTTGCAGGAATAGCCTCACTAAGAAACCCCTGCTTCGCAGTAGCCCTGGCGAAACAGGTACCATCTGTAGCTTCAGTAATGATGATGGCAAAGAGAACAAGCACAGCTTTGAAAATCAGTGCTTTAACTTTGCTGGGCCAAGACTAGGAATAGGTATGTGCTGCTTGGAACAGTACAACAGCTTTGAACCCTTGTATGTGCTTCAAGACGGAGGGGTGTATCCAAATATCTTATCCATGATACACATGGTTCCTAAACACATCAATAAACATTAAGACTAGTATGCCAAAAGAAATAACCTGACTAACCAGCAGATTGCAATAATTTTAGTAAAAGCAGAATCCCAAAAATGTAGATGTGCACCAATCAGAATTGTGTGGATAATTTCCAATATCCGGTAGAGAACAATAAAAGATACAGGAACAGTGTTCAAAATAGCTTGTGCAGCCATCTGCCGTAAGTGGTCAATAATTATCTATTTAATATTAGATAGGGATGGTCTGGGTGAGATTGTTTGTAAAACAGGAGTTGCAGTTTTAATACAAAGACAAAATAAGCGCACAGTTAGCATTTTAGACTGTCCAGTGCAGTGGTCTCAAATCCAAAATTCTTAATGACCAGTGTCCTGTAACTTTTAGATGTGTGCCTTGCCCTACACAGCTGAATGAAATAGCTAAACTGCCTTTCTAGAATGCAGTCAATCTCTACAGAGCTCTGCTAATGAGCCAATATTTGAGTCAGGTGTGTTAAAGCAAAGAATTTGCTAACAGTTCCAAATCCAGGATGATTCATGACATACAGAGGGAAACCTTTAATAAACTCTTGATGATGTCCCTAAATCCATGTTCAGTAGCATAAAAGAGAAAGAGACCCTCATTTGGTTTTGTTTGAAACCTTTGTGCAGACTACCACTACGGACAGCAAAGAAAAGTTTTAACAGTTTATTGATTCATGTGAAAGAATGAACAGTTATTCTAGATTCATTGGATAAATTCAGGATGGCACTAAGATGCAGAGGTAAGTCATAAGTATGTAGGGGTAGGGTATGGTTGAGATATGATGAAAACAGTGGATGAGATGGTTGGCTCAAAATTCGAAAGATGGTGGAGTTCAAAGAGGGAAAGGTGAGTATACCCACATATGCTCCAATCAGCTGGTGGTGGTGAGCAGTGCTGCTTGATAGTAATCCTTGTTCTTTCTTCCAGGAAGAGACGTGAGAGGTAGTGGAGCGCCGGAGAGTAGATGGGCAGATGAGTAATGGTCGACAACTGTAGAGGGGTCCTGACAGCATGAACCAGGGGACCAAAGGGAGCAACCAGAGGCATCTGCCTTTGGGCTTTACAAGCTCCAGCTATGAGGACAGAACTACTGGTCACACCCTGCAATCAGAGGAGGTAAGGACAAACACACACACACAAGAGAACTTGCACACAGTCTTGTGGATATGACAGAGATATAAATCAAAAGCGATTTTCTACTTTTGATACAAAGCAACTTAGAAACATATTTTGCCAGTTTTCATCTGAATCCCTTTTGTCTTTGTAAGTAAATTACATGAGTTGTGGTGCGGCCTTACACTCATTGGGATTTGCAGCCTTACGCTCATTGGGATTTGTGCTGCTTTTGCATTTTAGTTAAAACTTATATTTCCTCTGCCTCACAAAGCATTTCTAATAATGAGAAGATTTGCAGCACACTTTTAGTGGCTTATTTGCATATATATAGAGTAGATTTGCTTTCACTGATCTCTTCAAAAGATAAAAAGTGATACTGTGCAGTGAGCTGAAAAGGGACGCGGGTGATTGTGCAAAGATTTGTTTAGGCCACTGGAAATGCAAAGCTAAAGTTGTATAAGGTGAAATAATAAAAATGCAACAAAGTAAGTGTAGATAATTGCCTAAAATGCCTTTCAGCACTTTGAGATGAAAATCAACACAATACAAAAGGATCTTTCTCCGCATATTAAGATTTTATCGAGGCCACACAGGATCAAAAGGAATATTCTAAGGTATTCCAAATGCATAATCCCTAGGCCATATCTTCTCCAAAATACAAAGACATGTTCATCTCCATATTTTAAACTGAAGAGAAAGTCAGATCCTATATGTTTTCGTAGCTTGCAAACTGCAAAGAAAATAAATAAATAAATACCTGTCACTGTAAGAAAGCAATGAACAGTTTTTATAAATTGTTTTTTTTTAATTGTTTGATTAAAAAGGTAACTCCAAAATATTTGCACCAATTTACCCTGAAACATCGTACTTTGACACATTTGCTCTTTCAACTGTCACTATCTCAACACAACAAAAGGGTTGCTTTTGCTCTGCCTCATTTTCCTCTTCAGCCTTATCTCCCATAAACTGTGTCATTATATCAGGCCAAGCAATCATCCCTTGTTTGAACGCATCTAGAGTAGAAGTCACAAGCTGTCTAAGAAATCCCCTCAAAGAGAAATCCTGATATTTTCTTTTATCTTCAATGCTGTACGTTACTAAATTTCTTGTCATCTGTGCTATCGCTGTGATGCACACAGGGTAGCAAATCAGGGAGTTGTTAGTTATGATAGCTAATTATATGCAACATAGGATATGGCTTTCCCCCAAACTGTGGCGCATGCAGCCCGTGAAGAGGAAAAAGGAGTGATTACATTTTCCAGCTGTTCCAGATCTCCCTCTCTGCATTTAAACAGGCTGTGCCATGAAACATTGTAAAAACCTTTTTACACAGAGGATCAGAAGCATGCTTTTACGATACATATGCATCTCTAGAAGTGACACGTATTTTCTGTGTTAATTTCAAGATTCTTAGCTTTTACTGGTTTATACAAGTAAGGGAACAAATCACACAATCAAAAACATGAAATGGGACATTATTATTCTGACACAGTACATGCAGTACAAGCTGTACCTCACAGTGAAGCTCAACCCAAGGTTTTGGTTAATGACAATTACAGTCACTGATTCTCCATTTCAATCTTCCACGCCTATCAGTCCCAAAGGAAATTGGGATTGAAAGTGACTGATCTAAACATCCTGGAATTGGTCTGGAATGACATCAAGAGACTGTCGGAATTGGTGAATCAAATCAACAAACCATCTGTGGCATTCTACCACAGTTAACTTTATAAAAAGGTAACTTAACTAAGACAAAAACGTTGCTCAAATATTGTATGTACATATTTTCTAAGCTAATTGTGTTTTTGAAGTTGTTTGTTTTGTTAAAGCTGAAAAAAACATTTAACCCTGAGTATTTTTGAGTGAGTTTTTTACATGTTGTTTCAAAATACAAAAAGTCAAAACTTTTTAATGTGGTAAAGATGACAACTGGAGTTTAAGTGTTCCATGGCTTTTTTTATTGCATACAAAATATACATGTACATCTAAAAACATTAGAATATTGCATAAAAGTGCTATATTTTGCCAGTCATCTCAGAAAGTGAAAAAGTGTATATATTATATACAATCATTACACAGTGATATATTCCAAACCTTTGTTTCTTATAATTCTGATGATCATGGCTTACAGATAATGAAAACACGAAACACAGTGTCGCAGAAAATTTGAATACTGTGAAACTGTTCATTATTGGAAACTCATTGTGTCACACCCTAATCAGTGAATCAACTCAAAACCAGAGCCTTTAAACTGTCTCTCACGCTTGGTCAGTTAGCGACACAATATGGGGAAAGACTTCATAGATGTTCAGAAGACAGTCATTGACATCCTTAACAAGGAGGGCTAGCTACAAAAGGTCATTAAGAAGTTGGTTGTTAACAGTTCTGTATCCTAATATATTAACAGAAAATTGAGTGGAAGGAAGAAGTGTGTTAGGAAAAGATGTACCAGTAATTGGGGTAACTGCAGCCTTCAGATGATTGTCAAGCAGAATTCATTCAAGCATTTGGAGGAGCTTAGGGATAGGGGGCAGCCTTTCCATTCCTCACCCTCACAGGCGTAGGGTAACCCACCCTTGCCTGCGCCCTCTGGCACATACTCATCAAATGGAAAATCCCCTGGCTCCGGCCCCGTTAAGATAGCTCTGTTGAACACCAGGTCACTAGCCAACAAGACCATAATTCTAAAGGATTTTTTTTCCACTGCCTGCTTTCAGGATTTTCTATTCATCACGAAAATATGGATGCACATTGGTGAATTGAGTCCTTTTTTTTTATAAACTTTTATCTTTCAACTGCACCTCCTTTGGGGTAGTATTGGCTTAGTGATTAGAGAGCAAGGCACCTATGCCCTGGAGAGGCTGCATGGTTCTGGGTTTGAATCCCACAGACTGCCACTCTGGGTCCGTGAGCAAGACCCTATAGCCAAAGAATGCTCGCTAAGGTATGGGTACATACAGAGGACTAATTTAATTGGAATGTATGTTACAATGACAAAGACAATTTAAAAAAAAATAATTAAGGCATCGTGCAATGCTTGTTATGCAGTGTCTGCAATGCTGGTAAAAATCCCCAAATAACAGATGTTTAGTGGTACAAGTATCACTATAATGAACTCACTTTGTGTGAAAAGACCACCAAGTATTGATATGTATTCTAAAAGATAATGTGAAATTATGTAAAGTGTTGATCATGTACCAAATTAAGTTTTTTTTGCCCTGGTCAATGTGTACACTCCTAACATAGATAATGAAAACTTTTTTTAAACAACTATTTTCTTCACTACCTGACCTCAATAAATACTCACTGGCCCTAGGGGGTGATTTCAACTGCTTGCTGGACCCAGTTTTGGACCGCTCATCTCTTAAAAGCAACATCATAAGCAAGTCTGCATCAGTTATACAAGCTTTTCAATCTGAGTACTTGTTATGTGTGGCGTACTTTATATCCCAATAAGAGGGACTACTCATACTTCTCACATGTACACAAAATGTATTCAAGAATCGACTACTTTATTACAGATGCTAAATGGCTGCAGTTGATATGTTCTTGTAACTACCAAAGCATAGTTATTTCAGACCACGCCCCACTCACTTTGTCCCTATCCCTTCCCCATCATCCCCTAAGAACTGGGCAATGGCGTTTCAATTCAACTCTGCTGTCAGATGAAAACTTTGTAAGGCTTATTCAAGATGAGATACGTTTCTTTTTTGCAACTAACTCCTCCCACGAGACCTCCAGCCTTGTGGTATGGGACACCTTTAAGGCCTACATCAGAGGCCAGATTATTGCGTATTCAGCAAAAATTAAAATACAAGACACCTATGAACAGAACAATCTAACTCAGCAAATCAAAGATAGGCTTTGAATCAATGTCCTGAACTGTTTAAAAGACGTGTTGAACTTAAAACAAGGCTTGACCTATTGACAACACACTCAGCTGAACGCCTGCTTTTACATAACAAATCCAAATTTTATGTGCATGGCGACAAACCTGATAAATTATTAGCAACCATGCTCAAGGGTTCTAGGGCAAGGCAAACTATTTCTACAATTCGAAAACAAGATGGCAGTATAGTCACAGACCATAGTCAAATTAATAATGCATTCAGGGACTTTTATGAAGAGCTCTACCGCTCACAATCACAAACCAATTCTAACATGACTGACGATTTTCTAGCTAAGCTTCACATTCCTGTAATTTCACCAGAACTTAAGAATAAGTTAGATGAACCCATTTCCCACGCAGAAGTCTCCTTAGCAATAGCCTCAATGCAACCTGGCAAATGTCCAGGACCGGATGGTTTCCCTGCAGAATTTTTCAAACAATTCTCAGACTTTCTGTGCAGCTCAGCTCCACCTTTACTGATTGTTTTAAACATGGATTCTAGCCAAAATCCTTGCCCGTAGACTTGAAACGGTTTTACCTTCAGTTATTTCAAAAGACCAAACAGGCTTCATTAAAGGTCGGCACCCGTATTTTAATGTAAGAAGACTGCTTAATATTGTTTATTCTAGCGCCACAGATTCGGCTGAGTGTTGTCTCTCTGGACGCCGAAAAAGCCTTTGACCAGGTTGAGTTTGACTATCTATTTGCGGTCCTCAGAAGATTTGGCTTTGGAGGAAACTTCATTTCAAACTATTATACCAGCAACCATCTGCCACAGTTAGTACCAACTTTCAGACCTCAAAACCATTTAAATTATAAAGAGGCACCCGTTAGGGTGATCTGGCCATAGAGCCCCTCTCCATTGCACTTAAAACCAGTAAAGAGATATCCGGCATTTGGAGGAACGACATGGAACACAGTGTCTGCTTTACGCAGATGACCATCTACTTTTTATTTCCAAACCATCAACCTCATTGCCTTTTGCTCTCAATATATTTAGCCAATTTGGTCAGATTTCCGGGTATAAGTTGAACCTTACCAAAAGTGATCTTTTCCACATAGGTAATAAAGCTAGCATGTCAGATTTTGCTAATCTGCTGTTCAGAATTGAAAGACAAAAATTTACATACCTTGGTATCACAGTGATAAAAAAAAACATAAAAATCAGTTCAATGAGAATTTGATTCAGCTGTTGAACCAAGTGAAGGGATCCCTCACAAAGTGGACACCCTTTTCCATGTCCCTTGTGGGACGTATCAACTCAATTAAAATGAATATACTACCCAAATTTCTATACCTTTTTCAGGCACTACCTATTTTTATTCCTAATACTTTTTTTAATGAGCTAGACTCAACTTTTTCGTCTTTTATCTGGCAGGGTAAACGCCCAAGGCTTAATAAATTACAACTCCAAAAACCTAAACAGCAAGGGGGGTTTGCCTTCCCCAATTTTCGGTTCTACTACTGGGCCGCCAATCTTAGATGCCTAGTGTTCTGGTATTTCTATCATAACCAGGGTGGCTGTCCTGACTGGGTGGCTATGGAGCTACACAGTGGTAATAATTTGTCCATCCCGGCCATGCTCTGTTCCCCACTCTCACTTTCCTCACCTAACCCTATTTTAAACCCAGTAGTGAAAACTCGCTGAAAATATGGGGCCAGTTTAGAAAATACTTTACACTCCACGATTTTTCCTTCTCAAGTCCAATTGCACTTAACCATTTTTTTTAAAACCATCTGTTCAGGATGGGGTGTTTCTAGAGTGGCACCGGAGGGGACTTACTTACTTTAAGGACCTTTTCATAGAGAAGAATTTGGCATCCTTTGAGGAACTCGGTAACAAATATGGTTTACCTAAATCCCATTTTTTTTTTTTTAGATATTTACAAACCAGAAACTTTATGCAGTCTCACTTGTCAGGCTCAATCTCTCTGCCAGAGCACACACCGTTGGAAATCATCCTATTATTGAACCCAACTCGTAAAGGGCTGGTTTCGTGGCTTTATAATGAAATGTTGACTATGAAAGAGACCTCCACACTTAAACTTAAAGTTTCATGGGAAGAAGACTTGAATATGACCATACTGGATGAGACATGGGACTCTATACTTAAACTGGTGAATACAACATCTGTTTGCGCACCATTGCCTCATCCAGTTTAAAATAGAACATAGAGCCCATCTCTCCAAAAACAAACTATCCCATTTCTATCCAGAAGTCACCCCATACTGCGATAAATGCAAAACTGCCGTAGCCACACCGGTCCCTATGTACTGCTCCTGCCCAGCTCTTGGTCAGTTCTGGACAGATGTTTTCCGTACAATGTCCGGGTTGGCCGGAGTGGTGGTAACACCTGGCCCTCTCTTGGCTCTGTTTGGTTTCAGTGGTGAGGGGTCGCCTTTACCAGCCTCTAAACGAAAGGCACTGGCATTTTGCTCACTGTTGGCGAGGCGCACGGTTCTGACCAGGTGGAAGGGTGCAGCTCCTCCAACTCACAAGCAGTGGTTATGTGATCTTATGTCGTGGCTGAAACTGGAAAGAATTAGGTGTTCTCTTCAACACTCAGCTGGTAAATTTGAAGAAACATGGGGGCCCTTTCTTGACTCATTCCAAAACTTACAATGATGCTCCAGATTAAAAAAGTTAATTAATCTTAATAAAATGTATTCCATCTCTGTCAGGGATAGGAACGTAGTGCGTGGACCTACTTGGTAGTGACCTGGGTGGGCTAAATGGGATTACTTTGTAGGGATTAATTTTCTGTTTATTATTTTATGTCTGTGTTGGATATATATTTATTTGTATTTACAAACTGTATGTACAAAAGGAAAAGAAAAACTCAATAAAAAGACAGTGATTAAAAAAATATTTGGCAAAAAACTAAAGTTGGCAAGAATTTAAAAACCAACTCTCACCTGCTTTTTGAAAGTCTTACATTTGTGACACCACAAGTATTTTCTATGTTAAGATTCTATGACAGGCCTACTCACTTCCTGATTTTAAATAATCTCTTAAAACACTTTTTATCTCTGGCTTTTATCTCAGCTGGAGATGTCTTGTTGTTGCTTAATGGTCTTAAAACTGTTTTGTTGCTTCGACAATCTGATTCTATTCTTTTGTAATTTCTTGTGTTTTATCTCTCATCTTTTATTTTAGGCTACAGCACTTTGAGAAGGCTAATCTAAAGGAGTGGGTGGGGATGTAGACCTGTAGAAGGTCAGATAAATATGGAGGGTCAAGTTTGTAAATGGCTTTAAACATGAGTAGAATCATTTTGAAGATGATAGGAGATTTGACAGGGACCCAGTGGAGCTGCTGCAGGTGAGTAGAGTGGCAGAGATCTGAACCCTCTGTAACTATAGAAGGGGTTTATTAGGATGACCAAGAAGAACAGAATTGCAGTAGTTGATCCGGGATGTCACAAGACTGTGGACAATAATGGCTGTGAAATGAAGGTTGAGAGAGACATGAAGACGGTTTATATTGCGTAGATGAAAATACGCAGATCAAGTGACATTATTAATGTGGGATGTGAAGGACAGGGTCTGTCAATGATGACACCCTGAGGGAAATTAAAGGGTTGTTTAGTGGGAGAAGAAAACAATCAGATTTGGAAGGAGTGTTTTTTTTTTGGCAACAAGGATGAGCTCTGTTTTATCACTTTTTAATTTAAGAAAATAATAGGACAACAAGTGATTGTCCCTTTGAACTCAATCAATGAAGTCAGAGGGTGGGAGTGTGGAGTATGGTTTGGTGGACAGGTATAGCTGAGTGTCTTCAGCATAATAATGAAAAGGGATACCAGAAATACACACTGTGTCATGATGCAGCCCGTCTGCTGCACCATGCACAGACTCAAGGCACTTTTCACCTTCCATATACCTCAGTCTCCTCTCCACCTCAGTAATCATCTACACCTGTCAGTCACTAATCAGCCAGCACTCAGCACACCTGTCAGCCTCCCTATTTTAGCTCCCTGCATTCAGTCCTCCCCTGTCGGTTTGTTCTGTTGGTTCTGTTTTTCCTGCTTACCTCTGTTTCTGCCGCTCACCTTATCCAGTCTCGTCCAGCCCGAAGTCTCTTCATCTCCGCCTGCCTGCTGTGGTTCTGGTTCAGTTCTTACTCCGGTCCTGCAAGTATTCACCAAGTCGTGCTGCTTTATACTGCTGGTCAAGTTCTTGTTCTAAGTCTCCACTCTGCCATGCTGCTGGTCTTACCTGGTTCCAAGTCTCCATTCTGCTGTACTCCTGGTTCTGCTGCCTCCGTGCTCTGGTTCCATCCTGCTTACCAGTTCCTGCCTTCACCATCAGCTCAGTACAGACTCTTGGTTCCATTCTCCACTATCCACAAACTTCAATAAACTGTTAAACTAAGCTCTGCTGTGGTTGTGTTTGGGTTCAGTAACCTAATTATGACACACTGGACTTGACCACACAGGGCTCTATAAATAAAAAATAAACCTTATTTAAAAAAATCTAAAGTGTGTGTGTGTGGATTGCCAGATCAGCACTTTTGAAGTATTTATAAATACATTTACTAACTGAAAAACAACAACAGAGAAATAAGAAAAAATATACAGAGAAGTTGCTTGAATATGATGTTAACCCTTGGAGTTTCCTGCCTTTCCTTTACTAGCAATGACAGGAGAAAGGGGGCCTGTCACAATATCCATCATCATTATCAGAAAAATCACATCTGTATTCATCAGATGTGGGCAGAATGTGAACCTGCTTATTACTCGTGGGCTTTGGGTCACTCGTGAAAAGTCAAAGACAGTTCCTGCATGCTGAAATAGAAGTCATTATGTACAATATTCCCCATTTGTTTATGAGATGTATATTCTGGACAATTAATAATGCCTGCCCATGGAAAATGACATTTGTTAGATCAAATATCCTATTAGTTCCAGCCTTTCTTTTGTGTTCAGATTTTTTGAAGTTAATCCAGTTCCCGTGGTCCTTTTTAAAGGTGCCATGACATCACTGTATAAACCATTCCATGTAATTGATATTGCTGCATATGTAGATTCTCCAAAGAATTTCATAAAAAAGATAGCGTCAGCTTATTGTCAGGCCACATTTAGTAAAAGGGTTGGTTGCGGTAGTGATATGCAGCTCTAGCTAGTTGATTTTTCTCTGATATGCTACAACCATATTTGGGAAAACCGGTCAAACACTGCCCCCTCACACCACTTTCCCCCTCCATCCTCACCTCCCTTCTCAGTGTAACACTCCATTACAAATCCATTATTGTGGTTTTATGCCTAGTGGAAGTGTTTGTGTTGCAGGATGTCGGACAGACGAGGCCAAGCTAACCAAAGGTTTTAACCTGGCGGCACGATTCAACATAGTGGGGGAAAAATACAAAGCCACTAGACCACGGCAATGACACACATGATTGTTAACAGGAAACTGACTGCCTGTTTTTGTTCTGCTTAAAGGACCCACACAATTCACCAAGACACATTCAAAAGGCTCCCCAACAGAAGGAATGTGTATTAAGGGGACAGGTAGTACCAACTAATTAGGTTTACCTACAATCTGGCAAACTAGACACAACCTACAGAATCTGGCAACATCTTTCTTCAGACCTGGCCAGAAAAGAAATGTTGAAGAATGCTGTCATGGGATTTTGAAATTTCCAAATGACCCGACCATAGGTGGTTATGTGCAAGTTGCAATATTTCTTCCCGATACACCTCAGGAACAACTATTTTGTGTACCACCCCCAAATCCTCATCAATCCCCTCCTGTTGTAAAGGTAGTCTTGAGATCCATTTCCTCAGAAGTAATCCATCCCCAAGATAAAACCAGTGGGCCATTTTACTACGTGTTACTTTGCTTACTCCTTTAAAGCATGTGGTGAGTGTGTCATCACTTTTCTGAGCTTGTCTTAAACACTCACGTGACACTGACAACTGAAGAACCTTGGACATATTTAGGTCCTGCTCAGTGGTTGCTGACTCCAAAGGACTAACTACTGGTAGACTGTCGTCTTTCAGGGCAAGTTCTACAATAGTGTTGTTCAAGCTGACTTCATTCAGCTTACGAGTTTTGGACCTGGTAAGGACACTAGCAGAGAACACATCAGGGTGGGATTTCAGCATCTCATCGTCATCCAACATACAATGGGTTTATTCACCACTCCTAGGATAGGAAGTACCTTGTCACCAGCAAGATCATCTCCCATTATGAACTCAACCCCCTAGGAAAGGAGTTTTGCACTGCAAAATAAAAAAAACAGAGGCTAGCTTGGATTTTATATGAACACAATATAATGTTGAGGGTATTTCAGGTCATCCCAGTCCCTTTTACTATTGTACTTGTATCGCAGGATGAATGTACATTGAATGGCACTATGGCCAACATGATAAAAGACTGAGATCCACCAGTGTCTCTTAATATCTTCACTTTCTTTTTATCCTCAGGAAATCCTGTTAACGAAATACAACCATCAAAGATGAAGGGTTTAAAACATTCATCAAGTTCACACAAAGTGGTTTGATGTTTGGATGTTCTTAGAGTCTTCAGTAAGCTAACCCCTTTAGGTTGTCTGGGTTGGGGAGACACATGTTTATGGGTCACACAGACAGAAACTATGTGCCCCACCTTGTGACAATGAAAACATTGTCTCTCTGGCTCAGAACTTCTGACATTCTTGTGAACTTGTGAAAATCACGGCCAGCCAGTGCAATCTGAGCTCTTTACCATCAAACATCTCCTTTTAAGCTTAAACACCATACCCTTAACTGCGTCAGCTGGAGGCAACTCTTAGATGCTTCCATAAACCCACTGATTTGTCACATTGAATGTACACGGAATTTGAAATATTAAAAACCAAGGCTGCTCAAAAACTTAAAGCAGACATTTTCTTACTTTAGGAAACCCGCATATCCAAATCTGGACCAAATGAACTAACTATTCTAAGTAACAAATTTTTTCATTTTTATTTAGCTAACTATAATTACAAGGAGGAGTAGCTACCTTTTAACAAGAAAAGGATACACATTAAATTTAAAGACCGCAAATTTAATCCAGAAGGGAGATATGTCACAGCACTTGTGTTTGGGAGGACATTTTAACCCCAGTTTGAGCTGAGTTAGACATGCTCACCAGGGCTATCATTTATAAAACATTGCATGGAATCCATACTATAAGTGTATGTATGGCAAGAAAAAGAAAACGGTGGATGCCAAAAAAAAATCAGATTTATAAAACCATGCGTACGCACACAAGCACGCAATTTTATTTTATAGATCACAGCTGTTCCTGAATGTTTGCATACCTGGCTCTGCCTCATGTTCAGCCCTCTACACACTCAAATACAATCATGAACGATAAGTGCAAAGCACCTCATGAATGTTGATATGGATTAGAAATGAGTCCGCTCATTGTTTTATTTTTCACCATGGTGAAGTGGCAACCAAAGAAAACTCCAGAAATAATTAAGAGAGGTGCTTATTAAATAAGAAAATCAGAAGTAAAAGCACAGACGTTGCCCACATTAAAAGAACTTGTTAAAAATTAAACCTGATTGCCATTTTAAACATCAGATGAAAGCCGTTGTCCATGCCCCTCCCCCTCCCCCCGAACAAAAAATGAAAAAACACTGCAAAAAAGCATTTTAGGCATGGATGGATGGTGAATGCTGCATGGGTTTGAGCAGTATGCACACCTTCACTGCAATCTGGGGGTCGGAGGGCTGCCTTTCAACACCAGGGGGAATTCAGCTGAGATGGGGATTCTCTCCGTTACTGCGGGAAGTGGCCGAATTGTCCCAAGTGTCAACGGTTATACCTTTGGGTGAAGCTAAATTTGTGGCCCGGGTGTGTTGTATGTTGGGGTACAGAGTTCGAGCCATGTTGCATGCTGGGAACCGTAGTCTGATTGGCCGTATTATTGTATAACACTTGGCACATGTACACAACAAGCTTCTGCAAGTGGTATGCCTGAAATGTTGTGACATGACACTATCCCTTTAAGACACTGGTTTACTGCATAATACAGAGAGAACTTTATCAGGCTATCGCTTAATCAGAAGCACATCTTGAACCTGTCTGACAAGGGGTTTGGTTTAACCTTTTTTTCCAAGACCATAACTTTGCAATACACTAAAATAGTACATTCAATGGCAAAGTTTTATGAATTTTGACTGTGCTTTTTTTTTTTTTATTTAAACACATCACCCTCCTCTTTGCATGTGTTGTGACATCTAACAAAAGAGAAAAGTGTAGATTAGAGTGGGCAGTTTGATTAAGTAAGGATTTTTCTGTCAGGGAGGAAGAAAGGTGGGTCTGTGAGGAAGCTGGCACATCCCTCCTTTCTCTTATCCACGTGCTGATTAATGGCAGAGTCTCCCATTCCTCTGACAGATCGCTGAGGCCCAGGGAAACCTCCAGAGATGAGGCTCCCTGCCAATTACCTTCCTCAATAATGGCTGCTCAATGCCTGAGTGACAGGGATCCACCCCCAAGGATCTAACTGAGCTGCTATTAAAACCAAAAAGGTGGCGGCTTCGTGATTTGTGTGGCTGCATAAGGACACATCTGTAGGTGGGGGAGAATAAAAATGTATTATTGCTACAACACTGCTGCTACCCAGCACAGCTTCTGCTGTGTGATTATGTATGAGTGAGTGTGAAGAAGGTAGAGAAGAACAACTATAATTCAGCTACCATGGGCAGGAAAGTAAAGCTTGCATAAATACAATGATCTCAATAGCCGAATGCTTGAAGACATTGGTAATATACTGTCAGTGTAAGGCAATGTCTATGCAGAGTTGAAAAATGGCAAAAAGCTATCCATAGCTTTCAAAAAAGGGAAATTTCAAAGTCTGAATCATGATCATTAAAGCAGCTATAGACTCATTGTATGTTTTGTTTGCTTTTTAAGATTTACACGAATGTTCACTGCACTTGTTGGAAGTCACCAGGAGATAACCTATAAAATCATCCCTAAGAAATATACCTACTGGATGTTGAAAGCATTGCTTTTGAAAAATACAATGATAAATGAACTCACATGTTTTCTGAACCAATACTCACACATAGTAAAGTGTTGGGAGCATTTGCTGAGCAAGTTTTATATTGGTCATTTCAATACTTTACTTACTATTCACAATTTTTAGATGGGAGTCTCTGAAACAAGTCAAGTTGCCAGACATTGTAATTACTTATTGTTGGAGCATGTGGAAAATGGTTGAACACACTTTTCATGAAAATAACCTCTGATTAGTGATAGGAATGACTGTTCTTTTGAGTGTACTGAATCACTAGAATAAGAACATTAAAATGACTTGTTCAAATGATTCGTTCACCAAATCATTCAGCTCATGTGACTACATTTTAGGTTCCTTACAATTATCAGGCAATCAGCATGGCTTAGATTACATTCAGTGTGCTATTTGCAGAGCTTTAACTGCATGTTCTGTTTATTTAAATTTAAAATAGGCAATAATCATGACTTTGGTGACATTAAGTCTGCTATTTATAGTATTGTAACTGCCTATTTAGTTCCTTTACAGTTAAAATGGGTAACAAAGATCAGGCAAACTTTCCAGGTTCTACCAACTGGAAGTCAGTCAGCCCTCATAGAAAAAGGGAAAAAAGATGCAACTTTTGGATTAAAATCTATCACTTCTGAAAAAAATGTATAATTCCAGATTACGTCTGAAAAAAAAACATCCATTCAATAAATCTCTGTATTGTTAATCTCAAATCACATTTGTCCATCCTTTCTCAGTCCTTTGGTGTAGTATGCAAGTAAGTGACAGAGCGCTACTTTCAGTATGATTTGTGTACGGCATGTATCAGGGCCGTTAGTTCATTAACATTGTAACACAGGTTTATTCACTTTCGTTCACGCTGAATGAACAAAGCACCACAGTAGTAGTTGGTGAATCACTCCTCAGCGGCAGTACTAGGTGTGCCCAGTAGGTTTGCAAATCTTGACTCAGTGACAGCTCAAACTAAACACATACTGATTCTTGCAGTACAAGAGTAAGTGACTCAGCGCTGAGGAATGATTTACCAACTACTACTGTGCTAGCACTGGTGCTGTTTTGGTCAGTCACTGCTACACGAATTAGGATGTGAACGAGCACTATGTGCATGCATCTCCAGCATGTGAAATAAACAAATAAATGCTATGTGACTAAATGACTGGTTGTTTAAGTAGTTGTATTGCATTCAAATGAAAATAAGAAATTCTTAAAGCAGGATATAATAAAAAGCTAAACGAGAAACAAACTATCATGAATACTGTACATTTTTATATTAAAGGGGCCATGACAACAACTTTCTTTTTCCTGTGGTTTTGTGGGTATAATATGGTCTGTTGTGCACTGATAAGGCCGTGTGAATGTCAAGAGTGGGTCCCATGGACGGTCAGCTTTGTGTCTTTGCTCAGAAAAACAGTCAGATCAGAAAATAGTTTAATTTTCTATGTAGGTTATTTTCTACGCAATTCATATTCTCCAATTAAAGCACACCATCAAGCAAAGAGCCTTCCCCATCCCCTCTCCTTCTCCCCTCCTATCCCCAGCTGAGTCACCGTTCAGCTCATTTAATGTCGTGAGTCGCGCTAGCATGTCTGACTACTCCACTTGAGCAGAGGATGGCTACTAAAAAGGAGAGCTTTTATGTCCTAGGCTGCTCAAAAATTATTGGAAGTTTCCATTTACTCCCGGAGGATGAGAGAAGGCTCAAGTTCATTTATGGGGAGGTAACGCAGAATTAACCCCAAGTCGAACCTCTGTAAAATTAGTTTTAGGTTCGATATTTCGATTTTCGTGATCTGCGGCTTTAGCGGAGACTGCCTCCCATTTGAGCCAACACAGGGAGGCTGATCTGGGGCTGCGGCTCCTAGGCTGCTCGCTGGCTGTGGAAGCCGTGGAGCGTAATATCCAATCTAAAACCAACTTCACCATGGTCCAATACAAGAATGTGTTATGTTCATATGTTCAACGCAATTTGCTGAAGTAAATTGCCATCTGAGGATGGCAACCACAACGCTGTCATTACCCATAAGTTTATTATTTGTAAATGCTGTCTCGTCTGATAAACATACAAGTACTGTCTGAAGTGCTCTGCTGCTGATAGCAGAGCACCATGTCCCGGTGTGGATGATGAATCACGGCGCCAGGTTTAAAGCCTTTGGTCAGCTTGGCTTCGCCTGTCCGACATCCTGCAACACAAACACTTCCACCCGACATAATATGGATTTGTAACAGAATGTTCCGATTAGAGATGTGTGGATGGAGTGGGGAAGTGGTGAGGGGACACGTTTGACCGGTTTTCCCAAATATGGTCGTAGCCAATCAGAGTGACGTCAACTAGGTACAGCCGCACATCATTACGTTACCCAATCCTTTCACTGAGGGACATTTGGCCGGTCAAAACAATAAGCTGACATAATTTTTTGTTCAAATTCTTTGGATAATTTACAAATGCAGCAATATCAACTACAATAAATAATTTATACAGTGATGTTATGGCACCTTTAAGAATGAAATATATATCCATGTTTCCCACAGTCTTTTCAGACACCTCTGTCCAAAAGAGCGTAAACTTAGGAACAGCTAAGATCCTAAGAAGAACCATCCAAGGCCTCTGGTAGAAAACCCGAGCTTTAGAAATGGAGAGCCACCCACCCTGCTCAGGAGTATGAGGGGTGGGTGAGATAGCAGTTTTAAATATATACGTCATGTGCCATGTGTGTTCATGTGGCGTCTTTTGAGCCGTGTGACACAGACTGAGTGACAGCTGTTGGTTATCAATTAGCAGCTAGTGTTAGCTTCTTAAAATTTCCTTATTTATTGTCGGTTTAACAGTGGTGAAGCCAACATATTTTAATGTTTTATTTTCTCTTAATAAATTCAGTCATTTGAAAACTGCTTTTATATTTACTAAATGTATCTTTTTTCTAATAATATTTATGTGATGGTTGCAAAGATTTAACTGATGGAAAAAAAGACAGAAGAAATCTGCAATAGGAAAATAGTTTGTGTCACATTGTATACAGAAATAGAAGACTAGGTGACATGTGCTGAAGTTGTCCGACCAAACTTTTTGATTACATGTCTGGGGAAAAAGAAGTTGGCTTTCAAGGGCAGGGCACAATGACTTCCCCCTTTGGAAAACTTCCTCTGAAATAGTGCAGATAAATGAGGCTGAAAAGAGAGATTAGGAGCTTGCAGGAGAATCTGCTTCTCCCTGCTGATTTGGACATTCATTTTAATGGAACACTTAACACTTATTCAGGAGCTGGACTTGGAGGCTCAGAGTTTCTCAAACCACTCCCTTAGCAGAGAAACGGTAGCCATTGAGAGCATCAAAAATGTATTACCTGTGCTCCATCTGCTCAGTATTCTCATCAGTCCTGTGGCTTATTGTCAGCATGGTATCTCACTAACAGGAGTCGTTTGCAGAATAAAAGAACCAACACTGTAAAGAAGAAACAATTCCAGTCTTTACAATTATATTGCAGCAGCACAAAATAGTTATCCTTAAACAAGGAAAAGGTGGACATTTGTTTAGAGAAAGCAAAAGGAAAGACTTTCGATTCAATTACCTACAATTTCAGAGGGAATCTTAGCTTGTGAAATATATTTTTACCTGCAATCTTAGGGAGAAAGTTTTATTTTTGATGTCCAAGGACTTGCTGCTTAACTCCGAGCTTCCTTTGTCCAGCAGACAGATCAATACTTAAAGTGAAATCTCATTAATTGTTTTCACTTTAGAGCTACTTACATCTAGCCCCATTCTGAAAGTGGAACTGTCCAACCCTTTAGGGTTGACAGACACTGTGAAAATTGATCCCAAAGACGCTGAACATCAGACACTCTGATAAGAAACATCAGCAAAAAGGTGTAATTGAAAATTACAGCGATTTGCTCACGGACAAAATTTGTGCCCTAACCTGTTTGTATGCTTCAGCACTTTCTCACATTTACTGTATACTTTGAGAGACTATGGGCGCATGGCTAAAAGCATTAGGTATTGCTCCTCTGTATTTAGAGCTACAGTTGAAGCCAGCTGTTTACATGCTGGCTTTTAAATAATAACATACAATATTTTTGTTCTCTATGTTTACATAATTCCTCGATCAAACTGAACCGTGTTTTGATAGAAAAAGAAAAAAATAATCTGAATACATAGGATTATTTATGTATTGAAATAAATACATTGTTTATATGGACACAAAATTAATTAATCTGATAATGATGTGCACCAGGCTTTACTCAGAATACAACTACTGTGACATGCGCAGAGTCCTCAAATGTCTCTAAGAACAACAGAAGAAGTTCTACTTCCGTATGTGCCTAAGAAAAAAGAGGTACATTTTTTTTTTAATTATTTAAATCTTTATTGAGCAATCACATAGAAACAAACATGGTTTGTAGTATTGACGAGATAGAGTATTGACGCGAGACTATGTACAGCAAATTCCGGAAGTTCTGCCAGCATAAACAAGCCAGGCACTAAACGTAAAGCTGCAGTTTCTGCTCAAACAAGCCCAAAGAAGATCGCTGTTTAGTTTAGTTATCTGTTAACTGTACGTCTGATCTCCAAACATGGCTAGGTACACAGTTTATTGAAATGTTTTATTGATTATTCATTTAGCAGTGTGTTTACTGGGACGGACTTATATGATTTGGAGATTTTATTTTGTATTTAAATTAAAGTGACATGTTTTACTTGGCCAAAGTGTTTGTCTTCCTGTCTGACTGATGAATTTCCATTGAAAATGCTGCGTAGCTCTGACCAAGATAGAGCAGTGGTCTACCATAGTCGGTGCTACGCAGTACAGCTGCAAGCCAGTCTGGCTGGCCCCATTCCCTTCAAACTGATGTAATTGCTACGATGCAATTTTCCATCGCATGAGAGAGAGAGAGCTTTATCTTCTTGGCTGATGTCTTAAATTTCTTCTTTAATATTTAGACATCTTTTTTTTTCTCATGCTGTTATCTGTGTTGTAAAATGCACAAGACCTTCCGACAGCAAGATAACCCCCCCCCCCCCCCCCCCCCCCCCCAACATCACTGCACTTCACAGGTCAGATGGTGTTTTCAAGCCGCAAGTTCCCCCCTTTTCATCCCAGTGTAATTTCATCATAGCTAAAAACTTCAATTTCAGTCTCATCAGACCAAAGGACATGTCTCCAAAATTGAATGTATTCATACTTGACAGCAATTTTAAATGGTAATCGGATTTTTGAGGTTACTTTGAAAGTAAGCCTGTATTCCACGACTAAGTGGCCTGTTAGTCCCAGTCAATTGAGAACTCCTGTGGAGAATGCCAGTCTCTTACCAGCTTCAGTCAATATTTTCACTATGCCTTCTGTCATTGCTTTGGGGTATAAATGCACAATTTGAACCAGCATGTTATTTTCTTGGACACCAAACCACTCTACTTTCTGCACAGTATGACAGCTTGACATTCTTATGCTGTTTACACTTGCATATCATTGTTGAAACATAAGGCGCAGTTCCACCGGCCCTCCTCATTTGTGCCCGCCCGGCTTGGCTCTTCCCTGCTCGGTTTATATTTGCCCGTTTTGTGATTCGACTGGCCTAGAAACACCTGGAAGATGGAAACGCCTCCTGCCCCCATCTCCCCCGCCCTGTTTGCAACATTGACATTTTAAAGAAATCTTCAAGAATTGATAAACAATAAAAAATGCACAATTATAAACAAAACATAAATAAAAGGAAAAAAATATACAAATGTCTCTATAACTGTATATGCAAGATTGTCTTGGATATTGTTAAGGAGTAATACACCAGGGTTAATATCTGGATCTCAGATCTAATAATAAAATAAATCGGAGCTTCTTCCTCTGCTATCTTGAAGCTGACAGAAGTGGATTTGCAGAGCCGTTGAGCTTGCAAACGTTGGGCCTCTCTGCCTGAGGAACTTCCAGGGACACACCGGCCCTTCGTCTGGCTATTTTCAATCACTGAGGTAAAATTTACACCTTTATATGAGATCTTTTGCCTTAGCCATGGCGGGGGTGAGGAGAACACGTTAATAAAAACAATTTTAACCATAGTGGAATTATTTTTCAGTTTGTTTTCACGTGAACTTCCAGGCTGCGAGCAGTGGTGAGAGCATCAGGTGATGACCAAGCTCGAGCTTCCCAAGAGCAGCCATCACTACCGAAGGAAACTGCTGCCTCGCCTGGGGGTTTTCATTCAGAGTGAATTTTTTTTTTAAGCTTTATACTGGATCTTTTGCCTCGGGCATGGCGGGAGCAAGGAGAACACATTAATAGCTTAAAAGCTTTTTAACCGCAGTGATATTATTTTTATTGGTTTGATTGAAAGCTTACTCCAAGGCTGGAGGCTGCCCTGTCAGTGGTGAGAGTGTGAGATGTTGCTTGATCTCCCCTAGAGCTGCCAGCACTGCTGAGGTGAGCCGCTGCTCCCCCCGGGTGTTCTGATTCTTTTTACAGAAAGACAGGCCAGCAGCAGGGAAAGGAAGGCATCCACTGCCTTGTACCACAAGAGGTGGATAGATGGAAACTTCAGAGACAGAACTTAACAGCTTTCAGTGTAAAATGAGAGAGTCGATAAATCCACGGATCTGATATAACGAGTCAGGGTATGGAAAGCTAAAGTATTCTTTTTTTTTATACCCTTCAGTCGTGGTTCATAGTTTGTAAATAATAAAATTATGTTTCCGTTTGACCCACTCTGCTCATAGTGGTCCTTAATATTAATGTATTGGGCTTCAGTTTTTCTGAACTTCCTCGGAAAAAACCTTCTCATTGCTCCTCATCCCTCGACAAATCACTGCCAAGGGGGGCGTTCACTTAAAACTTCTCTTGAGTTAGCACGCTTTGGCCTTACTCCTCAGCAGGCCTGGAGAAACCCTGGCTGACCCTGAAAAAAACTGCTCCAGAAACACTCGAAAGTGACCGTAGTCATGCGGTGCGCGCCTAATGTGAGCCAGTGGAACTTGACCTTTATAGAGAAACAAAAAAAATTCTTAGCTATTGGCAATACTTGATTTATTGAATAATTGAACATTTTTCACTCTAAAGTTGAAACCTCAAACGTTGCAGCTCTAGAAATAACTGCAAGATTCCTAGATGTAATTCTGAGTGAGAAAGTCAAATTTTTCTCTTTAACATGACCTCAAAATTGGCTTCCTTAATGTAAAATGTACCTGACAGTTGAAGTAAAAAGAGAATCAGAACCTCTGTAGGTCACAATGTCCTGTAAGTCGGGCTGGGCAATATGGTCAAAAATCCATATTGCCATATATTGAGCAGTTCACCTCGGTAACGATAAATGGACGATAACACTAACAACAACCCCACACACGCACAATCACACATCACTACCCCAGTACTGTGTCTGTAGGGCGGCAGTGCAAGCTGCTCTCTAACGCGTTTATCGTCACTTGTTTTAGAGCCCAAATAAGCGACTTCACTTTCACAAGCCCAAATTTCGCAACGCATGACTCTCGAAATTTACAAGCAACTTTAGAAAAACAGCCCAAAGTTGTTTATAATAAGCAAACTTGGCAACACTGCCTCGCCGTCTCTTTCACTTCTTCTTTCAGACTGGATGGGTTGGACTCACGTGACTACAGACTGTACACGTAGCGCAGTGTCTTAAAGGGACATGAGCATAGCCTACCTATACCTATAAAAGCGATCTTTCCTTTCATTTTTTTAAAATACCGACTTGGGCAAAATTATGCTGGTTATTTTAAAAATTTGGGTCTATTGCCCAGGCCTACCTGTGACTTAACAGTTGCACTCCTCAGGGGGATCGTGTGAAAGAATCCCCCGAATAAACTCTGGTCTTATTTCTTTCTTCTGAGGCCTTCCTCTTCTTCTCATAAACTTGTAACAGTTTATGAGGAGAAGAAGTTTGCTTCTTGTGTCCACCATTTTCAAAGTATACGATGAGAGCAGTGGAGCTACAATGAACGGCTGAACTGAAGCTCGGTGGATACATAAACACTAGGAGTGCGCATGAGCAGCAAGAGAAAACTAACAAGGAAAAAGCATGCACATTAGCGTTACATGAGCACGTCACAGTGATCGGGATTTGGGACAACCAAAAAATAAGATGAGCCCCCTGGAACTCGAAGCCGAAAAAAAAATTGTCCACTATACCTTTTTTAAGGTTGATTTTCCAACTTCAGAAGTAGATAGTAGGCATTTCTTTTCTGTCTATTAAACACATACAATTTATTCTGAGTGTCACTATGGTCAGCCAAAACAGCACCAATGGTTCTTGTAACACAGATTGAGAGATATGCAGCCACACCAAGGCATATTAGCTCTGGCTTTATGTTTAAGGTCGTTGTCCATCTGGAAAGACAAATTCTTCTAACGTCCAATGTATTACTGCCTCTAACCCGTGTCCCGTGCCCGTGTCCTCACTAAGACTAAGAAAGTAGAGCACATCACCCCACTCCTTACACTGGCTCCCTGTATCTCAGAGAATAGACTTTAAAATACTTCTGTTAGTCTATAAATCCCTGAATGACTTAGCACCTAAATACATCACAGACTTGTTATCAGTGTATCAACCCTCCAGACCACTCAGGTCTTCTGGCTCCAGTCTACTCTGCATACCTAGAACCAGAACTAAACAAGGAGAAGCAGCATTTAGTTCCTATGCTCCACTTATCTGGAACAAACTTCCAGAAAACTGTAAAAGTGCTGAAAGCCTGAGTTCCTTTAAATCAAGATTAAAAACACATCTGTTTAGGACTGCCTTCAACTGCTCTAGTTAAATAGTTCTACTGAAACATCACTAATTCAACTTTTTTAGTCCAACTGTTTTTAATGTTCTATTTTTGTTTCTACACTTTATTCCTACTTGCTTTTATTCTGTTTTATTTTCATATATTTTAATCATGTAAAGCACTTTGCATTGTCTGTACTGAATTGTGCTATACAAATAAATGTGCCTTGCCTTGCCTCTAACAGGTTTTCTTCCAGGATTGCCCTATCTAGTTTCCAATCAACTCTGACCAACTTCCCTGTTCCTGCTGTAAAAAAAGCATCCACAAAGCATGGTGTTTTACCTTGTTTTATTGTAGGGACAGTGTATACAGACAGTGTGATGTGCAGTGTTCCAATAACTAACAGTTTATTGTCACAAAGGACGCACTGGCACTATTATGCTCTTTTTAGGTCAAGTGACTAGTAGATAAAAAAAAGTATAATGTTTTTCACCTTTGGATTGCAATAGATGAGCTTTTTCTGTTTTTGAATATAATACTTTTTGACATTTTAGTGGATTGGATTGTCCTGAGTTTATTAGAAAACCATTGTTCAGATAGCAACTGAACCATTTGTTGATGAATGCCTTTAATTTGCTAGTTTATTTTGTTCAGATTTCAAGTGACTTGTGTTTTCTCTGGTGATCCTTAGGACTAATCCAAAAGCATTCTTGCTTGTTAACGAGACATGATGTTCTTTATTTACAGATTTACACACAGTGATTGTGTACACAGTAAATATATCCAGGAAACAACAGAGGGGGAAGGATGTAGTAGTATGGTATAGAGCACCCCTCCCCAAAAAAATCCATAAACACATAAGCAAAGTCGCATCTAAAAGGTCTACAGTAAATTGACCAAATAAATAACCAGAATCCAGTAATGTTATTTACAAAGCAATACTTTTTTAATTTCCCTCTGTTATGTTGTCTGTGCAGACTTATAAAATGACAAATTTGATGTCCTTCATTTCTTTTGTTCCTTTATGTTAAAAAATATACTTTTAGAAATTGTAACTGTGGGTGAACTGTTCAGGTTTGTAGCCAGTTGAGACCAGATGCACAAGGACCATTAGTTCTAATTGCCAAGCAGAACCGTTAGTTTCGCATGGTTCCAGCCTGTTAAATTCAAACCAAGGAGCTACTTCGCTATTAAACAATGTTTTAATGTTGCTCTATGTACCTCATGTTACACTCGACCCTCAACAGCATTTGGCTTTCTCTTTTCCAATCCGATGCTCTCCAGTGCAAACATTTGTTTTTGACAGACATCCCTCTGATATATGTAGAAAATGTACACATGCGTATATCAAAACCAATAGCTGTGATTGTGCTGTATGTGCAAATTAAAAATTACCACTGGTAGGTATAAGTATAAGCAACAGAATGCCTTATGCATATTTGACTGGTGCAATGTAGTCAGCTTCACATGACATGCTGATTCCATTGTCTGCTCATCATACCAAATGTGAACTTGCTGGTAGATTCAAAATTACTATGAGTTCCAAACTAGTAAAATTTCCTAGCTTCACTTTTTGATGAGTTGTTTTTGTATGTTTCCATGATTTTAAAAGTTTAAATTATTTGCACATTATTGTACTCTTTATTTGCTTGTTGTGCCACATCCCCACAATTATTTGAAAATTTTGCTTTGGTAATTTATTTGCTAATATGTGTGTGTTTTTTCTTTTCTTTTAGTCATTTGAGCTCACAAATACCCAAAAAACAATTCAGAATCTCAGGAGGTAACCAATTTTAAGCCATTACAGGCAGAGCAAATTAGAGTGAGTCAAGTACTGTAACAAAGCCCCCCCACCAAATTGTTTTTCTCATTTCCGTTTTTCTGTCCTCAACAGAAATGGAGGCTTCAGACTGTTATGCGCTTTATGCATGCTGTGCGCATTCATATCATGTGATGATTCATGTGTATGAGGTGGGAAAAATTGCATTCTTCATCAAGTCACACTGGCAAGACACATGGCTGATATGAGTAAAAAAAATATGTGGGGGTGGCACTCCTTCTGACTCAAGTTGCTTTTTTACCATTTATTTGTGGGTCTGCATTTTTTATTTTATCTTTAAATGCTTGTATTTGGTCATTTGTATTTGAAATTGCATTTACAATAATGTTAAATTCTTTAATTCAGATTTCTTTGTCAAAATAATATGATAACACATCTTGGTTTTTTGGCTTAATTTAGCAACAGAGTACAGAAGAAAGTGATGTAAAGAGAGAAAATATATAACACTGTTTAGTCTGAATAAGCTAGAAAGGGAAATGAAAATTACTTTTGGTCCCCTGTAGGATTATTGTTTCTCTGCCTTGCATTTTAATGTTGTGCAAAGATGTGTGGCTTTAAGTAAAAAAGCATTGCAGTTGGGAGCATTTAATACTGTGGTGAACACAATTTAATCTGAAACTTAGCAAGGCTGCCATTGTGTCTCTGGATGGATCCGTGCGTTTTGTGACATGAGTATTACTACAAATAGAAGCCATGTATATGTGCCACTGCTTCCACATTTATGTAAATGTCCCTGAAATTCTGCAGAAATTACAAAATAATAATGGTAATAAATCTGATTGTACACTACTTAGATGATGTCAGCACTGATGAAGATTCACTCATCACAGCATGTCAAGGGCTTGCAGTGGACCCAAAGGAAGGGCAGTCCAACCCATTTCTGATTAATTCAGCTAGTAATTATTTGGCCATTAAGGGATATTCATTGACCGTGCACATCGATTTAAACTTTTATCCTCAGATGATCAGGAAATCCTTAACCATGGGGAAAATTAAAAAAAATAAAAATAAATGAGGCAGTGACATCGTGGCAACTGACATACTTTCTAGGCAGATGGACTCGATGTTTCACCAAATGTGCTTCCATTCTTCACATTTAGACCCACCGAAAATGTGTTTGTAGATATGCACACGCTGTGAAAATATCAGAACACCATAAAAGAAAGACTTTCGAATATATGTAGATATTTAGTATCAGTTAAAAAACCTGAAAAATTCAAGTGATATCAATAAGTAAGATAATTAAAGGGGGAAAAAGCTTTGGAAACTTTCTAAAGAAAATCTTTTTCTGGTGAAGAATAAACTGGAACAGCCCACATCTATTCAATAATAAACATTGTGTCACCTATTTAAAGCTCATACATTTGGTTTGGTGCACTCCTCACTTGAAGAGTGGGTTAAACACTAAGATAAGATTGAAAACGCTGCCTGAGGCCCTCAGAAAGAAGATCGTATCAGCTCATGAGTCTGCTAAAGAATTTTAATTGTTTTAATTTTCAGTTTTAAATTAGCCATTCATTTGTTATATCTACAAGTGGAGGATATTTACATCAACCACCAACATGCCCAGACCTGGCCATCCAAGCAAGTTCACGCAACAAGCGAACCATGAGATGCTAGAAGAAGTCTCCAAAACCCTAAAGAAGGCCATTTTTTGGAGTTTACCTGTAGTTAAGACAGTTTATCCTTCTATTATAATAAATAATCAGATATTTTGCCAGTCTTTAGATTCTTCAGACATTACAGATGAGTGTACGTTACTGAACATGACTACTTATTGTAAAACACAGTTGATTTATAAATCATTGTCTGTTTTCTGTAACTCTTTTATATTTACCTTTTAGAACAGAGTGTATCAATTTGCATAGCCCTTTTCATCTGTCCCCCTCTCACATACTTGATAAGAGCAACAATGAGAACACAAGGGAAAACAGGAAAGAGGATTGGCTCATTTGGTTGGATTGTCTGCTTTATCTGAACTCAATCCATTGACCTTCTGTCTCCAATCTGCAAGAAAATAGCAACGGTGGCATCTGAGCTTACCTACCTCTACATTTTGCTGATTTGCCTGAGAAAGTCATCAATACTTTTGTTTTCCTATTTAAACACATCAGTGAATTACAGTAGAGTGGGAAGCAGAAGGCCTTGGTGCTTGCAAACGCATTTCAGTTAATGATACTAACTGATGTCAAAGGTGTGTACCAAAACTGGAGCAGGGATGGGACTTTAACTGACGTCATTACCGCAAATGATGCTGACATTAATGCATTTATTTTTGACAGCTGTAGTTCCAGGAAAAGAAATGTTCAGTTTGACACCTGCACTAATCCCATCAGATGTGAGCCCGTCTCTGCCTTCACTGATTTCACCCATGTCACTCAGGATTTAGAGTTTATGCAAGAAACTATTATTTCTACATAGGTTAACTTAACAGCAAAAATGTTTTCACAGATGGGAAAGAGCTCTTTGTAATTTATAAAGATAGCATTCAACTTTTTTTAAGCAGAACTACCAACTTGTGACTCTTTTTATGGAATTCATATATTCTTTTGAAATTGCTGTTTTCAAATAACTTTCTTACTGCTTTACAAGAATGTTACAATTTTAGTCCAGTGAGGCCAAATTTTGACAGAACTGAAGGCTTCAGGAGAGGCTGCAGCCATGGTGAATAATCGGGGCCTTCAGAGTATTCAGAAAAAGTCACAAGTAGAAATTGAATGAAGAAGAAAAACAAAACTAAATCAGTTTGTTGTAATATTATTTACAATATGAATTTGAATAATTCATGGATTTGTTGCCTGCAATAAAACGGTGTAATATGCACTTGCTTTCATAATTTATTTCATAATACATTATATTGGTTTTGTGTTTAGTGGAAAAAGTAGAATTAATCTGAGATTCTTCTGCATAGCCTTCAGGGAGTTTGATCTACCCTGAATATTCTTAATGCTCTTTAACACACCACAGTGATTAAACAAATGAAAGTGCAAATCTGTATGATTAATCAAAAATATTTTCATCACCAATGGGTCTTTCATTTATGGCTGGACTGTATGCTATATGATTTAGACCCCCTTCACAGGGATTAAAACTATTCCACTTTCTCCAAAACTATGACCATTTCAACACTACTAAATTGCAGCAAAATTGGAAAACCTTTTTCAGTATGGTCATCATGATGCTACTTCACTCTTAGTAGTAACAAAGTTGTCCTGGCCATCATTCCAAAATGCTACCAAATCACATCTGCTTTGTTTTCTCACAATTTCTATATTGTTACCACTTAAATAAGGAAGCTATTTAACCTACAGTTGCTGAGGAAAAAAGCACTGATTTGAGTTTCATCAGTTTATCAGCAGAAAAAGAGGATGTAGGTAGAAAGCTTTCTTGAGTGCTGCACAGCACCTAACATGCCCTCCAATAACTTTCTGTGGCTGCAGTGCACTGTATGCAAAGCACTGGACTCTCAAAGGGGTCAGCACTGCGGTCTACATTAGAAGGAATCCTGCACACAAAACCCAAGTTTTATTCAGTGATCACTCTGCTCTGATCACAATGAGGTTCTGAAGCATGAAGTTAGCTTGTATGAGTTAACTTCTGTTTATCATAGTTGAAGAGGATTGTGCTCTCTCTGCTCCCACCTTCTATATATATATATATATATATATATATATATATATATATATATATATATATATACAGTGCCATTATTATGTGTGTGTGTGTTTTTTTTTTTTAAGAGTGGCAATTGTGCGTTGTTTATTTATGCAGCCTGGTTATTCCCATTTTGTTGCTGCCAGAGAAGTGTCACGAAGCAATGTAGTATATACATTTATCTTTTCAATAAATTATTTTATGCATGCATGCACATGCTTACACAAAGGAGAATTAAGAGAGGCCAGTTAACCTAACCTGTATGATTTTGGGCTAAGTAATGAAACTGACTTCCACAAAGACAACCCACAAGTGTATGGGAAGAACACGCAATCTCCAAGCACAAAGGCCCTGGACAGTATTCAAACCCAACACCTTCCAGTTGCAATGAAACAGTGCTAGAATCTGCACCATGGTGCAGCGTCATTATAAAAGAGATGTCAAAAAAGTCAGTTTAGCAACTGGTGCTCTTAAGCTCTGAGCTGGTTAGCTAATTCCAGGTTAGCAAGGAGAAAGCCCCATTTGTGATTGCCATTCTTTGCCCCTTGAATTTAGTGTGTTAGATGGTTTTCACAAGACTGTTCTTAAAACTACTGACATTGACACTTGAAAAACACGAAAAAGTGGCAATATTCAAAACGAAATTGGATGAATTTAAATAAGAATCATGTCGAATTAGACATTTGGCCATTAGACTCAAAGGAAAAGTCACTAAAAGGTTGGTGAAAGCAGACTCCACAATACTAGCCCCAGCATTCACAGGCAGATCTTAGGTAGGGTTAATAGAAAATAGTGCTAATAGCATTAAAGTGACAAACATCATTGACCGACCTGAGTAATAGGGGCCAGTTGGTGTTAAACAGTTCACCCAGGCTAATAGGCTCTGAGTTTTTTATTGATTGCAACTCTGCTTCGACTGGTGAACAAAGTGTTTCCCAACAGGCCTTTATTCTAAGCTGTGTCTTTCAAAATACTGTATCTGTGTTTGACAGTTCTGTGTATCCCTGCATGGCAAAATGAGGGGGAAAAACTACATTGTTTAAAACTTTGCATGATCTATAGAAGCTGTTAAGAGTTAACTAAAATGTTCCAGGGCACAGATGTAATACAAGAAAATAAAAAAAGATTTCTTTGTTTTTCATCTTCTTATTCAACACTTTTTTATACAATAAATTGAATAGCTATCCAAAACAAACAGTAATGGAATACCTTCTTTCTCTTTGATATTTATACAGCCCTCATGCCACCTCCCCAGCAGACTTTCCGAAGCTTAAAATTACCCTGAATATTTGTGCTCAGTTCCTTTTTCAGACCAAGATAAATATTGCCAATCTGGCCTCCCCCTGCCTCATGCTCAGCTCCTATGCAGTGGCCAAAAAGAGAAAAATAGTCTGCTCTCCCAAAGGGGCAGAGGCAAAATAGCTATGTGCAGGGCTATCAGGACTATGGATGTTTTAGATATTAGATTGCAATTTCTGCCAGGAAAATGTTTTTATTTTATCTCTCCAGTCTCTCCCACCTCAATTGGTGGAGATGCCGTTGTCTGTACAGATGTCACGGGTGACATTTTGAGATATCCAGCTTAAATCGATCGTTTGAAGTCAGTCAGCACAATATCTCAAATATTGACGGCACGGGGTATGCCAAGCCATAAGAGAGTACATCCCTCAAGTGATGCATTTTAGAGGCTGGCTCCACCATATGCCAGATGGAACAAGATTATGATGCCCTGGAAACTCTGACAGCATCTGGCTTTGTGCTGGCAAACACAGAATGCTAATTTTTTCACATATCAATAGATACCTGTCTACATAGCCATATCAATAGAATTACTCCATTATACTGCTTGGAAGGAGCATCATTTAGAGTTCAAACTGATTGAATGAAAGTTCAATTTGCACTTTACCTTGACAGAATAATAGACAAATATTCAGTGGAAGAAATCAGTTTTAGATAGGTATTCAATAGCTGTTGAACTGTGATGCATTTGATCGCAGTGATAAGTGTGGATCGTTCCTTTATACATGTCTTGACACCCCATAATGTGGTGAGATCTTGGCTTCAATTGGCAACCTAACACTTCCACAATAGTAATTAGCCCCTCTGAGACATAAACATAGTGTAGAAAAAGATATCATTACTTCCTCATGTTCTGTCAGGAGTCAGGAATCCTGTCCCAGATGTATAAATAAAATGAAATCAACAACTTTTAAATGTAAAACATGTCATTATAGCATCTGTCAGTTTTTGTTTATCCATCTTTGAATCAAACATGGAAAGGGAATTGCATATCTCGATATCAATTCACATCTGTGCTCAGGCATTGTGTTTTCAAAAGGGAATACAGATTCAATATAAAAAACTGAAAATGGTACATTATATATTTTTAAGGATTTGTTTTGCACTCCAATTCATATGGCTCTTGTAATTCCCCAGATGAGCTTGCTGATGCCCAGAACCCACCTTGATTCAATAAACATGAAACAAGGCCAGAAACAGATAAAAAGGCAAACAACACATAAAAAAAAAAGGAGTAGGGAAAACACTTCCACAGAAAATGAATGACACCACAAGGTTGGCTAAGTCAGAGATTGTGTATAGATCATCATAAAAATAACTATAATACTAATGAAAAATCAGATGTTTTAATATCATCAGTTGTATAAAAAAAAAAAAAACTTTAAAATAGTTGTTTAGTAGTGATATGATAAATACTATAACAAGCATGTATACGTATTGTCATGATTTGTCTTCGGTGAACTCAGAACCACACACACGGAGCTAAAATTGAGAGTTTTATTGAAAGGTGGATGGAGTGGTGGATGATGAAACCAGAGAGGCAGGACAGAACTGGAACAGGGGAGTAGATGAGAGCAGGTTCCACAGCACGACTGAGAGAGAACCAGGGCACAGCAGCAGGATTTCCAGTACGGCAGAGAGTGAGCCAGAGCACAGTATCAGGTTTCACAGCAAGGCAGAGAGGGAACCAGAGCACGGCAGTAGAATCCTCAGCACGGCAGAGAATCCACAGCACGACAGAGGCTACGTTCACACTGCAGCCTGAAGTGATCCAATTCCGATTTTTTTGCCCATATGCGACCTGTATCTGATCTTTTTATGACAGTCTGAACGACACAGATCAGATTTTTTCAAATGCGACCCAGGCCACTTGGATATGTGGTCCTGAATCCGATACGTATCTGATCTTTTCAAATGCGACCTGTGTCTGTACGGCCGGGTCGCATTTATCCGACCTACACGTCACCGATACTTGACAAACGTCACTATTCTGCGTCCTGCTATGCAGAAGCGGGAAGAAAGACGACACCCATAGCGGACTTCAACGACCACGCAAAAAAAATCCGATTTCACGAAAAAATCGGAATTGAGCATTAAGACCTGCAGTGTGAACGTAGCCAGAGAGTCCACAGCACGGCTGAGAGTGAGTTCTTGTAGGCCAGAGTAACAGCAGGATAGTAGCAGGACAAGGTGGATACTTGAGGACCAGAACCACAGCAGGATAGCAGCTAAGCAGGGTGAATACTTGCAGGTCGAGTCACAACGGGATAGTAGCTCCTCCTGAGATGCAGAGGGGAGACAGGTGGATCCAGAAGCAAGCAGAGATAAACAAAGTAAAACTGAGGCAGGAAACAAACAGTCAGTAGGAGCAAACCAGGCAGACAGGCGAGGCGTAAGTGTTGTTTGATGACGAACCGGCAGAGGAGTGGCAACAGAGGGATGCTTAAGTAGTGAGGCTGGCAGGTGAAATGAGTCTGACTGATTAATGACTAACAGGTGTGACTGACTGCAGAGAGAGTGAAGGGAAAGCTAAGTGAGGGGAAGGAGGAGCTGAAAACTAACAGAAAATAAAGTCAAATCATAACTAAAACCCAAACGAGGAAAAACTGAAAACTAATAGTAAACAAAAAGCTAAGTCAAAACTCAACCCTGACACGTATGAGTAAAATAAGTACATAAGTATGTATAAAATGTTCCCTCACCCACTGTCACTTGTCATCCCCAGGGTTTGCATTTCCATCTACACTTGTAGTAGTTCATAATAATAAGCCAAGAGTTCATAGTCACATATCACAAAATAAACACAACTGGGATACACTGGGTTACATGCACGAATCTAAGAATTCGCTGAATAATTTCTATGTAAATCATCTGTCTTAGTAATAATGACCTGTTACACTTTTTTTATTCAATTCAGTTAAAATACTTTAGCAACCCCAAAGGGAAATTAAATTCTGGTGTAACTCATAGGGTTTTTTTAGAGTTGTTGTAGATGGCGATGGCTGCTGGCAGGATAAGGATCTCCTGTAGGGGTCTGTCTTAGTGGATCTGGAGAAGTCTCTGACTGAAGAAACTGGGAGTGATGCAAGGAGGATCACCTGGTCTGGGGTCCAAAGTCCTGTGTGTTCGTTCAATTTCCACTTCCAGTCGATGAGCTGCCGTGTCTGAGCCTTCGACTCCCAGCACCTCCAGTATCCAGCTTGTGAAGAATTTCACACGGTCCATGCCAGTGACGTGTGGTAGGGTTCATAGCTGGTGAGGCACTGACGTCATCAGAGTCAGATTTACAAATATATACACTCTACAGAGTAGACTCATTGCAAAGTGCTGAAGGAGACTGATTGAGCCAAATAAATTCACCAAGAGACATGGAAAAAATATTGATTCTTTGATCAAAAAAAATTATACTAAATTATTTGTCATTTGATTGGTAACAGTTTGAGTTATGATGGATTTCTGCATTTGTAACACATTCAAAAACTATAACCCACATTACGCACATTTCTTTACAAACACAAAACATGAATAATTACGCTGTCTTACCTCTACTTATAAATGAAGTCCAAGCCACGCTCTTTCTGCACAAAAATATCGGTCACTTTCTGGTAAAAGTTCTCTTTATCTTCTTCAGTTTTAAAAGTCTCTCAGTCTCAATGGAGCTCACTGCCAGGGAAGAAAGCCTTCCTTAATCAGTCCTGTTCCGGCTGTATGTTTAGAGTCTTTTTACTTGTTTAGCAAAACTCGTTAATAAAACATGCATAACTTGCTGTGACTCTACAGTTTTGGGATCACGAGCGGTGCTCCTTGAGCGCCCCCTGCCTAAAGGCCAAGGAACTGCCGGCCTCACCTACAACCAGTTCTTTGCCGTTTTGATCGCCAGCAGCACACGGAAACATGTTACCCGCACACAGTTTGATGACCAAAACACAATTCGTAATCCACATACATTAAATTGTGGAAAATCAGTTCATAACTGTTTGAACAAATGAATTTATGATCTAGAGACAGGAAGATGCATTCACAGAATGGAAGCCAGCGCAATTAACATGGGGTTGCGCAATCCCAGGGGAGGACAAGCTCGCTGCGGCCTCACCGGCTTCGCTATCAAGCGACACCAAGGATTTACATGGAAAATAGCGAAAAGTCTACAATTTTAAAGAGAATATGATCAAAAATGAGGAAATTAGATTAAAAAAAATCACTTTTATTACAAATGACTGAGGGAATCACAATTTATATTATGTTATCATCATTATATATTTTCTTTCTTTCCATGATGAGGCCTGGCCTCACTTGCCTCCCCTGACTGCACGTCACTGGTCCATGCCCACGGAGCCCTCTTTTAGTCCCACCACTCTAATATTATTCCTTATGCTATGATTTTCAAGCTGGTTGACTTTTTTTTAAAGGAACACGTCATCCCTTTTTAGCTGCTTCGTCAGTGATTTGAGGTCACTTACTGCGTCCTTTGTGTCACTAATTCGATTCTCTGCCTCTGTTACCCTCGTCAGCACCTTATCCAAAGTAGCCTTCACTCCATTGATGGAAGTTTGGAGTTTAGCTTGACTCTTTGACTCTTTCGGTGAGTCAATTTTCACCGAAAGAGTCTTGTTTAACTCATAAATTTCCCAGAGTACACTTGAAAGCCCTCCCATGGACTGGACATCTTCTGATTCGCCCAGATTTGAGTTCACGTTGAGCAGCCATGTCCATCTCGCCTCGGCTAGTATTAGCTTTAGTCACCCATTCTTCGCTAGCAATAGATTTATTGGTTTTCTTTTCCTTCGTTTGGTCCTTTTTTTGAAGCCGTGAATCCATTCCACATCAGTTGTCTATTATGCTTTGGTTGCCTGGTCCAAGGTTGAGTTTGGTATTGTTTTTTCCATATTAACATGGATATGTAGAATCCCCCTAAGGGCAATTTTTTTGCTTGAAATTACATACCTGATTAAAATCAAGTGCAGCTCCAAAGATGTTAATTCTAAATGGAAACTTTTGGTATGTGGAGGTAAGGCACTAAAGTTTTTTTTTTTTTTTCAATGGAACTTTCAACTTTTTCCATTTCTTCTAAATTGCTAATTATTGAGAGCATTTCTGTAAATAAGACACACATTCCTCTGTACTATACTCTTTGCTCATTTCTCCATTTTTTGTTAATGGTTATTCTATATTTTTCCTATTGTTTATTTATTCTGAATGAAATTAAGTTATTAGAGCCATGCATTTAACCCATCGGTCCGCTGAAACTAATTAGTTTCTCTCTGTGGGGATTATGACGTTTATGTTATCTACATATTTGATGATTGTATGATTGTTAAATAAATAAGTTTTTGCTAATTTCTTCCTAATTAATTTCCTAAATGATGGATCTGGTCAGCTGGACTCTCAACGCAATTGATAAAATTTTCTCAACGAGAAGACTGGGCGAAGGAGAGCCTATGTGCCCGACAGGACATGTGCAGCTGGACACACGGTGGGAGGAGGATCGTATGTCTGTCCATTTTTTTTCAGTCGAGGATGTTAAAAATCTGCTCAAAATTGGATTTATGATAACAGGATTCCCGCTTTTTGTAGCTGGGGGTCACCTGGAGTATTGAGAAATTGTGAAAACCTCGGCAGCTGTTTCGGTCCATGTCAAGGCTGCCTGAACATGTGAGGGATATGTCCGCTACCAGCACTCAGACTGAAATGCTGTGTAAGCAGAACTGCAGGCCAGCTGCTGTTTCTGAACTTGCTGGCAGGATGGGAACGATCTCAGAGAAAGCTTGCAGCAGGACTCTGGCAGAGTGACCACAATTTTGGCTGTTTGGAATCGGCATTGAGAAGAACCAGTGAGACTTTTAAGGCAGACAGAAAAAAACAAGAGTCTGCAAGTGCTATCTGGGACAGTTCACAGACAGACAGACACACACAGGCACAAACACACACACGATTACACTAAAACACACAGGCACACATACACACACACACCGCCTCCCCTGTGATTTTTCCCTGCTTTCTGTTTTAGCTGTAGTGTCAGAAAGGTCAGATCAGAAACTTCAATTTGTAGCTTTCTTAGAATTTTTCTGTATATGTTAATGTATAAAATAATTCTAGTCAAGGATTTATTTAGTTTATTCTGTTTTTCCTAGGTATGTCTGTAATGTTTTTATGTTTGCGTGCGGCACTTTGAATGTCTTGTTACTTAAAAGTGCTATATAAATATAGGGGTCTTGAGGTCCTCCCTGCTCATTTTTGATCCCTGGAAGGAGGATGGCGGTGGCTCTCTGTAACCATCACAGCACAATTAATATAATTAATTTTTTTCTAAATTGGTGAAAGTCTAACTCTCACAACAAGATATTGATCTCTCTGGAGTTTAAAGAAAGGGAATTGTTGCATAGTGTTGGGCTCTAATATCTAATATATAGTGAAGAGGGTGAAAATATGGTGAAAGGTTTTGTAAACAGATCATATTTCAGCTTCTCATACGATAAATGCCACAGGTAAAACTGGAGAGTTTCTCACTGGATGAGGCTGTTTATTTTTCTCAGAATACCTTCTTTTCATATTTTGGGCTCTACTGCCTCTTTCTCTCTCTAGGTCAATGAGCACCTCAGGGGTGTGGGGGAAAAGCAAAGAATAAAATCTGGAAGGAGATAGAAAAGCACACAATGCAAACAAAATCGATTATGGCAACTGAATCTTGCATAATGTACAGTCTCAGTTCTGACTGGTTGGAAGGAGGGTGTGTGGATGAATGGATGGATGGATGGATAGATAGATAGATATCCTTGCAGATTAAAAACTCTCGGATGGCACTGTTTTCAAACTCAAGGTTTGAAACATGTAGTACTGCAAATTTCTATAACATAACAATTTTATCACTACAATCTAAGGTGAATAATTACTATTTAAAAGCTTTATGAATTTTTCAATTGATATCAGTGAAAATTTGACATGGCGCAGTACATTAAAAGACATTCGACAACACTTTTGAGCATAACACTTTGCTGTGATTGAAAAACTAACGTTTGAAGATTGACGCATCAGCCTGAGCAAAGGGACTGTTGTGCTGTATCTAAAAGGTCTGCAGAGCATAATTTTTAGACACTTGGGAAAAAGCAGCTCTTGTGGGATAAAGTCACATGTGATGTGTTCTATGTTCCATGCTATAGAAAACTAAGCAAAATAGACACTAGCTATGTTTACAAGCACATTTCCCAATCAGATTACAATTTATTCAGATTAAACAATAATAAAAAAAATTGGATTGTACTGTTTACATGGTTGCATAATCAATTAATCCAATCATAATGTGCGTGTATATGCACCTGGCTTTATTCAGAATAGAACCACTCTGACATGCGTATTTATCAAATTTCGCTAAAAGAAACACAGAAGAAGAACTTCCGTCTTTGCTGAACTATAAAAAAAATAGTAAACAAAGCTGTATTGTATGAGTTGGTTTGTCTTCCGAGCACTGTGGCTGGACTTGCAAGAGGTTCTAATCACGGTTGAAATGTTACTGAATAAATAATAATTTTGAGCTATTTTAATGTTTTGAATAGAAAGGTCGTATCAGGAACCCCGACATTATGCTTCTCGACGTAGTTCCGCCACTCAACAAGGCGGAAATAGGTCACATTTACGTCGAGCGGATTCAGAAAAACTTGATCCTGACAAACGTTTAGAAGCATGTTGATTGGATTGTCAATCGGCATAAACCACCCCTCTCATTCGGAATACAATGTCTTCCGACTGAGCTTAATCTGATCACAATATTCCGATTGGCTTGTTTACATGACGCAGTTTTATTCCGATCAGCCCTTTATTCCGATTACTTTTGTCCATGTAAACTAGCTATTGTTATCTGCATCCCGTTGTGTGTGTGTGTGTGTGTGTGTGTGTGTGTCCATCCATCCATCCATCCATCCATCCATATTCCGACACGCTTATCCCTAGTGGGGTCACGAGGGGTGCTGGTGCCTATCTCCAGCTGTCAATAGGCGAGAGGCGAGGTACACCCTGGACAGGTTGCCAGTCTGTCGCAGGGCGACACAGAGACAAACAGGTTAACTGGCCTCTCTAAATTGTCCTTGGATGTGAGTGTGCGCGTGAATGGTTGTTTGTCCTAACAGTCATGTTTTTGGACCGTGGGAGGAAGCTGGAGTACCCAGAGAGAACCCACTTATATGCACAGGGAGAACATGCAAGCTCCATGCAGTAAGACCCAGGGTGGACTCGAACCCAGGACCTTCTTGCTGCACGGCAGTGGTGCTACGTGTGTTTGTGTGTGTGTGTGTGTGTGTGTATATATGTATATATGTATATATATATATATATATATATATATATATATATATATATATATATATATATATATATACTACCGTCAAAAGTTTGGGGTCACATTGAAATGTCCTTATTTTTGAAGGAAAAGCACTGTACTTTTCAATGAAAATAACTTTAAACTAGTCTTAATTTTAAAGAAATACACTCTATACATTGCTAATGTGGTAAATGACTATTCTAGCTGCAAATGTCTGGTCTTTGGTGCAATATCTACATAGGTATAGAAGCCCATTTCCAGCAACTATCACTCCAGTGTTCTAATGGTACAATGTGTTTGCTCATTGGCTCAGAAGGCTAATTGATGATTAGAAAACCCTTGTGCAATCATGTTCACACATCTGAAAACAGTTTAGCTCGTTACAGAAGGTACAAAACTGACCTTCCTTTGAGCAGATTGAGTTTCTGGAGCATCACATTTGTGGGGTCAATTAAACGCTCAAAATGGCCAGAAAAAGAGAACTTTCATCTGAAAGTCAACAGTCTATTCTTGTTCGTAGAAATGAAGGCTATTCCATGCGAGAAATTGTTAAGAAATTGAAGATTTCCTACAACGGTGTGTACTACTCCCTTCAGAGGACAGCACAAACAGGCTCTAACCAGAGTAGAAAAAGAAGTGGGAGGCCGCGTTGCACAACTGAGCAAGAAGATAAGTACATTAGAGTCTCTAGTTTGAGAAACAGACGCCTCACAGGTCCCCAACTGGCATCTTCATTAAATAGTACCCGCAAAACACCAGTGTCAACATCTACAGTGAAGAGGTGGCTGCGGGATTCTGGGCTTCACGGCAGAGTGGCAAAGAAAAAGCCATATCTGAGACTGGCCAATAAAAGAAAAAGATTAAGATGGGCAAAAGAACACAGACATTGGACAGAGGAAGACTGGAAAAAAGTGTTGTGGACGGATGAATCCAAGTTTGAGGTGTTTGGATCACAAAGAAGAACGCTTGTGAGACGCAGAACAAATGAAAAGATGCTGGAAGAATGCCTGACGCCATCTGTTAAGCATGGTGGAGGTAATGTGATGGTCTGGGGTTGCTTTGGTGCTGGTAAGGTGGGAGATTTGTACAGGGTAAAAGGGATTCTGAATAAGGAAGGCTATCACTCCATTTTGCAACGCTTGATTGGAGCCAATTTCATCCTACAACAGGACAATGACCCTAAACACACCTCCAAATTGTGCAAGAACTATTTAGAGCAGAAGCAGGCAGCTGGTATTCTATCGGTAATGGAGTGGCCAGCGCAGTCACCAGATCTGAACCCCATTGAGCTGTTGTGGGAGCAGCTTGACCGTATGGTACGCAAAAAGTGCCCATCCAACCAATCCAACTTGTGGGAGCTGCTTCTGCAAGCGTGGGGTGCAATTTCTCCAGATTACCTCAACAAATTAACAGCTAGAATGCCAAAGGTCTGCAATGCTGTAATTGGAGTAACTGCTGTAACTGGAGAATTCTTTGACGAAAGCAAAGTTGATGTAATAAAAAATCTTATTTCAAATACAAATCATTATTTCTAACCTTGCCAATGTCTTGACTCTATTTTCTATTCATTTCAAAACGTATGGTGGTGAATAAGTGTGACTTATCATGGAAAACACAAAATTGTTTGGGTGACCCCAAACTTTTGAACGGTAGTATATATATATATATATATATATATATATATATATATATATATATATATATATATATATATATATATTTCCTTTTTATTGTCAAACTTTCGTTATTTACAGAAATGTATGCTTACTGGAATCAATTTTGCTTCTAACATTTGTGATGTGTTCAGTTATAGCCTATTATGGTGTATAGCAGTTTGGCCCCAAAATACCCCTATCAACACGATCACTCACACACACACTTTTTAAAAAGTGTCATTAATGGGAGAAATCAGCAGTTAGGTGGTTAAAAGTGTGGCACCATTACAGAATCATGTTATATTGATCTACTACTGCGTCTGGAAACCTGGCGTTATTTCACACACAGAACCTGTGCAAACCACAGAGATGTATACCTTGGCAGAGCCACAGAGGAACCCAGTGTATTCTGTCCTCATAGTGGCTCAGGTTATTTGTTTTCTCTGTATCAGATTGATTTCGTACTGTGTACCACTTGTAATGCTTGTGTGCTTTGTCAGCTGTTACAGTGATCCTTGAAAAGGCCATTTAAGGTTGTCCAACAAAACAGAAAAAAAAAAAATCTAAAATGCAGCATATCCTTAAAAACATTAAACAACTGATGACAAATCTGAGGTCCAGAGTTGCTCTTAGTTGGGAAATAATTTTAAGAAAATGTTCCTCTAATTTTTTACTCTCAATTGGTTATATAATATAATCCATGCTAATCTACTTTTAATGTTAATTTTCCTTAGATAACAGTTGTTGTCTTGTTCAAACTAAACTGCTAATTTTTAAAAAAGACTACAGCTGAATAAACCAATATACCTTGAAGCAAAACTGCGAGACACAGTTAACAAATTTCTCACTTAATGGACAAAAACGGTTTAAATAAATGTCCTTCACAATGCTGCAGTGCTGTGAAAAACTATTTGCTTTCCTAAAGGTTTGTACTGTTTTCTTTTTGCCATATTTAAGAGTTTCAGATGATTGGATGTACTCTATTATGAGACAAAGATATCCTGAACAAATACAAAACAGAGTTTTCAAGTTGCATTTATTGAGGGGAAAATATACACATTTGTAAAGAGTTGTTATAGGACATTTTGAAAGAAACTTCTCTTTATCACTTTCTATGAGCTGACAAAACTATTCACTCTCCTCTCACTCTCCAGAGTTTAGTTTGTGTGAGCCCATTGTATTTCACTTGTATTTCACTTTGCTGGGACCTGGGGAGTGTTTCAAAAGAGGAGGTACCTGATAAAGATAAGTACAGAATTCTCCCCTGGGTTGAAAGTCTAGTTTTGTCTAGTTTTGGAGCTAACATTTCCTAAGAGTGACATCTAGTATGACCCTGATATATAACAGAGTGATTAGTTTTGTCTAGTTGGAACAGACTAGTGCAGACCAGACCTATGCTGTTCTCCTTCTTATAAGAAGAAATTAAATTGTGACGGATAAATTCACTGATCTCCTTCTAGGTATTTAAGGAAAGCAATCACTGAGTTATTTTTTTTAACAAAGTCAAATACTTTTTGACTGTATGTTCATTATATTAGAAATACTGTACATCCGGAAACTACAGGTGTAACCACATCTGAATATATTTTGAAAACCCAAATTTTTTACAAACATTAATTTCATTTAACTACTTTTAGAGTTATTTCTACTGAGGAAACAAACAAACAAGCCCATCAGCTTGGAGCTTTTTCTTGACGTTTTAGTAATCTAAAATGTAAATCATAGAGCTTTGGTTTCAAATAGCTTCTACGCATTGGCTTCTACACTTCCAGGCAAAACTGGAAGTCACACACTCATTTTCCGATACATTCCCTTTTGCTTTGGTTGTAGTATACATTCCATATATCTTGGTTTCAATAAGCTTATGAAATCTTATGGCAGTTAAGGTTAAGGTCTGGACTCAAGGTTGGTAGGTCTACTTCAGAACACTTAGTGAAATATTTATTGCATTTTTCATAAGCAAGTTGGCTGTTGTGAGTAGCATAAGCCCAGTGCTGTTCAGAATGTAATCTTTAGAACAGAGTTATTGTTTTTGGCAATGTATCTCCTGGATAGCAATGTATCTCCTGGATAGCAATGTATCTCCTGGATACTTTGAAACAGTCAGAGTTGTGCAAATTATGAAAGCTAGACTAGTTAATACAACACAGCTTGTTTTCTTCTGCTATAACAGAATTCAAGCTAACTCTCATATGATCACCTACACTGGCTTTAATGATGTACTTTTCGATAGAGATTTTTCTTGTGCCTGCACAGGTAAATAAAGCTGACTTTCACATCAATTTTGTAAAACTTCACTCTCAAGCTGAACTTTTGAAATATGAAATTAAATCATCCAGAATCAAACAAAACACAAAAAGGAGGTGTAATCAAACAAGATCTACATGTCTCATAATAAAGATTTCTATCCAACTTGAAATACATTTTAATTTTTTTAACTTGTTCATATTCTTTAAACCTATGTTTCTCAAATACCATCAAGGGTTTTAACCTGCTTTTTGTGGTATTCAAAAATAAATGTTTTGTGTATTATTTGCAAGATAGCTGAGCTCCCAAGGGTCACAATCCTAGGGTGCTTGAGTTTTAATTTCATGTTTTATGTTTTGATCATTTGTTAGTCTTTATATGTTTATATACATACAGATCACTATGTATGTAAATAAGACAGCATATGCCCATCCCTATTTCTTTTGTATTTTTTTTTGTATCCTTTTTGATCCATTGTATATATGAAGATTCACTGTATATAACTGAATGCACCTTTCCTACTCTGCACCTTCTTGTATGAACCGATGTGGCAATTGAATTTCTCCATTGTGAGATCAATAAAATCTTATCTTATGTATGTATGTATGTATGTATGTATGTATGTAGTCCCAGGAGTGGAGAATCTGTTAAAAATACACAGTCATTTAATTGGCTTTACAACTTCAAAAGACCAATATAGGAATTTCTAAAATTCGTCAGAGTTACAAAATTATTTGACTCTTATTTATAACTTTTTTCACCCTGTTATTGCTAATCAACAAAAACATATTTCTTGGATGAATGAAAATAATTTTAACTAAATGTATCAGAGGTTTGAATATTTTGGGCCTAACTTTATTGTACATCCTTCAACCAAACATGCTAGCGTACTTTATTTTGATTCTATGACATAAAACAACAAACTGAAAATGTCCAAGTCTAGCTGTGTTTCTGATTTAAAAAGTCTGTTGAGATGATGGCACTTGGATACTGTGGTATTTACCAGAGGTGGGTACTCGAGTCACATGACTTGGACTTGAGTCAGACTCGAGTCATTGATTTTATGACTTTAGACTTGACTGGAAAAAGTGTTTAGAGACTTGTGACTTGGCATGGACTTTAACACCAATGACTCAAGACTTGAATTGGACTTGAACCTCTTTGCTTGAAGACTTGATATTTTACGCAAAAGCTAAAGCTTAAGACGTCCATCATTTAAAAAGTGTGCACCATTAATTAATTTCACTCAATCAGTATCTACAAATGCAGACCATCGGTATCTTTCCCGACTGTGTACGTATATGTGCGTGAGATGCAGCAAAGACAATCAAATTAACCCAATTTCTAAAAACGGAAAAGAAAAAAGCTAAGGAAAAAAATGCTCCCTAGAGCAATTTCACTTGGATCTGAATATGAAGTTCTGCTGTTTTAATTTTCACTGAATATTCTGGAAAAATATAGTTCAAAGGAGAACTGTTCTTGAAGCTAAGTTTAATTTTACTGTTTTGTCAGGTCAGTTGCACTGGTTTCATCACTTTTTGAGATAAATACTGATTTAAGAACACATGCTCTATTATTTACATAATTTCAACATCATTAAAGACTCGAAAGGACTTGAAATTTGAAGTTTCAGACTTGAGAAAGTTGACTGGAGAAATACCTGTTTTGACTTCAGACCTGGCTCGGACTTGGCTGTCCGTACTTGAGACTTGACTTGGAACTTGAGGATAAAGACTTAAGACTTATAAAACAGTGTCTTGGTCCCACCTCTGGTATTTACTGAGGTCTTACTTGTTACAAAAAGTTTGAGAACAACTGCTGTGGATAATTTTTATTTCACACATTCATGTCTTTCTTGTTAGATCACCTTTGTCTCCTCCTTCAAGCAACCTTGAGCAGTAAAGTTTCAAAACATAAGAGATGTTTTTTTGTAGAAAACAATGGTGCAGTTCTCATCAAACAAAGCTTGGTAAGCCTTTAAATCTTCCTATTTTCTGTTTCATATGTCAAAGGTCTATAAATACATATGCAACATTACCAGGTGCAAAGATCACTGAGTCACTGCCTTCCAGGCATACATTTAGGGCTGGTACTGTATAATGAACACAGACAAATTTTTGCAAAGCTTACTTTGCCAAAGACACGTTCAAACTAGCCCTGAGCTTCTTTCCTCTACATGAGAGCAAATTTCCCCCAGTTCATTATATTTTCAATCATTTCATGTTAAAATGTCTGACAATAGTGTTGTATTTTACACCTAGGGTAAACTGTTGCACTATTCCAGTGATGCCTGAATCCTGTCTGACTGCTGCAAAAGCAGCATTAACAACATAGGCCCTCTGTTGTTAATGCTGCACACTTATCTAAGGCATCTTGGGGCAATGTTGTCTGTGCGGACAATATATCAAGCTGTAAAATTATGTGTACTTGCCTAGAAACAAATAAAAGCCTCTGAATGTTTCCATCAGAAAGGCTTGCTTGGGCCTGCAGGTAACATTTTTTCCTGTGTTTAACAGCATTTAGAAAAATGTACCGTGTGACAAGCATGGTACATAACAAAATAAATACAGGTTGTATAAATAAGCTCAACTTGGCAGATGGGCTACTTGCAAACAGTTTGTCAATTTGTTTTACAAGGAAATCACGGAAAACATGTTTCTATATTTTTTTGGACTTGCGTCTCAACACATCTTTCCATATTTTTTTTTTACATTTAAGACCTTCAACCTATATTAAAGAGGGAAACTTGCTACAATTCAATACACAAATAAGTTTTTCATCTGAAAGTGATAATTAGAAACAAGTTGGCAATATACACATTAAATACTTAAATACCTTCATGTATAATTATTATTAAATTCCAATACATTCTTGAATATGTAATTAATTGAATACAAAAAGAATGCAAAAGAATATTTTATGTAATTTATTTTATTAACCTATATCAAATACTATGGTACAGCATATCATAAATGCATTTAAACTTTGGGCCTTACCCTTCAAAGATAAAGGTTGACGTTATCAACTGTTAGAGGACAATGGAGTTGAGTTGCTAAGCAGGTTAACGGATCTGAAGTCAGGACTTATTTTAAAAAACATGCTGACTGTTAAAATTTCATGTACAGAAAATATCCCAAAACGAAATTGTGAAATAATCATACATTATTTTCAAAAATAATGAAGTTAGCCCATTTTTTCCAAAATTCCAAAATTATTGACATATCAGTTACATAGTTACATATTTTTTTCATTACAGTTATATTTAAAATGATCATGCATGTAAACATCCATTTAACAAATTGTGTATCATGAAATAATGACTTTGTTGTCAAACAGACCATCAACCATTAAACCTTAAAGAGGGTCATACATAATGGTGTAGGACATACAGCAGGTACTTTTATATAGATATAAGCAGAACTATATAGATTTTAGAACCAAATTGAGCCACTGTCATGCTGTTTCCTATCCTGGCACATCATCCTTGTAGTGCTCATTGCTTTGCAAAATTATGACTCATTTTGGTGTTTTCCATATTAAATACTGTCATGATTTAGATTTTTGTTTGGACTTTCTGTACTGTTTTCCCACTTTTTGATCCACTTCTCTCAGCCATCAGTCACTATGCAATCTGCTCTGTCACCTCCCAGCCACTTCTCAGCACCTGATCAGCTCCACCTATTGCCACTAATTACCTCCAAGTCATTCCACCTTTTTCCCTGCCTTTTATATACCTGCCTCACTCAACATGAGCACTGCTGCAAAGATTTCTGCTGGTGCCCGTGTGCTCAGCTAGCTGGACGCTGTGCCTCTGCTCGTGTTCAGCCCTCACTGATGTAAGTCTTCAGTGTCTACGTGCTGCTCAGGTTTGCCCTTTTCTGAGCTCCGGCTGCTTGCTCTGCCTGTTCTGGTGGTTCTTTGGCCTGCATTATATGTTCTGGTTGGCTCAAGCCTTCATCATTGGTCCGGATCTGTCACTGCCTGCAACTCCTGTCCTCGCTCAGCTCGCTTCACTACCTGCATCTTCTAGTCCCCTCCCCATTCCTGTCTCATCTGCCAGTATTCAACTTTCCTTCAATAAACCTTTTCAAAACATAACTGTTCGGCTGATTACTGGGTTCCCCAGCTCTACTCATTACAAAATACCTCAATTAAAAATCTATTTCATGTGCAATGTACTGTTTAATTTAACACCTGCGCAACAACAAAATTCAACATATTGTTTTCATATACCTGTAAGTAAGAGGTTAATGATTACCCGATCAACTTGGCATGAAAGTTCAGTTCTATGTATAAAGACTAGGGTGAAATTAATTATTAGATGTTTTAATCAAAGCACAGCTCACACTGCCTTTCTGTTCAAGCCAGGTCAGCATTTGGCATGCTGATGTGAGTTAACCTTCAGTAAAGTCAGGGAGTCCACACAGTATGTAATGAAATGCTGTACTGTGTGTGCTAAATGATCACCTGACCATCCTGGAAGTAAAGTTGATAAGTGCCTTCAGGTGGTCAAATAACTATAAGCTGAATTAATCAGAAAATAGGTTGAACTGCTTCGTGTTTGGAGTAAATCTTTTTTCAGTGCAGACAGCGTCGCATGAGATTAAGTAACATCTTGCGTATAATTAATTACAATGCATACACCATGGTCTTTTTTCACAACCTCCAGTTAGAGATCAAATTATTTCTGCTACAGTATCATAGGTGTAGAAAGGCAAAACTAGATTGTTTTTTTTTTACTTCTACATATCTTCATACTCCATGAAACACAAGCCAAATATGCCGTAGTGTGATGGCTATATGAATTTCACAAGAAAAAAAACTAATATTTTGTGTCTGCTTAAAAATATTATATTCCAACTCTCCCAATGGGACAACATTGTGGATTTTTGGGTATTCCAGATTCTCTTTATCTAGAGAAAAGCACACAGGATGATTTATGATCACATCCTGTAGTATTGAAGGATGAACAGATCACAACCTTTGAAAAAGAAAATGGGTGATTTTCCCTTGACAACAACAGAAATACAGTAAGTCCAAAGAGTCCCGTAATAGGTCTTCACAACCATCATGTCCATTAAAAATAAAGAACAGTTGTGTTGAAAAGGTAAAAATGCACAAACCAGTGCAAATTGGAAATGTGTTTGACTTCCTGCTGAGAATACAAACATCTGGAATGGGTGAGGATAACTTTGAGCCAGAAGTGTCTGAGCTAAATCAGTGCACATATATGCATAGGAATGTGTTTCTTGAAGGGAGCTGGCAGAGTTGGTACAGTAGAATGTACCACATGTAGCACTGATAGTGTTCAAACACCTCTGATTCAAAATGACTGGCATGTAATTTAAAGGCAGGACATTACCTCTTTTTCAGCGTGAACAAAAAGAGAAAACAATGAAAGCTTAATTAGGGTGTCCTCTTTCAGTGTCACAACACATTCTTTGAGAAATGGCTTTAAAACTTCTGTGAGTTGCATGTTTAGCTTATTTTACTGTAAGATAGATAGATAAACCCAGTTGACACCCTTAGTAACACTAATTTAAATAAAAACAATAATTGTACCATGTAGTACACGGAGGTGCTGTTCACGAGAACATCATTCTTCTGGTTCATGTGAATGTGTTTATTTGTATTTTTGGAACTGAGTTGGTGTTTGTCACAGGGAAAATGACTAACAACCCTGGAGACTGTGAGGTGGTCATGAGCACTATATTCACATATGCATACAAAAAAAAAAAAAAACACCCATGCACCAAATGGCTGAAAGTCAAACAAACAAAGGTTTCTATTCTATGAATGTTGCCTGTCTACATTGAAATCATATGTATTCTTGATTAAATAACGTTAAGAATTATGATACCATCTTGATATATAAAGGATTTATTTTCTCGGGCTGGTTCTCTTGTAGGTGAAAATCATCTTCAATTCCTTGTTAGGATTAACATCACTCTGAATAGTAAGAAAAAGATTTCATGATTAAATGACTTACTTGAAACATGGGGTGCCTTGGGAAGAATGGCCTGTGTCGCTTCTTCAAAGTCTTTCTGTAAAGAAAAGAAAATAGATTTTAGATTAGTTGGGAGAGTGAAAACCAGTTTGACCAACATATTAAAATGTACAGTATATATGTTTTTACAAGTTTAACATGCACTTTACATGTTAGTATGCATCAAACTTAAAAGGAAATTAAAATTTTAGTTTTTAAATGTTATAAATGTTATGCATTTTAATTACATAATAATTTTAACTGAAAACCAAATCACAAGTTTGAGAGAAAATTAAATAACAGACAATCTGGAAGAATGACTATCTTGTGGTTAGTGACAGGATGTGCCAACTTCCTTTCTGTGAAACATAGAAGTTATTGTTATTACACTGTATATAAAAAAATATTTTCATCTATGCAACAAAAAAAGGAGGAGCATAAACCCCAGGCAGATGAAATTAGGGTGTGGCAGAGCCTGATTGCAGGAGGGAACTCACGAAGTGAAGTTGCCTAAAATGAGACAAGAAATAAGTACAAAATAAAACGGGAAGTGAAAAGAATGGACAACAAATGTAAAACCTTTAACCAACAGGACTGCCCCTGACAATCCCTTCCTTCCCCTCACTGTGTATCAATTCTTGTTCATTCCCATGTCATTTCCTGCATTAATTTCTGTAACTCTCTTCTCTTTGGCCTTCCTCAAAAATTCCACCACAAGCTACTTATTCAATATTACCAAACAACACCCATCACCACAACCAACACCACCCCACCCCCATTTCATCACATCACCCCAGTCTCACAGCAGCTCCACTGACTCCTGGTTAGCTTCAGAATAGGTTTCAAAATCCTTCTGTACACACTCAAGGCCATCCGCAACCTTGCTCTCCCGACCTTTCTGATCTCCACATCGCTACTCTTTCCTGCACCCTTAGATTATCCTCTTCCATTCACCTCATTGTTCCTCCTTCCCGCCTCAACACCATGGGGAGCAGAGCGGGAGAGAGCTCTGCACCCAAACTCAGGAATTCTCTCCCTCCAGACATCCGCAACACCAACACCCTCTGCTAGTTCAGGTGCAAACTTAAAACCCATCCGTTAGAAATTGCATACTCTCTGTGATTGCTGGTTCACTGTAACTTTTATTATTTGTTATTTTATCTTTATTGTTCTGCTCATTTTTACAATGTCCTTGAGTGTTCTGAAATCCTTTTGTTAATCAAAACATATTTTACCATGTTCGATAGACTCCATGGATTTAGATTGTAGTTTTACTGAGCAATGGTCACAATGGAAGCTCTAGCACACTGGGAGAGTAAATTGACTGAAAACCTAAAATATCTGCTGAAGTTTCAGCCAAATTGAGGCTAACTCACTTGGGGAAGTTTTGACTAGTAGGAAAAAATGCTGAACCTGAAATAGTACGTAGTAGACATCTTTAACCCTGGGCCTTGCATGCAAATATCTTCAAGAGATGCAGTGTTTCCTTTCACTTTTGAGTGAAATGTGAAACAACAGCATTTGTAAAATAATAGAGTTCATTTTTTATTCATTTAACTGACAGCTATAATTTGAGGCACTTGGCTGGGATTGCCTGAAGACAGTCCACAATCTCCTCATACTACAGTTAGCTCCCTCACATGCTTTATGACAAAATGAAGTGCTACTCCTAGTTCACACTTCATTACCCACAGTAATGCCTAAGTACAATGATGTATGGAACTCCTTTCTTTTCCAGGCTGGCTTCTGGCAGGAAAAGGCTCACCAAACTTGTGAAAGGGTCCCAACAAACAACTAATTTGTCTTCAGACTTGGAAAATGGCTTCGCTTTATGTTGATACTTGCATTTTCAAAATTGTTCTTTGTCACAGTATGAAATTCAAGCTATAAATAAAGGGAAAGTCTAAATTATTTTTGAATTACACCCAATACAGTCAGTTTGATAAAAAAGTGTTCAGATATCAATTAAAATGATCAATTTATTTTAAAGGCCATGATAAAATAAATGATTAAGGATGCTGATTTAAACAGGCATGTTATTTTTATAATAATAAGGGGAAAATCTTGGTATGATCTTACACTGTCCTGCCAATTATTCAAATAACTTTTAAATCTTTCACATTTTATCACATTAGAAAGAGAAGCTTTATCGTGTTTAATTAATATGAATAATATTTTGAATAATTAGCTTTTGGTGCAATCATTGCAGCAAATCTTTTTCGGTTTATCTGTAACAGATTTGCAAAGCTGTAGTCTGAAATTTATTCCCACATCTATGCAAAATATTGTACTTCAGGATCAGTCAGATTGGATAGAGAGCATCTGTGAACAACATGTTTTCAGTGTTGTCACAAATTGGCCATAATCATAACGCTCTCCCTACTTAGTTCCATTGTGGGGATGGTAGGTCAGGATTATCTGCAGTATGCTTTCCTCCACACATAGTATTTTGTATATAGGTCAAAAAGTTAAATTTGTCTCTTATATGATCAGAGCGCCTTCTTCAACATGTTTGATGTTACCTCTGTATGTTTTGTGGCAAACTGTAAAGAAAATTGCTTATGGCTTATGCTCGACATTGACTTTCTTCTTGCCACTTGTCCATCAAGGCCTTGTGTGTAGCACTCAAGTAATAGTTGTCCTCTCAGCAGTTTATTTCATTCAAGTTGTGGATCTAGCTCATCCAGAGTTTCCACGGTCCACTGCTCTGATTGATTCTGTCCTTGACCAGCCAGTAAGTTTAGGTGGACAGCCACACCTTAGTAGGTTTGTTGTGCAATATTCTTTCCATTTTCAGATGCTGGCCAGAACAGTACTTTGTTTAATAATCAAAGCTTTTGATATTATTTTACAACTCAATCCTCCCTTTACTCACATTGAACCCAAATGAAATACATTGACGTTTGTGTTTGGAGAATTTAAAAAACTGAAAAATGTCCAATGTTGCTGCATTTGTTTTTAATGGACAATATGATTGAAAAAGGAACAGTAAAATGGATGCAGTGCTCTTTGTGGGTATACAACCCTTATGCCAACAGACATTGACACAATAAACCCACGCCTTGCTGCCATCACTATCCACGCATTACATTTTCTCTCAAAGATACACTTCCCTTTTCACATTTCCTCCACCATCATGCCATTAATCATCCACTCACCCACCTTAATCACCCTAAAGAGACCATTGTGGCCAACGTTAATTGGAATTGTGTGGTAACCTATATAAAATGCAGATTGAAGACCCACTAACAGAGAAAAAGAGTGATAGGCTGAGAGTACAACACTTAATGGAAGCACATAACAGTATGTTAAAAAAGAGAGCAGAACCTAATGCTCCCTTAATGGTCTTAAAGTAGAGCCAGTACATAAAAAGCGGAAGTTTTTTAGAAATCTTGATTGTAATGAAGACCTTTATGTAACCAATAAATTTATCAAGTTACTTTACATTTTTATTTGAGGCAATTCAAATCACCTGAATAAATCAACTGGTATATTGCTTGAATCTCAAACAAATCACTTTAATTACAGGTAAAAGACAATATAATACATAATGAATGGAACTCTGAAAGCGACAAGAGGCCCGCAAGCCATGGTGGATGCACCAGTATTCTTTTCACCACTCAAACTGCCTAACCCCTGCTCAACCATAGGACAAAACAGGTACAGCAATTAGAAAAGTAGTTTGATAAAATTCTAAAAGCTGGATAAAATGAGCTAGAAAATAGTAAATAAATCAGAAAAAAATCTAGCTCTTCATGTCTAACCAAAGTTTGTAATCATAAACATTAAGGGAAGATCTTCTGTGTTTCATGGAATTAGTTGAATAGAATCTGATTAAAAACTAAAATACTGCAAATTATCTAGATTAACAAAGTTATCTCTTTAAGTTTCTTAGATTTCAGTTGTGTGGAGTTTTTATTTTCAAGCAGTTAGAGTTTAAACGTGAGTGATTACATTTTCTAAAAAAAAAAAAAAAACATCTGTAATGGCTTGAGCAACTAATTTGCCCCCAGACTGTAATGAGAGTGAGAAAATCCTGGGGAACCCTCATTCATTTTTTATTATTATTTTTTTGTTGTTGTCAACACATTCGTCATATTTAGTGATAGTGAGTCCTGGGGCTTTTCACAACATCTCAACACAGAGCTAAGAGCCCACGTGACAAATATCTTCTCAAATAACATAAAAAAAGTATGTGCAAAGCTTTACAACCTTGGTCAAATTGAGCTTACGGCCTATTTTTAACTTTCAGTGGTGCATAATGACAGAAAAGTTTTTTTTGTTGCCATTGGATAGATAGATAACCACACTACTTTTGTCTCGTTATTCTCATGAACAAGATCCGCTGTCTTAGGTAAGTGACACTCCTGTATTGCCTTTCTTAGCATCTAAAACAGTAGCATTCACTCTTTAATTACCATCTAAGCAAGACCAAATACTTATTTGGATATGTTGACAGAATCCATCATATGAAACAACATATAGTACATGCCACAAATATGTGCCACTGCTACAAAACTGGCACAGGTTTTCCCCAAATGCTGCAGCAATATCTTAATAATTACATTACCTTCTCTTAGGCTACACACACTGTCTCCAGTCATATAAAATCACCTTGGCATGCTGAATGCTTGGAGTGCATCAAAATGAAGCTACTTAATGCCTACTGATTATTCATCAAATAATCATTTGTCTACTTGATGTCAGTTGTAGATCGTGTATAGAGCACTGAACTTTACTTGGGCAAAAATTACAAACTTATAGAAAAAAACAAGAAAAAATATTCAAAAACTGATCAGATAAAAGAATAAATAAAAGTTAAATATATGTAATAAAATGCGACAGTGCTACTGGGTATTGAAAGCCTTCCTAAAGGAAAACATTGGAAGTTTTTTAAAAGGTCCAGGTCAGTGACAGTGTTGATCCATAAGAAACTTTTACTAGAGTCTGGGTGATATGACTTAAAAAGTCCGACCAACCAAACATTTGTCTTTAGTTCTCAGAACACTCAAGTAAAATTGGGGCAATGACCTCAGGGATCTACCACCCATGCAGAAACTCAAAAATCAGAAATGTCTGATGGGCCCGACCATTAAGCACTTTAATGACAAACCAAAGTAAAAAGATCTATAACACAAAAAGGCAACTGTGTGGAGGGAGGATATAATGGGATCATATATTTGCATCTGGAAGTGTCTCTTAAAGGATCGATAAGTTATATTTCACGACTAGGCGGTGCTGGAGCACTGTCTGTCGACCAAAACAACATGTATCACAAGCTGCACCTCTCTTTAGTGCCACTCTGGCTGCCACCCAGCCCCTCCTTTCCTTTGTCACAAATCGCCTTCTATGTGCATATTTGTGAATGTGTGACAGCTGTTCACATGCACGTACGTGCACGCATGGTCCGGCCCAGATATTTAAAAAAGAGACTGGTGAACGACGCAGAGAACCTTTAGTTCTTCAGATCATTATTTTTTTGTGTTCTTTCTATCTAAAATACTTAAAGATGGGTGGCAATGGGTGGTTGTATAGTTGCTTTGAGGCTGTGGGGGTCTAGTGGTCACTGGGGTTGGTCACTGTGGGGGAGACTTGTGTCTGATCTAGAGGTTACACATGGGTGGTGCCGCCATGAGATATGGGTGTGGTCTTGGGGGGGCCAGTGGTGGTAGCTGACCACCCTGTTTTGGGTGGCCTGGGTGCTTTGGGTTGGATTATGGTGTGGAGTCGGGGCTCAGGTGCCAGGGGACCTCCTTGCACCTGTTCGAGGGGGTGCTTTGGGCGTGCCAGTTCTGTGGAAGATTGGTGCAGGTCATGGTGCCTGGCAAGGTGCGCTCTGTTCTTTGAAGGCTCCACGGGGTCCTCCAAAGGGGGTTGTGGTGGATTGCGGGGTCGGCTGGGTTGGGAGTGAGTGCACATCCTTCACCCTCAGGCCTGGGAGGCCGAGGGTCTGATGTGAGTGCAGTTTTTAATTTTCTGTTTTTAAATGGATTTATTTTTTTAGCTTTGACACATTGTTTCTTAATTTTATTCCTTCCCTTTCCCACTTCATGTGCCCTGCCCCTTCCTGGTTGGGCTGATGGGTGCTCCCTGGGGTGCTCGAGGCTCAGTAGGTAGGCACAGTGGCAGCAGGCCTGGACCAATCTGGCTTTTAGCTCTCTTACCCTTTGGTGGATGCCAGGTAGGGGGTAGCCTTATCTAGCCTCTCCTACCAGTCTTACATATCCCCCCACCCCTTTTCTCTCTTGTTTAAGACAAGACAAACTCACACACTTAGGGATTTGGGAGGAAATGTGGTTTGTTTGTGCTGTTCGGTAGGTGGCAGGTATTTCCTGGGTCCAAAGGGCTGCCCCACGAGATGTGCTCCTGGTTCTACATGGTTCCCTGCCCTCAACATTGCTCAACACTGAGGAACCCTGAGTGGTTTATCTGATCTGCCCTGTTTCTGGTTTTACTTGTGATAATTTGAAAGGACTTGCTTTTCATTTTGCAGATTTATTTAGTTCTTTAGGTTTGTCATGCATTGCTTTGAGTTGTGTTTTTAAGCTTTTAGTTCCTGTTTTACAAAATGCTTTACTTTCTCCATGACCTTTCCTGCCTCCTACTTGTATTTGTGTCCTCCACAACAAATCATGGCATAAGGATATGACAGTATGAACCAGACAGGCTGTGTTGCCCATCTCCCCATCTTTCTGTTTGCAATGTCTCTCGGTATGCAACAGGTGAACATACCATTTTTTTCCATCTATTATTCATGATTGTTTACTGCCCCATTGTGTTTTTGGAGAATACTGCACCTACGTTCATGTCAAGTGTAAACATCCAGAGTGCTTCTACAGGCTCGCATACCACCCACTCAGACATGCGCGACATCCCAACTCACGGGTATAACTCAGCCTTAAACTCTTTTCCTCCTTCCAGGCTACCTCAACCTCCCTGAGCAAGGGATTTATTTGCAGAAGTAGCTTTCTCGTGGACATGTTTGGTTGTCTGGAGGTCCTGTCCGGGGTGATGGAATTTGTGTTCATTTTGGGGTTTTGTTTCCTACTTTAGCTAAACCGTGTGTTGCTTTGGAGTAATTTTTGACTTGCGTTTTCTGTTTGACCCCAAATCTCATTCATGCTGAAGTTTCTCTTTATCTTATTGTTTCTGATTGACCGTATGCTATTTATTGTTGTTCTTTTATGTTCTTCAATTAAAAGAAAAAGACTGAGGAAAACTAATCTGATCTCAAACGTATTACTAGTCATCCAATGTTTATTTGCTACTGATTAACAAGTTAACCAAAAATAACGTGACATTTAAACATAAGGCACCGACACTAAATAATTTCTACACTACATGTGTAAAGCAATGGGGCTGACAGGGAACGTGAAATTCTCAGAGAAAGTGTAATGACTTAAAAAGGTTTATTAACAGACAATCTGGTGCAGGCAGGGAACTTCTGCAGGAACAAGCTGGAGATCTTGGTGGTGAAGAGATCTGGCTTACTCACTGCAGAGGTGATAGACAGGATGGCCGAGTCAAAGTCCTGGAGACAGTTTGGGTCATGCACAGAAGTCCGAACAGGGCAGACAAATTCAGGGACAAAGCAAGGCTTGTTGTTGTGGTACTAATCCAGGTCGTTGTCCGGAGATCAAAAGCTTGATAGATGTCCGACCAGGGCAAGGCAAGTCAGGAAAACTCAAAAGACTTGGTCATGACAAGGCAGACAGGCAAGAAAAGAACGCTGGACATCTACTTGCAAATAGCTTTCAATAATCTGTATTTCCTCCAGATCAGGGGTGATCTGGGGAAAAGACAGTTTAAGCTTGACAGAGTTCACATTTGGGGAAAGCCATTGCTACATACTGTGCGATATTTACAGCTTAGCCTGTTCTTTTTGGGGCTGCAGAGTTTTTTTTGCCACTCTTAGTAGCACTGTTTGACCTGGGTTTCAATCTTGGCCTGGTGGTCTTTCTACATGGAATTTGTATGTTCTCCCTGCACATGCACGGGTTCTCTCCGGGTACTCCGGCTGCCTCCCACAATTCAAATGCGTGATTTCTATGATCACTGGTCTCTTGAAATTGCCTTTAGGAGACACAGAGGACTCTTGTGTTGCCCGTGATGGACTGGTGACCTGTCCACGGTGTACCCCGCCTTTTGGCCAATGACAGCTGGATATAGGCACCAACTGTTGCGTGACCCTGCATGGATGAGCAGGTATAGACAATGGATGAATGTTCATTTTGTGTTTATGCAGTAACTCCAAAAGTTTATGTTGTCTCCCCTGAAAGTGCAGTGTCATAACAGGCAGGGGTCACACCAATTCTCCTGTTATTTATTTATTTTTTCAAGTGGATCTCATAGTCTTCCAATGTTGTAATCTGTACTTGTTTCTTTCCAACTTTGGAAAAACAAATTAAGCATTTCCATGATGATGCAGCTGTACAAGGGCCAGGAGCACCTGACTGTAGCTCAGTTCTGCTGCAAGCTCTCAGGGCACTTCCTTAAGTCAGGTACAGGACCTCTTTTAGTAATGATGATGGTGTATTGTTGTTTGACGCCGAATAATTGTTGTGAACCCATCACCTGTGGTCACCTGTGGGGAAAAAACAGCAGAGCATGGCTGTGCCAAACAGCGCAGCCTGCAGAATCCTGACACCATCAAAAGATAAGTACAGAAAGAAATGAAAAGAGTAGACGTATGAGGACAGATACTTATGAAAAGTGAATGGCTTAACATCACATTCAAATATTATAAAAATCTAAATAATTGAAAGATGATTTTTATGGATACAAGGTATTTTTAAGCAATTAGATATTTTGTTCAAGTCATATATTGTCTGCCCTGTTTCTGGGAAATTATCGACAAGTCACATTCCTTCTAAATGTTATCAGAATAATTTTTGGATTTATAATTTTACTGACAGCAGGACCATTTTCTCTTTGATTATTGTGAGAATCCAGTAAGAAAGTGCATGCAAAGACATCATACAGCTTCAGCAGCTGCGATCAAGCAGTCCTAATTATTCTTCCATTAACCTACAAAAACCTCCAAAAACAGTCACATGACAACATTAAACTAAGCCTTTTAAACTCTTTGTCGGGTGAAATCTGCAGCAGGCTGATAATAACAATTATTCTTTACAGTGGATGGAGCCCATCCACATCCTAATTACGGGGTCACAATGTAAGTGGGCACTTAATTGCCCAGTGACACTAATCCAGTTTGAGTTATTCAATTTTCTTTGTTAAAGTACAGCTTTTCGGATGTAATTTGTTATGTTCACGCTTGCCAGAGGGGATTTGTCTATCCCCCAAAATTTGGAGGAAAATCCTGATAGAAGGCTGGGAACAGAGAGCGGCCGATTCCTCTGAATGCCAACTCAAATTATTATTAACCTATGCTTCTGGAATATTATCTGTGAACTAAAAACTTGGGCCCTATAGCAATCTTGTGTTGGGAAGATGTTTCTCGAGGGCAGACATCAGCATTCCACCACTGTCAACTTTTTTTCAGAATAAATTATGAAGCTAAAGGTTTTCATTCACATTTTCAACATCCAAACATGATGCAACACAGCACAATAGCACGTCCCTACATCATAGTTGAGTGGTGAAAAACCGAAGTAAAACATTGAACTCAGGGGTTAGAGAATAATATGTTATCAGCCTGTGTATACCTCCTGTAATGAGTTCACATTGCACCTTAATGGAGGTTTACATGTGTATGAACTCAGTTGGATGTTTTTCCTCAATGTTCATATTAACTCTTTACCTAAAACAGGCAAGGTTTTAGAAGGAAAGTAGTTTAAGTCCTTCAACAGATACAATATGGACATCCGGAAGTTACACTCACTCCAGCAAGATATGTTACTCCTAATACTGGTGTTCTTTCCAAAACTGTGTTTATAGCACATTGGAGAATATGGGAGCTACAACCAAATATTTGCTTAGGCTCTTATGTTTTAAGGATCCTTGAAAAATGATTTTAAAACGTGAGAATTCAGTATCAGTTTTAGTGGTGTGTTTGATAAAGCCCACCTGTGCTCAGTCTGTCACATGATCTGTCAGTATAAACGCACCTTTTCTTTAAGGCCCCATAGGCTGCAACACCAGTAAACAAGTAAATTTTTTTTATGCCCCTTCAATGTCCCTTTAGGGCAGGGGTGTCAAACTCATTTTGGTTTAGGGGCCGCATACAGCTTAATCTGATCTCAAGAGGGCCACACGAGTAAACTCATTGCAAGATTAAATAGAACTAATAAAAGTTCTATATATAAAAGTTCTATTTAATCATACAACTAATAAAAGTGAACTTGTTGTTGATTTTTATATTAAATGAATTTCACTTTTACACAATATATTATGAATAACCTCAGCGTTTTTAGGAAAAGTATGAGCAATTTCAACAATACTTTTACTCAGTTAAACATTTACTTAAGGGCATTATGCATAAGAACTGATCACAGTGATTGTACAATATTGAAAAACATTTATTCACATTTTTAAACTTAAAACTTAAAAACACTGTCCTGCATGACAAAATACATCAAACAGATAAAAATTAAGAAATGATTTAAAATCAATTTTCCACATCTGAAGCTCAGTGCTACCATATACATCATATACGTAGACGCGTCGTTGGGCGGGTTCTGCCTATGCTGCGATGCGTCAGAGCGTCTGCCATGTTAAATGTGGCAAATCTGCAGTTACTCGGTCACTTAAACAGTATCAGAGGGACTTTAATCTCAGAATATACTTTGTATTCGTAATATTTTTATTTTTGTAATATTAAAAGTTTATTTTCGTATCCCTTTAGCTTCATTCTCCTGAATTTATTCTCGTAAAGAATAAAAATAATTAAAATAATCTAACTGGCCCTATTACTCCAGGAGTGAAATAATTCTGCAAACTGTGACTATTCTGGAAATGTTCCCTCTTAATTCTCATAATATGACGTTTTTCTCATAACATTACCACTTTAATGTTTTTTTTTTTCTTTTTTTACTTTATTGTCCTAGGTCTATTTTTCTCATATTAGTAATTTTACCTCTTTAATACTCCCCCAAAAAGTCTGTTCCTAAAGTTTCACATGTGACACGGTTTTATGAAATAATGAAGTCCTCAATGTTTAGATTTAACAAATTGATCCTTATATCCATAACACATCAATCAATCAATCACTTTATTTACATACACATATACACACACACACACATATCTATATCTATATCTTTATCTATCTATATCTATATCTATATATATATATATATGTGTGTATATATGTGTGTATATATAGATATATATATGTGTGTATATATATATATATATATATATATATATATATATATATATATATATATTATCACACAGCTATTTATTTGGCTTATTTATAATACTTGAAAATCTATATATGCACATCTATGTCTAAATACAATAGTCTGTACTGTATGCAAGCTAGAAACCTTGAAAAAGAATGGTCTTGCACAGCTTTTTTCTAGTGTTGCCACTCTGCAGCTTTAGTGTGTCCAGTTTTGCAACATGGTGCAGCCTTAGTTTATAGAAGGCAGATACAAGTAGTGAAATCAGCCCAAATACATTTCCATGCAGCACAGGAATGAGGCATCTTCTCTGATCCATGTTCATTACAACAGAACTTAACTTTTTTCTGCCACATACAATATGGCGGTGACGTTGACGTGCGAACCTGCGCCCAACGACGCGTCTACGTATATGATGCCTACGAGTGCTACCATCTGCTGATTAAAACACAGCGCCCCTCGTGGACAATATAGGAACTGCATATTTTCAATTAAACGTACATGTTTTCTTCAATAATTGTTTTATCATTCTCTTCCTTTTATCTCCTCTTTCACCTTTTCTTTTTTTCTTCTTGTTCTTCCTTTCCTCTCCTACTTTCCCATTGTAGTGTCCATATCATTTGAGATATTCCCCGCATGAATCATAATAATACTATTCACATTCATAAATCACTATGGCAAAAGCCGTACTGCTCCACTTGTGAAAGTCAAATCTGATGAGCTCTTTTTGGCATTAAGACAACAATTCTTATTGCCACATTGACAGCAAGGACACTGAGGAAAAAAAAAAATCATTATTGTATAATGATAATGCATTTAGCCAAGGGGCTGGACTAAATTGTTCAGCGGGCCGGATCAAAAATTATCTGCTTACCTGAATAGTATGCTCTCTTGTCCTTCCCATTTTGAAGAGCAGTTGAGACAAATTGGTCTTTGTGTCATATGATATTTACTTCCAAAGAAAAAAACAAAACAAAGAATTGCTCATTTAAAAAAGTGATGTTTTTTTAATTATTATTATTTTTTTAGGAATAGTTAAATATATCAATTATGATGCTAGGTTTTTGGTTAAAAAACAAATATATCATGAATAAATATACTCAGATTCAAAGTAAGATATCAACGTGCTGCAGAAAAAGATGAATTTATTTTAAAGCTTTTTTCATTAGCTATCCCTTGATGCTATAAATGTGGAGGGGGTTGTACTCGATAAAAGCAGTTGAACAATAGTGAGTCCATCCATTGATATTTCTTTTGTCTGATTTTTCAGTTTGGAGATTTTACTTTTCTGTCAGGGAATCTACTGGGTCAAGCGCTGTTCACTGTTCCTCCACAGTTTAAGCTTTACTCTGAGGAACTGAAAGGTAAAACCTTACCTGACTGCTGATAGAAGGATCAAAGGACCTGCTGTTTGTAAGTTAATTAAAAAGAAATACATTTTAGTTAAAACAAAACTGGCAGCCAGAATTAAGGAATAATGTGATGATATAATGATAATCCTGCTGGGCTCTACGCACTTCTGCCAAACTGTTTCATAGTATATATATAAAAAAAAACATGGGTTAACCTCCTATCTCATTCGCAAATTACTTCTCACTGCATTGTGAATAGCTACAAGGGCAGACCCGGCGGCATGGGCGGGCATTGGGGGGCCGTGCCCGCCCCGTGAGCCAGCTGTGCCCGCCCTGGACTGGAAGCTGTCTTTTTTTTTTTTTTAACCTCGGAGTGGCCATCGTCCTTTTAGTACTATCTTTGATGTGCCAATCATACAATTTAACCAATCAAATCAACGACTGACGGCAACATGCTAGCCAATCACAGCTGGAGTGGGGCGGGACACCGAGTCATAGCCTTCAGTCGCCGCCGCAGTTCAGTTGTGGTCACCGTTGGTGTCGGTAGAGCAGGATGGAAATTTGGTCTGATTACCAAACAATTACAAGAAGTGACAACGAAGCAGAGAGCGAGCTGGAAGGAGCGTTATTAATTTCTGTTTGAAATGCCAGCACTGAAGTCTAAACAGGAGTAAACATTAACGCTAGGAGGGTTAGCTAGGACAGCTAGCAGGGTTAGCTAGGACAGCTACGAGCACAAGCTGTTCTGCTCCTTGTTCTCATAGCTGCTGTAATTACAGAACCTGTTCTAGTCAGAATTGTTACTTCAGTCAGTGTTCAGCCTGACACCAGCGCTCTTGTTTATTAGCGTGTAGCTTATGCTGGACTTTTAAGTTAAGACACAGCGCTACAGGTTACCCTATGTCACTGTTAGTTTCCAGTAACCCAAATCAGCATAAAACCTGCCCAACTTAAAATAAAAAACAAGCCCAAATCTCAAACTCTCTCATGTTAAAAGCACAGAACTATTAAACACATAAGAACATTCCATTAGCACACAACTGCGCCGAAGCAAAGAAAAAAACTGCGCATATGGGCTCCAAACAAAATGTACAATCAGACAACCAAATAACACACAAGATCTCTTTAACAATCAGGATATATCAACCAGAAAAAAATAAATTATAAATAGCTTCCCAACATGAGTTGTAAATCTACCTTAATATAAACGTAATTTCTCTCAGTATAGCTCAATTAAACATTTCTCTTACACGCAATCATGAAATATTTTTAAGTTGATAAGTAGAACTCAACCCCTCTTGGGCGTTTACACTGACCAAACACTTGATTAACCATTATTCTTTTCTTGTTTTATTATAACAATATTATTCATTATAACTATTATTCATTGATGATGTCAGATCGACAGATTCAACTTTTTTAAAAAATAGATAATGACTATTTTGATATATTTTGTTAGTAATTCTTTCTAAAAGCCCAACAAATGTTATGGTCAGGGGAGTTGGCTGGCCAATTTAGAACAGAAATACCATGGTCCGTAAACCAGGCACGGGTAGATTTTGCGCTGTGTGCAGGCGCCAAGTCCTGTTGGAACCTGAAATCTCCATCTCCATAGAGCAGGTCAGCAGCAGGAAGCATGAAGTGCTCTAAAACTTGCTGGTAGACGGCTGCGTTGACCCTGGATCTCAGGAAACAGAGTGGACCGACACCAGCAGATGACATGGCACCCCAAACCATCACTGATGGTGGAAACTTTACACTAGACTTCAGGCAACGTGGATCCTGTGCCTCTCCTGTCTTCCTCCAGACTCTGGGACCTCGATTTCCAAAGGAAATGCAAAATTTGCTTTCGTCAGAAAACATGACTTTGGACCACTCAGCAGCAGTCCAGCTCTTTTTTTCCTTAGCCCAGGTGAGACGCTTTTCGCGCTTTTTCTTGGTCAACAGTGGCTTGACACGAGGTATGCGGCAGTTGAAACCCATGTCTTTCAAGCGTCTCTTGGTGGTGGATCTTGAAGCACTGACTCCAGCAGCTGTCCACTCCTTGTGAATCTCCCCCACATTTTTGAATGTTTTTTTTTTCACAATCTGGACTAGGGCGCGGTGATCCTTATCGCTTGTACACTTTTTCTGACCACAGTTTTTCCTTCCCTTTGCCTCTCTATTAATGTGTTTGGACACAGAGCTCTGAGAACAGCCAGCCTCTTCAGCAATAACCTTTTGTGTCTTTCCCTCCTTGTGCAATGTGTCGATGGTCGCCTTTTGGACAGCTGTCAAATCTGAAGTCTTCCCCATGTTTGTGTAGGCTTCAGAACTGGACTGAGAGACCATTTAAAGCCCTTTGCAGGTGTTTTGAGTTAATCAGCTGATTAGTTTGTGGCACCAGGTGTCTTCAAAATTTAACCCTTACACAATATTCTAATTCTGTGACACATGGAATTTTGGATTTTGATTTGTTGCCACTTCAAATCATCAAAATTAAATGAAATAAACATTTGAATGCATCAGTCTGTGTGCAATGAATAAATATAATGTACAAGTTACACCTTTTGAATGCAATTACTGAAATAAATCAAGTTTTTCAAAATATTCTAATTTACTGGCTTTTACTTGTATGTATATATATATATATATATATATATATATATATATATATATATATATATATATATACACTCACCGGCCACTTTATTAGGTACCCCATGCTAGTAACGGGTTGGACCCCCTTTTGCCTTCAGAACTGCCTCAATTCTTCGTGGCATAGATTCAACAAGGTGCTGGAAGCATTCCTCAGGGAGTTTGGTCCATATTGACATGATGGCATCACACAGTTGCCGCAGATTTGTCGGCTGCACATCCATGATGCGAATCTCCCGTTCCACCACATCTCAAAGATGCTCTATTGGATTGAGATCTGGTGACTGTGGAGGCCATTTGAGTACAGCGAACTCATTGTCATGTTCAAGAAACCAGTCTGAGATGATTCCAGCTTTATGACATGGCGCATTATCCTGCTGAAAGTAGCCATCATGGGTTGGGTACATTGTGGTCATCAAGGGATGGACATGGTCAGCAACAATACTCAGGTAGGCTGTGGTGTTGCAACGATGCTCAATTGTTACCAAGGGGCCCAAAGAGTGCCAAGAAAATATTCCCCACACCATGACACCACCACCACCAGCCTGGACGGTTGATACAAGGCAGGATGGATCCATGCTTTCATGTTGTAGACGCCAAATTCTGACCCTACCATCCGACTGTCGCAGCAGAAATCGAGACTCATCAGACCAGGCAACGTTTTTCCAATCTTCTATTGTCCAATTTCGATGAGCTTGTGCAAATTGTAGCCTCAGTTTCCTGTTCTTAGCTGAAAGGAGTGGCACCCGATGTGGTCTTCTGCTGCTGTAGCCCATCTGCCTCAAAGTTCGACGTACTGTGCGTTCAGAGATGCTCTTCTGCCCACCTTGGTTGTAACGGGTGGTTATTTGAGTCACTGTTGCCCTTCTGTCAGCTCGAACCAGTCTGGCCATTCTCCTCTGACCTCTGGCATCAACAAGGCATTTCCGCCCACAGAACTGCCGCTCACTGGATGTTTTTTCTTTTTCGGACCATTCTCTGTAAACCCTAGAGATGGTTGTGCGTGAAAATCCCAGTAGATTAGCAGTTTCTGAAATACTCAGACCAGCCCTTCTGGCACCAACAATCATGCCACGTTCAAAGTCACTCAAATCACCTTTCTTCCCCATACGGATGCTCGGTTTGAACTGCAGGAGATTCTCTTGACCATGTCTACATGCCTAAATGCACTGAGTTGCCGCCATGTGATTGGCTGCTTAGAAATTAAGTGTTAACGAGCAGTTGGACAGGTGTACCTAATAAAGTGGCCGGTGAGTGTATATTTATTTATTTATTTATTTTTTTTTTTAAGTGTGCCCCCTTAAAAAAATTGAATGCCCCCCATGTAATTTGTTTCTGCAGCCGGGTCTGTACAAAGGCATCTTTCAGGCCTTTGATATGAATCAAACTAGAGTCTGAGGAAATATGAGGAAATGTGCTCCATATGCCTAAAATGGAGCCCTTCTTTGTATATGAACTGGATTATTGTAGTATTACTGTACAGCAGCCAATGACATTTGTATCCAGTTTAGTGAAATCCTGATATAGGAAGACAATACATTCTTTAAACACTTGCATTTAGTCCTTTTGTGGATTAGTAACACATTAGGATTCATCCCTAACTTGGTAATAAATCTGTTTGTAAACCCAACCAAGTTTACTGCCAGTACTTGAGTTTATTGGGTTGTTGGTTGATCTGTTGGTTTATCGGCTTTTGGTCTTTTGACATCATTATACTCCTGTGACTTCCTCCACACTGTCTTTCAGAATGCCCTGCAACAACATTGTGTGACCAGCATCCCATTCACATTCATGCCCTCTCCACAGCATTTAGTCTCTATTGTTAGTACCTCACACATTAGCATCCGACTTATTATCATGCCCAACGGTGGTAGCGTGGATCAAAGGCAAGGATGTACTGTTTAATATTTCTGCCTCATTATAGTGGAAAGGCTTTTGATTATTTGCCTTTGTGTGCCTTTGTCAATTTAATGCAGCGATGTCCTTTGCTGTGCAGCAGGAAGTACAATATTACTAGAGGCACGTCACTCCTAAATTAGGAAAACACGAAAACTGCTGCAGGGTGACTTTCATGAATGTAGGTTCTGTGATTGGTCTTCATACTATGTAACCTGTCGGAGAATGTTCCTCATTTGATAAAACTACTCAGCCCATCAAATGATTGGATCTATAGTTTTACAGTGTCATGCAAAATTACTCCTACCCCTTCGGCTTTCATATTGTGTCACATTAAAACCACAAACTTCAACACTTGTTATAGAGCTTTATTTTGAAATAGCAACACAAAGTACTGCATGCCTGTACTGTAAAGTGAAAGACAAACAATACACATTTTTTCAAATTATTTTACAAATCAAAATCTGAAAAGTGTGGCCTGTATTTACAGTCAGCCCTGTTTACTCCAACACCACTATACGAAGTGCAGTGTAACCAACTACCGTAAGATAGGCATCTTCAGTAAGGAAATAGTCCACCTGCATGTAATTTGATAGGAAATGTGTTTTGTGAAGTCATTAAAGGTTTGCTCGAGAACATTAGAGAACAAATAGCATCATGAAGACCAAGCAACACAACAAAAAGGTCAGGGCGAAAGTTAGGAAGTTTAAAGCAGGACCAGGTTATAAAACAATGTTTAATCAAGTATTCATTCAAATATTTTAACCTGGCATTTATTACATTTTAAATGTTAAAATATTAAATAAAATAAAATCGAAACCAATGTAACTTTGTGAACGTAAATGAGAATCAAGGATTTCATTTATTAAAATGTATCAAACTTATTTTTGTGTATTTCAAATACTCCTTTAGGTGAATGACCAATATAGTTTTAACCACCTGGAAAACAAAAATAGATTAGTGCACTAGTTACTTCCAGTATTCAATCCTGACATTTTAAGCATCTCTTAAAAAATGCAGCAGGAGCTACACATGAAAACATTCAATATGTTCTGATCACCCTAAAAAGAGAGGCAGTGACTAATTCAATCTGAATCAAAGTTACTACTTAATGCAACATGCTATCAGAGAGCATGAGTAGTGCAATCCAACCCTATGTCAGTGTTATGCAGATCAGTCCATTATCTACTCAGTCACTGGACTGTGAGGATGCATCTCTCATTTCTGGCTCTAAGACGCCCCTTTGCTTTCCAAGCTATCCAGGTGGCCATATCTTGGCCCTATATGCTTGAGTGGTCATAGTCAGAACCTCAGGCAAGCATGAAGGTTGTTATTGTTTACCATGGGTGAATAAACAGAGTGATGGGATGGGCTGGCTGACTGATGGCACAAGAACTACCCCGGTGTCAATGCATTGATTCACTCGCAGGCAGAGGCCACTGGAGCCAATAGCACCAAGATCACCACCCCTTCCTCTCTGACCACGAAAAAAGCCTCAGCTATAGGAAAATAAATATTGCCTTTCCCTGTGTGTTGTCGCTTTCATAGAGTGGAATAATACCGGGCGTCCAGCCCTTAAGTCATGCAATATTTTCTGCAGACAACCACATCGCTCCCTGTTAGGTCATGCAGCAGCTATTACAGTATTGACAGCATGAGATTAAGGACTTTAGTTAAAGCCAGGAGTAATTATCTGATGAATAGCTCTTTTAAAACTTTGGTCTGTTGAGGATGAAAAAAGGGGTTTGAGTAGGGGAACACCGCATAAACTCACATTCCTCCTAAATTTCAATATTCAGTCATTATGATAGCAGAATAAAAAAAATATTTGGGTAATGATTACTTTTATGGATCCTTTGACAGCTGTTCCTGCTGCCACACATCAGAAAAAGTTGCTGAATGATGATGCTTATGGTTATTTCATTTTTCATTCTTAAAATATGTTCATACATTGTTAAAGTGGCTGGACATTCAAGTTTCACATTAGCAATAAGAAACATATTTTTAGTAAACAGGCTTTTTAGCTGAATAGTTGGAATACACACATTTAGTTTACTTTATTTGGCAGTCTGCTATACTTTGTTTAGTGAGCAATATGCAATAGATTAATGTGTGTTGTGGAAAAAAATGAGATTATCCAAGTGCTGTTATGAAGACAACGCAGTCAGGTTTTTTTTAATAACTTGCAAGATTAGAGCAATGTGTGTCAGTGCTTTGTGCTGTCATACACAGTTATTACAATGTTTTATAATAGCCAGCAACTTTACAATAAATGCTCATTATTGCTCTCGTCTGCAGCTACCTGAAACCAGCTCAGGTACATGACCTTCGGCGTGGCAGAGAAGAGAAGCCTAATAAAATCACACAACAGAAACCATAAATTCACAATCATAAGATTATAGAAAGCAAAGTTCAACGCAGTTATGAGATTTTAGCCACCGTCATCTATGGTCATGAGATTTGGGTCGTGACCGAAAGAACGAGATCGTGGATGCAAGCGGCCAAAATTAGTTTTCTCCACAGGGTGTCTGGGTTCTCCCTTACAGATAGGGTGAGGAGCTCGGCCATCCGGGAGGACTCAGAGTAGAGCCGCTGCTTCTCCACGTTGAAAGAAGTCAATTCAGGTGGCTCGGGCATCTGGTTAGCATTCCTCCTGGATGCCTCCCTGGTGAGATGTTCCGGGCACGTCCCACCGGGAGGAGACCCAGGGGAAGACCCAGGACACGCTGGAGGGACTATGTTTCTCGGCTGGCCTGGGAACGCCTTGGGATTCTCCCGGAGGAGCTAGAACAAGTGGCTGGGGAGAGGGACATCTGGGCCGCCTATAGGCTGCTACCCCCGCCACCCGGAAGAAAACTAAACAAAACGAAACAGCTCCATTGCTGTTGAAGTGCCACATCAAAGCAAAAAGTCCCAGCTGCATAATTCTTTCTTAAATACCATTGTCACCAAGCTTCCTCTGATTGCAATAGGAAGCTTGGTGTTCATTTGTTCAGTTTTTCTTCTTTGGGCAGATAGACGGGATACAATAGGTTTTTTTTTCTCCCTTTGCATAAACAGTGGTCTGATCAGCCACTATTTAAAGGAGTTATAAGTAAAATATTTACTATAAAATCAACCTAAATCATTCTCATTTCTCACCTGGGATGGAAGTAACATTCCCAATAAACAACCGGTCCTCTCCATAAACAACGTCTTTGTCACATTTTTCTCCTGTCAAACCTAGAGGTATGGTCCGGAACTACTTCGGTTCAGAGTGTAGCCCGTGTTTACTTCCTGGTTCCTGAGCCAATCATATGAGAGTTCCCAGGGTTCCCAAAACAGAGTGCAGCATTTGGTAATGTATGTTGACAAAAGAGCAGCAGTTGACCTGTCCTGTGGAAATAAAAATTCAGAGGGGTTTCACACTGTTTAAAAACGGCATATTAGATTGTTGCGATTGACAAGCTGTTGTACCGATTTGAGCCACAAGGTATCAGTATTACTTATAGCTCCTTCAAGTTTTCCTCGAGTCTTTTTGAAGTCTATGTTAACCTCTCTTTTGGACCTAACGTATTATTCTGAATAATATTTTTTGACATTTTGTAAATAAATTAAGAATTATTTTTGTAAAAACATCTAGTTTTTCTATGGCTGGTGTGTACAGTCCCTGACAGATCCTCTATTCTTTTCTATTAGCAAAGTGAAGCAGCTACAAGAACAGCAAACTACATGGAGAATTAGTGCTATTGTGTTTAATTTGCATGAATTCATTAGCAGCAGCCCTGGAATTACAGCTACCAATGCCCGGAGTATAGGAAATGCCACGTAATGACTGTTAGGTGGAAATGTCATTACGTTACATAGAATAATAATGGACATACAAGGCTCAGTAGTATCTGGCTAGATCTTAACCTTGTTTTCTGGAGGAGCCTACCCTCCATTAGAGCTGTACACCTCCTCGATTGGGTTAAATCAGTTCAAAATATTATTTTTTTCTCTCTCTCTCAGGCTTTCAGTCCCGTATCAGCAGAATATCTAAAGCATTTCCATACAAGCACTCCTTGTTATACTCCAGTTTTTCTGGTGTTTTATTTGTTACTTTGATGTGATTCATATAGTAAAACTGAATGATAATTTTATATCGTTTTAGGGCTGCACAGTATTTAAATAAACCAAAGTTAGTTTTAAAACCATAATATAAAATTAGCTTCTATGTTCTTTTCCAGGTTAAAGCTATTAGTTGTACATTAGAAGACTTTCTAATGTATTTCTTTACACCATTTGGTGCATTTTGTGGGGGGTGCTGCAGCAGTATGTGGGACATAAAATGCTTTTAAAGCTTATCTGGCCCTTCTTTAACCAATGCCAGTGCTGGCACCTGCCTCTTTTCCTCTTTGCCCACAGGTGCCCTTTTGGTAAAAAATTAAATGAATTTTTTTATCTTTTTCCGTCCTCTGATATCAAGTTAAAGCATTATTAATTTTATTAAAGTATAAATAATGTTATTAATAATGTTTTTATAAAAGAAATGACTTGCAATGCCACCCCCCCCCCCCCGTCACCTCTTCACCTTTGACCTATTACCTCTGTGATGCGCCTGGTAATTGCTTTCTGTACAGTGAAATGGGAGCTCTGGGTCAGTAGGTGGGCTCTGTGTTCCTGGTTCTCAAAAATTTTTTGGTCATAACACCTGTGAGTGAGCAGCTTGATGAGATATCTGTACTTTTAAGACAACACGGCAGCTTTGTGTCGTTCCTGCTTAAGTCCGGAGGCGCAGACTAGCAGAGAAGGGCTAAACACAGCATACACGCTGGAGGACAGAAGAGCCCTGCTCTCTTATGAAGTAGAACTGAACGGGAGGAGAAGACAGGTGAGGAGAAGCTATTTTTGTCCAGACATAATCATTCAGACAGTAGTTTGCTGCTGTTAAGTCGTGAGCTAGCTGGTAACTAAAGACTTTGTAGGTCTCAAAAAAAGCGCTTTCCTTTTAGCACCCTTAACAATAGCTGACACCAATATTATTTTTTGTTAGATTTATTTGATAGACAGACACACAATAACATAGACAGCCGCCCCATGCCTGTATCTTGGTGCTTATAGTGTGGGCTAGTTTAGAGCGCTTGTCCCTAGATAGGCTTTTGTAGACAGTTCTCCCCTCAAGTGATAATGTAGGTTTCTGTGTATAAACTTAATAAGATAATTCCACACATGCTTTCCTTTTTCCTTCTGGTAAGACATTTATAATGACGCATTTCTAGAAACTTAATTAAAACCAGACCGATAATCTAAAACAAAAATACTTATACTACAGCCTGCAGAGGCACTCTGTGCCTCATTTTCATCACACAAATATTTTTTTTTAAATATAATCTTAAATCATTATATTTAAAAATATGTTTAGATTATCATGTGTATATATATATATATATATATTTTAAGGGGACAGATGCCTCATAAAGAACAACATCTTAAACTAAAAAATAAGGAGCTGCTTGAAGCAGCCAAAGTGGGCTGTTATCCAGCTGGGTTAGAAAGAGTTCAACAGGTAAGAACGAAAATACTAAGATTTTCTTGTCAACATAGAGCTGTTTGGTATTGAACCCATGTAGAAAATTACAATCAGTCAGTTTTGTTGATTATGTGACAATGTACTATGGTACATTGTCACATAATCAACAGTAGACTGGGGAAAAAAAAGAAGAGGGAAAGAAGAAATGCATATATGTACTTAAGAAACATGAATACACACACACAGAAAAGGTTTAACCTAAAGTTTTGGGTTCAGTTTGGCTTCAAGTTTTCTCATGTCGACAGGTAACACAAGGGTAAAGTGCCACTTTTTGTTTTGTTGTTCGCAGTTACATGTTAAAGTTGATCCATCTGTGCTGTTCTGAACAGGCCGTCTTCACATCCGGGCAGCTTTTTTATTATGAGGGCCTTTATTGCAGTACAATATCAGGTTGTACTGTGCTCACTATGTTTATATTTTTAGCAGTGTAATTGTGTAAAAACAATGTTGGTCTAGGTTTCTCATTGACATATTTTGCTCCTATGCAGGTTGGAATATCTCTATATCTCCCTATAATCAAAGGAGTCCTGCAGAGTGAAATTCTGATTGTAATAAAATATTTAATAAACATATGCATGGTTTTTCCCTAGATTTGAAACAATTGAATAACTCTGTTAACTATTTTGTAATACATCATGGTACATTGAGCTGTAAAAGTTATGTGAAATTTGTACTAATATTCAGCACTAGAATCCAGTCTTTTTTACTTTGAGCACTTGTCCCTTTAAGTGGTCTCTGCATGGCCCTGGTTAGCAGCAGTGCTTAGGAAGGTGGTGTGTGTCAAAAATAACATCTACATAGCTGCCAGGACCCGAGACTATAGAATTTTGCACAAAGCACCACTTTGCCTCTACAGGCCCTGCCTTGTCCACATAGTTGATCTTGGTGCCATGTGTTCCCCAGGAACCAGCTGCACATGTACCTGGCTGTTCATGCGATGTAAAAGAAAATAAGACTCCTCAAACTAGGTCATCTGTCACTGCTTTGTAGTCTAGTTAAAATGCTCATAAGCCTGTTGGTGGTGCTTCCAGCAGCTGTCTTGGGTCAGCAGAGTCTTTGGCCATGCAGCCCCCATGCAAAAACAAACTGTGGTGCCTATGTACACCATTCCAGGACAATCAGCATTACCCTTTTCAGCAGTTTCTGCTTTGGTCCCCACATGCATCCATGAGCCTTGCACTAACATAACCCCACAGAACCAGCTGAATAAGTGCCAGTGGTTCAATCATACATATCTGCAAAAAGTCAAATATCTCTGCCAAAATATTAATTGGAATATAAAACAACTGTGTTCCTGTTAATTAAACTATGCTCTTCCTCTCATTTCCCTGAGCGCAGCTCATCCCAGTTATGTTTGAATTTGGTGTTAATGTTTCACCACTGATGTTTACTTGCAATTTTATCAAGATGAATATGACAATGCATTAGAACTGTGTTTATGACATTTATTGTCAATTGTTCTTGTTTTACAAAGAATTAGCTCAATGTTTTAGGTAAAGGATAAAGTTTTGCTTGATGTTTGAGTGGTGTATTACTCTATACAAGACAGAATGAAACTCATCTTTACCTAATTTGTTTAATATAGTGATATATGATTGGTTTAGAAAATCAAACTGGTCCACATTGCTCCAAATGCCACTTGAAATGCTTATATAAATGTAAATTATAGCCTCTCAGGGCTTATTATTGCCACATGGATCGACTAGACAGCATTTAATTCACATAAAGCTAAATCACCAGAAATAATGGATAAATATATTGAGCAATTTCCCACAATATTTGTTAACAGCAGCTATAAACACGGCCTATTTTGTGCGGAGTATAATAATACCTATTAAGGCCATTATATATATGCCCTATGACTTGAAAGCAGGAGATAATTTGCACAAAAGTGGGCAAAAACGATTAAGCAAACTCACACACTCTCCTTTTTTCCGCACGGTAGCACCAACAAAGCACTGCGCACCTCTTGTTTATACAGATGAGAAGACCAACTTTCAGCAGTGTGTAGCATTAAATGAGGCGGATTCCCTGTGATGTTCCTTATCACCTCATCCCGCTCGTCTCCAGGGTCTACTAATGCCTCCCTGCCCTCCCCCTTCCTCGCTGATGCTTGACAGAGCCAATGCAGCCGGGAATGAGATGTGCGGCTGGCCCAGATATGACAGAGAAACAGGGAACACTGAGGTCCTCTGCCCAGTAGGGATGGGAGTAATTACTGACAATATTATCTCCAGCTGTGGGCTGCTTGTACTGCTGTATTTTTTTCGAACTCCTTGCCTCGAAGCCTGAAGGTCCACTGGGAGTTCCTTCTGTTGTTTTTCCACTTAACATTTTCAATGCAATGTTGCTAGAAATAAGATGCAAATTCTAAGCGATATTTACAACGCTGGGGAAAAAGATCTGGCCCCTTATATTTTAGCTTTTTTTTTTGTCACACCTAAATTTGTCAGATGGTCAAAATATTGTTAACACTGGACAAAGATGACCCGAGTAAATACCCCCAAAAAATTTGTTTTTAAATAATTTCATTTAATGAGGGGAATAACCTTTCCACACCAAACTGGCCATATATAAAGAATAAAAAAGACTGGCCCACCTATTCAGGGGTTCTGGAAAGGAGGGTCCGTCGGATGGTCGAATCTCGGATTCAGGAAGAGCAGTGTGGTTTTCGTCCTGCCCGTGGAACACTGGATCAGCTCTATACCCTCAGCAGGATCCTGGAGGGGGCATGGGAGTTTGCCCAACCAGTCTACATGGGCTTTGTGGATCTGGAGAAGGCATTCGACCGTGTCCCCCGAGGGATCCTGTGGGGGGTACTCCGGGAGTACGGAGTACCGGACCCTTTAATAAGGGCTGTCAGGTCTCTGTATGACCGGTGTCAGAGTCTGGTCCGCATTGCCGGCAGGAAGTCGGACTCGTTTCCGGTGAGAGTTGGACTCCGCCAAGGTTGCCCTTTGTCACCGATTCTGTTCATAACTTTTATGAACAGAATTTCTAGGCGCAGCCAAGGTGTTGAGGGGATCCGTTTTGGTGGCCTTAGGATTGCGTCTCTGCTATTCACGGATGACGTGGTCCTAATGGCTTCATCAGGGCGTGATCTACAGCTCTCACTAGAGCGGTTCGCAGCCGAGTGCGAAGCGGCCGGGATGAAAATCAGTGCCTCCAAATCCAAGACCATGGTCTTGAACCGGAAAAGGGTAGAGTGCCTTCTCCGGGGTGGGGAGGATGTGCTGCCCCTAGTGGAGGAGTTCAAGTATCTTGGGGTCTTGTTTACGAATGAGGGGAAGGTGGAGCGGGAGATCGACAGGCAGATTGGTGCGGCGTCTGCTGTGAAGCGGGCGCTGTACCGATCCGTTGTGGTGAAGAGAGAGCTGAGCCAAAAGGCGAAGCTCTCGATTTACCGGTTGATCTACGTTCCTACCCTCATCGGCTGGCCTGGGAACCCCTTGGGATTCCCCCGGAGGAGCTGGCCCAAGTGGCCGGGGAGAGGGACGTCTGGGCCTCCCTACTGAAGCTGCTACCCCCGCAAGCCGACCCCGGATAAGAGGAAGAAAACGGACGGACGGACGGACGGACGGCCCACCTATCAAAGTCATGAATTAACTGTAGATAGCTACATTTTTGGAAAGCTGACTCGAATTTCTCAAACCACACCCAGCTCTGATGCATTCAAACATTTATTAGTCTGGAAAGGGTTGCAAAGCCATTTCTATATAAGACTTTGTGACTTTTACATTTCCCAAGAAACATATTGAGGACCCCCAAGACTTTTGGGGATCCTCGCATGAGGAGTCAAACATGGTGGTGTGAAGTGATGCTCTTAGGCTTATTTCAGGACCTGGATAACTTGCAACAATTTTTAATTCATGGAGCCAATAAGTCTACTCTAAGCTACACCTTAAATTCAAGCACACTTGAGATTTGAATCTGACTGACATGCTGTGATGGGACCTTAAACAGGCTGTTCAATGTCCAAAAATTCTCCAGTGTGGACGAATTCAGATAATCCTGCAAAGTACAGTGTGCCAAATTCCTACATGGCCCACAGACGACTCATTTCCAATTGTAGCAAACAATTAATGGCAAGGATGGTACAAGAAATTATTAGGTTTAGTGAGTACATTTTCACATAGGGCCAGTTAGGTTTAGATGCCTTTTGTTCCTTTCTTAAATTAAATCAGTATCTTTTGTCTGATCTTACCATTTGTTTGATGTGACAAAAACAGGAAAAAGTCAGAATATGAAATACTTATTCACACTATAAATGCTTAAATGTGATACTTAAGAATATTCAACACCCTATTCTTCACATTTTTCCTCTGCTCTGGAGTAATGGATGCATGTTATCATTCTAAAAATGATTCTGACAATCTGTAAATTAAATGAGAGGGGCGTCTTGTTAATCATTGTCTGTTACATTTTAACCTCAGGGAAATTACATCTCAACCGCAGGTTTGTTTTCATTGTTAAGGGCACGTGAGGATAAAAATCCATTATAGGCACCAGGGATTAAAAATGAAATGCTCCTTGCCTTGTTAAAACATGCACATGGCTCAGGAAGGAAAGTTAAATAATGAACCAATCCCTACATTCTTCCTTTTTTTAGAATAAGAGTTTCAGAGAGCTAATGGTCCGAAGATGACAAATGTATTTTACTCCGTGCTTTCCCTGCTTTTGCAGGGCTGTTTATCATGATGAGAAGTACCCCGTAGAGCTTGTGTCAGTCACTCTAGTAAAGGCAAAAGTGTAATCAGCTCATTATGGCTCTGGAGAAAGCATCTTCCCTTCCACCTATATATTTGTGGCACACATTACTGCTGGGAAAGGGCACAAAATAGAGAAAAAGAGGTGCATTGTTTAGCTGAATTCACATTAATTTTCTAAAACCGATAGTCTAGCTGGGATTTGGGGTCACACCAACAGGAGGCCTGTACAGATGTGATACTGCATTATACAAAACAAAGAAAATGGATTATTGATTTTGCCATTTGTGGTTGAATAGAGTTAGGGATGCAGGTATATTAGCTTTTTAGGAAGCCAAATTGTCTTTGCTTCTCTTTTACCATACAGAGCTGAATAAATAGGCCTTGGTTCCAGAAGACATACCTTGCAAAAGAATATGTTCACTTTTTTTTTTTCTCAAAAAGGAAATTCTGACAATGATTTATCTTCAGCATCATGAGTCAATGATTTGAGGAATTAATTTAGGCCGTTTGCCATGTCATGGTATGTTTGTAGCTGTGCATTTTTTCCATTTTGGCATGATGGATTGAACAATACTCTATGAGATGTTTAAAGCTAGGATATTGTTTCATAACGTAACCCTGCTTTAACGTTCTCCACAACTTTATCCCTAATCTGTCTCCTGTGCTCCATGGTCTTTATGATGCAATTTATTCAATAGTCACTCTATAACTAACCCCTGATACCCTCTGAAAAGAGAAGAGACGTCTTCATAGTGGGAAGAAATTAACAAAAGCGGATATGTAGGAATGTATTTAGTGGTATGGGAGGGTGGCAAAAGGGAGCATATCTGTGCATGCGAACAGAATGGAAGGGAAGACCAGCGGCTACATACAGATGACAATACAATATCACCAACCAGTGATAAAGCGTAGAGCAAAATGATAAATTGAGTCCAATATCTTGAGTTTTTGCTCAGGTAAATTCATAAACGACAAGTCAACATTGTCCTGAAGAGGAAGAAATGTTACTGAGATTAAGTAATCTCAGACTTGTTGAGAAAAAAAGAGCCTTTTTTCTGTTATAGAAACCCAGGTTATATTTTAAGTTTGACACAAGATCGTTAATGTTATGTCATTTAATATTTTCCTTTCAGCTCTCTGTGCTGATTACAGTAATTAAAAGTTTGAACTGAAAAGAAGACTTTTACCAAGCACTGTAGATACTCAAAAAGGCTGTTGCCATGTATTTCATGCAGTTTCTGAATTCATCTGACTATGTATCATCTAAAATGGTCCAAAAATATAAATGATAATAATACATTTTCTTAATAATATACTCTACATAAGTTCACCGATCTCAAGGTCCTTCAAATAAGAAAGTGTTGAAAAATAGAGTGGATTGAAATCAAATATCAAAATCAGAAATGATTAAAATAAAGTTATCTTGAAAATCTTTCCAACAGTAGGATCTTTAATCCTTTTTTTAAAAAAAACACCTCTAGGGTCTGCTTTCAGGGACAACATTTCACAGATGAGGTGTAGCAGTACAGAAGGCCGGGTCTCCTATAGAAGTTGGTTCGGTCCATGGGATTTGGAGCTGTGATGAAGTTGTTGAACAGAGAGAACACACCGTGGTGTGTGGAGTGGTTCTGTAATGTAACTGGGGACATTTCCATGGACACACTGATAGGTGAGGTTTATTGGATGGGGGCCGAGACAGAGAACCAATGGAGGAAAATGGAGAACTGGAGTATTGTGGGCATGTTTTGTAGTTCTTGTTAAATTCTGGATGCAATGTTCTGAATAGACTGGATACTTTGGATAATTTTGTTTGAGATACCAGGGGGGTATCTATGGTCCAGCCTCGAGGAGATGAAAGCTAGGATACATTTTTCATTGTTAGGGAGGGTGAGTGATGGAGAGAGACAGTTTGCTTAGCAACTGTTAGTTGATGCCTTCATGTCTGGGTATCACAGACCAATCACAAACACCCCAATAGGAATTACAGTAACTTCAAATTAATGCATATGCACTGGATGCTGTGATCAAACAAAATGATATGTCAACGTTATTGTCTCTGATCCTTTTCTAAGACTTAAACACACTCTAAGTGGTGCTCGACAGGTATTATTAATGAGTTGCATCAGCTTAATTGATCAGAGCCTTAGAGAAGATTATCAAAAGCATTTTAGAGAGAAAGAGAGAGAAAGTATTGATTATTTGGGTTGGTTGCTTAGCTATTCCACTGAAATCTCATTAAGGATGAAGAGCGCTGCCACAGCTGGCTTTGAGCTGTGTTTACCATTTTCCACAAAGAATTTTTTTAATTACGGGAGCTGCCTAGCTGCCAGAATCGATAGTTACGAATCTCTCATTGGGTGAATTGGGAAGTGGAGAGGGAGAGGAAACCCTTCTTCAGTCTGGAACTGGGAAAATGAAACAGATGGAGATGAGCTCTTTGCACAGGGGCCCAGATTAGCAGCAGCGTCCTTCAAAATCTGTCTTTAACCTGTGATAATCTGCACGAAAGCAACAAAACCAAAAAGCCAGACAGTGTGCATGAGATAGTTTTGTAGAAAAGATTTGTATATCATGCATGATACAAGATCTATCAAATTTTGACCTTTTTGCTGTCTATTCTGTCATTTTCCCCATTTGCACATCAATTTTTTTATAAAGACATTTCAATGTGATTGGAGGAAAGCATATAACTACAGCAGATCTTAATTATGACTGAGTTCATTCTGTGTAAAATCCACAAAAAGCAGCAATGCAGTGTGAAATTTGAAAGCTTTGCACTGCAGTACCCAAAAACATGTCCAAGCCTAAATCTAAAAGAGCTCATGTATCATTTAATTTTGCAAAATGCGTTTAGTCTCACATCTAAAATCATTCTCTTTCTGTTCAACCAATTGAATCTGCTTGTCCAGCATGGGGGAGGTTTGATGGAAGCATTGTGCCGAAAACCACCACTAATGCCATTTGTTAAAAAAAAAGATGCCTGTCGCTGATATGGACCTTTGTAATATACCTGCATGACTGTAAAAGTTCTCCCTTGCAAAAGCATTCTAGAACTTTTCCACATTTTGCCAAATTACAACCACAAACATGGATTTATTTTGGAGGGATTTTATATGATAGACCAACACACAGAATTGCTTGATTGTAGATGAAAAATTAAAAAGCTGTTTTCTTTGTATGTTTTATCACTAAGAATCTGAAAAGTGTGGCATGCGTTTTTACTAAATTCCCACAGGTAAATTATTCATAAAACCACCTCAAAGCAGCACTGTGTAACTTTTAGCCCCTAGGAGGCACTAGACCTGTAACTTTTAAGTTTAGAGCCACTGAAGGCCACTGGCAACGTTGAACTGTCCAAAATTAAACAGTGTCTCTCCATGTTTTAGAATCTGATTGCAGACTACTACGGATCAGCAGATTGAGAAGTCATGGAGTTACTTATAAAGACAAGGCCACATTCACCCCTCTAGATTATATTCGGAGTCTCCCATTGAAACAGAGAGGGAGAAGACAAGGCAGAGCAAGGGTAGATGGAGAAGGAAGGGGAGCATCAGGAGCTGTGGAAGAGAAGTACGGATAGATAACAGACCCAATCATCTGATTATGAAAGGCTGCAGGAACTTCAACAGAGGAGAAGAGCTGACAAGCAGTTTTGTGAACTATATTAACTGTATTTTGTAATGCTAACTATGGCCATGGCAAACTTTGAATCAAGGATGAGAAATGTGGAAGCATGTAAGGTTAAGCCTCATGTTTAAGGGAGCTCAGACTGCCGTAAAGTGGCGCTCTAGGTCACATGACCCATTCAGAGCCGGATCCGCACCTCTCAAGTTACATACGTGAGTGTTTTAGAAGAGCAGCCTGCACTGAGCAACGATACGTGCCAAGTGCTGTAATTTGACCTGAATAATTAATAATAATTTAATAGTGCCACTTAAAATTACTCCTGGAAGTCTTTTGAGATACGTCTCTACCAGCTTTCGACATCTAGACTATAGACACATTTTTTTGTCCATTCCTTTTTGCAAAATAGCCCAGGTTCAGTCAGATTGGCTGGAGAGCCTGTGAACACTAATTTGCGCCACATCTTAAAACAATTTATCGTGCCATATGTTGATTCAGGCCTGCACTTGTATGTTTAGAGTTGCTGTCCTGCTGGAAAATGAACCTCCAACCCAGTCTCAAGATATTTTTAGCCTGTTGTATACTATTTCCCAGCATTGTCCTGTATTTAGTGCCATCCATCTTCCCATCAACTCTGATAATCTTCATGGTCACAGCTTAAAAGAATCATCCCCACAGCATAATTCTGTCACTTTCATGTATCACAGTGGAGATGGTTTGCTCAGGCTAATGTGAAACGTTAGGGATGGTTACCTTTCACCCTTGAACTGATATAGTACCAATACCCGGTACCTGGGAATTGGTACCGGTACTCAATAGTACCCGTTTTCAGTACTTTTGTGTGTTTATGTGGTAATAAATGTTAGTTTAATAATAGAATCTCAAAATTGGTCATTTTAACATTTATTTCTCAGTATGTAAACTTTTTTTTAGATCGACATATGAACCTTATGAAATTATGTATGAATTTTAATACATTACTTGAATCCACACCACATATTTTTTATTTATTTATTTTTTACCAAAACTTCAGTTATCGAAGGCAGTGAATGAGGTGAATAAGGGATTGAAGCTGTGTGTGACTCAAATTCAGGGAATTATGTTAGTGCAACAGTTTTTCAGAACAAAAAGACTACATTAAAAACATATTTTATTCCGCTTTGTGATCCATAGCAGGATACGCTTGCAATGTGGAAACGGAGAGGCTCTTCTCTCAGCTCTCTTTGCTCTGACTGCAGGCGGGGGTTTTCAGGACGAGCTGTCTTTGAAACAACACTTGGAGAAGTGTGAAGGGGCTCACAGCAGCTCTCGTTGCTGCCTTGGCTTTGGCATATTCACCAAGCAGCATTGGTGAATACATTAGTAGTATTCCCGCCGCTGGCTTTGCACTTTGCGTCACAAATATTGCAGTCAGCGTAATCTGCATAGCATCTTGAAAATTGGAGCCATACTTCCAAGCATTTTCTATCAGCTATGCTTGCTTCATTGACTGGACCAGCAGCCACCGACATCATTACACGTATATGTGTGCAATGCTATGTTCATGTCCAGCGTGGAAAATCACCCAGTCTTCCACTTCCTCAGTGTCACAGTGATGTGTTTAGTTAACGAAAAATGGTACCATTTGATTTTACATCTTTTGTACTGACCGGTCGGTTCTTGTGAAAGTACAACATTCAGTACCCATCCCTATGCAACGTAAATGGCTTTTAGTGACTTTTTTGTGTGCTTTATTTCAACATTAGCTTTGTTCTCTCCACCGTTACAAAAGGGCCAGATTTGTGGAGTGCACAACCAGTTGATCCGGCAACAGATTTGCCCAAGTTAGCTGTGGATGTCTCAAGCTCATCCAAAGGTTCCAGTGGCTTCTCTACTGCCTTTCTGATTCATATTCTTCTTTCCCGGGCCCTCTGTCAAGGTGCATGGCCGAGTCTGGGTAGGTCTGGAGTTGTGCCATATCCCATTTTCATATGATGAAATTGAACTGTGCTCTATGAGCTAAGAATATTGTTTCGTGATCAAACACGAACTTCAACACAATTTTATCCCTGACCTGTCTGCTGTGATCCTTGGTCTTCATAATGCATTTTATTCACTAATGTTGTCTACCAAACCTCTGAGGTCATTAAAAACAGCTGGATTTCTGCAGAGATTAAATTGCCCTTAGGTCAACTCTGTTTTAGTAATTAGGTGGCGTGTCAAGGCGTGTGTCCTTTTGGCAGCTCACTTATCAAGGGTTTGCCACAGCAAGTTGTTACAACATGCACACATACTTGGTAGATTTTTTTTTATATGCCAGATGGCCTCCTTGAGGCAACCAGGATCCAAACCCAGGTCCCTCACGAACTTAGCCCACTACACCACAGAGGGACTCAGGTGACTTCTCAAGGCAACTGATTTAATTGGTTCTAGGGGTGGCATAGTAAAAAAGGATTGGATGTATATAGGCACAGAATAAATTTCTGATTTTTATACAGAAACATTTAAAAACTATGTCTCTTATCTTCCACTTCACAACTATGCACTTGGGATTTTTTGATCTATTTTAAAATATCCAATAAAATAAAAAGACATAGGTGGGTTTATGTGACAAAATGTAAAAAACCTCTAGGGGTGTGAATGGTTTTGTTAAGCTTCTAAAACACAAATAAAAAAAGATTGCTGCAGCCTGTTGACATTCATGCACATGTCTGGACCACATAAAATATCTTGCTGCTCTTGAATTTGCTGTAATGCTTACAGATTTCACCACTTTTCAAACGGATTCTGTTAAGCCTAATTTATCTAAAATAAAGGTTGCTATTATTAATTTAAGAGGAAAACACATCTTTCAAAATTAGCCATTTCCCTCTGCATTAGAGATGAACCCACATGGCAAACATGGCTGAAGAAAATCAGGATTTAATGAGAGCAATGCTGCATCAGACCTGGTGAGAGAGTATAAATTTTTCATTGTGTAGACTGAAAGGGTTCATACAGCCTCTGAATTTCACTCCAGGCAACAAGGCAATGAAACAATCCTGAGACCTGTCATAATATTTGACTGTGTTTGAAACATATTGGAGTTTTCCAGTTTTTGGAGAAAAAAAACACATTAAAGTTGGAGATGAGGCTCCTGAATGCTTGGGTGTGTTCCTATTAAAGCGGGTCTCCAAAGGCTAATCAAAGCGGTGCACAGAGATGTCAACATTGATCAGATTAGTTTTCCAGATGGAGCGTTAGCGGTTCATTACATGCTGAACACATAGCTGAAAAAGATTTAGAGGGGCTTAATTCAATTATCCATTTCCTTAAAATAATGAACCCCTTTTTAAACTCACCACGCTTACATCCACCTATTCTGCTGAAGCCAATAATTAAAAAGCCATAATCAGCATAAGCAAAAGTAACCCTTTCTCTGCACATCAAGAAACCTTTATGCCAGGTCGAATAAAGTTGAATACTAAATTAAATCCAAACCCAACAGCAACGGTTTGATCGGCTAACACAGAAACTGCTTTCAAATTTTGCAGGAACACAGCAAGCAGCAGGAATGATTTTTTAACCGTAGGAAAGACTTGAGATCACGGCCCTAACTACAGCTCGACACTCCTTCATTGTCCACTCAGTCTTTTTTATGGCTAATGAAGGCTCATCCAATATTGCTGAACACGGCGCGTGATTTCAAGAGGGAGCAACATAAACAGTATCGACACACAGCATGCATGTTTTCTTGATGTCCTCGTCAAACTGTCGTGCTTAAAAGCCGGCTGCTGTAATTAGCTATGGATTTGCTTGTATGGTGACTCGTCCTCATTATTTGACATGATGGTTTATATCCAAACAGTAAGTGTTTGATTAGCTGCAATATCCTGAATGGGAACAATAAAAGATTATACAGGAGCCCCGACATGTCGAGAAGTGTCTACACTATTAATCCAAAGCCTGACAAAAAAGATTTTCTCAATTTTATGGACATTATTGGTTTGGGAGAAACAGACAAAACTGTTTGGTAGGACTACAATTGTATAAACTGAAAGGGTGACGGATCTATTGAATTTTTGATTGCAATAATAAAATTTGGTCAAAACAGGAAAGACAGATAGTATAACACCCATTTATTGTTACCATGAATTCATAGCCATTTCCTCAGCTTTATTCCAAATGTCCTGTCTCACTTTTGTGTGTGTCCTTGTAATTCAGCGGTGCTTTGACATTAAAAGCAATAAGACGGTAAGGTTACAGCTTTGTCCATTTACCTCCTAGTCCAACATATCAAGTATGTTTTTGTTAGACACACCAGGTTGCTGAAGGTTTTATCGTCATGTTTGTAAGTTCTGAGGCATGAATGGAGCAGCTTTAGAACAGGCTATGACTGTAGCTCGGTAGGTAGAATAGTTGTTTTGCAGTCAGAGATTTTTAGTTTGAAGTCCAGCTTCCGCTGGACACATGTTGGTTTGTCTCTAGGCAAGGCTCTTAAACCCAAGTTGCCTACCAGTCTGCGTAACCGTGTATGAATGTTTGTGCGTTAGTGATTGGGGGAATGTGGCTCTTGTGCAAAGTGCTTTAAGTGGTCGATATGAAAAAAAAGTGCTATATAAATTCTATCAATTTAACATCACATATGATCTGAAAAAATAGGAAACCATTGACTATTTTGTTATAAATCTAATCTTATTTTTTATGTCTCTCTGGAAAAGAAAATGATTTAACTGAACTTAAATGACAGAAAGGCATGGTTTTTACTTATTAAACAAAACACATCAACCATGAGGCCTTTTTTCAGCTGGGGAATGTTAGGATTCCCTGCCTCCAAATGCCTGGTGCGGCTGAAATAACTCACTGTGAAACAGTTCTTGCAGTCATCTATCAGTTTATGACATCAGTCTGAGTGAAGTGCTTAGTAGAGTTGCAGGTATGTTTTCACTTTTTAGCACATTGCATACTACAGTTCTGCTTCAGATTTACTTTGTTTAAATAAAAAGGGGTCTCAAAATCTTCTCAAACACTGTGATATGCATTAGTCTAAAGAATATGATTCCAGAAGTCCTGATTTTTGTCTATGTTTACTCTTACATGCTTTCTTCTGCCCCCAGATTTTTCTTAGGGAACAAAGGTTTCCTTCTTGATTCCCTCTTTTGAAAGTTAAACATGCAAAGTCTTTGTATGATTGTACAAACACGTACTTTCATATCAAGCTGAGTATGCCTTGGATCATACCTGGGCCACATCTGGCCAGGTGACAACTTTGACCAGCCTGTGTGAGTTTGTAGTAAAAGTGTAATACCTATTACTGTGTTATAGATGAATAATGCAGCATTTATTGTGAGGGCTGCTATTGTTAATGTCAGCAAATGTGTACAACAGCTTTCAAGAAATTAATTTTTAGTACTTAAATATGTCAGTAAAGATAAAAAAAGAAAAATTTATATTGAATGCAGAGTTTTAAACAAGGCATGGACTTCTACAAAATTTCTTTGCTGAAATTGGCTGTGAAGATATACAATACAAGTGTTTAAGTGTTTAATTATAATTTGAACGTCAATATGAGAGTAAACACAGAAAGAAGTACCAGAATTTCACTGATGCAGCGCAGGAACAAACATTAGAAGATTTGCTAGCTAATCTGCAAAAGCAAAAATGTTTTTATTTTAACAAAGCTTTACTCTTCCAGGGATACGGCAGTCAGTACTAGCTTTTTTTAAATATCCCACAAAATTGAAAGATATGGTGAGCCATTCTCTGTTCGGGAGATTATCAAAGACTGTTTGGTGGAGTCTGCAGGGCTAATTTGCCTTGAGAAGAAAGACGCATTTGCAGCTGTGTCTCTCTCTCTCGAGGCACACTGTAACAAGGCAGCTCGAGAACATCTTGGTAAATTTGACACTTCAGCTGCAAAAGAAAACTGACAATTTTGACTTGTTTTCCTTGGCTCTGGGCGGGAGTTGTGGTGTCCGTGATTCAGATCAGTTACTTATGTTTGTACGTAGATTAATGAAAGATTTTGAAATGACAGCGAGCTGGCAGCTTCGCGGCCAATAAAAAGAACTGCAATGGGGAGAGATTTGTTCACCAAGGTAAATGCATCTGTGGACATGCTGGGACTAAAATGGAACAAACTAGTAGGCATTACAACAGATGACTGTCGAAATCTGAGGGGGAAATTGTTGGACTTTTCATGTGGATGCAAGATCACGTTACTGAAATTAACCCTGAAAAGAAACTGATTTTTTGTTTTTGTTTTGCATTGTATCATTCATCAGGAGATGATGTGCAACATAGTGCTAAAAAGGAGCCATGTTGTTGATGTCATAACTGAAAAAGTTACGACATCAACAACAGGCAACAATGTAGCCTTAAAGGAGCAATGAGCGAACTTTCACCTCCAGGTGCGCTGTTGAGCCCTATCTGTGGACCAAAACAGGATGTGTGGTAAGCCACGCCTCTCTCTATTTCTAAAATCTAAGCACCAGACCATTTATCCGTTTCAGTTCTACATTTTTTGTCAAAAACGAAAGCCCTGAATGTACGCGAGGATCATGGTGGGCAGCTCATGAGCCCACCAGGCTGTGTTAGCTGGGCAACTCGCCTCATATAACAGTAAAGCCTGGCCCACTGCTGGTCAAACTCCAACATTTAACCCACATGCCACAATTGTAGTATCACATTGAATCGAATCAACATAGCAGCACAAGTCTAACAAGATTGTAACACCGACAAACACAAACATTTTCTTTTGCCCTGACAACATTTTATTTATCAGGGCAAATCAGTTTGTTTCACTGTTGGAGGGCCATGACATTGAACATAGTGACATAGGCAACAAGTCCATTGTGAGATGGCTGAGCCTTGGCAAGATGCTAAAGAGTTTGAGAGCTGAGTGCAGATTCAAGAGTGATCTTGGAAAAAAAAACAACAACAAAAAACAGACAAGGACATTCCAGAGCTCCCAGTGGCACACTAGCTGGAAGTTCTGGCCTTTGCTGTTTATGTGACTGCACTAATGAATTAACTAACATTAAGCTGCAAGGCCCCATTTGCACACAAAATGTATATCTTAGAGACAGGTTTGATGAGAACGTTAAGTTGATGTTTCTTTCAAGTCAATTGGAGGGCAACGTTTTCACTCACATGCCATCACTGCCAGAAGTCACACTATTAGCTAATCACCTCCTACAGTATTCATCCCTGTTAGGGGTGCTGCATTGAGTTTTCAACAAGATTAGAAGACTCCATAACATTTGAGAGATAAGTGCACATTTTTTTTCCTCCCTTTCCCCATAGTGTGGGTAATGCAGTGATATCCAGCTAGAACTCATTGATCTGCAGTCTGATAATCTACTGGCAGAGTTTTATTCCTCGCTATAAGAGCATGCCCCTTCACTGGGGGAGGCATGCTCAGCGGATGTTGGTTCCCTTTTCTCTACCTACATCTGTGAGCAAACGTGCCCAGTGATGAAATTTAACGAATCCAAATTCAGATCCTCTTTCAGTGATCATCACTGGTGTGTTGTCGTTTAGTGCATTATTTCAAGACAAAAGCAGGCTAGATTTATATCATTGAGCATTAAGAGAACTCAGGGAGATCTGTAGACATTTTGTTTTGAAACATACTTGCCTCCGCATGAACAGCACAAAAGTAATGAATGACATTTGACGGGGCTTCTTTTAGTGCCCCAAGCTTTTAGGAAGAAAAAAAACCTGACAATGAGCTGGCATAAACAACAGCAGGACATCCTCTCCCAAGGGAAAGCTTGTCTCATTAAAACACCTATGCATCTCCAGCTATCGCATGTAAACATGTGAAAAGTGGCAGAACCGAAAAACATATATACCCAGGTTTTCCTCAAAAGAAAAGGGTCATGATTTCATTACATTTGAATGAGCTATTTATTCCTAGAGACAACATATTTTGTCCTTCAGAAACTCTAGAGAGTTTTTGCAGTAATACAGAACAGACAAAGAAATCACAGGACTGAAGAAAGAGGCCTTTTTATTTGATGTGTTTTAGCGGCCCCTGTAGAGTCACTGACCCCACACATATCAAGGCATGGTAGTGGATCAGATTGATTAGTCCTTGAATATAGTCCCAGTGCTCTGGTAGAATCCAGAGTAAAATGAGTTGGAGGTCTAATTTATGATCTCCTTTAGCTATGGACATATTGACTATCCTTAATGAAAGGATAGCAGGTAATGTCACACTGCACCCTTTCAAGCAAAACCAGATTATTTGCTGACAACTAATTGGTATTCATTTAATATATTTTTTAAGACAACATGGACAAGGTGAATGTGGATAATAAATAGTTCTGATGTATCCTTATTTTCTCTCCACATTTTTTTTCACTGCTTCAAATCACAGCCCCTAGTCATAAAGAAATGTTTTATGTGGATCATAATTTCCCCCTGTAATAGCTGCATAAATTATACATAGAACATATGGAGCAACATATCCTATTGCTCTCTTTCTACTCAATGTTTGGAGGTTTTAACACACCCACCACTCTGACATCTAAGCCTACTGTGGCCTCATTCTCTTCGCAGTGCCAACACTTTTCTGAACCCTTAGAAAAAAACCTTAATAAAGTATTTGGGAAAAAAGACAGGATTATTTTTGACAACTGAATTCTTCTTATGAAATGACTTGGAATCTGCAATTTGTCAGCTAGCTGTTGCTAGTCTTACAATGAATCTACTTTTGTGAATGAAATTGGAAAGTATATATTGAAGGATAACAGGAAGTATGTAATGAATAAAAATAAAAATAAATAAAGCAATAAATAGCAAGCAAACGGACTCAAAGAGTTTGGATTTTTCCATTTTTGTATTTGGTAACCGGAAGGATCCGCCCTCTCGGGTGTCAAAACTAAACAGGAAGGAAGCGAACTTTGCCAGGTGAACTGACATGGCAGCTATAATGGGGGAGCGTTGTGTTGTCATGGAAACAGACATTCTCTGTCTGCATGTGGTCATGGAGCTGAAGAGGACCAATCAGGAAGGAGCAATCGGAGAAGAATTAAAAAACAACAATCACAAATGTGGTAGCGCTTAGGCAGCGTAATCTATAAAAAAACATTGTTCACCATAAACAGGCAGGCGTTCCATGCTTTTAAGCTGGAATCGGGTTAGCTTTTCTAACAAATCATGTCTGCTGTTCCTTTAGAGTGGCTACTTAAAGCGAGAAGCGCCATGGTAGACAACAGGAAGGCTGCGTGTATCACAGCAAAGTTGCTCGGTTTTATTATTTTGAACTTTCAACCTCTGCCATGGAAAATGCTGTATTTCAAAATGTTTGTGGCTTTGTGGAAAAGTCAGTGTTAAGGACCTACTTTCTCTTGGAAATACAGATGAGTTTTTAAAGTCAGTAATTCTAATTTATTAGTGTTTCAAAATACTAGTAAAACCCTGTCCTACGGTGACTGCTCTCTTATGCACATCGTGGGATGTTACCTCTGCTTCTTATACAAGTTATGACCCTTCCTAATTAGCGCATGTATGCTTTTATGTTTCCTCTCAGTTCTTCTGGTTTTTAGAAAGACCAGCGCTGGCTTTCATCATCTTGGGCTGAATCTCTTACAACTCTGGGACGGAGAGTGTCTCTTTTTTATTTCAGCCGCTGCCACAGTGATAAACCCATCTGATCCTGAGTTGTCAGACACTCCTTCCTCCACAGAATACATGGCGACCGTATTAAATGGATCCTCAAGGTGGTACGCCCTGACAGTGTCTCCTGTCCAGGTCCACCAGCCCTCCTCCCCCAGACGTTACACAGCTTTATCATTTCTGCATTTTAAAAACCCACAGTGACACTGACAGCCTTTAAAGATATCACTCATTTTGAAAAAAATATAGAGATACAGTTTGTGAGTTACACACAAATTAAGAAGGCCGAGCTGCCTTTAGTTTTTAGAGTCAGCAGTGATGCTGTACATGGATATTAAATATGCATCTGGCCAACAATAAATGCATTTTTTAAATATGTGCAGGAAGTTTTTGTTTTGTTATTAATGGTATTTTGCTTTTGCTGTTTCCCACCCACATGGGTCTCCTAGGAAGCCACAAATTCAGTCAGAGCTGCTCACATCAGTTCTTAGGCATGTCGTTGCAAGAATTTATTTGTCTACAGCTACATCTCACTTTTCCTTTGTGCACTGATGAAACTGCTATCGTTCGGGACCAGTAAAGCTTTGATGTGCGAACTTAGATTAATTTCCTCAGTGTGGTGTTCTGTTTGGTGCGAGAGTTATTTGTCCTGTAGTATAACTGAAAAGCAAACCTTACACGACCTAGAAACCGTTAATTTTTCTCTCTTCCCCCCACACGAAGAAAAGCAATGGTTCAGCAATGTTCAGAAGAGACTGTTTCCAGTTTCAGCACATTGAAGCGCCAGAGAGATTAGATTGCAAGAATCCCCTGTTCCAACAAAATTTAAACGCACCTGCACGGACACCTGCGAGGCGTCCCACGTGGAGTTCTGCGCAATGCTGCTTTCAACACGAACTAAATCAGCACACAATGTTCTTATTTAAGTAAGGAGATTTTCACAATGTGCCTCTTACGCATTACACTAAAGCAGCCACCTCTTTTTTTTGTTTTGTTCCCAACCAGGTGAAAAAAAGAAGACCTTTTTTGTTTGGGATTATCAAATAAAGTAGTGTACGCATTAAAAAAATGTTAAGCTAGTTGGTGAGCAACAGAACTTTGAAGAAGACTTGCGGAAGTATGGTTCTGGATAAGAACAAAATGTTTTGATTTGCAAAAATTTCTAATACATGTAGAACTGTATGTAACTCCTGGGTTCCCAAGAGTAAACCTATGTTTTGTACTTGTCGTCTTCCACTTATGCAGGAATGGGATGCAGGGACAGTAGACTTAGCAAAGAACCCGAGGCTTCCCTCTCCCCAGACACCTCAGCCAGCTCTTCTGGGGAGAAGACCGAGACGTTCCCAGGCCAGCCGAGAGACATAGTCTCTCCAGTGTGTTCTGGACCCCCCCCCCGGGCCTCCTCTAAGTGGAACATGCCTGGAACACTTCCCGAGGGAGACATCAAGGAGGCACTCAAAACGAATGTCCGAGCCACTTCAGCTTGACCCCTCTTTTAATCTGGAAGAGCAGCGACTCTACTCCGAGCCCCTCCCGGCTGGTTGAGCTCCTAACCTGATCTCTAAGGTCGTGCCCAACCACCCTGCAGAGAAAGCTCATTTCAGCCATTTGTATCCGGGATCCACATTTCAGGACCGTAGATGAGGGCAAGAGAGCCCTGGAGAGCTTTGCCTATCGGCTCAGCTCTCTCGTCACCAAAACGGATCAGTGCAGGATCACTGCGGCAGCCGCACCGGTCCGTCTGTCCATCTCCTGCTCCATTCTCCCTTGACTCATGAATAAGATCGTCAGATACTTAAACTGCTCCACTTTTTGTTGTTTGGAAAAATAACAAATCAAATGAACACGTGTTAATATTTACGTAGTTGCTTTGCAAAAGTTAATAATAAAGAAAAGGCAAATAAAGACACAGTCCAATAAATGCTGCTATGCCACTTTAAAACTGTCAAACTTCTCAGTTTTTCTGTCATTTATAGCTTGCAGCAGGCGATGGGACAGACCTGCTGTATTTGATGTTTTTCTGCCTAAGTTTAGTCACAACTGGGTGATTTCGCTTCTCCTGAGCTATGATTGGTTAAAGGACCTGTAGGAGAGAGAAAGGTGAGCGCATGGAGGAAGGTAGAGCGATGACAGATGGCAGGAGACTCCGTGGAGTCTGCAGCAACTTTCTCAAGAGCTTGTGGTAAGTCTGCTTCATAAGAGCAACATTGTATCTTTGCACTATCACCAATAGACAACTGATAGACAGACTAAAGTGACGTGCATTAAGCGGGAGCCCTGCAGGGAGCCTGTTCAAAGGGACAGACTGCCTGCAGGGGATCAGCTGCTTTGGATTTTAACGTTTCACTCTGCCTTTTCTGAGAAAGGTGTGGATTATGTCAAAGGTCTTCTGAGAGACAACTAGATCTAATCTATACCACTCACTCTGGACCCAGGAACAGTGGTGAGTGGACTTCTACTGGGTGGTCGATTTTAAAATATTGCTGGGATTTTATTTTATTTTACTTTTTGGTGGGCCCACAACTTAAAACGGGTAGCGTACATATTTACTTTTATTGTGATCTTATTTGTGTTTGGGACTGGTCAGTATGTGTTGGTTTAAATTCACTTAAGAGGTTAAAAAAGAAAAGGAAGTATATGTTTATGAAAACGAGTGATTAAGTTGTTCCCTAGGTTGGAAGATATCTAGATGTTTTGAATTTAATAGAAAATAGAGTAAATATCTAATGTCTATATTTGAACATTTTTCCGATATGCATCCTAAGAAATTTAGTAAATAAATATCAACTTTACAAAGTCTCATCATTTGTTTGTTTGATAAAGTTAAGTTAAATAAGTTGACAAGGGTTTACTTATAAATAATATTTAATGGGTTAATTTTTGTGGATCTATAGTTGCTAAATTCAAATTAACGTGTGTCCATATGGAATAAATTGTTCTTGTGATGGGATTTATTCTAGAATTACACAATACTTAAACCATACCAAAAAACAGACCAGTAAAACAAAACACCACAACATGTTTAATTTCTAAGCCTTTTTAGTTTTTAGGAGAAATTTCCTCCTCAAATTATATAACTGATATAAATCAAGTAAATCTCCACAAAGGTAAACATTTGTTACCTGTATTATGGCAAGGTGTATATATATATATATATATTCCAGTGGAACCGCTACTGAAACTGTTACTTGTCTGATTTATTCTTGATTGAACAAAGAAATAAAAGTTAGATTTTGATCCTCGCCCTAATTTTTTTCTAACCTTATAAAAACAGTGAAAGCCCTTTTTAAAACCTAGGAAAAGCATCAGATTTTACAGATCCTCATCTCGACCATAACTGCATCAAATTTGGAACGAACAAGTTGAAACATATTTGTTCCACAATGGCTTTAGTGGGCAGCTGTGATTTTGGCACAATTTAGCCAAATGTGCCAAAACTGTGCAAAATGTGTTTTTTGCCTGGAAAATGGAAAATGGAATCTGATCCACAAAAGTGCAAATTTCCATTTTAGGAGTCATATGCATATGAAATAGCCATTGGTCAAAACACTTACCCCTTATATCATCAAAATGTACCATTGTGCACAACATTATGTCTATAATGTGCAAAGCTATGCTTAAAGCTAACTCTTAAGCTTGATTGTGCACTGAAATGACATCCCCAGATATGATGTTACAAAGACGAGCTTTGCAAAACTCAAAAGGGAGGTTTCTCTTCATTCATGTGATGTCAGACATGGGAAGTTTGAGCCAGTATTTGTGCAAAAAAATGGGGGATTGTTTTGGAAATCTTAAAGCCTCCTCCTTCTAGCCTATTTGAAAAAAGGTTGTGTTTCACGCTGTTCAGAGGCAGAGTTTAAACACCTGTCTCAACCGGGCCCATACGTGTGCCCATCGAGCTTAAAGGACACTGGCACGTTTCAGATGACAAGAGCATTTGTTGGATATTTGGAGCCACCGCTTAAGTAAGCAAAAGACCCTTGTTATTCAGCATATTTAAGAAAAATCTCAAAACACAATAATAAAAAAAATAATTTAAATTATGGTACTGAATCATAATGGCTGGATTGATCATGCCATGTGAGGTATTGGGTCCTAAGATAAGATAAAGTCAATTTATACAGCTTTTATTGTAACAAAAAATTGGTACCTTTTGATAAAAAAACAGTTCTCCTTAGAATGGATCCTAATTTTCTCTATTACACTTTTGATTCAAGAGATAAAATGTAAATATTGTGATTTTTCTTGGTATGGTATCATCTGCTACATATTTAATTGCAAAGACTGATTTGGATAACATTTTCAACTTACTTTAAATACAGATACCCTGTTCTGCACTGGAAGTAAATTGGCCATGCTGTTTCTTATCACTTAGGGTTCAGCTGAGCATGACAGCTGTATTTTCAGTGACGGTAACGTAGTCAACAAGCCTTTAACAAACCCTTGTTCTGCATGAACACTGGCACCAACGATTTCCTCTGTGACTGATCAACCGCTCTATCTCTGTTTCCACAAACTCAAGCATAACCAGGCAGTGTCCACAGTTTCTTCAGGGTTGATTACGGAAGCGACGTTTTCCCATTGTTGTAGCTTTTGCCGTGTTTTTTTCAGCCAAAATAAATGTTTAAAGCCCTTAAAAAACAAAAGTTCATGAAAAGTTTAAAGCTTATCTAACGGCGGACGGCCCTCATGCAGACAGATACAAAAAAAATCCAAATCAAGCTTAAATTGAGTCTTTTAGGGAAATACAAACAAACTAATGGGTAAAGCAGTCTATCTAAAACAACAAGGTCTCATTTCAGGTTTTTTTCCCCTAAAGTCTAAAATCACTCAGCGTTAAAATGCTTTAGCAGTTACTGGAAAATATGATTTTCAATTGAATTATGGGGAAAAGTGAGTATACCTTTGCTACTGTCATAGGATTTAAGAATGAAAGTAGCGTCCAACTGTTGCTAGTTCAATGCAGTTTATTATGTGATCAGCAGCATGCTCGACCACCTGCATAGTAGTGGGAGTTGTTTCTCTAATGATATGGAACACACAGATGTGTGTTAGCACAATGCTACGGAAAGTCAACGGATCCTAGAGAAGAAAATGTTGTTGCTCATGAATGTGTTACGAAGTGAAAAATATTTACAACTATTTGCCACCCTGTTCATGACAACACATTAAAGCTCCAACTCTACAGGTCTCAGTCAACATATTAAATGGTTAAGTTCATTTCATTACAACAGGAAAAATAAAGGTTTGCTTATAATGGGTGCCAACAGAAAGAAACACTTCTCAAACAAGATTATAACAGCAAAATCTACGTTTGCTAAGTGGCATCTCAATGTACTGAAGGATGTGAAGAACAGTGTCCTTTAGACAGATGAGACCAACATAGCACATGTTTATATAAAAAAATCTTTTTGTGACATTTCTGCATTTTAAATATAAATATAGAGGTGTCAGAAAGGATATGGACCTCTAGTTATTTTGCTTCATGTGAACTGTGCAGAGGCAAATGCTGACAAATGTCCAAAAATGGAAGCAATATTGTAAGGAAGACTGGACCGAAATTCCTCCACAACTATTTGAGAAACCGATAGTCATGCAGAAAATAACATCTATGGATTGCAGCTTAAGGTCCACACTTTGTGGTTTGTACTTATTCACTTTATTAACTTTTCCCCAGGCTTTCGTATTTAAAACCTTGGGATAAAATTATAGTCAGCCATCACAGCCTTACTATATAACTTTTGAGACATGTTTTCTAAGAGCTAGCATTTACTTTGTATTATCTTTTCTTCAAGACATTGAAATTCTTGTGCATAATGGACAACATATGCGCCATTGCACCCCAAAAATATTGTATTCGTACAGGTGGATAAAAACATATTGGCTCAACATAATTTAACTACCAATCTATCTGTAAAATGCATGAGTTACACTATTTAAAAGCTTCATCCTCTTAGCGTTGTTGACCTTTACATTTGACTCACCTCTATCCTTGAAATTTTGACAAAAGTACAAAGAAAATTACATTTACCTTTCACTAATTTCTACATAATACACGTACAGACCTTGCATTAAAACTGTACATATTGCTGGCTGCAGGGAAAAGGAGGAATATTTTTTTGAGTGAGCTGTAACACGAAAGGTAAGGTGCAAATTAATTTAGGATGACGCTGGCAGACAGTTGTGGTGTAATTAAGGCTGTTTGGCATCCCTGTCTCCACACTAGAAGATGCGCCACTCAGTGCCAGGCCTCCTCGGAGCCCGCTGAGTGGATTCTCGTAAAGATACCAGCAAGCTCTGTGATGTATTCGTTCATTACCAGATTTGTACACTGCATCTCTTTTTCAGAGCTAATTAAAAAGTTTGTACTTAACTTTTTTTTCATGTTCTTGTTGCCACAGAGAACTTGCACATAAATTTGATTAATTCGGGATGGCTATCTTACAATTGGACCTAGCTAATTGTTACAACTAATCATAGTTGTTACATTTATTAATATAACAAAAATCTATATACTGCCCTGGTGAATTCTGTGTTTACTTCAGCTCATCAGTCGCTCAATGAGCATATCAGAGTTTTGTGTATGATACATTAATATTCATACTAAATCCTTCAGTTTCGGGTCAGTTTAAACCTGTCCAGTGCTTTGAAAGATTTATGCATTTTAAACTTCAATCATTAATCTTTCACTACATCATACTGCAACAGCAGGGCTTCTTTAAAATGTAAAATTTGCCAAGTCATACATTTCTGCAAGGTTGAATTTGCTACCTCTGGAGAATCACATCATCACAAATATAGTAATGTGACATTCTCTAATTTTACTGAAGTAATGAAAAAATGGTGGACATGCTGATTTCATTTAGATTGATGGTAAAAGCAAGATGACCCCCCTTTCAATAAAATGTTTTGAACTGACACAAATACAAGCTCAGAAAATCTAAAACAGGAAACTAAGACAAATCAATGTGTAAAAAATGAAACTAATCTCATTTACTCATGTTTCACTTTTAGCTAATAGAGTAGATAGTGAATAAGTGGTCTTGGCATTTGAATAAGTGAATTAGCAAGTGTTTATCTTCATAAAAGTATTTATTTGACAATAATATTATGTACATTAATTTATTTGCACAAATTAGTTTTAGCTGATTTTACATTTTGCACATTTGTTGGACTGATAAAAAAATATGTGTGGCTCTAAACATGAAGTAATGATGTCATTGTGTGAAAAAGCAAGTCGTGCCATGTCAGTGAAATTAGTGTGTTGTATATGATGTTCCCAAGTGTTGAATAGTGTTTGTGTATTGGGATGAAGGGTGTAAAAATAATTCTTTTTTCCAGCAACATCACCTTCTAGATATGTATTTTTTGCCATTCTTAATGATGACATGATTAATCAAAGCAACACATTGCTTCATTCTCACAAATGGGCAGTAATGTTAAAACCTATCAAGCCGCAGTAATTGGGGCTGGGGCTCAGGACATCTCAAGAGTCAAATAGATTTATTTTTCCTTCTAATAATAATTTCAAGAAATTTGTTTTTTTCATAAAGACTTAAATTAGACTTTTGACTACTCTGTGTATGAAACATTTTACTTAAAATGCAATACCATTTCTTAAACAGCTGAACACTGGTCAAAAAAGGATATGAAATTGACAAGTCATCCAAAGTACTCAATCAAATCAATGACAAAATGGCTAGAAAACAGAACAATAATATAAGTGCAATGACTTAGACAAAGTCCAGACCTTTTCTCCCTGTAATTTTCAACAGCCAAATACAAGTCTGGCACTCACTTTTATTCAACAGTAATCAATAATTTTCCAAGAGCATGCACTGTATGTGAAACATCAATATGAAAGTCAGAGAGACAGAGAGAAATTGGTTATAGTAATTTCACCATCCACAGCGATGCCCTGCAAATCAAATGTTGTTTACCGTCATGAGTATTGCACTGAAGTTTATCCATGTAGCAGCCACTGCTGAAGTGCAGAAATCTGTAGTTGCTCGTCAATAAATTCACAACACTGTAGCATTTGTCATCCATATTCTCAATTCCTTTATATGTTCAGTCTGCAGCCACCCAAAAATGCACTCTTCTTATTAATGGCTCTTTGGTATTATTCACTACAAGGAAACACAATTAGTTTAAGTACCAGCTATGTGTCAGACATTCATTTGTTAAAGAGACACTTTAAATGTTGCATAAGAGATTTTACACCCTCACAGAACACTCGTTGAATATGTACAGTCTCCACTTAAAGCTCATGAAGTACATTGAAATTCTGATTCTTGAATGCGTTTTTTGTATATTTAGATTCCTTTGATGCACTTGCTGGATATTTGCTGGGTGGCCTCTCTCAGATTATCTACAATGTATTAGACGGATGAGATACCAGAGTGACAGAGGGTGACAGTTGTGTCCACAGTAATTCTGAGCAGTGATGAGAATTCTCTTTTATTCCCCCTGACAGCCCCTTTGTCCACTTGTCTAGCTCCTTCCCTTGTCATTTTCTTTTGATCACAATGTCAATATCTATTCCAAGTCTGTTTCACTGCACGAGTGACTGCCATTTACACAAATTTCATCTGGAAACATATTACTTGATCACAAGAGACGTTTTCCTGTGATTTTTATTTTTTATTTTTTTATTTCTTTTTTTTTTTTTTTTACATTGCCTCAATATCCTTTAGACTTGCACCAAATTTTAATTGCCTTGGGTTATTGTTGATTAGTTTAAGTGCCCATGTCAGGACACAATTCAAATTAAAATTCTGAGACTCTGCTCGGGGTGAGAAATGGAATAGACATGAGGATATTCAACACGCTGACTGAAATGACAGATGCTGGGAGGGAGCCACCCACCATGTAATTGCTTGCACATTGTTATTCCCCATTTATTCTCCAAGAAAATGTTACATGCATATTAAACTCTGATATATAAGCAGTAAAACAATATACTTCAGTGAAGTGAATGTGTACCATAGACCAGAGAGATAAAGGTAATCTACATACTATAGATGTTTGGTTCAAAGTAATTGAGGCCATTATACCTGATGGTGACAGAAGGAACGTCTTAGACACATTTTTTAGTACTTTGTTTGACTGCAAACTTGAAATTAAGGCCATTAAAAAGAAGCAAATTTTCATTCCATATACATAGATTTTAATAGCAGACTAAGATAAAGTAATAAATATGAAGCACAATTTTCAAGTGATGATTTCATTCATCAAGGAAGAAAAGTTTTCCAAATGATATATCATGTTTATTTGAAAGCTTAGTCCAATTTCACTTAACCAAAGACCAGGCTTTGACAATGGTGCCATTTCCCTGCCACTACACTAGCAAGCGGTATGTTCTTTGAAACTCAACATCAGAATCAACTTTATTTTTCAGGTATTTGTACATTTACGATGAATTTCACTCTAGATTGTACAATGCTCATGTTGTACTTACTTATTCAGTAATAATACAATAGCAATCAGGCTTAAATCGGAGGCAACCAGACTTTCGCTCAGGTATTTACTCTCACTCGTTTCCGGTGAGAGTTGGACTCCGCCAAGGTTGCCCTTTGTCACCGATTCTGTTCATAACTTTTATGGACAGAATTTCTAGGCGCAGCCAAGGTGTTGAGGGGATCCGTTTTGGTGGCCTTAGGATTGTGTCTCTGCTATTTGCGGATGACGTGGTCCTGTTGGCTTCATCAGGGCGTGATCTACAGCTCTCACTAGAGCGGTTCGCAGCAGAGTGCGAAGCGGCCGGGATGAAAATCAGTGCCTCCAAATCCGAGATCATGGTCTTGAACCGGAAAAGGGTAGAGTGCCTCCTCCGGGTTGGGGAGGATGTGCTGCCCCTAGTGGAGGAGTTCAAGTATTTTGGGGTCTTGTTCACGAATGAGGGGAAGGTGGAGCGGGAGATTGACAGGCGGATTGGTGCGGCGTCTGCTGTGAAGCGGGCGCTGTACCGATCCGTTGTGGTGAAGAGAGAGCTGAGCCAAAAGGCGAAGCTCTCGATTTACCGGTCGATCTACGTTCCTACCCTCATCTATGGTCACGAGCTTTGGGTCGTGACCGAAAGAACGAGATCCCGGATACAAGCGGCCGAAATTAGTTTTCTCCGTAGTGTGTCTGGGCTCTCCCTTAGAGATAGGGTGAGGAGCTCAGTCATCTGGGGAGGACTCAGAGTAGAGCCGCTGCTCCTCCACGTTGAGAGGAGCCAGTTGAGGTGGCTCGGGCATCTGGTTAGGATGCCTCCTGGACGCCTCCCTGGTGAGGTGTTCCGGGCACGTCCCACCGGGAGGAGACCCAGAGGGAGACCCAGGACACGCTGGAGGGACTATGTCTCTCGGCTGGCCTGGGAATGCCTTGGGATTCCCCCGGAGGAGCTGGCCCAAGTGGCCGGGGAGAGGGACGTCTGGGCCTCCCTACTGAAGCTGCTACCCCTGTGACCCGACCCCGGATAAGCGGAAGACAACGGACGGACGGACAGGGTTTTTGGTTGTTGTATATGCAGAAGATTTAAGTCTGCCCATTTCCTCAAAAAAACTGATGAAAGATGTCAGAGTGTAAGTTAGTTCATGCAGGTCAGTTGCTGTAACCTCAAAAACACTCCAGTCTATACAGTCAAAACAGGCCTGTAACTCCAATTTTGTCTCGATGGTCCATCTTTTCACACTCAACAGATTTAGCAGATTTCTGTTTCTGCCTTTATATAGGGATAAGATGAACCAGACAGTGGTCAGAGAATCGTAAGGCTGCACAGGGGCCAAAATGGTAGGCATCGTTTAATGTAATATAGCAGTTGTCCAGTAAGTCCTTGGTAGAACACTAGATATGCTACCTGTACTTTGGAAGTTCATGGCTGAGGTTTGCTCTGTTAAAGTCCCCAAGAAGAATGATCGGGGAACATGCGTATGCATACAAACGCTCCCTGCTTAAAAAAGGCACCACCACTAAGTGATACTGCACATCTGCCAGGACTTCTCCATACAGGATGACTGACCTTTTTGTTCCTGGGCATACAACAATGGAGACCAGAATGTTTTGAAAATGTTACACTCTAAAAACTGCATGTTTTGAAGATGAGATCCAGAGAAAACATATATCATTTTGTTGTACACGTACAGTAGAAATGCAACAAAACATTTTTTACGCAAAAACATTGCATCATGCACAGGGTCTTAGAGTTAGAAAAATCACTTGAACAGAACCTAACAATATGACGTATGCTCAATGTTCTTACACTGCAACTCATTGTGCCCAAATCGACCTAAATTCAAGATCAATTCAGAAAAAAAGTAAAAAAAAATGGTTACAAAGTTTTTGCCTAACGTTTTGGGACTTGAGTGAACAGTAACAATCCTAATCCACAAGTAGAGAAAACATGAAACTGAATCTGAATTAGCTTTAATTGCCTAAGAGTGCCGCTACGCTGCCAACCAAGATCTTAGTGAAGTTAGGGTGAAAATAGAGACAAAATGCCTTGAGAGGACTGTCTGATGTTTAGGAGTTTCTCTCTCTGGAGAAGGTGATCAGCGAATGGTGGCAGAGAGCAGAACAAACTTCAATTCAATTAAATTGTATTTATATTGTGCCAATTGACAACACATGACAAAAGTACTGATCTAGGAATACTTTTTATGTTAGAGAGGGTAATGGCAGACGGTCTGCCCCCAAGGATGATGTCACAGCTTAACAAAATGCCACATCAGGTGTACCTACTATAAAGAGAAACAAAGACAACAAAAACATAAAGTTAAAATTTGAAATATCAAATAATGCAAATTGGAGAATCGCAGGAGAACTCAGCAGAGTGAGAGAAATGGATATTGATATTCTCCAGCAGCCTAAGCCTATAGCAGCTACAGAGATAGCTCAGGGTAACCTAAGCCACTCAAAGTATAAGCTTTGTCAAAAAGCAACGTTTTAAGCCTAGTCTTGAAAGTAGACAGGGTGTCAGGGACTTGGTACCACAGGAGAGGAGGCTGATAACTAAAAGATGTGCCTCCCATTCTACTTTTACAGGCTCTAGGAACCACCAGTAGACTTGCAGTCTGAAAGCGAAGTGCTCTGTTAGAAACATATGGGGTAATCAGATCTCTAACGTATGATTTGTAAATTGTGATACTTTGTTTTCTAATGTGTATTTTGTGTTTTTGCTATTATCTGTCTGTGTAGTTTATATATTTTCCTTTGTTTTTCTGTAAAGCCAATTGAAGTACCCTGTTGACGATTGGTGCTATACAAATTAATATGTCTTGTCTAACATGGATGTTTTTGGATGAAGCAGGAGCACCTAGGAAAAGCCTTGCATGTAAGAATATGCTAATTCCAGACAGAGAGGCCCCTGTTGTGATTTGAACCCATGATCTTTTTGCTGCAAGGCAACAGTGCAAAGAACTGCAACCTCATACTGTCCAATCAAGAAAATACTATGATACAACATTTGATGTGGATAATCTTTGATATTAGACGTTTTAACCCTCCATGTATATTACTATCCCAGTGGTTCCAGAAGATTGTTTAAACATATAAAACATTTTAGGAAAAATGCTGCCTCACTATTCAGATAAATGGTCACAAACAATATAAATGTTTGCCCCAACTTTAGTAACTTTAACTAACTTCATATATTAATTATTTTCAATAGCTTCTTCTTGATTTATTCAATAATGTCTTATTCTTACTTTCCTTATTTATCATAAACCAGGGAAAGAATAGAGCCATGCAGGCAGAGCCTAAATGGTCCATATTTCACCTTCTGTCTCTCTCTCTTTTAAAGCAATTTCACAGAATCTCTTAATCAAAGCTCCAGAGCGGTGAAGGATATTTAGGATGAATGTTTTTGCACTAAAACTAAATGGATCGCATCTTTTGTCATTACTGAGCCCTCCTTGGTTCCCTTCCCCCGGTTGGCACATTTGATGAAGAACCTTGTAGAAATGCAAGAGGAATGTCCTCTGTCATTTAAGCCATTGAGCTACGAAGCATGTGGCGTTACCACAACCGTGGCCCTTCAAAGAATGACATATTCCTTTGTCTCATTGACAATGTCAGCTAATCATGAACAATCCTGTTACTGTCAACCTGCGCTTGTGTGTTGTGCTCTTTTCCAATTGCATTCTGGTTGAGTGTTATTGTTGGCAATGAAAATAGGCTGGCATAATGGTAGTTAATGGGGCTTTAATGGAGAGTGTCATGAAATAATCAATCTAAGGCAGAGAGCATAGGAACAGTAGCACTAATGAATTTCTGCAACAATAAGACAAAATATTTTCTTACAGCATATTGGGAGGTTCACTGGCAATTTAAGCAAACACACAAAAACAGAGAGTCAGGAGATTTTGAATTAAATGTTTTAAAAAGCTATCACCTTTGCAAAACAAACAGAAAGAAAATATTTTTTTAAATGTTTGTCTATGCCACAGATGATTGCACAACAGTACCAATACAGCTGGAAAATAAGTGTTGAACACATAAATTGCTTTCTCAGTAAATATCTTTCAAATTAAGCTTTCAACATTAAATTCTTATCAGATGTTGGTAACTTCCAAGTAATCCACACATATAAATTTTATGCATCCATTTGTCCGGATTTCTTTATGTTATGAAGTGGAATGACACAAGAAATTCATAAGCACTGAGAATTAATAAATACTGTCTTCAATGTGAAGAAAATTGTTGTGTACATTGTTCAGGTGTGATTTTGGTTAAATTTTCCATCTAAACTTTCTTGAAATTCTGAAGAGACTGGAAACGTCTGGTATGACTCTGACATGAGTCTGATGTCTTAGTAGATTTTCAGTTGAATTCGAGATAAGTGACTGACCCAATCAATCAGCTATATTTTATTTCTCTTAAACAAGATTAGAGTTTCCTGGGCTGTGTCTAGCGTTGCTGTCTTGCTGAAAATTCCACCCTTGTTTCATTTTTTTTTAGATTATCAATAATGTCTTGATACGTTTCTGAATTTTCCTTCTTTCCCATATATGAACAGTCTGCTTGTAGCATGTGCTGTAAACAGCCCTCCGGTATATTGTTCTCTCCTTCATAACATAACATCCAAAGAGTTTAGTTTTGGTCTCATCTGACCAGGCAATATTATTTCAGTGTTTCTTTGGCTTGTCCAAATGTCCTGCAGCAAACTTTAAACAACCATCAACATACTTTTTCTTCAGCAATGGTGATTTGTGCCATGAGCGTGGATAGAAGTCATCGCGGTTGAGTCGATTGATTATTTTTTTTAATGAAAAAATATATATACCTGCTAAATTCGAGGATTTCCTGAAGCTCTCTGTCTGTGTTACTTAGGTCTTGAAAAACTCATCTGATTATTCTTTTGATTAATTTGTCAGAAATCTTCTAAGAAGCACTGTGTTGTGATTGGGTTGTGGAGAAATTACGTTCTTTCCACTTTTGAACTATAGCCCCAATAGGACTCACTGGAACATTCAGATGCTTAAAAAAACGTCTGTAACCACTCCTTCAATATCTTTCGCACCAATTAGATTATTAAAGTTTTGAAAGAGCTCTTTGCCACTGCTCATCATTGCATGTTTCTTGTGCAATACCTTTGAGATAAGACACCCCTATAGCTTCCACTACATCAGCTGATATTAATTTAGACTGATAGAGGAAGGATAACCCTCTATCGGAGTAGCAAAATTCAACTAGTTTATTGGCTTTTCAAGCCTTATTTCCCATCTTCCTTCTTATTATGCATTCATTCCATATTCCCTGTGCCATTCCACATTATTACAAATCACTTAATTTATGAACTTATTTGTGTTGATCTGTTTTATTTGTGGATTATAGGACTTGAATCTAAGATCTGATGTGTAATTCATGTTGATTGGCCCACGAAAGAGGCATTAAGACAAATATGGACATGTTCAATCCTACATTTTTTTTTTGCTGTATGTACTATTTGGCCCTCTATGAAAACAAACTGTATTCATCCTTGCTCTGTTGCCTCTTTCAAAGAATATGTGTCTAGTTAATTAAACAAGCTTGAAAAAGGACAGAAATACACTATGTGCCTGTATGTTGAGTTTTTGTTTTTTATAACCCCGCTACAGTCCAACTCCCTTTGTTCTTGTGATAGGTCTTAGTCACCCACACTGACCTAGATATCAACTCTTTCTGCACCACGGCCAGACATTCAGCAGGACCAGTGGACCAAGAAAAGGAAAACAAAGGCGGACCGTGTCCTGGCCGTGAGGGTTGTGTCGTAAGTTCTGGGGCAAAGCCCTACTTGATATGAAAAGACATCTTTATTCCTTTTTTTTTATTATTTTAGACATTGTGATGAATAAGAGGTGACATCACTGCCAAACCACGGCTTACTTCAAACGCTGTTCTTTTGTCTGAAGACGGTGATTCAGCCAGGATGTGGTCCACATTGCAGTGCCGTGCCAGGAGCGTTGGGGGCTCCAACAACTACACTTCTAATGATTTGGTTGAACAAGACTGCTGGCATTCCAGCCTTCTTCCACTGAGATATTAAATTACTTTTTGTACTCCGCTGGACCAGAAACAATTCTTGGACCATCCATCAACATACAATAAGTAGACCTCCACAGTGCCCAATTGATGGGCTCCCCCGAGGGGCCCTGCTGTAAGCAGCTATGATCAAGACAGTGCAATTATTTGGAGTCACTCAGATGAGCTTTTCTGTTTGCTGCAGGGTTTACTTCCTCAAGCACAATAATCAATACGGTACTTGGTTACAAATAATAAAGATGGGCAGTGTTGCCAGTTCTGCTCTCTGGTTTATATTAGAGCGACTAGATATTTAGATTTCTACTTTATTCATATAAATCTATAACCATACGGTTATTAAAAGGCTTAGAAAGGGACCCAATCTTTTTTATTGACTCAAGTAAAGATGCTTTGCTACAGCAACAAGGATTGTTGAAGTAAGACACTTTGGCATTTAGCTTTATTGGAGTCTGTCAGGATGTGTGTTCATCACGTAACGTTTGTGGTGTAAGAGGTACAGGATTATCTTGCGGTGTAAACTGTTCAAGTAGTTGTTTCAGAATCCTTTCATTTTAAATAAGCTCTTTAACACGGACGTGGAAAAATATGCAATCATCTTGTTGCTGTATATGTTATATTTTTTGCTCGTTTGAATAAATGACCAGAAAGCTAAGAGCAGACTCTGTCTATTGACTATGCATTATATAGCGTGGCCCCAACAGGCAGTGGCGCCTCCAGAAATATTTTGTAGGGGTGGCCAGATGGAGCCACTTAAACTCTTGGGGTGACACTGAAACTAAAAGCCATAATATCAGGATTTTATTCTACTGCTGTAATAAAGCTGCCTGTAGAAAGCTATCAGAAAGACTGATGTAAACGCCTAATAATATCTTTTGGTTTTTAATGTTTTGTTTTGGATCTTTAATGTTCCTAATGATCTAATGTGCATAGACCAATAACAGTACAGTTAACATTTTGAATTGAACAACAATTTATTTTTATTGTGTAATTATATTTAGAATAAGGTGTACATTTATTCATATATTGGAAAACAATACAAATAAAATTGCGATAGAAGCTCAGGAAGAGCGACTGCCTACAATTTACACTGGTCCTGGTGGCGTCACTGCCAAAAGGGTCACTTACTGGTTTATGCACCTTGATGTTTTTGCCTTTAGAAAATATATTACTAGACTGCCTGTTTCTTTACACAATGCGAGCATTGCAATCCAAAGTAAAATTCCTTGTTTGTATCCTTTGATTCTGATGAGCAAGGACAAACAGAAGAATAAAAGAAAATCAACAAAGACCTTCTGATAACTTTCAGGGTTTTAAAGATGGATTACTAGGCCTTCAGCTTTTTTCTGATTTTGTTTTTCATGTTTCAACCACAAACCTAAATAGTCTCCTAAAATATTAGGAGTTTGTGGGATACATCGCCATGTTGCACGGTGGCAATGATGTGCTTGTTGTGATGTTCAGTGGAAGTTTTCCCTTCCACACTGATTCTGCATGTAGGCCTATAAGTTAAACATTATTAGGTTGTATCTGAGTAAGATTTTTCTTCCACATAATTTGCTGTGTCCCCTCTGCTTGTTGCAAACTGCAGACAGAACTTGTTATAGAGTTTGTTTAAAGGGGAAGTCCGGTCAACAAGGAAAAATCAGGGTATCATTAGCTATAACTAAAACTAATACGTTCGTGGTTATTTAATGAACTTATCTTTAATCAATAAGAAAATAAAAACATAAATTGTCGTCTGAATCACTGTGTATGGGGGCTGACATTACTGCCCATATTTGGGCAGTAAGGGGCGTTTGACATCACATCCTGCGACGTAGAAAAGCGGAAGCGGCGACAGCATTTCTCTCCGCTTTCCATGCAAAGTCAATAGGAGCCGTTCTACACAGCTGCGATCATCAATAATTATTTCGGATTTCCAGAGGACTTCACCGCTGACATTCCCAAGAGCTATTGCTGAAGCAACAATGCCCATGTGCATGGCCATCGGATGTTCCAACACAACTGGTAAAAGTGGAAAAAACATAGCTTTTACAACTTCCCGATTCATGAGCCACCGGGCTCGGCGCTGGATTGCCAACTTGAAGAGCGGATTTGCCATCTAACTTCTGGCCAGAGAGAAAACACGTCATATGCAGTGACCATCTCGAAGAAGAATGTTTTGAACATGACATGAGGGCGAGGATTTTCAGTAAGTTATTTTAAAATTTTTAATTTAGAAGTTACGGGGATGGTTACCGACCAGAGGGGCGGAGGGATACCACATGGTATCCCTCCGCCCCAGCATGTGCTGGAATGCTTTTATATTTTAATACTTATACAATAATGACCACCTGCCCTATTTTCTAGGGGGCAAATATATAACTTAAGTCACTTCAGCGCAATCTCTCCTCCGTTGTGTGTGTGTGTGTGTGTGTGTGTGTGCGCGCTCCGCTGCAGCGCCGGCAAAGCCGTGCTCCGCCCAGCATGTGCTGAAATGCTTTTATATTTTATTATTTATACAATAATGACCACCTGCCCTATTTACTAGGGGGCAAATATATAACTTAAGTCACTTCAGCGCGATCTCTCCTCCGCTGTGTGTGTGTGTGTGTGTGTGTGTGTGTGTGTGCGCGCTCCGCTGCAGCGCCGGCAAAGCCGTGCTCCGCCCAGCATGTGCTGAAATGCTTTTATATTTTATTATTTATACAATAATGACCACCTGCCCTATTTACTAGGGGGCAAATATATAACTTAAGTCACTTCAGCGCAATCTCTCCTCCGCTGTGTGTGTGTGTGTGTGTGTGTGTGTGTGTGTGTGCGCGCTCCGCTGCAGCGCCGGCAAAGCCGTGCTCCGCCCAGCATGTGCTGAAATGCTTTAATATTTTATTATTTATACAATAATGACCACCTGCCCTATTTACTAGGGGGCAAATATATAACTTAAGTCACTTCAGCGCGATCTCTCCTCCGCTGTGTGTGTGTGTGTGTGTGTGTGTGCGCGTGCGCTCTGCTGCAGCGCCGGCAAAGCCGTGCTCCGCCCAGCATGTGCTGAAATGCTTTTATATTTTATTATTTATACAATAATGACCACCTGCCCTATTTACTAGGGGGCAAATATATAACTTAAGTCACTTCAGCGCGATCTCTCCTCCGCTCTGTGTGTGTGTGTGTGTGTGTGTGTGTGTGTGTGTGCGCGCTCCGCTGCAGCGCCGGCAAAGCCGTGCTCCGCCCAGCATGTGCTGAAATGCTTTTATATTTTATTATTTATACAATAATGACCACCTGCCCTATTTACTAGGGGGCAAATATATAACTTAAGTCACTTCAGCGCGATCTCTCCTCCGCTGTGTGTGTGTGTGTGTGTGTGTGTGTGTGTGTGTGTGTGCGCGTGCGCTCTGCTGCAGCGCCGGCAAAGCCGTGCTCCGCCCAGCATGTGCTGGAATGCTTTTATATTTTATTATTTATACAATAATGACCACCTGCCCTATTTACTAGGGGGCAAATATATAACTTAAGTCACTTCAGCGCGATCTCTCCTCCGCTGTGTGTGTGTTTGCGCGCCCACACACACACACACACACACACACGCGTGTATATATATATATACTGTAGGACCCGACTGAGTTTGCAATGGAAATAGGTACGCTGGATTCCGTCAAAAGTCCGGTTTCTGTCAAGAAACTCTTCTAAAACATCCATATCGCTATCAGATGATGATGACTCCACGGAACTCTCATCACTGTCACTAAATACTTCATCACTCTCTGCTTCGTACAGAGCACCAGTCGCCATCTTGGAAAATAGTGCGCCGTGACAAACAGAGCGTTGAAACTTGCTCAACAGCGGGTCCACCGAGTGACGTCAAAAAATGGGAGGTGACAGTACTATTCTTGACCAAGATGGATTCCTCCACATAAACATGATTAAATGAGAATTATTCTTAATTAAAAAAACGTATAATTTTTTGCACAGTATGTAGTAGTTTTATATTTAAAGTACTTTCAGCAGTTTGAATTCTGATTTTGACCGGACTTCTCCTTTAAACAATGGCCATATTATTGCCTCTCTTTCCGGAAAGCCACATTTGTGGAAAGCAAAACTACAGTGATGGTTATCCTGTTGACAAATTCTCTCTCCTAAGCAGTGGATCTCTGCTATTCCTCCAGAGTTACCAGGGGCCTCATGGCAGCTCCTCTGATTAATTATCTCTTGCCAGGCCTGTCAGTTTAGGTAGATGGTTTCCTGTTTTGCCATGTTCTTTCCACTTTAGGATAATGAGTCGGGCTGTGTTAATGTCACCGTAGATGTTTAGAGTTTGCCTGAAACTTCTTCGCAAAACCATCCCCAGGTTCTGTTGTGTGTTCTTTGTTGATTTTTGTTCACTAATGTTCTCTAACAAACCCGTGAGCCCTTCAGTTGTTTTTCCCTCTAAGATTAACTTGTACACAAGTGGACTCTATTTACTGAACGGGTTTACTATAGTTTTGAAGCCAACAGTCTTCACATCTGTGTGTGTTTAATTTAAAATTGCATGTCTCCTTTTTCAGATGTTCATTTGTAAGAAATGTTGAAGAACATGTATAACTTTACTCCCACTTCACCATTGTGCACTATTTGTGGCTTTATAATATTAAAATCCCCTAAAAATGCATGGACATTTGTATTTGGGACATAACAAAATGTGGAAACGTTAAATGGGAATGAATATGCTTTTAAGGCACTGTTAGTGCTTGCACACGTAATAAAGATAATTTTAAGTTTTAATTTGAATGATATAAAAGAAGAAAAAAAGTTAAAGTTGTTTTTTAAGAAGGCAGTTTGGGTGTACAGTTCAAAATGATTTTTCTACCAGCTCCTAAGATCTCAGGTGTTGCTGTGAAGCACAGGACCTCCAGGTTCATACGAGAGCAAAGAACTGCAGATTTATTATGATTACGTATTTGATTTGGTTACGTATTTTAGACTTCTATCTTTTCAGTATGGTGGTTAAGTTGATCAATACCTCCAAATGTATTTTACTGGGATACACGCTGCAGGTTATATGTGCTGTCCCCCAGTAAACGTTTCACATCAAAACGTTATTTGCGCCTCTTTGCATTGACATAGTTTTCACATATTCAAATGGTGCATTATTCGTGTATTTCTGAGATAATTTACAATTATTCATAACCCCGCCAGACTTAAGTTTAAAGAAATCATTTAGTTTTTGTGACATGTTTCTTTTGATAGATGCCTGTCTGATTTCTTACCAGAAAACAATTTTTTGGTTAAATTAAAATTATATTGTGTGTAAATCTACCGGGGGTCTAAATAAATCTACCGGGGGTCTAAATAAATTTTTAAAATAATTTCCAGCAACTCATAACAGTATTTTGCAAAAAAAAGTTAAACAATAGCTCCTCAATGTTTGTGATTTAAATTAGGCTTTTGGACAAACAGTCCAGGTTTGAATTGCCAACCCACAGCATTGCAGTGTTCTAGGACAACCAGCTGAGACTTGACTTTGACTTGAGAAATAAATAATAGCACTGGGCGTTTACAGCTGAAAGTAAGCAAATGTAGTTAGCATTCACAGTGCACAACACGCTTGAATAACCTGAAGGTTTCCCCTATTTATATATGTTGAGAGAACATGTTTTGAAAAAAAATCTGATTTTAAAGTGTTGACGTTGTAAATAGCAGAAGTCATGGCTGTCAGGCTCTTAAAGAGCAGAATGTTTTTATTTGACTGGTAGAAATTGTACAAATACTGGAGAAGCAGTTTACGAGAAGGGTATGAAAAACATTCGCACAATAACTTGTAAAAAGCACAAAATAGTGCATAGCAGTGGAGTGGAAGAAAAGCGATCCATGGTTTTCAAGAATCTTTTGACATTAACAAAACTAAAAACTGTAACCTTCAAGTATTCAACCCTTTTCACTCCTATTCATCAGCTACTTTGTGATTGCACTCAAATTACCTCAGTCTCAATTTAAATCTACTGCGTTTTTGTGCCTCCCTCCTCTTCATCCGATGTAAGTAAATTCAGCAATCCTATCAGAGTGATGTCTTTGATTAACAGATATGAGCAGGAGCCAAACCTTAAAAAAAAATCTTGTTATATCATTTGCTAAATGTGTGTCACGGTGGAATATTTCCAATCAATATTCATCCGTCTAATCCTCTTCAGCCTGCCCTCTCACTTTTCAAATTATGGATCTCCCTGACTGTTTTACAGTATGTATTACATTTTGTCATCGAATTCTTCCTCCACAACCACACCCTCCATCACTGCTGAGCACTTCTGCAGAGCTCTGATCAATTAGGAGCTGGCCTGCCAAGCGATCAAGTCTATAATAACACAATCTCTCTGTCTTGTTCTGCTGCAGTAAATTAGCTTAGCTGCAGGACAAGCCTCTCACCCCGACCAATCCTGGAGGAATCTTCATATTGCTGAAGCTTTATATCAAATATATAGTCAGGTGCTCTGTAGTGGGATCAACACCAAGCCTGGTCTGATTTAAATGTTAATATAGGTCAAAGCCAATCAATTGGCTAAGCATGGTATTTCTTTTGTAATAACACAGGATCAGAGTTGTGTGTGATTGAATGAGATGGGGTTGTGGGTGAGGAATCCAACCCATACACCTATGCCATTGGTACCTTTCAGTTTTAAACATTGCAACGTTATAAAATCAGCAAAATTGCTTTCACACATTTAAACGTCTGTCAGACAGAAGCCCGGCAGGCTCTCGCTGTCTGTTTACTGTCGCCCCTCCCTCACATACCGGCTCCTCGGGCTCAGGACTAAATATGAGCTAACTGCAAGCTGAAAGGCAAGACAGAACAGACGAATAAGAAAACAACAACAAACTGGAGGTAATTAAACATCAAGGTTGTGGAAAAGGAAAGTGCTAATCCGCTCGACTCAGCTGATTCCACCATTTCCAAAGCATTTACACTTTCATTAAAGTGTGCAACCAAGTAGAACAAAATCATTTGGAAGACCTCTGCATAAACACCAGAAGTGAACCTGGGCTGTCTTGTCGGCACAGTTTGGAATACAATAATTGGGGAGTAGCGGTGGCCTCACGGGCTTATTCAGAGAGAAACTTCAGAAACAAGAAAGCAGCCTCAGATTACTTCAGGATCCACGGAAGAGTCTGCTAATGAAAAGTGTCTAATGATTTGCTTTTGTTTGATCAGGTATATGGCTTTAACATTCATCACTGCCATCTTTCCATAATTTAACAAAACAAAATGCAAAAACACTGCATAATATTACCTTTATATAACAGCCAGGATCTTCCTTTTGGATCTTGATATAATTTGAGAAATCATCTTTCTGGGATTTTGTTAGAACACTGAAGCAGGTAAAAAAAAAACATTATTATCAAGAAGCAAACGTTTACCATTACCTTTGCTTTTAAATATCTGTATTGTGCACAAAGACTGATTAAACACTTTTTACAGCAAAAGTAACTTTTAAAAGGGCAGCTCAACTTTATGTGTTATGTTTATTTGCCACTACTTATTGCTGTTAGTCTGACAAGAAGTTTCTGCTAACACTGAAAGTTTGCAAAAGAATAGGTATGTTGGAAAATCCTACGAGAAGCTATTAAGGACAGTATTTGTTTCTACTTTTGCATATATCAAACACCCTTACATATGTCATACCCTATTTGAGACTATGCTATGAAGTGGGAAAGCAAGAATAAATATAGTCCTAAATGATGTTTCATAGCTTACCATAAAGACCTGCTGTTGCAACTTACCTTAATGTAGGTAAATTGTTGGAAACCTTTCACTGCATTTACAATAAAGTGCCAGGTTATGCTCTTAACAAGGAACTAAATTAAACTTCACAGGACTATTTGTAGCTTGTAAAACCCTTGCAAATCAGATTCCACATCTGTTTAACGCAGAGAAATCTTGCAAAGGAACATTTGCTCCATAATTTGGGCTACCCAGCAAATTCCATCTCTCCTTGCTTAAATTCTATTTAGATAGGGACTATACATTCACACAAAGGAAAATCTGACCTTATGTACGTCAATTACACACAAGGCAAAAGGGGTCTGCTTCTCAAAGTCCATTGCTGTTTGTGACTATATAAAATATTTGCTATTTTAAGAATACTGGTGGTAAAATGTCATGCACAGGAAGGAACAATATAAAGGATTTTATGTTTTTCTTATCAGTGAATACAACAAACTAAAATAAGTGTTACCCTATTGTGCCAACAAGAACACTAATCGGGGGGAAGTTATTACGTTGGGAGGAAGACTCATAGCTCACTGTTTTTAGTAGGTGAAGTGTTTATAAATGAAGTTTATGATGGAGCTAAGATGCTATTTAAAAGGAAATCATATTTTGTATGTCTGCGGCTCACTCCGACTGTGGGAGAGAACGGGATTTCCTGCAGATAACTGGAAGGCTGGATGAAAAACAGCAAACGTGCTCAGTTTAATCCTTTGGACGTTTAAACTTCCATCCATTATAGAACCGGCCATATTTGGAAAGGTTAGCAGCCTCTGTTTGCAAATAATACTGTGCCCACATGTCCTGCTGTGCTCAGGTACCTTATGTACGATATATATGTAGATTACATGTGTCATGTAATGGCATAATTGCAATTTTATCAAACCCTGCACTGAGTACAGTCAGATTTACGTCACGATTGCGGAATCTATTTGTGAATTTATTTGTGACTCAGTCAACAACATCATGTCCTATGGGTTTTTTTTTTATAACCTTTTATCTTATTTATCTTTTTGTATGTGTTTGTTTTATCGCTTTCATTTTAACTTCTTTCACCCGATCGGCCCAAGTTCGGGTCAAGCAGACAGGTGCGCATGTTGAGCTATTTTTAGATATGGGTCAAACACAGTGACTTTTTTTTTTCACCCACATGCCTTTCCGGAGGGGGCTTTGAAGTTTCTAAAACAGGTCACAAAATATTTTTTTCACAAATACTTTTTGTTTTAGAGTAGTGTAACAAAATGAGATTTAAATAGCCACCCGACATGTCGGATTCTGCCTGAAATATGCAACTGCACGCAGATGTTTATTGTCCCACCCCCTTGTGGCTGTTATTGTTGGAAACTAGAGGCTCTTACCTTTGCAGTAAGAAGTCAGAGGTCATTGTCTGACCATTTCCGGTGACACAATTTCCGTGCGTAACACAGGCATGCTCCGTGTACAAAATCTGTAGACACGGCTGCATTGAACTCAGAGCAAGCGCAGATTGCTCCGTTTGTTCGTGAATCTTTTCTGTGTTGTTTCTTTTCTCTCGTGATCATCAAATATAATAATGGCACAGAGAAAGAAAATGACAGTCTGGGAAGCTTTGGAGGAAATTTGGCAGACCAATGACTGAGAAGTCGAAGAATCTTCCGACAGCAGCTTGGGTTTTGAAATGGAAGAAGATGAGGAAATGCTTCTTAGAGACCCGGTTCACAAGTAAGTTGCTCTGTAACTTTTTATTTCCAGCATCTTTACACTACGCGTCTGCTATGTCAGAAAGAGGGCACATGAATACAATAAGAAATAATGCTCATCTTGTAATCAGAAAACTTTGCAATGAATTCCCTCACCCATCAACACACCCTGACCCCCGGAGCAAAGGAAGCACACATACTGTATGTGGAATTGATTCAAGAAATGTTATAAAACTTTTACATTATCCATACTTCACCAATACACATTACTATTAAAGCATAGCAACATTTTTTTTTTTCAGGAAATCTTTGCGGTACAGTTGGAAAGGGTATCTTGTAATCAGAAAACTCTACTATGAATTCCCTCCTCCACCAACCTCCACCTCCAGAACAAAGGAACCACATGTACTGTATGTGGCATCGATTCATGGAATGCTATAAAGCTTTTACATTATCCGCAGCATTACAACATTTTTTTTATGTTATCTGGCTGTGATATATAATTTATTTTCTTATAATCAGAAAACTTTGCAATAAACTACTTTTTCTATATTTCCACAGCCAAGAGGACGCAGGGCCATCTGGAACACAGCAGACCTTGCCCTCCCTTGCCACTTCAGCTGAGCCTTTATCTTCTTCAAGGTGAGGTGTCTATTCTGCAAAGATGTGCAGTTATAAACCGGATGTGTCATTACTGTGTTATAATTATGTTCCTATGATTATCATACGTGTCAGACACAACTTAATTTTTAATGTGGTTTTTAGATAAAATGTATTCTTCAGCATATATTTTACTGGTTCTACACTCACAATGGTGAAGAAGATGAGTCATATCAGCCACCTTCTAGGCATGGGATTGATAATTCTTGTTTTCAATAAAATACCTCTGTATGGAGACAAAATTATACAATTGATCTCATTTTCTATTTATTTTATTGATATTATGCTGTGCACAATGGTACATTTTGATGAAACCCAGGGTAACTCATATGACCAAAGGCTTTGTCATATGCAGAAGGTGTCCTACAATGGAAATCTGCACTTTTATCTGACCAGATTCACTTTTATAGGGTGAAAACATATTTGGCACAGTTTTGGCCCATTTTGGTACAACTGTGCCAAAATCACAGGTCCTCCTGCCACACTGCCCACTAAAACCTTTTGTGGAACAAATATGCTTCAACTGATTCAGTCCAGATTTGCTCCAGTTATAGTCCAGATGTGGATCTATGAAGTTTGAGGCTTCTCTTATATTTTGAAAGGGGTTTTCATTATTTTTAGCGGTGTTTATTTTGGAAAAAATGTAGGCGAGGCTCAAAAAATAAAATTTTCTTTCTTTGTTTAATGACCTATTAATCATTTTGACATTTGGAGAAGTGGTTCTACCTGAAAAATATTCTTTAATGCCTTTATGTCATACAAAAACTATCATTTACATTTCCACTTTATGACTTTGGAACTGTACTTGATTTAAATCACATGTAATTTCAGGCAAAAATTGCTCCTGAAACCCTCTGGGCTTAAAGGGTTAATTTGCAATGGACCCTTCTTGTGTCTGGAATAAAGATTATTGATGATGATGCTGATGATGATTTTGTCTTTGCCTCAAAAAGGTTTAGCAAATCTTATTTTTACAGCAACTGCCCTCTTGCACAAAGTGAGACTAATCAACAGAAATGTTAACAAGTAACTTTTTTCCAAGTCAACTCTCTAGTACTTCAAATGAAGACAAACCTTAATGCCCCAAGTGGCTTTTTTCTTATCTTTATTTATTTAGTTTTATTTTATTTATTTATTTTTTGTCGCCAGGAAAGGACAAATGCAAAGAGGAAAATTACAAAAAACAACCACTTTTTGGGCCAATCTGGTTAAATTATTAACGAGGGGGGAGCTCAGGTCTCAAAGTCTTTTGCTCCAGGTCACAAATGACTGAATATGGGAAATATAGACAGAGGTTTATTCTATTCACTCTAAGCTAGAAGTTTATGTTTATCTTGGGAAAGAAATTTCTAAACCCACTTTTAAAATCTTTGTTCTCACTTCTGAATAGGAACAATGTTCAAATTTAAGGTGTAAATTACAACATAATGAATGAGACAAAAGTGTGTAAATAAAAAAGGAAGAGTTTAAGAAGTGCTTTTATTTTGATATTTTCAAATGAACAGGACAGATAACATTTTTATTTTGATATTTTCAGACAGAGGTGTCCCTGTAATGTTACGCCTAGCTTAAAAGAAAGAGGATCTAGGAGGTAAGTTATTAATTTTGATCTAAATTGGTGCAGTAATTTAACAGAGCATTAATTTAAGAAATGCTTAAATGGTTAAACGGCTCAAACTGGTTTTCTTAAAATGGTATGAGTTGGGCAGTGGACACCGATGGGTACGCTTAGCGTGGGTGTATGCATACTGTATAATGGTTGTGTTCGTGTGGGCTGTAGTATGTAGGCAACAAGTGTCTGGATGTAGATGCGTGTAGGCACAAGTTAATGTGTATATCTACATTTATATGTTCAATATATTGATTTTTTTTACTTCATGTATATTAGAGTAGTATGGACTCATAATTAAAGTAGGAATAAGGAAGATTGTTGGTGTTAAGGATTATAGGAAAAGAGGGGGTATGATTAAATAAGTTTCACTTCTTCATACCCCTTTTCAGACAAAATTGTTAAATTCTATATATAATATAATTAATATATATCATTATATATGCATGTTATTTGTACGTGTGAAGTTTATAATTCCGCTGGATTGTCTGAAATAAATTATGCATTCACTCATTTGGAGAGACATTAATGTAGTTATTATTAGGAAGCTACAGCTAACAGGAGCAGATTAGTATGAACCCCTAGCAGTCCATAATCCAGGAACGCCACTGTCTAATGATCAGGTGCATTCTTACTCAGTAAAAAAGGCACAGTAGCTGGAGTCTATAGTTCCCACATACCAGCTTCATTTCACTCTTCACTACATGAGAGAAAAACTGTTAATAAAACTTGAGTCTCAAACCAGGACTTCAAGTCAAGTCTGAAGACTTTTATTTTTGCGACTTAAGTGCGACTAGACTTGGGAGTCCCAAACTTGAGTCGCCATCTCTGCTAATTAATGACCTGTCATGGCACAAATGTCAGAGACACATATTCTGAAAGCTCTTCTCATCTCTTCTTTCTAAAAGAGAAATAACTCATCCAAAGTGCTATCGGTAGAGAAGATTTCACTAAAACCGAAGCTAAAGAATTGTAAAAAAAAAAAAAAAAAAAAAGCTTGGACAATGGTATTAGTGCGTCTAAATATTTTAATGGCTTTAGAGTTATACATCAATGTTGCTGTTTTTTTGTTTATTTTTTTATCTTTAGTGTTTTTATTACTCCAGAATGCTTTTTTTAAAATGCTTTTAAATCAATGTTAAACATCATGTTGAATTATCTAGGTAAGACTAGTTGGAGCGACTGCATTGAAGACCAGAACCTAAAGAGATTTTTTTTTACCCAGAGAAGATAAAAAGACAGTCTCAGAAAGAAGAGTTTGGAAATGTATTTTTCATTAGAACTGCCATGCTCCATCTGCTACCACCGCAAAGAACCTTGAAGTAAGAATTTGTGCTGTGTTAAATATTGTTGAAGTTGTGTTTTTGGCAACAACAAATGACAGAAATATTGATGTGTGGGAGTTTGTGGTTTCAGTTGAAATAAAATGTGACGTCATACCATTGCAAATACTTGAACTCATAAACATCTTATTTTGTCTCAGATCAAAGCAAATTAGATGCAAGTTGAAGCCAGAAATGATCAATCTTTTCCAATTATTGCATACACTGTCTTGCAGAGAGTCCAATAGCTATAATACTGATTTTAATTTGTGAACGTGTGCTCATTAATTATTTTACAGCAGACATAGATTACTGTTTAATGTTTTGGTAATTTAGTGTATATAATAACAACAAGATTCTATGGGGCCCCTTTTTAAATTGATTAAATCATAAAGCTTTTAATTATGCATGGCAAAATAACTCCCTAACGTCAGCCATATAGGAAAAGCTGTACTGTATGATGTCTTTTTCCCCCTTCTGTTCATACAGTTCATTAAGTTTTAAAATAGGAAAATCAATGCCTGGAATCTATATTGTCAGCGGTGGTTCTGAGTAAATGCATTCAGTCAGTGGGCAGAAGTGGAAGTCAATTCGAGACGTTTGAAAAGGCCCACACTGCTACTGCTCCCACCTGCTTCACTGCCATCAGCATCAGGCATTTATTTTTTAATGACTGTGTTTTGAGCAGCTAAGTGCAGCAGAGCACGCCTGTGATGTGTGCTCGGAGCGTATTGACAGGAGGAGGCAGAGGGAAGAGAGAAAGTAAACCTGAAAAGCACCAACCGCAGAGTTCACAGGAGAGAGTTCGGAACACGTGGCTTTGGCTGCTGCGACTGGGGACATCAAAGTCAACACTGCGACTGGAAGGGCTGCCACTGCAAATTGCTTGGTCAAAATTACTTTCCTCATAGAACAGTCAAAATCATTTCAACTATATATGCCAGTGGCAAAAATAAAATAGAAAGTCCCATCCAGATGCCAGTCTAAGTTTAGCCATCCACTGATCACACTAAAGTTAACTCTGATCAAAGTTTTCACAGATACATACTGTTGTATCATATCATATCACAGTTGTTCGATGTATCCAAAAAAATACTTTTACATGTATCCAAATGTAAACAAACTAAACACATTGTATGAAACTGCAAGTCAGTCGGTTATGAGTTATTATGAGTAATATAAGTTCATTATTAATGGTGAATGTGTATTGGAAAAAGAGTGTAAAATGTACAAAGCACAGCTATCTCATGACAGAGTAAGTTGGTTCTTTGTGTGATGTCCCTGTCAATTTTTCACTTAATCTATACTTAATGATCATCTGAATATCAGAAGCAAAAAAAGTAAATGTTCTATACACTGTCAATGAGGACTACAGGTGGTGAAATGATTATTTAATCCGAAATTAGGCTATATCCCTTGCCATGACTGCTGCTTGAAGCATCTAAACTGAGTAAATGTTCAACAGTGCAGACAGAGTGTCTGCATAGGGAAGCATGAGAATACCAAATCTCAGTACTTTGTAGCAGCCACATTATCTGTGTAGCATTTCCTTAAATGTTGGTGTAGTGGAGCATGGGTGTGAGAGTTGTAACTTTCATACCACAGTATCTATTGACAAAGAATTGTAGTACATTGTAGTTCTTTCTAGCTGAAGATTAAAATACATAATACAGGGTCAGGATCAGATGCATAGAAAGACAATACTTGAATGTTATTTGCTTAAAGCGATATAGGTTCATATGCCATAGAAGTGCAAGACAGAGATGCAGAAATCGGACAGGGTATTATTCATTGCGAAGTGGTGACTGTTGCTAACTACACCAAAAAAGAGAGAAAGGAAATTATTCATATAAACTAACATATGAAAAACTAATACGTGCTCAGAGAGGTAGCGGAGATTGCTGGTATGTGTAAAACCCTGGCAAAACTAGTATGAATCAGTTTTGTCTTTCTAGCCCAGTGTGTAAGATTTTTACACTGACGCACCTTCTAGTGGTGCGCTAAATGAATTACATTGCCGTTAAGTAATTAATAACTACGTACTACAGGAGCCATGGAGTGTCATGAATTTGACAATGTCAACATGTCCTCCATGTATTAGCTACTGCTAAGAGCTAATAGCTGCGGCATGGACCGCGGAACGCATTTCAAATTGGTCGGGCCCATCAGGCAATACTCAATACCACTACCCATCACATACGCACGCGCCCGCATACACATAAAACACCAGCATCCCCTTGATCACGCAACTGATTTTCGTCACATAACACAAGACAAGCCAATCCATTTTTAGACACCAGAATTTATTGCTTTCTCATAGGCTGTGGTCCCTGAGCATGATAAATGTGTCTGCCATGTTATAATTAAAATCGGCACCGAATTTTTATTTAACTTTTTTTCTGACGTTCCAGCACACACGCCCCGGATTTATTTCCACTTACACTCATTATATTACAGCTAACACAATATTTACAGAATAAAAATACTTTAAAAAGAAAAGTCAAACTCACCCCTGCTCTAAATATTCCCGAAAAAGTGTCTCCGTCTGTCATTATGCTGGAGAAGTCCCTGGCTATCCTCAAAGCATCCACTGTGGTCAAAAGATCCCTGTGTGTGTGGGCGCACATCAAGCTATTTGGTCTTTTCTGGGTCATTGTTGATCTCAGATAGGTCTTGATACGACGGAGGGACGAGAAACACCTCTCAGCATTTGCAGTGGACACGGTTAACTAAGCTAACGAAGCAAACGAAGCTAACGAAGTAGCGGTCATAAGCAGCGCAGAGGTGGGAAAACTTTTGTTTACATCACATGACACAATCAGCCAATACATTTTTAGATGGGATGATTTATCGCTTTCTCATTGGAGAATGATGCTGCTGCCATAGACTACTGTGCATTTGAAAAAAATAGCTATTGAATATTTTAATTTTATTTATATATATTATTTTACATGTTTGATCATCAAAAGTAGGTAGGGCCGCGGCCCTACTGGCCCTACCCGTTCCGCGGTCCATGAGCTGCGGTCATCATGTGAAATGTTTTTTGGCACTGTTGCCAAGTCCGTTTGTTTTTTTCTAAAGTCGTTTGTAAATTCCGTGAGTCTCAGTTATTTGGGCCCATTTGTGAATGTGCAGTCGCTTATTTGGGCTCTAAAAAGCGACTATAAACATGAGTAAAGAGGGGTATCATTTACTGTAGAAAACATTGCGTGGAATCCATGCTAAAAGTGTACGTACGCCAAGAAAAACAAAATGGTATACCCCAAAAATAGTCAGATTTATAAAACGATGCGCACACACACCAGCATGCAATTTCCCTTCATAGATCACAGCTGTACCTGAACGTTTGTGTACCAGGTTAATTCTTATGTTCGGCCCTCTACATGCCCGGATTCAACCATAAATGGTCAATGCAAAGCACCTCATGAATGTTAATGTGTATTAAAATGGGTCAGCTGATCAGTTTTGTATCATGGTGAAGTGGCGGAGAAACCACGGAGAAAAAAAACTGTGAAAACCACATATACTCCCCACATTAAAATAACTTTTTAAAAAGTTTAATTGAGTGCACTTTTAAACATCGGCTGACAGCCTCACACCGAGCTTCATGTTGAAACTCCTCTGAGGCTGTGAGCTCAGATGATAAAGACCACCCCTCCATAAAAAAAAACAAAGAAAAGAAAAAAGAAACACAAAAAGCCCCGCTCCTTTTCCAAACTGGGAGGTGTAGCCATAGCACTTCCAGAAGTGCCAATGCATCCACCGCGTAACATTACGCGCAAGTGTATTTGACTGTGTAAAGCAATTAAAATACTTTCCACACACCTTGTCACAGTTTATGCATTGATCTCACCCTGGTGATCATAGGGGAAAGGGATGGCAGAAATCCCCGATAAAATGTTGAGCAGACTTTTATTTCAGATTTTAGACGGCTTATAGGTATTCTTTTATTTATTTGGACAGTGCAAGCATGAATAGCACAGCAGTTTTGAATGCTTATGATGAAGTTGATCTATGATTAAAGTCTAATATGGAGTGAAATTGAGGGTCTGAGAGGAATCATCAAGCAGTTTGGCTACATTTCACTACTTTACCATCTGCGTTTTCAATTTCCCCTGTCTTCAAAATGAGTGTATGCATGGGTCAGAGTTGCTGTGAGGGCGGCACATTTTCCCGTCAAGTTTTATTTTTTTTAAAGCGTACACAAGCTTTAGAAATTAGACCCCAGGTCTCGCTGCTCTCTACAGACAGTGAACCAGCTGGCTGATATCCCTCTGTCTCCCACATATTCCCTGAGAGGGAGAGAAGAGTTTTGGATCCTGGTCCATCATTAATTGTCTCCACCTGGTAATAATAACTGCACCGATATTAGTCGCGTTTCCATCGTCGTTTTTTAATGTGCATTTTGATTTATCGCATTAGAAGGGGTTGATGTAAATGGCAAAAAAGTTTTTACACTCGCTTGACGTGGTTTTTGACTCTTTCGAAAAACAATAAATGTGCTAAAGAGGCGATGGAAACACATTTGTCAAAACAGTTCTGATGTAGCGAACGTTTACCTCACATGACTGTTTCTGCTGCTGGCGTCTTTCCGGATATTCGCATAACACTCGAAAACAGGTCTGGAAGCAATAACAGGTACACGTGGGCTGATGAAGAGCGGCAAGCATTTCTTAGTGTCATCCGTAAAAAAATAAAAAATAAAACTCAGCACATTCATTAAAGCCAAAGTTGCTCCATTATTGATCTGTGGTCCATGCTAGTTAGCAACATCTACTTCCTGTTTATTACAGCCAACATCAACGTATGACGACATTACGCTGTGCGTCTTCTCCAGTACATTGGAAACACGTTTGATGCCCATTTTCTTTTTTGCAATATTTTAAAAATTTGCTAAAAATTTGCATGAGAAATCAATGAAAACACAGTTATAGGCTCTCGTTTTCTCCCGATTCTTTCTTCTGTTTCTTTTCTTGGTTACTTTCTCTTCCTTCTCGCTGGGCAAAAAGCGATATATGTATTGTCCTCCATTTCAACAGAAAACAGCTAATAGAATGATCTATGGTCGTCTGTGCTTGTTTTCTACTCCTTCACCGACTGCACGTCTTCATATAGAAGACAGATAGGGAAAACGCATATGGCTTACAAGTTTATCTCCTTTCGGCTATTGAAATCAGAAATTGTGACAGAATATGGCGCCTCCCAGTTGGTGCACTGGCACCTACGTATTTATAAACGACTAATTCTAAGTTATGAGAATGCTTTATTTTTTTATGTGATTTGATGTCAGAATATGCATTTATAAAAGCGATACTTGACTTTTTGCTAATTAAAAGCCAAATTAGTTCCACACTGTACCTTTAAGAACTAAGATAAGTACATAAGAGAACAGCCTTGTAAACATATTTTCATATCTCCCAGCCATGAGCGATTAGTATTTCTGTTAGGACCAGAAGCATGATAAAACAATAATGATTTTGTCTTTGTTTTAAAACATTAGTAAAATACTGTTTTACAGCCACTCCTTGCACATAATCTGAGTTGACAGTGCCCTAAAGCATATTCTACTAGTGATTACCACAGTTGCCGCATTCAGCATTACTAATACAGTAGTTTTGTGTGAATTTCTTTGAGAAAAGATTCTCAGCTTAACTCGAATTTTCGAAAAGCTAACAATTCCAAATCCAACATGTTCCACCAGTCAAAAGCTGAAAGCTAAAAAAGGATAAAACAAAGCAAATCTGCTGTAATCCAGTAAGGTTTTCCATTATCTGCTTAAATCATGCTCTCTCTCATTTTTTCGCAGCCTGAATTAGATGCTCATGCCTCAACATGTGTTAAAAAAATGCAATGTTCTTCTTAATGGCTTCTTATGCTGCTGTGCTTTTTCGTACTTCATGTTTAAACACCTCACTAACATTGAAAATAGCTAGTTTTTAGACTTCCTCTCACATTGTTGACAGCATGACATGTTAGTTCCTGATATTTAGGTGCATTCACTGATCAGGAAAAAAAACAGTAGTTTTTGGCCTTTTATGGCAGATCAAGCTCATAATCAGTGAAACAGGACAACTGCTGATTTCTCTGTGCAACTCTATGAATGTTCAGATTAAGCAAGTTTTCTACAAAAGCTGTGCTCACCTCCAGAAAGTTGTGTTAGTGACTAAACCGAAACCAAAAATTCAAAAGCCTCAGTTATTACACCTAAAGTAATCTGAAGCAATTAAACCTGCAATCTAAAAGTAAAGTCGATTTTGTCAAGGCAGTTAGTTTGAGGTCCCAAAATCACTTGGTTCCATTAGTAAATGTTATCACAGCCATTTTACTGACTTGTATTGTGGCTAAAATTATACATATCAAGTTATTTGTCTCAAAAGGCCCCACAGGAGCTTTGAAACTTTGCTCTTTCTTTCTTAGACTCTGAAACCTGGTACATTATACCACAAAAGACTGTCAGTGGGTGCACGAAGTAGCGTCAGCCTTAAAGTCATGACAAGTTAATGTGAAATCTTAAAACCAGCAGAGTGGACATGGATTATAATTGCTTTACATATTTCTTTTATATTCTGAACCTTCAAAGTCCTTGATGACGGAACACACTGAGCTTTTCAAATTTTTGAAAGAATCAAATTTTTAATAAGGACAGAACAAGATTTTCTTTGTGCCAGCTTTACTGGTAACCCATGACCAATGTGAAGAATAGATAAATGCATTTTTCAAATTGTGGTTATGGACAGTCTCTTCTCTGCAGATGGTCCTGCTAAGGACACATGTTGGTACGTGGAAGGAAGGCCTACACCTCAGCAGCTACTCTTCAAGGATAAGGGACATTCGCCTGAGGACCAAAATCTGCATATTTTGGACAGAGAAGACAAATGTTTGGAGAAGGGGGTAAAGGAAGTAATTTATGTCAAATAAGAGAAACTATCTAAAAAAAATTAATATAGTTCAGTATTAAGCTTTATACCTGCCCGGTTTCAGCCTAATTCACACCTTCATGCATGTGCCGAAGACACCTCTCGGTTGAACCAGGCAAACAAGGGCTCTAACGAGTCTCAGCGAGTCCCATTGTTAAGGAAGCCTAATCTGCATTTGAAGTTAGATTTACATAACAGCACACTCATGCAGATATAAAGCTTTGAACTTTCCCTCTCTTGCTTTGAAATGAAAAAGCCCTTCGGATGACGAGCAAAATGTCTTTAACCACGGAACTGAGATCCCGTCGTTTTATTTTTTTTAACCATTTTTTTCGATTTACCATCTCCTGGATGACTGAGAACAGTTTCTTTTTTCTTCATTAATACTTTTGCTACACAGCTGCAGTCTGTTCTACCGAACCATTTTCCTTTCACACTTCAACCTTTTCTGCATGCTGGTCATACAGCTCAGGAGCTTTAATTCAACTAAGAATACAAATGCAAATCAGTATCATTGTGGATACATTTAATTAAGAAATTATACTGAGTGACTATTCAAAATGTTGAACATAACTTGAAACTTCCTGAAAAAAAGAGGGGAAAAAAATCATAAAAATCTATGATCATAAACAAACAGCGTGACACTCCAATTAAGTCTCTCATTCATGAGAGCTTGTGCAAATTGACCAAGTCAACAAAAAAAAACAAATGACTTCATGCGGTTATTTGTACAGCTAATAAAAAAGAGCTTGGGATTAGTTATTTGGGATATATGAATGCTTTTTAGACATCCAATTGTTATTCATGGTCAATGATTAGGCATCCAGTGGTTCTCCTGATATAGCTGAAGAAATGCAGTGGAAGCAGTGACAATACTTCTAAAGTCACTCTTCCCCTTGTTCAAATGTAGTCCTTGCTTTCTGCCTGTGGCTATGACCGAGCATCCTTGCCACTGAATGGTCTCGCCCTTATCCTCAACATGCAGGTACACAAACATCAATGCTTGCCAAGCGCCTGGTCGCTTTTTAATTAGGCCAGCGTTCAAATGTATCTGGAAAACACTGTTCATCTATGTGTGCAACAACCAGCATGTGGCTTGATTACACCCAGCACTTACAGCGGAGCACATCCATCTCCAGCACATGCGGGGCCTGCAAAACCGATCTCATCAGTTGGCTTTGCGCCGCCTCAAACTGCAAAGCGTCCACTCCTGTCCAAAAGGAGACAAATGACAGGTAAATACACCAAACAGCCTGTCACTGTACTCATCCACTGCCCATTTTTCATTTCTTAGTAACAATGCAGGGTGGAGAGTCTTTTTTGTTGGGGCTGCTGGTGCGTGAATGACTTGGGGAGGAAATAAGACCAGTAATTATTCTTTCCTCCAGTTGCTCCTCCTGTGGCTTCCCTCCGTTGCTCATACACTGATGACACAGGCGATTGAATCCTGATGAAATCAGAGCAAAGCAACAGCTTGCATACTGGACACATCACCACAGGGCCTTGCAAAAATATTCCTACCCCTTTAACTTTTTTATGTTTGGTCACATTAAAACCCAAAAAATACAACAGATTTTATGTTGGACCAACAAAAACGTGCAAAAAAATATATACTTTTATCTAAAAAGCCTAAGCAAATTCCAGTGCAACTAATTGCATTCAGAAGTCACCTAATTTGTAAACAGCCTAACAATATGTAATTTAAACTAAGAATGAATTGTTGAAGAACATTAGTGAACAAACAGCATCACAAAGACAAGGCTACTCAGCACGGAGGTCAGGAAAAAAGTTGGGGAGAGGTTTCTAGCAGGGTAATATAAAACAATATCCCAAGCTATGCACTATTTAATCTTTCATCAAAAATGGAATAAGAATTAGAAAACTGAAAACTTACCAATACTTGATGGCACTTAGAAAGCTTGTCCTGACAAATAGAACATTAAAAAAGAGAGGGAAAATCTTATGATTGGACAACTAGTAGAGCTGTTTGCAGCTTGCCACAGGCCCATAAGAGACACAGCAATCACGATCATGTCAATTTCATTTATAAAGCATTTTAAAAAACAGCTTGTAACTGCACCTGTAATGTACTGTACAGTTTTCACAACACCATCAATGAATCAAGCACATTTGAGTAAACCACATAAGAATAAAACACAATAAATAAGAACAAATAGGACAGGTAGTTTACAAAGTCAGACCTTATTTAAATGCCAAGGAAAATAAATGACTTTTCAGGAGTGATAAATAATAAATCATGATGAATTAGGTGCTCTGGTAAGATGAGACCAAAGTGGATCTTTTTAGCAATCATTCAAAACAAAAATCTATGGTGGAAGTAAAACGCCGCACCTCATCCTACACGCACCATCCCACGCTGAAACATGGTGGTGGGAGCATCATGCTGTGCTTTGTTGGTTGCTTCTTTCCAGCAGGGACAGGAATGCTGGTCAGGGTAGTCGGGAACATAGATGGAGCTAAATAAAGAGAAATCCTGGAAGAACAGCTGTTAGAGGCTGAAAGGAACTGATGGTGTGAGGGTTCAACTTCCAGGTAGACACTTGAAAATGTGTCTTAGACATTCTGGCTCCAGTCTAACTAGGCTTGAGGTATGTTTGAACAGAAAAAAAGAGCAAAAATTTCCATTTTGGATGTGCAAAGCTGGTAGACACTCCACAAAAGACTTCTAGCTGTAATTGCAGAAAATAAGTGGTTGTTCAAAGCATTGATTTAGGGGGAAGGGGGAGAATACAATCATGTGCCCCTCTTTTCAAAATTTTAATTGAATGCAATAACTTAAAAACCTGGAATATTTTCCTTCCACTGAAATTGTGTTGGTCTATCACATAAAACCCCAAAGAAATTAATTGTAAATGATGCTTTTAATGTGACAGAATGTTAAAAAAAAACAGAAAACACAGCAAAAAACATACTAGGAATAATAATACTTTTGCCAGGCTCTGCATGTGCAAGCTAATGGTCATATCTGAGCACTGGCTTTCAGGGACTGGTCATTATTGGAATTGCATTCAAACACTGAGTAAAGAACGGTACCAGCTGTATAAAATGATCCGTCTGCTGGGGGATTAAACACATATTTCCTATTTTCTGAGCTGTAAGCTAATGGAAATAATATCAGCCAGTCAGATGTGTCAGGTGTTAGGCACTGAATTTGTTCCTGAGTGATAGTACAGTCACTTTATTAAGCAGAGTAAGCATAATATGAAAATATGGAGTATTAAATAGCATGTCAAAACAGAAGGAGGAGAACAGCTAACCTCAGGCCAAATGCAAATGCCCTGTAGCATAAATGCATGACAAAAATCTACTTAACGCAAGTGAGTCATAGCAGCAAGATGGGGGGAATTGAGAAAAGCGGAAACACTGACCTTTACTATGGTAATGTAAACGTGTAGTGATGTCCTACAATAGACAGGAGGATGTATGTGCTTTATTTACATTGAGCTGTTGCTTTCTTGGTGGAGCTGAAACAGGGAAAAATAAAGTCTGTTGACCTGTAAAAAGCTTGTGTTCTCCCAGCTTACGAAAATAAAATTCTTTATCCAGTCTGATAGTCTCTTTGAGCCCATGAAGAGAATACATTACTCAATAAATATCTATTATTAATATGTACTGTCTTGTGTGCAGACTTCAAACTATCACACATGGGGCTTTCATCTCGTGATAAAAACAAATGAGCTTTTCTTCCAGTTGTTTGGGTGTGCATCAGAGGAATTTGTCTGTCCGCTGTGGTTCAGATAAAATATTCACTGCACTGTGTGCACCCTTGTGCATTCTCAATAAAGACAGGGGGCAAAGTGTACTCCAGATGGCAATGCTGCTGTGCTGGAGATGGTGGCAGTGGCCATTGAAAGGTCTGGCAGCTGGAGGACGTGTAGAGTTTCTTCCTTCAGGGATATGATGGTCTCTCTGGGAAGATAGAACTGCTGTAAGGCAAAGACCAGATCTTTGCAGCATTGCCTTTCAAAAGCATTAATATTTGTTAAACTAAAAAAAAAAAATCATTATTGCAACCATTAACGTTTATGCATTTATTAGTATTTCAGGTTATAGACCATAAAAAAATAGCACATTTGAAGTGAAAAGGGAATTACATCTGTTTTTGTTTTATTTTTTTTATTTCATACATAAATAAAAATCTAAAAGGTGTGGTGTGCAATATAATCCTGTGAAGTCACCTAATGAGTAAATCGTGTCCGTCTGATTTAACAGTATTACATCAGAGGTTTGTCTGAGAGTATTTGCGAACAAACAGCTTCACGAACACCAAATAACACACCGAACAGGTCAGGATATAAGTTTGGAGAGGGTAAAACAGACTATCCCAAGTTTTCAACGTCTCACGGAGTGCTGGTCAATCCATTGTGTAAATATAGAAACAGTATTGCACAACTGCAAACTTACCCAGACATGGCCGCTCACCTAAACTGGCAGATCGAGAAAAAGCCAAGAGGCTTAAGGTAACTCTGGAGAAGCTGCAATGACCCAAAGCTCATGTGGGAAACTCTTGTAACAACTCTTGGTTGTAGTTCACCAAAAGCCATATAGGGCACACATCCAGAAGAAGGTGCAACTGCTTAACAACAACCAACTGTCCAGATGCAACACACTACACGCAGTGGAAAATTAATACTATCAATTAACCCCAGGCATGCCAATCCCACAGGGAAACATGGCGGCGGGCAGCATCATGCTTTGGCGATGCTTTTCTTTAGCAGCCATGACAAAGTCGGCCAGAGTTGATGAAGAAAACGGATGGAGCTAAGAGACAGAGCAAACTTGAAAGAACACTGGTTTGAGGCTGCAAAAACATGAGGCATGGGTGAGGTTCACCTTCAGCGGAGCATCTACTCTAAACATACAACCAGAGCTAAAATGTTTACTCTAAAATCCTAAAACATAAAGGTTTGTAATTGTTATGTGAAGAAATGTGAAACAGTTCAAAGACAATGAATGCTATTACAAGGCTCTCTGAAGAAGCTAAACTCACTGCCTTGACCCTTGAAACTACATTGCAACAATTCTAGGTCCATTTGTGTGATGGTTTTTCCACCACCGTTGGCTTTCAGTGTGACCATTGTGTCCTAAAAGGCAAAAATCTTTGTCTCCTCCTGCCACAAAACTTTTCGAAGTTTGTGCTTGTGGCTGTATAAGAATTTGCATCGCTTAAATCTGGGATGATAGTTGATTCGGTGATGTCTTGATTTATCATGTAAATCATTCCATGAGTCTACAGTCCCCCTTGTTGGTACAGTTTCTAAGCAGCCAATAACCCAGAGAAAAGCGTGTCATGACGAGTGACTTAAAGAGATTTCTGTGCATGCTGGCAGAGGCATGTAGCCATTCATAAGCAACAAAAATCGAGCAGGCACATCACAAAGAGCCCGCAAGCGTGCCGGCTTGTTTGCATGAGCTGCAGCTCTTCCAGGTCATTTGAGGTCTGTGTTCGGAGGTGGATTTTTAAAATTATGATTATGAGGCTAATGAGAATAACATAAAGCAAACCTGACAGGAATGACAAAAAAGGCCATGCAGTTGTAGGTGGGATAATGCAGCTTGCTTGCCCACCCCCTTGAAACACCTCCACAGGTCGAACTGCGCCTCAGGTTAGGTATGTAATCAGATGTCAGAGTGTGTTAGTTCTCAGCAGGTCCTCCACCTTTGTTTTTTTCTTGTCTGCAGGTTCAGCCCACACACTCGCTGGCCATAAATTCACATCACAACAGCAGCAGCAGCAGCCTTGGCTACTCGTCAGCTTTGGTTTTCCCACTCTGCTAAAACTTCACACTCGTTTCAGTCAAGGTCCATTGACTTTGTATGCCCTTAGTCCTCGTCTAGAACACTTGTTACCTTGCATGTATTACATGGTCTGACGGACTCTTGCTGAGAGTAAGGGGGAAATAGATGGCAAAGAGGGAGAGAGAGTTGTCAAAAGTCACTGAGGTACATGGATTATTAAATCACGGTGTCATTATTTCATCTTTTTTTTTGGCAGAGCGCAAAATACCACACAACATAAGCAGTTTGAGGGAATTGTGGAATTGCAAATCAGGTCACGTTGCCTGAATTTTTTTAAAGTAATGAGATGGCTGTAAATTTGCAATTTCAATTAAAGGTCAGGATTTAGTCTTGGATAAAAAGAGGATAGTATCATTATGTTAGAATGGTGAGCTGATATTTTTTTTTAAATCATCTCTGGTTTGTGCCATGTTATCAAATTATTTTTATCCATGTTTATAACTGTTCATGTAAACAGTTTCAGTGCGACTGCATAAAGCATCTCCATCGCAAAATAGTGCAGACAAATTAGAACTGCAGTAGGTAACATTTGCAAAAATGTTACATATTTGTTAAAAATGTCCTGACAATATAATATGAGATCGATAATCTGTGAAAAAGATCAAGCTCCTCTGACTCCTCCAAGTGGTCCCACTGCCATTTGTGGAAATATACCGCTCCCAGTCAGAATGAACCAATCAGAGTCAGGAGCAGTGTCTTAGTAGTGTTAATCACCCTATTGTACGGGCTGCTCACACTTTCCCCCACACAGCACCTCTCGTCATTCAAGCTCAAGACTGCTGGTGTGCTGCAGCTAATCACAGAGAAACAACCTAATGTTACAGGAAAACTGCCAGTTTGTTGAGGGACACTGGCTCAGAAAACATGACAGGTGAACAGAAGAAGACTGATAACAAAAAGCAAGATACAAGAAAGAATTAGACAGAGCCCAAAATAAAACAGGGTAAACCTTGGATCAGCTTTTCAGAGATGGACAAGTAAGTATCTCTCTGCTTGAGTTGTTTTAATTTTTAACAACTACACAACTAAGATAGTGCAAATCTAATTTTACTCTGCAGCTTGTTGCTAAGGCTAATAGGTAGCCCTGTTTACTAGCCTGCGTGTTCACTTCAGGCTCCACTGTGGGGGGAGGGCTGTAGCAGAGAATAAGGGGGAGGGACCCATAAGGTGTGCTTGTTCAATTTTACAGGCTAAGTCCACAGTTTTCTTGGAACTACCTACTGCAGTTTTAAAGCTAAAGGACCACTGACTTTCAGTAAATGACAAATATAATCATATTTTGAAACTAAAATCTTAGTAAACCTTGAAGATCTTGTCTTGATCTTGTCTTCCATTGGTTTTAAAGCAGGTAGGCTTGTGATCTCCACCTTCAAAACTAGACATTGTGAACAGATAATGAAGAAGCTTCATTATCTTCGGTGTGCCCTCTTGAAGCCTGCTGCTTTCAAATGCTGTATCATCATAATCATCCTCAAAACTTTATTTGCCATTGCTACTTTACAATAAATGTTGTCCTCTGCATTTAACCCATCCCTCATTGAGCAATGGGGCTGCCACCGTACAGTTCCTGGGCGGCATTGTGGGGGCTAAGGGTTTTGCTCAAGTACCCAGATTGTGCAATTTGAACCGGGGACACAAGCCTCCTGCTTTACTAAGCCAGCACTCCCCCTACTAGGGTAAAAACAGAAGACATGTTGTTTTCCTCACCAAAAATACCACTCTAACAGCAATACGCTGAATGGATGTGTGCCCATTTATTGGCAACAAAGAATAAAGATAAAATGAGCACTTTTGCTACAAATATGATCCCTGCCAGAAACGTTGGTGAGTTCTGTTACAAGCGAAGTGGTCAGATTTCTTCTCACCCACCAACAGCTGTCGGATACACTTTTAGCCCCAGGATTATTTATCATGTGGAAACTTGAATTTCAGAGAATGATCAACCCAATGCTGAGGGAAGATTATGCAAGACATTTGATGCCACAGCTATAAAAGGGAGGCAACAGCCAAACCACTGATGTGGGTGCTGCTGATGTTTGGGAGCATGGTGTTTATCAGGAAAGAAACTGCCTTTTCTTACTGTTTATTTTATTTTATTCTGTCAGTACAAAATACATGTTGATATCCACAAATTAATGGATTAAATAAATTAATAACCCCTCTCCCCAAACATTCTTCCTGTATGATAATTAGCTGCAGCATCAACAAGTCTTTTTTTCTGTGCCTGAGCCAATCTAGTCCGAAATAGCTGTTTAAAATGTATGTCCAATATTACATGTAGCATAAGGTTCCAGTGATTATTTTTGTGGCCAACCAAAATGTTATTAGAAAAATAACAGCAAAGAGAAAATAGAACTTGAATGACATGACAGATCCTTCATTAAAAATAATATTTTGAAAGAACCATTAGATAAACCTTCACCAATCAAACACGCTGACTGTGGCGGGGCCAGACTTGCCAGCACTTGGGGAATCTCACTGGGAAATGAACTTTCAATCTGAGATGGTTTACTGAAAACATACACAGTACATTAAAAAACAAGGTTATTTTGATTTATGTGTACTGTTACACCCCTACCATGTAGGAAACATTTGGATAATTTTAGATAAATTATATGATAAGAAGTATAAATTCCCTTCTCATTGTTCGCTACAGTACAATGACATTCCAAGTATGTCAGTAAAGCAAAGGTATTTTGGTTTCTTGCACTAAATACACATTTCTGAGCTATCAGGTGCCCACAAAAGAAGAAAGCAATTTCCAGTTATGCTTCATTCCAACTAACCATCCCTGACAACGATCAGGGTGGATCATAAACCTGAGCTCGTGCAGGTTTGAGTCTTGCCCAGTAAAGAAATTAACAAATATGACCTTTTGTGAGCACGTAAATCCTTAAATCACTGGCTGCAGCCATTATTGTTAACAAGCCCAATCCGTCCATTTGTTCCCTCTGCTACCCAGGACTGGTTGTAAACAGGCTATTAAAAAGGTCTGCCCATGTCTCAAGCGGCCTCTGGCCTTGGGCTCGCAGCACCTGCAATGGAGCTCTTAATGAGGCGGAAAATTAAAAGGTTTGGCTGGACACTGAAAGCTTGTTTCCTTCTGTGGAGTTTTTGTTTTCCATTCATCTTCCTTTAGTCTCTTTTTCTCAACATGGCACTCCACTGTATTGCCAGTCACATTGAAATTATAGGTGGTGATATTATAACTAATCAGAAGAAAAAAGTGTGTGTGTGTGTGTGTGTGTGTGTATATATGTATATATATATATATATATGTATATATGTATATATATATATATATATATATATGTATATATATATATGTATATATATATATATATATATATATATATATATATATATATATATATATATATGTATGTATATGTATATATATATATATATGTATATATATATATATGTATATGTATATATATATATATATATATATATATGTATATATATATATATATATATATATGTATATATATATATATATATATATGTATATATATATATATATGTATATATATATATATATATATATATATATATATATATGTATGTATATATGTATATATATATATATATATATATATATATATATATATATATATATATATATATATATGTATGTATGTATGTATATATATATATATATATATATATATATATACATACTGGTTTTGCATGTGAATTTATGGGATTCACATGGGCTTCATATGAGAATTTACATGGTTTCAGACGTTCCACCATGTGAATGTTTCTGTTCTATGATTCCCGTGTGCAAGATGTGTTTCACAAATTTCGCAAGTCATTTTAACATGTGAACTGATACATGTGGCTACTTACATTCTCACACTATTGCATGTTATCACCTGCCATTTTGCACATAAAAATGTTTTTTTTTTTTACAAAGGGAAAAACTTTTAGCACATATAAAGATGTTGAGCAATAATTGTTCTTATACGCATTCTTAAGCAGATGTTTAATAAAGTGCTGCACGAAGGACGTTTTCTCCCCTCTGGATTGGTCACAAATTTACTTCTGAGCAGAAAACAAGGTCTCATCAGGATATTATTACAGGATTTGCATAGATGAGCAGGAATTCAATAAAGTGTGCAATCAAAGCAAAATGATATGCTGTGTGTGTTTCCTTTTGTTATTTAAGTCAGTTAAGTAGCTTAAATCAGAATTAATCTTGTTGTATTTATTGGAGAAAATCATGCCTTTAAGTGTGTGCCTGTTGAACTTTGAAAATGTCACCTACTTATCAGGAGGCCATGAGACAGGAAAAACAACCCTAGCATCCCGTTAACCTATCACCATGAAATATTAACAAGTTTTTGTGACTTCCATTTTATACAAGCTGGATCCACTTAACTGTCAGACTGGAGCTTCAATTGAATAAACGAACACAGAAAGCGCTCCATCAACGACAGGATCATATGATACTCAAATGCCACTCATCTTGCTTTTTAATAACCACAACCTCAGAAATGTCGTCTGCCTCCCAAGAGACTTTTTAAAAGCTAACGGCCAGAAATTCTGCCTCGTCTGTTTTATACAATTTCTTGTAACAGGACACTATGAGATTTAAAAAGGTCTGCAGGTTTTAAGCAGACCGGTGAAGCCCAGGAAGTCACTTTTTCAAGGGGAAATGTGAGAGAAGTGTCAATATCAAAAGCCCACATGCTCTAATTAAATTCTAAGAGCTCAGCTGAGAAAAAGCCTCAAATTCTTTTGAGAGGAAGCGAAAGGGCTCACAAACAGGTCTGATTGGTAGCCAAGGGACGGGAAAATTGTTTTCCAAAAGGTAACAGGAACTTTCCTCTGAAAATGGCTTGGTGACCTCTTGCATTGACCTCAATCAGTCAGTCTCGCCGCGTCCCACTACCCACCCCAACCCCCCACCCCACCATCGTCTGGCAGTTTCCCCAGGTTACCACGGTAATGGCCTAATTTGGAAGAGGTTGTGGGAGGAGAGAATGAAGACACTTTTTGCAGTAAAAGGACCTGGGCCTTCGTACCAAGGATCTGGCCCGATGACCCTTTCTTCCTACTTTATTTGTGTCGTTTTGCTGAGCCAACATCAGAACTCCTTTGGCTTTTGTGTTCACATCGGCAGTCCTGGAGGAAGTCAGGACGAGGACTCTGTAAATGCATATTTTTCCACAACACAATTATTTTGGTTTTGGTTTTTATTTATTGTAATAAGCTGCTAGTTTAGTTATTTTGCCATTTAACCAAATTTTGGGTTGAACAATTTTACCTACAACTGTGAATGTTGTGCAGAAGTAACAACACTCCTCTGCCTCAGCAACACTCCACAGCTCCGATCTAGACCATGACTGAGATCACGGATACAAGCGGCTGAAAAGAGCTTCTTCTTTAATGTGAGCTGTGGAAAGAGGGCGGGCACCTTTGTCTCCATAAACCTTGCCAACAGAGAGCTCTAAAATTTCCTGGTAGAAGACTGTGCTGACTTTGGACTTGATCAAACATGGTGCACCAACACGTCAAGCTTACTTGTTCAAACTAAACAATCCAAAAGACAAAAAGTTACCTTCCTGCCAGAAGAAGAACAAAACAAGAGACGGTGCTTTAAAAGTGCTTAAAAATAGGACAGGCCATCCCTTCACACTCATCTTTCACAAACTGATGTTCACAAAGTTCCTCCACCGGTTGTGTGTGGCTGTTTGGGATGAGCAGAGGATTAATGACAGGCGGTCTGCAGTAGCGTTTTCTTATACGTCGCCTCCTCTAAGGTAAGTAGTCGGCATCAGTGGGTCTTCAGGCTCCACTAATCATGAGTTAGCACCTGCCAACTCATTTTGTTTTATTTAATAAAAAATGCACTTTGTCTGCATGTTATCATAGCATAATATAACAGCAGTTTTCCTCAGCCCAGGTAAAATACTGGAAACATCTCTGGATCAGGGGTGGTTTAACCACATGGAGTGTTAGCCCATGTTGCTGTGCAACCATTTTCTCCCACACCTTTTCCTTTCACTCAATTTTCTATTTATATATTTGGATAAACTGAACAGTCGCCCTTTTTAGCTATCAGATTGTGTGACTTTTTCTCCATGTAGAGGGTCTCGATGCTCAACAGAGCTGGATGGCTTTCACATCTCATGATCATAGAAAGAGTACCTTTACCATAAATACTTATGGTAATATTTTAGTATTGTTTTTTTCAACTTGTCACATTTAAATGTTCTGAGTCTTAATTTTCTGGGTTTTCATTAACTGGAATCCATAATCCTGAAAGTTAAATGAAAAATAAAGAATTGAAAATATGTAATGAAATTGTATATGAGTTTCTGTTTTTGAAAAGAATGACGGAAACACATCATTCTCATTTAGTGATATGAACTTGTTTATCCCTTCTGATATAGGAATCCTTTGGAATCCACCAAAAATGAAAGAGTTGGTGGGGGAGAGATGGATAACTTGGTTTTCCTGTTTTACTTGACCCCTCCACCACCTAGCCTCGAACAAGCAGCAGCCAATGGGTGGATGGATGGATTGACATCTGAATCTCAAAAGAAAAAGAACCAAAAAGGACCAAAGCCAGGATCAACTTTTTTTTTTTATTATTCAAAATATTGTAGCCAGTGTTTAAAATGTCTTCAAGCATTATCCGGAATATGTTTTTTCAGCTCCTGATCCACAATTACAAGCAAATTATGGTGTTAACGATTATCTTTAGAGATAAAACAGAGGCAAATTAAGAAACGCACGAGAAATGTGTCCTAATAAAATGCACCACTAAGTGTATTTTTTTCACTAGTGTCACATAAATAAACTATATACTTCCCAAAGGACAACCAGAGAGACCACAAGCCTGTCAATTACATCAGAGACCAGAGAGCAAAAACATCTAAATTAGTCCTTTTCTTGGGAAAACTCTACTCCACCATGCAGTTTTGTTCCTAAATGCACAGTTAGGATGTAATAAATATTAAACAATCGTAGAGTGTGATCAAAATAGTCATGATCTTTTTATTAATGAGATGTGAAAAACCCAGAACAAGGAAGGTATTATCTACGCATGGCTGACTGACAGACCAAAGTTATCGCTCATGACTTTCTCTGACTGATCCAGTACGTCGCCAGAACTGTATGTACATATCTGCAAAACTGGCAGAGACATCACTCGCTTTCTTCTCCATTCTTGATACTTTTGATGAATTGGTTGGTGTGATAGAAAATCTCTCTCATCCTTTTCCCTCCAGTTAAGATGGCAACCAGACGAAAAGGAAGAGAAAGTGGCATGCCACAGCGGCTTCCATCACTTATCCGCCACTCATGCATGATTGAAAGGCATCTGCAAGCTTGAAAGATTGCAACATTTATATAAGGCTCCTTAAAAAAAATAAAAAAGGAAGCATCGGGCTCAGTTAATATTGACAAAAAAAAACGAAAGGGAAAGATAAAGTCTAAATAAAGCGCAAGTTAGTTTCCTCTTGGGGTAAAGCTTCGACTTTTTGTCTTTCGTTTTCCCTTAGCTCCTGCACTAATCTTTTGGATGGATTCAGCTAAATTCTTACAGTATACCACAGAACATAACTGGAGAGCATCCAGGGATTTGGAGGCACTATTAGGGAGACAAAATGATCCATCAAAGCAGCTGTTAGGAAAGGAAGCGGGAAGTAAGGACGATGTGAGAGAACGAGCTATTTAAGTAGAATTGCAATGTGTTTTTTCTTCCTCTTTTCATTTTTTTCCCAAGCTTCATTCGCTCTCTTGATCTGACAACCCAACTGTGTTGACCTTGTGTGTTTTGTTGCTCTATTTAGCCTTGCTTACATTAGTAGGAATACATTATGCCAGACCTTTCGGACCGTCGACAACACAAGGAACTGAGCCGCAACGGGGTCAGAGCATCACGCCAACACTGTGGACTCACAGATGGACGATCACAGTGAGAAATTAGAGCAAGTTTCTTTTCTTTTTTTCCGCTTGTCCTCCTTCTTGGTATCAATAGCTTTAGGAAAGAAAAACAGGATTCTGTCATCAGTCAGGCCCAGGGGTGTCTGATGCGTTGAATCTTCATTAGATGCCTGGCTGGTGTTGAAAGAGGAAGGGTTGAGGAAGTGGGAAGAGGTGGAGGATGGGGGTCACCAAGCTGATTAATGGCAGAAAGCAGCATAGCACTGCAGGCTTCAATTTTTTTTACCTACCCACATCACCCTCGGAAAGCAGAGAGATACATCCAGCACACTGCTGCTGCAGAAACCCAACCATCATCCAGTTCTGGGTAGTGAGACAGCCAGCATAGGTTTTAGATGTTTTTTTTTTCCCTTCCCTTTTCCCTGTGCGAACGATGGATAGCTTGGACCTGTCAGTCATACCTGCAGCTGGGGTTTGATGCCTTTAGAACTTGTGATATCATGCTGCGATAAGAGACCGGAACCCAGACTCAGGCTGGCTGTCCAGCGGGGAGTCGAAACCACTGCAGTATTTTAAGATTTTTTTATATTATTTTTTTGTCGCTTTTTGGCATACAAAACAAAAACCCCAATAACCAAATAAAACAACTGAAACAACATCAGGAAAATATTTATGAAGTCTTCTATTTAAGTAATGAGAATTGATGCAGCCTGTGCAAATTTGCCCTTGGCGCTTTTCACATTGTAAAACCACACACTTCAATGTATTTTAATGTTGGGGTTTTTTTTGGGAGTAGAACAATACTGAATAGTGCTTGATTGTCTAGTAGAAATCATACAACTTTTTTCTACAACTATACAGTTTTATTTAATCGCCTCAGTATCTCAGTAATTGTAATGATTTGTGATGGAAGAACCCAAAAGTAAGCCGGACACAGAGCTGGAGCTCAAAAAAAGGGGTTTATTAACAAAATCCAGGAGGCAAAAAGGCAGACTTCAGGCAAGGAACAAAAACAAGCTGGGACAGAATCGGACTCAAAAACAGGCGGGCAGGAAAACGTACGAGCAAAACTAGCAGACAGGCTGGTTAAACTAAAACAAGCAAGGGTCAAGTGCTCTTACCGAGTAGCTTGAGGGTAGTGATAATACAAGACGTTCTGGCACTGGAGACTGATCTGGACTGAGTATATATGAATGTTAAACAGGTGGAACCAGTGAGGACTAATTGCAGAGGGAGAGGAATGGAGCAGGTGTAAAAAGTTGTAATCAGATCAGCTTCAGTGCCAGAACATTACAGTAATAGGGGCTGCACAGTGGTACAATTGGTAGCACTGTTGCCTCGTATCAAGAAGGTCCTGGATTTGAATCCCTGTATGGGGTGCTGGCTTCATCCCAAAGTCCCAAACTATGACTGTTTGATTATTGATTCCCCTATAAATCAAGTCAACTAGGCAGACTGAGCAGTACGCAGGCACTGGAAGAACACATGAGTGAGAGCTGAAGAGGGAAATAGAGTTCAGTTGGCAGAGCACACAAGAACTTGTAGAACATGGTGGAAGTGCACAGGAGGCAAGACGAGCCGTTCTGGCAGAGAGTGGATGAAAGAGGCAGGTGTATGTAGGCAGGTGAACAGGTGAGCAGAGCTGACTGTATTTAGTGTCAGTAAGTGGAGCTAATCAAGAGCGGAGTGGTGGCTGGAAGGAGACTGAGCTGATTGGATGATAACTGGTGGATGAGAAGTGGACAGAGCTGATAAGATGGTGGCTGAGAGGCGACAGGGCTGATTCTAGAAAAGTCCAAAACAAACAAACCCTAAACCATGACATCTTGGGTTATTAGTTGTAATACAAGCTCAACCAAAAAGCTCTGTCTATGAGATACAGGATTGTACAGTATATCTCATACAGGCCACCAAAAGGGCTAGAGCATTCTGTTTCAATGGGAAATATTTCCAGAACCCCCGGTGTGAAGTAAAGCAGACATCTTTGGACAACCAAGAGTAATTCCTGGTAATGTTGCTGTCTACCTTTGTAATCAAAAGGTGGATCAGAAAAAAAGGCATCAAACCAAACATAACAGTGTTTGAATCGTATGTCAGAAAACCATAGGGAGCTCATAATTCCTGTGCTCAGTTAAAAGATAACTACTATTGAAAATGCTACGCGTCTGGTCCGGGGGCGGGGCCGGGGGTCGGGCACAGGCAGTGGTATTGTTGAATTGTGGTGACCCCCCCTCCACTTGGGTTTTTTGGATGTGAATGTGTGTACAGCGTCTTTTTTTTTTTTTTTTTTTTTTTTTTTTTTTTTTGTGTGTCTGTGTGTCCCGGGGGGCGGTCGGGGCCCCTGCCGCGGGGGCGGGGCGCCCCTGGGGCCTCTGGCCCCCAGGGCCCATGGCCGGGACCACTTCAGCGCGGCCGGCTGCCGGTGGAGCCCACGGGCTCGTCCCCGCGGCTCTTGGGGGCGTCGGCATTGCGGTGGCTGGGGGATTTCCTCGGGGTCGTCTCTCCTCTTTCCTCGGGGGGGGGGTTGCAGATTTCCTGTGAAGGCCCCTCTCGGGCGCACTGCTTTGGTGGCCCCTTTGGGAGTCCGGGGTTACGGGTCCCCTGACTCCTGCCTCTGTGCTTAGGGAAGGTGGGTCTTCGGTTCTCCACAATCACTATCAATATATTTCCTTCTGGATAACTTTCACCTAAACTAGTGCACTTTCACAAACTCCCACAGGTGCAGGGTCCCAGGTATTAAATGTTCACTTATATACAGAAAGGCTATAATTTATTTATTTACTTTCTTTTACTTTCTTTTTTAGGTATCACATTACACATGTCAGCTTAAATAATAATGCATATGATTTAGCAATGGTATCAAGGTGTTACACGATTGTATCTGTTGCTTTATGTCTGTTGGTTGTGCTGTTGTTTTTGTGTCTCTTTCCAGGTGATGGAGCAGACAGAGGACGTTTTATCATTCTCTTCCTTCTATCTCTTCTTTCTTTCACCCTTTTCTTTCTCTTTTTTTTCTCTTCTTGTTCTTCCTTTACTCTCCTACTTTCCCATTGTAGTGTCCATATAATTTGAAAGTCTCCCTGCAGGAATCACAATAAAGCTATTTACACGCACAAATCAAGCGGAGCATTATGGCGAAAGCTGTTTGCTCCACTTGTGAAAGTAAAATCTGTCGAGCTCTATTTGGCATTAAGATATCAATTTTTATTGCCACATTGCTAGACAGGACACTGAAAAAAAAAAGAAAAAAAAAAAGAAAAAAAAAGAAAATGCTACCCGTTTGCAGTGAATTCATTTATAATTTAAATATTAAACAATGAAAGGAACATGCTTCCTAAAGGAGGTCATTCTCTACTGTCTTTCTGAAAGAAACCAAATGACGTAAGTATAGATAGGTTATTTCTGCAGCGCTAGCTATGCGTTAATGATCTGTAGCCATATTGGATTTGAAATTTGGACATCGAGAGAAATCTCTGACTTTTCCACAAGGAATCCTGAACTTACGGGAACTTCTTGTCTATTTTTTCAACTTGGAACTTGACTTAAATATTGACTTTTGAGCAAAATTGGATTGACCAATGAAACTACATTCTTCTCCCAAATATAGCCATCCATCCATCTTCTTCCGCTTATCCAGGGTCAGGTCATGGGGGTAGCAGCCTTAGTATGAAGGCCCAGACTTCCCTCTCCCCAGCCTCTTGGGCCAGCTCGTCCGGGGAACCCAAGACGTTCCCAGGTCAGCCGAGAAACTTAGCCCCTCTAGCATGTCCCTAGAAATGTCAAGGCCCTGCTGTATTAATGTCTTAAAATATCTGTCAGTATGGTGGTAGTAAATTGTAGAACTGAATGAGTTAGTACTTGTTATAAAAGATGACCTGTGGCCTAAAAATCTTTTTGGTCCCCCAAAACTGCAACCAACTTAGACATTAATCAATTTGTTTGAGAATAAAACTTAAATAATGTCTATTAATGTTACAAATGAGAACAAAAACACCACTAACCTCTCCCTTAATAGGAACAAAGACTGGCTGAGAGATGCGGATCACCTCTCAAATATAATTATTTTACATAAAATAGTAGCCGCTAACATGTAGCTGCTCTATCTCTTCAATATGTTTCCAAGATTGGCTTGGCACAGCACACCACAGGGTCATGTCCTTAAATCCTGTGCAATTCTGAGATAAGGATGGCGATAATATCTGGCCAGCAGATCAGAAATCAAAAGAAAAAATCCTGCCAGGTGGTGAGGGAAGAGATGATAAAATCAGACAGAATATTTAAGGAAAAGTAAATTTAATCTCCCCCTCAGTTCCCATCCAATGCAGCAGCCATGCTCAGCGAATGTAATTGTCTTGTGTAGTTGTGGCAAGCCTCATCAAGTGGCTTCAATCATCTGACAAACATTAATGATAAGTGTTTGAGGATGTCGGTTACTTTTCATCTTTAGTTTGAGGCAAAAGTTATTGTATCCCACAGCATTTGGTAAAAGCATAAAATATAAGTCTAACTAGCGTTTCATGGCTCTGCATAAATCCAAGTTGCTTAATCACAGTCAAATAGTAGAAAAATCCCAGAAGGGGATTAAAATAGCTCATACTTTATACAACTTTTTTGCATAGCACAATATATTCATATTTGATACATTTTCAGTGCTTTAACTTTGATATTTATTTAACCCGCTGAAAGAACTATAAATATTTGAAGAGTTATATTTTATCTTGGTGGCAATTCAGTATCAATACCACAACTTTCTTATAATTTGTCACATATTATATTGCAATTTTCTTTTATAACACACCAACACACCCTAATAGATGAAGAACAGCATACCTTTTGTTGTTTTGTTTTTTCAAAATTTCCACATGTGTGTAATTTTATTATGACGTTTCAAATGTACAAAAGCATTGTGTTTAATGTAAACTGAAAGAGCAGGCAGGGAGCACGTTAATGAGAGAGGAGGCACTTTTACAAAACACTACAAGGAGGGATTAAGATGCCTTTTTTATGTCTCTCTGAGGCTCGAATCAGCAAGAGAGGTTCAAGTCAACCCACCACTGACTCACCCAGGTTGTCACAGCTGCCATAGGCTTATTTGTCAAATGTTAAACCAGCTTTGCAACTGAACTGTGTGATTTAGTGATCATATTATCTGTGCAGGTAGTTGGTTGTAGTTATATAGCAGCAAAAACATAAAGAATGACGCACATTGTTTCTTCACAGGGTGCACACTGGATGAGATTTCTGGACTTCAAGGAAGGACTGTTTCTTCAATAGCAGTTACTCTTAAAATAGAACGAAACCAGAAAGTAGCTAACCATGTATTTAACCTTTCAGGAGTTTGCTGAAACTTATTTAATGCGTCACACTCTATATAGACCCCAAGCTTGTGGGATTTCGGCTGCTTGATGTGTGATTTATGAATGACCAGAGGCAACTACGAGAGGCGCTCTTTCTTTCTGGTTTATGACGGACTTCAAAGAAATGTCCCATATTGTCTGGTAGTGGTCAGAAACGAAATAGTGTTTTCTCACCACTAGAAGGTACTCTTACAGAATCAAGATCTGATTTAAACCAATGTTGCATCATCATCCCCCCCCCACCCCACCCCACACCCCCAGTCAAGCTGTTGTGAGATGTAATGCATGGCTCCTGCCAGAAAACCTGTTTGCTCTGCCAAGCATGCGTAAAAGACAAACAGCAATGGAAAGATGTTTTCAGCAACTGTACAATGATTGTCAAAAAAAAACCCTGCAGGGTCACTCAATGTTGAGGGAGGTCATAAAGAAAAAACAGTTGAAGGTGAGAAGAGTTGTTAACATCTGGGGCCGACATACAGAAGTGTGTTTGAAGGGGAATTGTTGGCTTTCAGATTTTAAGAGATTCTGTAGCCTTATGCTCCTGTCGGTATGACTATTTTTTGCCTCGAGGAATACTACTCTGAAAACCTGCCCCGTACACAGAGCTTTCAGTCTTACATGTTCAGGCCAGAAGATAATTCTGATGACCCACAAACTATGATTGATCCAAACGCAGATGTGGAGGCTGGCTGAAATAGGCAGTGATAATGATAATGATCTTCCACGGCACTCAAACCAGTTTTGTAGACAAATCTAGTTACATTGCCGTTTAATGTTCATTTGATTGATTGTTGCACCTGCTAAATGGCCATTGGAAAGTGGCATATTCTTTTGGTTTCTCCTGCTATAATTACGTGGCAGGACACTGCACTAGTCATACAGATGACAAATAAATCCACTGTTATGTACATGAAACACTCTGCAAAGTGTATTGTACTGAAGACCCGGTTCGTTACCAGATAAGTAGACACATGCACCTTACCTGAAACGATGGAACATGTACATCGCACTTTTAATAGTACACAGCGCTTTGAAGTTATTTACTAATTTGCACATCACCAGAGCTCTGGCCTGTAGAAATAAGAATTATAAATGTGATTTTAATATTATCTTTAAAGTGTTAGTGTGTAGTGTATGTGGCGTGTTTTAGAGGATGTTAGCGTGGTGTAATGTGTTGATTGTTTTTACTAACCTCCTTCTTGTGTCCAGGTGTCTGGCAAAAAGATTCCCCAGAGACCAGACACCTACTTGAAACCTCCAGGCCGGACCAAGAATGAAGAAGGCAGGGGGGAGTAGTATGATGGTTTTAGAATTGTTGGAGAATTATTTATTGTAATTGTGTTTGATTTAGGATTTTGTCTATTTAATTGATGAGTTTATTTCTACATAATTATTGGTGTTTTTGAATGTGGTTTTGAATGGATGAATTTTACATTGGTTTTAAAAGAACTAATGTTTGTACACCCCCAGTGGTTTTAAGTGGTTTCACCTAGTTGGGTGCGACCCCATTAAAGCATTGTGAGAGTTGGGTTTGGAGTGTCACTTGCTGCTCTACTGCTATTAGGTAACCATGACTGCTAAACCTACATGCACTATTGTCTGCACGTGCACTTTTTGGATTATTTCTGAGTTAAAATAAAAAGACATGGAAACTGAGGACCTAAAGCTGCTTTACCTTTCATTTTTTTCATCAGTACCAACACTGTTAATTCCACCGCCTCAGCCAGCCTGACCGCATTGATCCACATGGTGGGATCGTGTCGACATGCATACAGAGAAGAGTACTTCATTTTGTGACTCCTGCAGAACTCTGTGTGTGGCGGTGGCGCGGGGGATCGGGCGGCTATATTTTCTCTTTCAGTTGTTATGCCGTGAGCAAAAATGTACCTTGGATTATCTTTATTTTAAAGTCCCTGGTTCAGTTCATAGGTTCCACTGAAACCCATCCTCCAAAGTCTCTGTTTGGCGATCCTTCTTGGCAATTTTTTGGAGTTTATGCAGCAGTTTAGCAGGCGAATGAAATTCTCCCATTTCATTACACCCTGGTCCCTTCCACTGAGTTTTATGTTCCTGAATTATCCTGAAAACTATAGGGTTATTCCGCAGTCCTACAAAATACAAGTAATCAACTCTGAAGAATAAATGTTAATTACAAGCATGGGGGAAAAAACAAATAGCTGTACTTTAGTAAACCGTCTCCCCCCCTGAAATGTTTGTGATGTTTATGTAATGTTGATGGTACTGAAACAACAATTTCCCTCTGGGATTATTAAAGTATGTCTGATTTTGATTCTGATCTGATTTGAGGGCAGTGACCATAGTAACACTCTCTTGTGTGGACTAACACACAATTGACAACAAAATAGCAAAATAAACTGAAAAGTGATGATGACATTTGTTAGATTTCAGAAGTTAAATGTGTGTCACTTGACTGACTTTTAAGATTTGTCTGGCACTCTTACTTAACTAACCTGCTGTAAGATCAGAAAAATAAAGCATCAAAAGCAGTTATTAATGAAGCTGGGGTGATTTTTAAAACTAATTTGATAGATGAAATCTGCTGTGGGTTTGTTGTATTGAACAAACCCACATCAGATGCCAGATTAAACAAAATACTGTAGTTGGAACTATGAGTGTTAAGGCTACCAAACATTTAATACACTGACAAACACAAACTAAATTACAGCTGTTGGTGCTGGCAATGTAAGAATGTTTCTTTTGTTTTATTTAACTATTGGCAAGTACTATCCTAAGGTTTTAATTTAAAAACCTTATCTGTAATATACACTTTTTTCGTGTCTTATCTGGCATCAGAGCAGAAGGGATTTGCCTACATGTGGCAGGGCAGCTTTGATCTACAAAAATGAATATCTGAAGATTGTATATTAATTATGTGATGAAAGTTACGTGATTAAAAAAGTGTGCATTTGCACCTCACCTACACCTGCAAAGTCCATCATTCCACAACCCTGCGTGGTGTTGCATTTAAAAGTGGGGAGAGGTTGGGTGCTAAGGTACCAGCACAAACCCAATTGGCCCCATACATGTTTAACCCCCGCTCAAACCACCACGACCTCCCGCGAAGCAAGGGACACTGGCAATGCATTTGAACACGGCAGTCAGTATCCAGCCAACCGCCTAAGAGCCGGAGATTCCCCAGATCATCGAGGATACCAGGAATCAGCAGACCCCGGCAGGTTTACCCAGCCCCATTATTGTACAACTTGATCTAGCCCACGCATTGGCCTGGTGATGGCAAACAAATAAAGCACTTTTCCTCTAAAAAATAGGACAGTAACAAAGAAAAGGCAGACATAAAAGGATATCAGTTAAAGCGTACGTGGTCAAGTGTTGAAGTGTATAAATCCTACCGTGCTACACAAGCAGATCATTTTCATCTTGATAATCCCTCAGTTTACCTTTCCTGATAGTTGGTTGTGACCTTTACATGATAAAACGCTTAATCCCTTCATTTGGTCTCTTGTTTACAACAGCTCAGAAACATAATTTTGCTTAATAAAATCTATTTGTGGCTTCGCACCAGCAGCAGTTCTGGGTTATGTCTCTCCTCCAGAATGGCAGAAAGGGTGGATAGCTGAGGCACTATAGCAACCATCCCAACAAATACATTTGTTGCTTACATAAAAATATAAACAATATCTTTACAGTAGAGTAAGTCAATTCTACAGTGTACTGTGCTTTCAGGAGACTACTTTATGGCCCCTTGTAAGGGACCAGACTTAAATAAGGACAAAAAGGTGTTCTAAAAATTGGAAAAACTTCAATTTAACAATGTCAAAAATGGTTAACAAAGGGGTCAAAGTTCAATACAAAATAACTAAAATAATAAATAACATGGATTTGGGTCCAACTCAACTGAGGTCAACTGATCAGTAACAAAAGGCAGACAAAACTGACCTTAAGTGGCTGCTTAAATAGGGGTGGAATAACCTAAACGTTCCACATGAGGGAGGCACAACATAACAGAGGAACAACAAACACAAAAACTAGCATAAACCAATAAAGCAAAAATCGAACTTAGCACAAATAAGTGAAAGTTAAAATAAAATAACTAAGGTCAACTTCATCAAATAAAGTCCCCTCCCCCTCCAGTCTTTTGGAGTAGTGGTATGTCCCTGGCTTCCCCCTCCAGCTGATTTTGTGTTTGCTGAACCTCAGAAAAAAGAACAAGTGTAAGTTCAGACAGATATTAATTAAAGTGTGCACCCATTAGAAAATATTATGTATAGTGTAATCTGGAACCAATAAATGTAAATTATGAAAAAACAATACTAACACTTTGTGGCGGTGGTGGTGGTGGTGGTAGAAGCATCCACCCCTGTTTGAGAATGCAAAAGAGACTAACCCAATTAGTTAGCACAGCAGCTACAACAACATAATAGCTGGTAGGGGGCGAGTGAGCCTCCCACACCCTGACTAATATTTGCAAAACTAAAAAGTTTAACAGACTCAAATCAATCTGCACAAGTCTTGGTTTTAAACTTAATTTTTTTCTCATTTACTTATTTTTTTCCTCAAAATCAAAAGTAGCTTATCATCCGAACTTCTTGAGGGAATTACCTGTGATTGATTGCCGCGGCCTACATTTCAAGGACTCACCTGAAGGATGCGTACGGGGACAGGTGTGCTTAGCTGACCTCCCTGGCCATTGATTAATGCTTTGTGTGCTGCTGATTTGTATCACTCTGCCTGAGAGTGCTCAGAGAGGCAGTGGAAGACTCAGCTCTCACTGCTTTGATAAAACTGGTGCAGGGGGGGAAACGCACACTTTCCATGCCCTCTTAGAAGCAAATAGCGAGTGATTTAGGTGGTAGAAACACTATAGGCACTCCAGCTTTGAGCTCTTCCTATCTATGCAGCTGCGACTACTGCTTCCAATAAGATGCCAGGACGTTGCCTGGAGGCTGTTGCAGCAAAAGTGAATGAAACAGTGCTTGCTTACCGACGCTAAGCATAAAACGAGAAGAGCCAGGAAACTTTCGTATAAACCCAATCATGTGTTTTTCATAAGTGCCTCCAGGGAGGAGATTTCAGCTTTACATCTCCAGGAAGGTTCCAGAGGACAGAGAGGCTCACGCTTAAAATCACATCCAGGCGCTGTTTAGTAACACGCTACTGAAAGGAAACAGCCTCGGTACATGCAGACAGGGGCGAGGCACGCGATTTGTTTCATGTGTTTTTACTCAAGGCCAAAGAGCAAAACAGGCCATCGCTATCTATCCCCAGGCAAAGGGTTTTTGTTTGACACCGATCCCCTGAACTTTGTTTACCATTTCCTTGAATTTCTATTTGGTTTCCTCTCTGCACAGCTACGGGGCTAAACACATGTTTTGTTGCAGAGGATTGGAGTGATACCTAAAGTCCCTCGGCTCAGAGTTTAGTGTTTCGACTGACTGATAGACAGGTTCCCCTTTGGCCAATGCATCCTGACTTTTTTGCCTACTAAAACTCAGAGCATCAGAAGAGAGGCTAGAATGGCTCAGAAGGAAGAACAGATAACTGGAGGGAGTTCCTTTGATGTAGAGGGAAGTATTTTACTTTTTCCTGTTTGGGGAGTTCAATAAACACTTTAGTTTAGACAGATTTTTTTTTTTTCGAGGAGTGTGACAAACTTTACAGCTGCATTGTTTTTGTACTCCAGACTGTAGAAGTTAAAGGCTGAAGTAACTTATCACAGTCTTTATGGATGATCATTGGCCAATGGAGACACTAGGATCCTTTAGCTAACCACATAAGTAAGTAAGAAAATATGAAACATATGCTTGCTGTTTCTTCCCCAAAATTTCCCATTGTGCTTATAATGTAACCTCTGAAAGGATGAGTGTCTTTAAAGCTTTTTGCATTTCTTTGCAAATCTGGCTGCAAGACTAAAATATGAAATATTTGCCCAGTCTGCTTGGCAAAATAGGTCAGTCAGTCTGATTCAGTTGAGAGTAGGGTTGGGAATTGAAAAGATTTTCACGATTCCGATTCTCTTAACGATTCTGTGAAACGATTCGATTCCTTTTCGATTCTCTTTTCGATTCCAATTTGGGAAAAAAAAGGATAACAAACAGTTTGATGATGAGCATCAACTTTGTTTACTTAACTATCACACGACCTTACAAACTAACAAGGTCAAGATGTCCACAGCAAATGTGCAACTGGAGTAACATTTATATTTGGTTAAATAAAAAAAGGAATATAAGAACAAACTTAAATACAGTAGATGAGTTGTTTAGAATACAAGAAAATGTAAGTTTGTTGTGACAGTTGCTTATCAATCTCTCTTTAGATAACCGCAATCATCTAAATCTATTGGAGAAGTCATCCGTTTAATCAAAAAGCATTACTGTACAACTTTGGGAAATAAACTCATCTCCCCCTAATTTAAATTAAACGAGCGTCACCTTTCTCTCAGTCCCTGAACTGCGGAGCAACTTCGTAGCATGTTTCGTTTACATCCATTGCAATAGCTAGAATCATGTAAGAATTCCAGCTACCAGTAGTTCTAATTAAACATGCTGCCAATGAAGGGCTGGATTAACGAGAAAGGCACACTCCCTTATTAACCCCTAAGAGAGGTAGGAAATTGGTTTATTTCCAGAAATGGTATATGATTTACTAGGAACCAGCCAGTGATGTAAAACTAGCTACTTACCACCAGAGCTGCCTTCCATGCTGGTCGTAACTTTAGCTTCAGTCCGGTAAGAATCAAAAACACGGGATTCTTTAAATTGTATGCCATGTTGTGTGCGCAGGTGTTTCTGCCTGTTGGATGTATTTCCTCCCCCAGATATAATTGCCATTTTGCAATGATTCCAAAGCGCCTTGTTGACATATTTCTCTTCCTTAAAATGAAGCCAAACTTTCGACCGCTTCCCCCGATGGGGCGCCACTTTTTTTTGTTTTGCTTTAAGCCTGGTCACGTCATGCGCAACTTACGCACATGTGCTTACTGAACGCAGTGTGCGTAACTTGCGTATAAAACGTGGCGTAACTTGCGTAAAAAAACGTTGTGCTACCGTTGTGCTGCTCAGAGCCGCGGCACGACGGAATCGAAAAGAGAATCGTTAAGCGAGATGCCAAACGATGCCACGGAATTGGAAAACACGGAACCGGTTCTGAACAGAAACCGTATTTCGATTCCCATCCCTAGTTGAGAGCATTTCCATGCACTGTATAAATGCTATTTCAAAGGGGTGTTTGAGAACCATTCAGTAAAACCTGAGAATTTTCAGACATTTTGTTTTAATGAATAAAAAAAACGACTCACTTTTAAGGCAATTTCCTGTTGGGAATGGAAAGGGATGAGATAAATCGCTACAGTAGAGAGAGCACGTCTCTTGGGTGAACCGAGCACAATAGGAGCTGCAAGCTTGGGTCAGGGAATCACTTGGATGGGCGTATGCAGGCTCACGTAAATGGGGAAAATGCACAGTCCAGGTGAGGTAATAAATAGGCTGTGAAAATGACAGATCAGTGGCGAAGATAGGATGAAATGACACAGAAAAGCGTAGGAGGAGTGCGGGGCATCATCCATCCAGGTCTGCGGGTGATCCATCAGGACATGCTGGGGACCAGTAAAAGGCCAATCCAGGAGATGTAGCGGCAGATCAGGCCACCAGATGCTAAGCACTCTTGTGGAGATGGATCATCTGGCTGTTTTGTGTGGTGCTAGCGGAATGGAGCCAAAAAAAAAATGATACGAGAATATCTGAATGGTCATGCATTTGAATTGGGAAGGCAGGATGTGAGATACCCAGCTGTGCCTGTCTGCCGGAGAATTACCGAATGCCGCAGGAATTCAGACAAAGCAAAGGTAGGGCTGCAAGTATGTGTATATTATGTGCTTGTGCATATATTTCAGCCGAATAATAATAACAATGAAACTCCGGGATCACAAGCTGTACAGCTCTCTGCACTAAAGCGGAAATACATGAATATGTTTAGATTAGACACCATTGTGTTGGAGCAGTTCAAATAAGCTCAGCTTAATCGGCCTGCGTTCAAAAGCACTGGCACACGTGTATCAACTAGTTTGGCACAGGCACCATGGGCACAGGAGAAGCTGTAAAACAAAGGGTTAAAACAATATCCTTTGTGATAACTGGGGAGTGAATGGGAGGGAGATTTGCTCCGGTGATTATGCAGTCAGACACAGCAGCCGCTTTGATGCGTGATCATACTGTCGATGGCTTGAGAGAGCACACACAACACGACTGTTTTGACATATATATATATATATATATATATATATATATATATCAGCCACCCACAGCCAAAAGGCACACGATCAGTAATACACATTAATCCACTGTTTGCTCTATATTCCTGGGCTTTAAAACGCGGTGCTGCTACCTGAGGTCGTGAGATCAAATATCATTCCTCCTCAGAAGAATGTTTAACAAACATCGTTTTGTGCCTACAGTGTCTTGCAAAAGCATTAGTATCCCATTACAAACAACCACAAACTTAAATATATTTACAGTTTACTATTTATAGTTGATTTCGTAATAGACCAAAAGAAAGTTATTTCTAACTGTTAAGTGAAAGGAAAAGAGCACGAGGTTTTCAAAATTGTTCACAAAACCCCAAAAAAATTACATCCCTAAACAAAATCAAGCATCACCAAGGAGAGCATTGATCAGCCAAGAGGCCGGAAGTAACTTTGGATGAGCTGCAGAGATCCACCGCTCAGGTGGACACTAATGACACAGCAAGTATTTGTCATACCCTTCCACAAGAATGGCAAGATTGCTGAGGTTTTGAAAAATAGCCAACAGCATTCTCCCCTGATGTTTTCCCCCAGGGGCTATGTAGGGGGTATGATAAATGTAAGCTCAACCAATATTTGTTGGGGTAATTAAAGTTAGTAATATTCTGCCATGTATATTGTTTTGTATGCTAACTGTGAGGAAACCTCATCGGGAGAAGCTGCTCAACCAAAATTACTCCAAGTCTATGCTGACAATTCAACCAGGGGGGTCACAAAACAACTTACGATAAAATCTAAAGCACTGCACCCCTCAATTACCTCCATTAAGATCAGAGCTCAGAACCACTGTTGACCAAAAAGAACATGAAGGTCCATCCAAACATTTGCCAGAAAGAATTTTAATGATCCCCAGGACTTTTGAGAAAATATTCTGTGGACTAACGGAACGAAACTGGAACTTTGGAACTATATCTGACCTAAAACTAACACAACATTTCAGAAACAGATCATCACACTGCCAGTTAAACATGGTGGTGGTGAGGTGAGGGCTTGGGGTAGCTTTGCTTCATCAAGAGCTGGTCAACTTGCAGTGATTGATGGAATCATGAAGTTTGCTTTCTACCAGAAAATAATGCAGGAGAACGTCCAGGCATCAGTACAGGACCTTAAGCCGGCTCACATGCTGGTTATGCAGCAAGATTAGGATCCAAAGCACAAAAGCAAGGCCAACTCTGAATGACTCAAAATAAATACATAAATGAATGAATAAAGTTTTGGAGTGGCCTTGCCAAATTCTGGAATTAAAATCAAATTCAGATACTGTAGTATGATCTTGAACACACCGCTCATACTCAAAAACCCTCCAACATGGTTTCATTCAAATATTTCTGCAAAGGAGAGGGGCTCCAATTTCTCAGTGGTGATGTTAAAGCCTCATCACCAGTTATCACAAACTCTTTATGTCCGTTGTTGCTGCTATGGCACAAATCATGGGTTTAGGCAGGAATAACTTTTTCCACATATGTTTGGATAGCTTTTCTCCCTTAAATTAAATTATCATTTGTATTTACTTAGGCTATGTTTATCCGATATTAAATTAAGCTTGAAGATCCGAAACATTTCAGCGTGACAAAGAAAGCAAAAAGCAGAAGATACTGCATCTGTAAGAGTGCAAACACTTTTTTACAGCACTGTATCTGTTATACATGTCATGGGCGAGCTGTAATGCTCATATTGTGTACGTTTTTCTCATGTCTAAATAAATCTGAAGTGGCCTGGCTTATCTGTGCTTAAATTGTGCAAGCGAACGTGTTAAATGGACTGTAAATCAGTGCAGGGTAGTTATGGGTTTCCCATGGCATGTTGTACTAAACTACTGAAATAACAAGCAGACGCACATTAGTATAAAGGGGACATGTCACAACTGCCAGAAGTGGTAGTCTGGTCAGCGTTGATGGAAACATGGTCAAAGTTAAATTCAGGACAACCCTGGAAGTAAACCTGAACTAAACACTGAAAAGGACTTAAAACTATGGCAGAGGTTCACCTTCCATCCCATGTGTTGTCAGACAGCAGGAAAAGCAACAACAGCTTAAAAATTGTTTTTCTGAGTCCTCCCTCATTAGCCAAGGCACATTTAAAATGTTTACATTAATAAAGCAGCAACTTTAAATGCTGTTATTCATGTAAAGTCAGCAACAGTAGCAGTGGAGCCAGCTCATCTTTGCAACAGCATTAGGGACATATGCACTGGTTAATGATGTCTCCAGATTGCAGAGGGCTGATTAATTGATTAGGCCCATTAGGAAAGGCACATTAGAAGAGCTATTAATTGTGCAGCAGCAGCGCCCCTACATGTACTCCCAGAGAGCAGATGGCAATGAATGATGTATTTTGTTAGAACAGTAAATATTGACAGGTGTGCTTGGGAGCCTCCTCGGGCTCCTCGTAGATTGTGTAAAGGGAGAGTACTCTAATTAACTGTGTCCAGCGAGGAGACCTCTGGAAAGCAGATGTCCAGACCCACTTCAGCCATAAAGAAAGCCAGAGAGTTAGGTTACCCGTGTGCATTGTCCTCTGCAGTGTGTGTCTACTCCAGGTGGGGAGGTGGAAAGTGAGGAGGGAGCTGATTTTGAATCTAAACGTCGTGGGCTTGACCAATGGAATGGTCTACAGTAGGTTGTCGCCTTGCACCTCTTAGCCTCAAGTCACAGTGTTACACACCATTTCAATCAAAAAGCTAAGAAAACTCATTTTTGAAAGGTCTCGGCATCTGCTGCACTCTCTTGGTCAGTGATAATTTTTTATCTACAGCTATAAGACCCCCTTATAGGCTGAGACCATTTCTGACAGTCAGAAAAGCAACAAAAATAGAGGTGCAGGAACAATGAAACTACACTGATTACTATTATCCAGCCTCTTAATTTAACACGTGTCAGAGTTATTACCTACCTTATGCCTAAAAAAAGGTTTCTGTAGTTTTTATTCAAATGAAAAAGGTGATCTTGCAATGATATATTAATTTTATTTGCCAGTTTAGTTTTTTTCGGTGCAAGAAGAAGACAGCCCACGAACATGCAAAAACCAAGACGTCATCAACATATTGATCATTCATCCTTCGTGCTGAGAGGGAACAGTGCCACCAACTGAGAGATGTGTCTGTGAGGAGCAAGGAGGCGGATTCCCTGGGGTTTCCAGATAATTTCAGAAGAGCCAGGTCAGTAGCTCGAAGGTGGGGATGATGATGGGGGGGCCACATAACTGAAATGATCCTCAGCGGGATCAAAGTCAGGAGGGCAGCTGTGCAAAACATCAATGATCAGAGTTAATATGGATGCACCATGAATAAATATGAATATATACAAAACACAACAGTTTATATGCAATGCTAAATATTACTGCTTTAGGTATCAGCTTGATTTTGACGAGGAAATGTCAGAAAAAAGTAGAATCCTGATCAAAAATTACAACAAATTGATCAATAAAAAATATTTTTTTTTAAAGTTAGAAACCGCTGTTTTGGGATTTTTAAAGAGGATTTACAACAAGCATGGAGCATGTGTTTACTCTTTTGACAGAGCTGTGCTTAAACAAAGTAGCAGTAGACATAGGCCTCTTTTTCCTCACTGTTTGACATTAAATCAGACTAAACTTTACCTCTTGTTTTTCTGTTTGGATTACCACAAATTTCTCTGTTTGCTAAATACCCAAATAATGAAAGAAATATTTTTTGGAGAATTCATCTATCAGCGAACTCTTGGGGATAGGCACCAGCACCCCTCGCGACCGACCCCATGACGGATAAAGCGAGTAAGAAAATGGATGGATGGATCTATCAGCTGCTTTAAAATCAGACGTTTACATACCCAAATATTAGTATGAAGAGGTATATTTGTTGTAACAGTTAAAAGTGAGTATAAACAACACAGAGAAGCCTACTGTTTTAGGAAGGAGACAGGTTTTATGTCAGGGTTTGGGCTGGGGTTGTGTTTCTCATCATGGTCAGCTGCTGTATTTAAGGAGCTGGCTGCCGATCCTTCAACGCCTGATTGTTCTCTTCTGTGGTACCACTAGCCATTCTGAATCATCCCTATTATTCGTTCCTTGCTCCTCATCCCGTTGACTTGCTCTCTTTGCTCTCCTTTAAAAGTGCATGCCAAGAAGAATCCTGGATCCCATCAAACCAACCAACCTGCTTCTTCACCTTCATATTTCAGCAGTGACGTGCGGTCAGGGGAGACAAGTGAGGCCTGGCCTCACTTGTCATCATGGAAAGAAAGAAAATATATAATGATGATAACATAATATAAATTCTTATTCAATCAGTCATTTGTAATAAAGAGTTCATTTTTTATCTAATTTCATCCATTTTGATCATATTTTCTTCATAATCGCAGAATTTTCACTATTTTCCATGTAAATCCTTGGTGGCGCTTGATAGCGAAGCCGGTGAGGCCGCAGCGAGCTTGGCCTCCCCTGGGATTGCGCAAGCCCATGTTAACTGCGCTGGCTTCCATTCTGTGAATGCATCATCCTGTCTCTAGATCATAAATTGAATTGTTCAAACAGTTATGAACTGATTTTCCATAATTTAATGTATGTGTATTACGAATTGTGTTTTGGTCATCAAACTGTGTGCAGGTAACATGTTTTCGTGCTGCTGGGCGATCATACACGGCAAAGAACAGGTTGTAGGTGAGGCCGGCAGTTCCTTGGCCTCTAGGCAGGGGGCGCTCAAGGAGCACCGCTCGTGATCCCAAAACTGTAAAGTGAGTGCAAGTTATGGCTGTATTCACGCCCGCCGACAGGGGGGGACAAACGGGTCAGTTGTCCCGGGCCCAGGACAGAGGGGGGCCCAAAACTGACACTCTGAACATTAAAATGGTCAGTGTCAGTCAGCGCGCAACGCTAACTGCAGCAGCAGTCTGTGTGTCACGGCTCTCTGCTGCTCCCCCTCCCCTCTCGTACATGGCTCAGCGGCGCCAGCCAATCAGCACGCAGGCTCAGCCTGGCCCGCCCACTCAGCTTCTCTTCACTCAACACACAAACAACCGCGCGGCTCCTCTTCAGACTGGGAGAGAGACCGCAGCAGCTGAAAAGCATGAAGAGGGAAATAAGCGGCGTTTGGCTTTATTTTAATACCGTAAATTAAATCAAGCTGTATGTTTTGTAAAAAGCCGGTTAAATTCAGTGGAAACACAACAAATTTATCTAAGCACGTGAAAAACCATGAGCAAGAAAACGTCGAGAAACAGAAAAGGAGACGAAACTTCTCTGATTGCCCCGACAGACCCACAGACTGACGTCACTGACTGAGGCGTTTCAGTCCTCCAGAATACATCCAGGTAGATCAGAGTGGTCATCTTCAGCAGCACTTCATGTTAACTTTCAAAGTAGATATTATCTGATAATCATACGCTACTGGAGCCCACACAGAAAATGTAATTAAGACTTTTTAAGAACCCAGTACATATATCATATTAAAAAGTGTTATTTAGCTAATCCTTTATTTATCGCACGATGGGGAAATTTATAGGATTAAAGCAACAGGCAGGTGCACACAACACAGACAAAATTACATAAGGATTGAAAGATATATGAGGTGGATTAGGAAGAAAAAAAACAAAGATAAAATTATTATTATTATTATTATATAATTGTAATAATAGAATAAAAATCACAAAACCCGAAAGGTCAACAGTTTCATGATACATCAAGCTTAAATGTCAAAAGTATCTGTGAATATTGTGCGTTTAATGGCAAAAAGGAAGCCTTTCTCAGAGATTCAGAGGGCAGAGAATTCCCAAAGTATCTAACATATTCTACTTCCTGCAATGGAAGGGAAAAAATTTTTTAGGGACTGGCTAATATACAGCAGGTCAAAAATAAGGCCATATTTTGACTGCAGTGCTTGCTGTTCTCAGATGAAGAAAAAATAAAATCAACTAGTGCACTAAATTCAATAATATAAAATACAGAGATTTCCAGGGCATGAAGTATACAGTTAAGTTGACTTTTGTGTGTGTGTGTGTGTGTGTGTGTGTGTGTGTGTGTGTGTGTGTGTGTGTGTGTGTGTGTGTGTGTGTGTGTGTGTGTTGTGGCGGCAGGTGTAGAGGGGGGGGGCGAGTTATGCTAAACAAGTAAAGCACTAAAACTACTCAAAACATACAGCCGGAACAGGACTGATCAAGGAAGGCTTTCCTCCCTGGCAGTTATCTCCATTGAGACTGAGAGAGTTTTAAAACTGAAGAAGATAAAGAGAACTTTTACCGGAAAGTGACAGATATTTTTGTGCAGAAAGAGCGCCGCATGGACTTCATTTATACGTAGACGTAAGACAGCGATAATTATTCATGTTTTGTTTTTATGATAAAATGTGCGTAATGTGTGTTAAAGTTTTTGAATGTCTTACAAATGCAGAAATCCATCTTAACTCATAAACTGTTACCAATCAAATGACAAATAATTTATTAATATTTTTTTCATCAAAGAATCAATATTTTTTCCATGTCTCTTGGTGAATTTACTTGGCACAATCAGTCTCCTTCAGCACTTTGCAATGAGTCTACTCTGTAGAGTGTATATATTTGTAAATCTGACTCTGATGACGTCAGCGCCTCACCAGCCATGAACCCTACCACACGTCACTGTATTTCAATCTTCCTCCTGTTCACTAGTCCTACAATCGGCAGCTCCAAGCCTTCTCGAACCAGACCTGTCCACCCTCCGACGCCACCAAAATTTCCATGCTCACGCCCTGGACTCAGACCGCCCCGCCCAAGCCTCATCTCCAATGCTAACATTCAGCCTAACTGGACCATTCACTCCACCACCAGTTCTGACCTGTGCACTCACCTCTGCTCCATCTCCTTAGTGTGTTCCTGTTGTTCCCGAGTGGGCTACCGTTCCGGTGGACCATGATCACACGTCACTAACTTCAATAAATTGTTTCATTTCATTCTGTTTCCTGAGTCTCTGTCTTGCATGTGGGTCAAAAGCTTAAAAAAAATGACCTTTTATGCCCCAGAGATTGACTTGTTTTGTTGTAACGTGTGTATCAATCCCAGAATGAAAGCAAAAGATCGTATGAAGATGTTGGCTGAAGCTGGGAAGACGTTATTATTCATAGTGAAACTAACCATGTACCAACTTAGCCTGAAAGGCCACCCAGCAATGAAGAAGATATTGCTGCAAATGCATAAGAGAGACAGATTACAGTTGTGCACTTTTAAAAATAGATTGTATGGTTAGGAAAGAATCCATCCACACATTGATTTTCTCTTCCTGCTTATCCATGCAGAATCATGGGGGGGGGGGGGGGGGGGGGCTGGTACTTATCTCCAGCGGTCATTGGGCGAGAGGTGGGGTACACCCTAGATAGATCGCCGGACTTTCAGAGGGCAACACAAGATAAAATATCATGCATGCATACAATCACACCTAAGGGCAATTTAGAGTACCCAATTACCCTAACAGTCATGTTTTTGGACTATGGGAGGAAGCCAGAGTGCCCAGAGAGAACCCATGCATGCACAGGGAGAACATGCAAACTCCATGCAGAAAGACCCCAGGTCGAGCCTGGGGTTGGAATCCAGGACCTTTCTTGCTGCAAGTTAGGAAAGATTAATATTTGGAAATATCAAAGCAATTTTATGAGCAAATCTATTGTATTTCATTTATTTAATTTTGTCTATTATATAAAAAAAGGCTGTATAGAATAGCATTTTGTTGCTTTAATCAGATCTCAGGCAAACAAACAGAGGCTCCAAAAGTGTGAAGCAAATACACTCAGCCTTTCAGTTACACAGCAAAGATGACTGTTGTTTGATAAGACTGTGTTTTTAAGTAGCTTTTCCTTCCAGTTATATGTGTTGTTTTTGTTGTTTTCCAACCAGCAATGCCCCCAGGAGAAAACAGCTGATGATGCTCAGAAGTCTGAGAATCTATCTGAGAACTGAAGGAAGAAAAGCTCCCTTCCTTCCATCTTACACTTCAATGCTTCCTCAATCTCTAAATGTACCGTTTTGGTCTTTGAAAGCCAGCAGCCCACTGTTCCAGTTGTGTATCTTAATCCTCGAAGAGATGAGGACATGAGTGTTTATGTCTACTGGTTATTTTCAGGCAAACCATTTCCCATCTACTCATTTTGTAGCACTTAAAAGACTAAAAATAAAAGCAGCACTTTATTAGATGGACTCTCTTCTTCTAATTTATTTAATATTTCCTTTTGTCAAAATTATGCTTTTTGAATTTCTACTAGCTTCTGACTTAGCTGATACTGCTACTTTTAAATATTGATGCATTGTTTGAAAATATATTCAGTATTTACAACGTAAAAGGACAATTTATGTTCAAAAATCCTCCAGTTGGAACTAATGAAAAAAAAATCACTGGGATTCAGTTAAATGGGTTAAACATTGAAATAATCTAAACACAAAATCTATTTCATAAAAGAAAAATCCAGTCTGTGAGAAGAGTAGGGTTTCTAAACTAATGCTTCAGTCTGAAACCTTTTTTAGACTGTATACAATCTTGTTTAGTTGTATCTAATGGCATCACCATCTTGGGTTTTGTATTTGCCTTCTTCTCATTTTTATTTATTTGTATTCAAAAATATTAATAAGGAAATAAATACTTGAATAAATAATAAACTAGATGCCAGTTTTGATTTTTTTTCATCTCAGCAGCATCCAATCTTAAAGACATAATTCATCACATTCCCCTTAAACTTTAGTTATTTTAATTATATAGTAATATATTTTAATTAAGTTTTTTTTTGCCAATCAGTACAAAGTTTCTCTAAAGAAATCCAGTGATTGACTTTGCAACAATCCCTCTGCATACAGAGAATGCATTTGGTTACAGACAGAGAAGAAAAGCAACAGGCTCTATGAAAACAACCCCAACAGGTCAGGGTTAGGGTTAGACAACCCAACACATTGTAATACAGAGGCAGCTTTTAAACAGTTTAAAGGTATGTTTTTATTATTTATTCATTTTATTTATTTATTTGTCAGGGACACTGCAAAAACCAGATTTAGCTACAAGCTAATTTTCAATTTTTGTGCAAGAAACAGCAGGTAACACAGAAAACTACAGAATGAAAGAAAAAAAATTATTATAATAATAATAATAAAAAAGAGACCCACAAGCACCAGCATGAAACACCAGCAACTTACAATTAATTAATCCCCATAGTTTTAACAGACAAACAGTTTTATCCAAATGCTGATAATCTGAAATTTACAAGAACTTGTTGTTCTCCATCCTGCTTCGTCACAAACTTTACAAAACTTTCAGAGGCTTTGGGCCCAGATTAGATACAATTTTACAGACTAGACTAACATTGGAGTAGAGAATAAAATGTTAATAATTAATATTTTTGAACAATATTACAATAATGCTATGCAAAAGGTTTTTGTCTAATATATTCAGAGCCTGTTCATAAAATAATGCTGTTGCAGTCTACAAAGACCAGGTTGTAATGCAATAAGTAGAATGTGAAAATATCATTGCATGCATGTAAAGCTTGCCTGCATCTGTGATCATTTGATTGTAAATATATCTAAACTGATGTAAATTGAATTTTACAGTTTTGATCAATATAGAAATACGCTTTTTAAAGGATAGTGTCCTGTCCAATACCGACCCTAAACCGATTCCACTTCCGATAGTTTTTCTCCTTTTACAATAATTTGAGGTGCAAGTTGAGGATTGTTTCTTTTGGAGAAAACAGATTTATTAAAATTCAGTGTTAGGCATGTTTGCACCATCCAATCTGATTTTTTTTCCCATTGCACCATGGGATTATATGGCATTACTCATAAGCATTATATATAAGCAACAGCAACCTCATGCTAAACACATTTACCACAAACATTTTCAACAACTCAAATTATTTAAATAACTTTTAATTTAACTTCCATCAAAAGAAAAGTGCTTTTTTTCAGTCATTTCTCTTTTTTCTGTCATGTTTTGTTGAGGCAGTGAAACCCATAAACCCTCATTTGTTAGCCTCATGGAAGAGAAATGTAATTTTTTTTGTGTGTGTGTGCTTCTCATTATTAGCACGCTGAATTAAACCGGCACGGTGAGCAGGTATTTGACACTTGCAGAATTCCTTCAAGACATCTCCCACCTGAGGTTGGATCCAGTCTTTCAGTGCGCTCTCTTTCTTCCACTCTTTATTAGTTTCCCATATTTTCCCCACTTACTGCAACTCGTTCTCACGCTGCCTCGTCACTCGTTTCCCTGTCAAACTGGGCTCTGGCATGAGTGTGTTTAAGGTTTGGCAGGTCAACTCGGCCAGTCGCGATAACCAGGAAACAGGGGTAGGGAAAGGACAAACTATCCACCATCATGTTCTGCTTTATTGTTGGGAGCTGGGAGATAATAGGGGTTTCACACAAACAGAAAGCCAAGCCTAAATAAACAACTTCATGTTCAAAAACAAGCCCAAAGAACCAGAACCTGTGGCTCATGAGATTTGCAAGCGACTTTAGAGAAAATCACATCCAAAGTCGCTTAGAATAAGCAGACTTGGCAACACTGGTGACAGTGTGAGAAGTCAACCGCCACAAAGCACTGAGGATTTAAGAAGACCCAAACACACAACTCACACGAAAGCACTGGTCCAGAAGTACTTTATTTGTTAAAGAAAAAGTAAAGATGGCAGCAGTAGCTCTTTTTGTTGCTTTATCTAGGAGGAAAAAAACAGCTAAACGGATACAAGCTCTGAGCTAGCTGGAAAATCTAATGGATAAAAACTGTACACAGAGTTAGTCACAGCAAAGGCCTCCCTCAACTGCTTCATGTAGGAGAGAGCCAGGGCTAAACACAAAAAGACAGAGGCAGGTGTACCTTCTATAGATGGAGAGCATGAACGTATTCGCATGCAGCAGCCCAGACAATGACGATGAATGAAGGTATCACGGCTAAACAGAACCACCAGGCCTGATGAAGCCTCTATATGATGACAATGAGGAAAAAAGGAGAGAGAGAAGGAAGAGTTAATGGTAGAAACAAGTAGTAGAAGAGTGAGGATATGTTGTTAGTGGTCAGTATGTCCTCTAGCAGTCTAAGTCTACAGCAGCATAACTACAAATATAGCTTAGGGTGTGTATGTAGCTGTGTAGCTGAGATGTGAACTTACCCCTCTACTTCCATCACTTTCCCTGCTCGCACTTATCGACTGGTGTCTACTCGCCCTTCACACAAAGGTCACAGCCCAAAAACATGTTTGGAGGAAGAAACGGGTGAAATAAAAGCAGTGTCTGCAGGGACACAGGCCCAACACATGCAATGCTTCCTGAGACAACTCAGACATGGATTACTTTCCTTTTGGTCCTTTTGGTTTTCCTGGGATTTTCTGCAAAGTATCCTATCAGAGACAAATGCAATTTGAGCAATTAAAAAGGATCTATTTTTTGTAATACGTAGTCCTTCTTTGTGCTTCAGCAGCAAATGTCTCTCCTTTCAAGAGCTCCTTATGGAAGGAAGGCACTTTCATAAAGATGTGACCTTTAATGATAACATCCGAGTGTACCGGGTATTTTCTTTGCCTTTTCCTTGATGCACTGCTGAATTTCTTGGCACATCTTGATGTTTGATCAGTGTAGGGGTTCATAATGGAAAGCCTGAGGCATCCACTTGTCTCCCTTTCTTGCCTTAGTTTTTTTTAGTGTATTCTGCAGAACCTCCCCCCCACCAAAAAAAAAAAAAAAAAAAACACTACTTCTCTTACATAAAGAAACTGCAGCGCATCATTTACTCGGTCAAAAAATACCATCAGCCTCAAAGTGCCCCTCCATTGATCAGCTGCACCCCAATATATGGCCCAGGTGCACATAGGCTAGCTCATTACTGAGCAGTCCCACACTGGGCAGACACTTTCAACTATTTCCCCGAGCAAGAGAATGGAGATCCATAAAAAAAAAAAAAAAACTAAAAAAAAACTTGCAGGAGCGAGAAAGGACTGTTTTTACTGGAAAAACCTGTCCTGCTAACACTTCTGTACTGGTAGTTTATTGATTCATTGGGCGCAAATCCCTCATATAATCCTTGCACTACGTTCAAGAAAATGTCATCTAAGTTGACATTTGCTCAAAATAGCCGTTGTCTATCATCGCTGTGAGATAGAGTCCACCTCCGCTGTAAATTCAGTTAATTATATGTGGTCTGTCATTTAATTATGTCTCCCTGATAGTCATCTGTTCACCTTTCTTATACACAGCTCGGCCCCACATTTAATTATACATCTATAGAACCGATCGTGATATTTTAATGGAGTAGACGTTTAAACAAAGCATGGATCGGCCCATAAGGATGTTATTTCACGCAACTGCTTGTGGTAACTTTGCAATATATATTTAAGACTGAGTCTATTTTACGACTCAACAGACAACTGGAGTCTCCGTGAGCAAATAGGAAATGATGCCTGGCTATATTTCAGCCTGATGTCTAAATGCTTTTTAGGTGTTGAGCTGATGCCACAACATCCTTTATGTTCTTTATTTTGCTACATACGTCCAAAGAAGGGGACTAAGACCGTAAGGCAGGGTCGACAGAGGACAAGTGAAGAGAAGGAGGTGAGTCATTCTTCCATTCCAGTGTTGTCCTCTAAGCCTTATTAGCAAGAACATGAGCACAACTGATACGTCATGAAAAAAAAAGGCTGAAAACCACAGCTATCTCAAATTGTCTTTGAATAAGAGGATGAAATAAGGTCTTTGTCAGCAGTTCAGGCATCTCTGCTCATCCCCTCTTGCTTGACTTGAGATAAAAGAATCATCAAAGTTGCATAATGATTGTTAATGGGATCTTTATTAACCAAATTATTGTCTTGCTGATAATTGCTCTCTCAATGTCATGTTTTACACTGCAATTGAATTAAAGTTGGGGCATTAGTGGAGTTGATTAGCTAGCATCAGAGTGCCTCTCCGCTACTTTTTTTTTTTTTTGCTGCAATAATCAGCTATATTTTGCTTAAGGCTTTATCTATGTAGTTATACGTCTTTGGCAGGTGTGATATTTGGTGGTTTATAGTGTTAATCTAGATGTTGCACACACCCATGATTCTATTCCCTTCTTTTAAAGTGCCTGTGACATGAATGTTTTAAGATAAACCGAATGGAAAGATAACATTGACAAAACTGTTTTATATAAATATGATACAGATTAAATAAATGGTTGTTGAGATGTTTGATCATAAATCTCATGTCACAGGCACTTAAAGAACAAAGCAACTATTACTACCCCTATTGGAGCAAAAATGCTCTTTCTGTTAACATAGTTAGATATTATGGTTATTATGTTGTTCTAATATTAGCTTTTAGCAATTTTTATTTTGAGTTTAATGTATTCATGGTTTTAAAATCAGTGTCAGCTATAGGTATTTTGAAGTAGAGAGTCAGCTGTCAATTTTAAAACATATACTGCCTTTCTAAACAGATTTACACACTGACTATTTATAGCAGTCTAAACACTTTATAGTTATTCTGGGGACCTGACAAGCTGATTTTGGCTAAATAATTAGCCAGGATATGTACTTTTTTCATTTTACCTATGAACATGCTGCACTTGTTCAAAATAACGTTGATTTAAAATCAGTTTTGGGTGGAACCCCTCTGGCACAGTAGATTTTTTTTATTTTTTTCCAAACAAAGGGAAACATTTAAATCTGTTTTATTCTGAAACTATCGTACACAGCTTGCAGCAACTTGTAGGTGAGGGTAAATGCTACACTTAATAGCCACACAATCAAAATTAGCCCTGCAATTGTTGTGGCATCGCATTACAGGCAATATAAACCACAGGAACACTATATATAACTATTTGTTTTGTTTTGAAACAGCAATAGTCTTAAAAACTGACGGAAAAATTTTAGGATTGTTTTCTTTCTACAGCCTTCACATATAGATAAGCAATGTGTGGGGAAGGGGGCTGACTTTATACTATACTCTTCAGTTTGAAACCATGACATTATGTTAGCTGCTTATTTTGCTCACAGATATGCTAACTCTCACAGCTTGTTGCAAAATGTTTCTTTCAAAACAGCAGTGTGCTGACGAGAGTACTCCCTGGCACTCCTCTGGTAGCAGAGACATGATCTGAAGGAAAAATAGAAAAACAGGTATTTTGTCGTTTTAAATGTTGAGTAATTTTGCCGGGAGGAACAGTTTGGAGCTTTTCTATCCTCATATTGGGCATCACACTTAACCAGGCAACATGTTGGGAAAGGAAACGCTTACACATCATACAATCTGAGAATACCCTGAAATTGTGTTGCATCCCATTAGCATCATTTAATCCACATGAACATGACTCAAAATATTTATATAAACATTTTAAAACTATGCTATACCTTCATATCAGAACTATATACCAATGCCTTCTTGTTAGTTTTCCTTGGAAAATTTGACTAGTTTGATTATTTGGGAATTGTGAGAAAACTCCATAAAAAAACTTTGACACTAACTAAAAAAAACAAAATATGTAAAAGAATTTCTTCAATGACTTTAATGAGCTTTTATCTATTATATGCACTGATTATGCCTGTTTAATAATTGTGGGAAATTTCAACATCCATGTTGACAAGCCAAAAAACAGAGACGCAAAAAAGCCGTGTGATATACTTGATAACTTTGGTTTGACTCAACATATCAAACAAGCAGCGCACAATCGAGGACACACTTTGCACTTGATTATCAGCAAGGGTGTAAATATTTCCAACGTCTCTGTAATTGATGTCGCCCTGTCGGATCATTTCTCTGTTATCTTTGAAAGTACAATCTCCATCGACTCAGTTAGCAAAACAGATATTGTAACAAAACGTTCTTTTACAGAGCTGACGCCTTTTATCAAATATATTCCTCCACCTCATTCCAATGCTATAACACAATAGATGAGTTAGTAGCTAATATCCATTCTAAGATTTCTGGGAGTAGTGATGGACTCAGACCCAAACCTTCAATTACAACAAAGACAGTTACAAAGAGATCTAGAGAAACTCATTCATGCATTTATCTTTAGTCGCATTGATTACGGCAACAGTGTCTTCACAGGTCTGCCCAAAAAAATCTATCAGACAGCTGCAGCTGATCCAAAACACTGCTGCTCGTGTTCTCACTAAAACCAGGGAGATAGAGCACATCACCCCAGTTCTAAAGTCCTTACACTGGCTCCCTGTAGCTCAGAGAATAGACTTTAAAATACTTCTGTTAGTTTTTAAATCACTGAACGGCTTAGCACCAAAATACATTAAAGACCTGTTGTTGCTGTATAAACCCTCCAGGCCACTCAGATCTTCTGGCTCTGGTCTACTCTGCAGACCCAGAACCAGAACTAAACATGGAGAAGCAGCATTTAGTTCCTGTGCTCCACAAATCTGGAACAAACTTCGGGAAAACTGCAATCCAGCTGAAACACTGAGTTCCTTTAAATCAAGACCGAAACCCACCTGTTTAGAGTTGCAATTTGATGTGTATTGATGTTTTCACTTGATACAATTTAATGATTGTTACTGGTCTCGCAACCGATGTGTTTATGATGTTTTTATGTTTTCGGAATGTAAAGCACTTTGAACCGCCTTAATGCTGAAATGTGCTATACGAATAAACTTGACTTTTCTTGATTTTCCCAAACAGCATTTTTTGTAGATTGTGAAACGTTTGCTGCCAATTTATCTAAAGTATGTGCAGAATTTGCATTTTATACCACTGGAAAGGGAGAAATATTGACATTTCTGTCCCTTTTAATTCATATTTCAGAATTAGGACTTGGTTACAGAGTAAACAATGTCAAACCTGTTATAGTATGTGTTTGGTTTAAGGCGGAAAGACTATGTTGCAAATTTAATGAATCTCCTCAAAAAGATAGCTATACAAAGGTGTCTCTGTCTTGTGTGTGTTGGGGTTATAAGAGAGCTCAGACATCCATCTAAAATACCATTGTATTGTGGAGACAGAGATGAGCTTTGCTTGTATTTAATTATTAGCCCAGCAGGCTTAACCCCACCTCATCAGTCTGCCTGAACTACGGCCCCACAATTAATTGACTCCTCTAAGTTGTCATGGAACTTCATTTCCTAAGGACACTTTGAGTGTGCCTCTGAGTTCCCAACACGTTTTGCTTGCACAAGTATTGAACATTCACTTGTGACATGCAAAGTCCTACAAGGGCTTTGAAGTTCAATTTTTCCATCTTTCTTAAAGCCGCAAGACATATTCATCTGTCTAGGGCTGACTAGGAGTTCAGCCACTAATCAAAAAATTATCTTCTTTTCATTTTTCCCCCTTTGCCGATGTCTCTTTTCCAATTTGTTTCAGGTTTAATTGTTCTTTTGAACTGCCAGTACATTCAAGCTGGCCCCAGCCGGTGACTCTAATGCTTTTTCTATTGAGCTGTCAAGAGAATCTGAATTATACTTTTGAATTGTCAGAAAAATAGAATGCAAATTAGGTCCATTTTCATTAACTGCTGAAAGGCATAAATTGTCTTTCATCAGACAAAACTTGTTCAGAGAGAAAATAGAACCTAACGAAAAATGAGAATGTCTTTATGCTGCATTATTTTAAGAAAAATGTAACTATCAATTGCTTCTTTGCTGTTTACAAGCATAACTGCCCTTAATGATGAAGCGTTATCACAATCTAATTTAAATGCCTCAGCCTCTCTGAATAATCAGTCATAATGGAGAGTTTGGAAACCTAGAAATGTAAAACTAGACATGTATCTTAGGCTAGACAAAATATAGCATCACAGCAACAAAAAATATGATTAAGTCTAGACTGAAGCTACACAACCTTAAATCTGCTAGGGCACTGAATCTTTCTGTAATAAAACCTTTGTGTTTATAAAAAACAAAAACTATTCTAGCAGTACAAATTCTAATGTTTCACATTTCAAGATAAATCTTAAATTACCCATATATACATAGATAGATAGATAGATAGATAGATAGATAGATAGATAGATAGATAGATAGATAGATAGATAGATAGATAGATAGATAGATAGATAGATAGATAGATAGATAGATAGATAGATAGATAGATAGATAGATAGATAGATAGATAGATCGCACCTTAAAATAAAATAAAAATCACTAACACAAGGGAGATCTTTGAACTCCATACAGAAGGGCCCCAGATGGGATTTGCAGCAGAGGCCTTCTTTGTGTGAGGGAACAACCAACACACCACCCGTTTAAGTGTTTCTCCACACATTCTCCACAGGAGACTTGTCAGGACTGGAGGCAGTGTCCTGTACCCTCCTATTTTGCTGCCATACCCTGTGTGCTGACTGCGGTTTTCACTTGCAATTTTGAAAAATGCGTTGACGTTCCTGAAAATGTTATTGCCTGAAGGCAGCATACTTTGCTCAAAACTCCCAGTGTGTTAGAACTGCATGAATGAAGGACTAAACATGCATTTACAGAAGTAATGCCAAAGGATTTTATCTGAATAGCCTCAGAAACGAATGCGGTGCATTGACAGTTAATCAAAAAAAGAAAAAAAGAGCAAAGCAGCCGATGGTAACCTCAAGGATTACTGCATCACAGCAAAAGACAACAAGGATCTGAGAGAGGGGAACAGAAACCAGGTACTTTATACAATGAGCATTTTTCTGTTGGATTGTCTTAAAGGTTTCTGAGAGGGTTGAGTACTCACAATTAAATGTTGCTTGAATTTCCTTTAAATGTATCCTCTCCCACCCAAATAATAAAGACTTCTTTTAGAAATCCCTTTCTAAAGCCTAAATACGGTGCTCAACTGGTTTTACCATAATAGGGTGTTTTAGTGGGTTCCATTTATTAAGCCCATTGTGAGCTATGGCCTAATTAGTATCCATCCAGTCTGAACATTTCCCTGAAGGCACCATACAGATACACATGTTGGTCAGGGCTTTTCATCATAGAAACCATGATTCTAGCAGTCCACATTTTTATAAACCCATTTGGTAGCATTCCCCTATAGTAGGTGAGCCTGTTTTACTTTTCAGAGTAAGGCAGAGTTTGGCCAAAAAATAAATAAATATATAAATAAAAGTGTAAACTTGCATCAGAACTTTAATTATAGATGGCAAATCTTGTTTAGGATGCCCCATCTATAGAGAGAGAGAAGATGTTTTGAATCAATATAACTTCCAAACTGCTAGCATAGTTGCTAATGCCCTATTTCTGCTTTGAGTTTTAAGCCTTAAACAGGTTAGTAATGGAGATTACATGTATGAATATGGAAAGATCTCTGACTTTTTAAGTCGTGTGTGATTGAGATGCAGTGATGAAAAAATGCTTTTTGGGATCCAGTTGAACACGAGTTGTTGCTTTTAATTTCAGTCTAACGATGGCAACTTTGCTAACAGGGCAATGTTCAGAAAAAAGTCTTCAAGGGGCCTGGTCACGTATTTTGACCATAAAAACAAAACACAAAAAAACACATATTCATCCTCAAATAAAACAACACTTGCCAACCGTTTAACTTTGCACCTGTCTGCATCAGCAGACATAAACATTGTTGTACCATCAGCCGGCAGTACCACAGTATTTTCAGAAAGCAAATGGTGATAATTGACAAAGATACTGTAAGAGCCAGTAGATCGTCCTGCAATGCTCGCAGTAAAGTGACAGCTCAGCGTGGTCGAGGACCAACCTGCTCTACAGGGTTAGGGTTATATACAACATTTTATTTATTCATTATAATGTCATTATAACAGAATTATTATGTTGTATATATGTCTGCAGGCTCCATTGCTTCTCCTTGTTTACTCATTGTGTGCATGCACAATATATCAGTCTTATGGACTTGTTATGTTAAATCTACTCAAAAGCGCTTCGCTTACAAACAAATAGAGCATAAACCAAGTGTAAAACATACATAAAATATAATAAGCTCAGTGTTTCCCGCAGGAATTTGGTTATGCGAGGCGGGGGGTTGTTGGACGACACGTTGCCCGCGGACCGAATCGCGGAGCGGGGGGGGGGGGGGGGGGGGGGAGACGACGACACGTTGTCCGCGAACCGACTCGCGGAGCGGGGGGGGGTTGTTGGACGACACGTTGCCCGCGGACCGAATCGCGGAGGGGGGGGGGGGGATGGAGACGACGACACGTTGTCCGCGGAGGGGGGGGTATCCATGTGTTTTTTCCCTGCCATTCACGCACGCGCGAAAGCAACAACAACAAACCGCGTGTTAACGTCACTTTTTTTTTTTTTTTTGGGGAATGTTGGCGAGGCGGTAGCGTGAGTTTGGCGAGGCGGCCGCCTCGCCAAGATAGCGCTGCGGGAAACCCTGAAGCTTACAGGGTGCAATCATTTAATCAGAAAACATTTGGATGCAACCAGAGCGAGCTACTGACATTCATAAAGTCATAGTATGTGACTGGGTCAAAGTTTCACAATGTTATGTGACTGATTTGCAGTGAAAATATACACTTTTTGATGGGGAGTAACAAAACAAGGTATTGCAATTTAAAACGTCTTCTTAGGGTAATTTCGCAACATTTTACGATCTGATCTCAGGTGGAGGTGGTAACATTAAGTCATCTGAAAGCCACAGGGTGTTGCATTTTTAAGCAAATTTTTACAAAAAGAAAGCTACTTAAGAGTAATTTTCAAAAATTGCAACACTTAGCTGTGAACGTTAGCATTATCATGCTAAAATTTGTGTTAGCATAAATTCGCTCCTGTCGCAGTGCTTAGAGGTGCTCTGTTTTGAGCTATATAGTGTACAACTTCTGTACACGTCTCATGTTGTTCTCCTAAATGGATTCCTAGTGCACTTTAATAAGGATGAAAAACACCACCACACAACATTGCTGACTCACTAACTTTGTAGTAAATGGCTGGACAATTCAAGTGAAGCATTGGGTAAAGCAAATCCAGATTGGGGGGGACACGCATACAAAATATAAAAAGGCTGCAAAACAATAGCAGAAAAAAATCAGACATTTAATCATACATTATACACATATTTTACTGAAAGCATTCGGCTTCAGTGAATTTGTAAGCACAGATATAGCACCAACAATGGTGATGGATCGTATATTTACGTAGCAGCCAGTGTTTGTATTCAAGACAAAAATCCTATGAACAATAAAGCAATCTAATCTAAAACAGTTTAGTCTGCAGTCAGAGAAATGATTATAAAATCAAATGGGTGTAAAATAGTAGCCTACTTAACAAAGTACTTGCTTGTGAGGGGTAAGCGTTCATACCAGATTAGTTTTATCACATTGAAATTAGTTTTTCGTGGAGTTAATGAGGTTGTTCCTTTGCAATATATGGTGCGTTGTTTACAGTTTTTTCAAAGCATGTGTAAATATTTTCTGTTGTCCATGTGGTTGTCCCCCAAGTATTCCTCCATCCCTCAGAAACTGTTTAATTTCCAAATCACATTAGCTGTTGGCATAACATATTTGTACTTATCTAACTGCAAGTAAAATTTAACCTTTATCCATTTTATTTTCTTTCTATTCCATTTTTTTATTAATAGCTATCTCCTTTTAATTTCATCAGATATTTATTCTATTTACCCTCATATCACCAAGTATAATTTCTTTCTTTTTTCAACACCATGTGAGTTTTTTCCCCCTTTTTCGTAATTCACCAGGGCATATTTTACTGTAGGCCCTTGATAGCCCCAATACATTGAGATTTTTGTGAATTTAATAATGAAAGAATTGACTTGATAAAACATGGCTATTACCTACACTCAGTCCTCTAACCTTGCTTTTTCTGCCATCATCTGCTGGATAAAGATTTCTAGTGTTTGTTCTCTTCTCCTCTCTGATTCTCTCACTCTTCTCCCTCCTGCTATGAATCACCACAGCAACCGGTTAACAGGTGATTGGCTTACTGGAGTCCTTCCATCATGGCTGCACTGAAGGGCCATGTCCATGCAGCGGATGCTTCGAGGCCCTGGAAGAGGCAGCATTTCTGGGGCTTATTTCAGCCTTTGAAATAGGACCGCTTTCATCATGTTGCTCTGTACATGGGTTTGTGTAGGATGTTTTATAAGATGACATACTATGCAGCATGTTGAGGTAGCAGTTGGTAGTAAAGAAAAACTGTAATAATGTGATTTTTTTTTGTTGTTGTTTCTTTTTTTGTTTTGTTTTTTGTTGTTTTTTTTGGGAAAATGATATATGTTTTAAAGATGTTATACAAAACATCGCACACTTCCCATTTTGTTTTTCGTAAAACATCTTTAAAACGTATATCATTTTCCCAAAACTGGTAACTGTGCAGAAACAACAAAAAAACAAACAAAATAAACATCAGCTCCCTTTACTCTGATGCCCCTAAGTAAAAGTTAGCCCAACCAATTGCTTTTACCATCCACCTCAACTGATGGACCAAGCTAGGAGACAGTTAATAAGAGAAGGAGCCAAGATGCCCATGGCAAATTGGGTGAAGCTGCAGAGATACCCAGTTCAGATAGGACATTTTGTCCACAGGAGCACTATTAGTCATACACTACACAAATGTGGCTACTATGGAAAATTAAAGCTGCACAAGAGTCCCATGGTGAACAAAAAAGTGATGAGGATGCTTGTCTTTAGCTGGAATAGGGATGCAGGCCAGATAGACATGAACAAATACAGGGTTGCCCTGAAAGAAAACCTGTTAGAAGATGCAAGAGTTTGGAGCCCAAGCAGGGGCTCCATTTGCCCTACACAACCGTCATACACTAACCTTAAAGAAAAGCTTAAGTTGTTTTGCAAAGTACTGACTCAGCAGGGCTGAAAACAAATGCATAATAGGTCTTTTCAAATATGTTTAGTGTAAAAAGAATATAGCCATGGACATACTGTGGGGATGCTTCTTTTCAGCAGGGACAGGGAAACTGGTCAGAGTTCTTGGGTTGATGGATGGAGCTAAATACAGGACAATCCTGGAAGAATGCAGGCTACAAAAGATGATACTGGGGCAAAGGTTCACCTTGCAGCAGGAAAACACCCCTAAACAGGAAAACCATGAGTCACTTTCCTTCCACTTCACAATCATGCACTACTTTGTGTTGATATGTTGCAGAAAATCCCAATTAAATTGATTGAGGTTTGTTGTTGTAACATGACAACATGTGGGGAAGATGTAAGATAAAGGAAGAACTTCTAAATTTTGTTCAACAAAATGAAAATGTTTTTTATTATTTAAATTTAACTATGTATATTTTGTTGTCCATAAGGTGTACCGTATTTGTTGGACCATAAGGCGCACCGGATTATAAGGCGCACTAAATATTCTTCCCCAGTGTGTAATATCCACTGAGCTATATAATACACTGGAGTGCTAATCACCGTCTGTTAGAACGAGTTGCTTTGAAGCCACCAGCCGCCATATTGGTACTCCCTATTTCCCCCCAGTAACTAAGGAATATGTGCGCTACAGCATCGAATAACGAGGATTTTCTCATGTTCAGGGGGAGCTTAAAACTTTTAAAATGTCAAATGCCATATAGTTTTATGTTATGTTCTAAAAATATCAAGTACTGAGAAAGTCATGTGCTGAAATATTTTTCATTTTATTTATTTAAATATATATGTTTAACATTTATAAATATATAAATAACAATATACAAAAACATATATTTACATATGTGTATACATATATATACATATATACATATACACATACTTATATATACATATATATATATCTAATATGAATAACATGTAAAATATTTCAGCACCTAATTTTGTAGTAGTTGATAGTGTTAGTACATCCACTGACTGTAGAATTACCTGTGAAACGTTTTCACTGAGCCAAAAAACTGCTTGTTGTTGCAACCAAATCCTATGGGATTCTGTGAGAGTAGGGAGGAGCAAGATGGCGGCCAGTGACTTCAGTTTTTCGGCAAAATCAGCACTCCAGTGTATTATATAGCTCAGTGGTAATATCAGTCTGCCCCTCCACGTACACAGCTCTCTCCTGAGAGAGAGAGCTATCCGTCTCTATCGAGAGGACAGAGTAGTTGGACTACACTGCCCTGTTTCTAATATTAGGCCAGAATAAACGTAACTCGGACGTACTGTACGTATACTGTGAGCTACGCGGACTCCACGCTGACTCTCTGCGGATGTTTTACCCTTCATAGTCAAGCGTACTGTTGCCTACATTTTTGTGGTAAATTCCTACAATTCCCACCCTTTCTGCCAGTGGGACGAAGCAGCGGAACGAAAATGTGTGATCAGCTAGCTGAGCACCTAGAGCCATTTCTTTTCCAGCAGGCTCCCACCGCACACTTGTCAGTGAGAACAGAGAGGGACTGTGATGCCGTGCTTCCTTGTGACCTCCTGCTTGGAGCAGCTCAGTGTATCAAACTCGGTGTCACATAGAAAACAGTTCAATGTAAAGACTTCTTGCCTCCGAGAAGTTTATAGTGTGACACATACCTGAATGCGTAAAGTCCGCGCAGAGTCCGCCTATAGTACGCTCGAACCTCCGTGGAGTGAACTACGAGTATGTGGGGGCCTTCTAGTTTCGACATTACAGTCAGGCAGTCTTGTAAACTTCTCAGGAGTCCAATCAGGTAGTGACACAGTGTACCGTAATGCTCCAAATATTCATTGAGCAGGGCGGCTTCATTGCTTACCAAAGTCATATTTTTTTAGCGCATTGTACCACATAAAATTGGGCAGTAAGCACAACTGTAATCATATATAAGGCGCACCATAAATGTTTTGAGAAAATTTGAGGATTTTAAGTGCACCTTACAGCCCAAAAAATACAGTAATATGTTTTCTTTTTTTAAAGGACAAAATCAGTCTTGAGGTGTTTCATTGTAAAAAGAGAAGCAGCTTAATATAAATATCCAGCATTTCTTCAAAGACTTTTCAGATTTTACATTTGTTATTGACATACATTTCTGTAAGAATTCTGTAACGCAATTCGGTCCCTAGTAAAATCACTCGATGACTATCTTACAAGTTAAAAGCAAACACACCATAGCAATCAAATAATTTTTCCCAACTAGAACAGAATTTGTCTTTCCATCTGCTTTCAGTGCATTAAATCTTCAGACCACAAATAAATGCGATCTGCATGCTTTAGATAGCTGATTTTGACATTTAAATTGCACAGTAAGGCAAGTGTTTCTCCGGCAGGAGGGTTGTAAAAAATGCATTTAATATATTTACCTGCAAGAAAAACCTTCTAGCTTCCCCTAAAATCTTATGCATCCATACTACCGCTTAGAATACTGTCATAATTTCCAACTTGAACCCTACAAAGTATATTTTCATGGAGTTATTTATTGCTCCGTAGACCTCTCTTTTTCATTTTGAAATCTGCCAAGTGGTGACAGAAATGCTTACTGCTTATAAATGTTTCAGCCTACACTATCCCATTAAGCTGACACAGATTTGAAACCAGACGTATTTATGGTTGATGAAGTGCAATCTTTAACTTGCAGCACTGAATTTGCAACAGAGCTGCATGAACTCAGCAGGAGCGTGGCATTTATACTGAATCCCATCTGTTCTACCTAGCTACACACACAGGCGCAGCTCCCATGCAGAGGCATCATCTCCCTGGGAAGATAATCTTTTGCATACACTCAGTGGAACGAGTCCGTCTTTGTAGAAACAAACTGTATATTTGCAGTGTCTCCTATCATGATAGGACAAAAAAGTGTTTTGATAACCTTATTAACGTAGAGTGCTGTTGTTTATGATCAGTGTTTTTCTCCTTTGAGCAGTGACATGTTAGATTTTGTATCGTTAAAAAGAAGATGTTACAGTTTACTGCTTATTTGTAATGGCAAACATGTGGATACACTTATTAACATAAGCAAGATTGTTAACAGCTACACAAATGTAAGTCTATGCTCCTAAAAGGTGGCCGCATATTCATGTAAAAGGAAATATTGTGTCCTTCATAGCAAGCCATTTTGACACAATGTTGCGGAGAGGCATTACAAAAGTGTAACCTTACATACACTGTATAAAAAGACACATAACCTTTTTTTTCCCCTCACTTTCTGAAAAATTAATCTAACTAAAGGTTTCCTGTTTCCGATCCATTAGGATTCCAAAAATTATTTCTATTTTCTAAAGGCCAGGAAAATAAGGTCAATTTTTAGATCTTGTTTGTAGGCCGTCTTGTTAGCGCACACCTTTGAAGCTCTGCTTACAAATCTTCTGCAGGACTGAGGCCTTTTTGATGGCCACTCCAGAACTTTGACTTTGTTATCCTGATGCCACTTTGTTAGTGCACCAGACTGCATGTATAGGGCAGTTTTTTGTTTTATTTTGAAGCCCAATTTGCACCAAAAGCTTCAACTTCCTGGCCAATGTCTTGCTTCTTTTCTGTTATGTTCTTTCACCATGATGCCCGCTATTCTGCAAAATGTCCACACACCATTATGCTGCCACTTCCCTGTATCAGAGTTGGGATGGAGCTCTGAATTCATCATGGCCAAACACACATCACCTTGAGGCCCCCATCAGACCACAGGACATGTCAAGGTCTTTGTGCGTTCTGCTTGAAAACTGTAATGTGTTTTTTAATCTTGCCTCAGGAGTAATGGATTCTTCTGTGCTAACTGGCCTTTCATCCCATGTCAGTACAGGTTTTGTTTCATTGTGGATAGTAAACACTCTTATCAGCTTCAGCCAACATCTTCACGTGGTCTTTTGCTGTTGTTCTGGGATTAAAATGCACATTTGGCACCAAAACAGGTTCCTCTCTGAGGGTCGGAATCCATTTCTTTCCTGAATCGCATGATGGCTTGACATTATGATATGAGTTATGCTCTCATATTGTCACAATTCTGAGGTGTTTGTGTTTTGATTTTCTTGTCTTATGTTAACTTCCTTGTTGTTATGTTCTTTAAATTGTGCCTTATTTAGTTCAGTTTTATTTCTTTGACTGGTAGTTTCTTTGTATTCTCAGTCTGGTTAATGAGTCTCCATCCTTCAGCTACTCTGCCTTCACTCAGCTGCATCTCATTTCATCTGATTAGCTCGTCTGGTTTGCTTGTCATTTCTTCCCCTTTGCCTCAGTATATGTACTTTCCTGTTCTCATTGTTCTCTGCTGGATTGTTCTCTTTCCCTGGCTGTGCAATCTACCCTCATTGTGTCTCTGCATTTGAGTGCCTCAACAACCCGACAAATTACTTTTTGAGAACCTTTAGAAATAAGTTAACAGTATCCAAGGATGAACCAGACTTGTAGAAGTCCAACAATTTTTTACAGATATCTTGGCAAATTTTTCTTTTCAAGAAATCACACAGGGAAGCAGTGCGTGTCGCCTAAAATACATCCATCTGTCTCCATTTAGGCCAAATACTGTGAATCAATCTGAAGTTTACAAAACCAGGAAATCATCAACCAGGCTTCCCCGGGTTTTTTTTAAAGGTATTTGACAAATGAAATATTCTACAGTAGGTGACCCTAACTGACGTAAAAATGGAAAGCTGTATATGTGCTGGGAAAATCACAAAAATAAGTCTGACACAATTATCACTATTGCTATAACAATTTACATAAACATTAGAAGAGTGTAAGTTTCTTACTAAAGTCTGTGCTATAGTTTTTTTGTTCTTTTTTACATCCAACTTTAGCCCAAATACTTTTTTGTTGTAATGACGCTGTATCTGATCTGGCAACACATACCTAGCCAAGGTTTGTGGCCATATGATGAAAAAGCTGCGTGGAAAAGTGGTAGAATTGGAATAAGTTACTATCAATCATATAAAGAGCAGAGCTAATGCTGCATTTCATTTAGCTCAGAAGTCAAAACACAGAAATGGGAATGAGATCACACCGACCTAATTTTGTTCAAGTTGCAGCTTGGAAAGGTACCAGGATTTCCTAATTGTTATGCTAGATACTGCATCTATATTTGGCTCTCTTTACCCCTAAATCGGTGCAACTGATTGAGTTCAAAAGTCAAATAATTAGTAAACAGAGTCAATTTGTCTGTAATTTAACCCCAGTACACATCTAACTTTTTTGTTAAGGCCTCAGAGGTTTGCTAGAAAACTTTAGTGAACAAACAGATTCATGAAAACCAAAGAACCCACCAGACAGCTCAGAGACACAGTTGTGGAGCAACTAAAGCAGGGTTAGGTAATTAAACAATATCCTAAACTGTGAACATCCTTCAAAAATAACTGTTCAATTCAAGGCTGGGTGGGGAGATCATTAGTCACAGGTACAAAGGAGGCCTATGATCACTCCATATGAGCTGCAGACATCCACAGCTCAGGTGGAAGAATCTAATAAGAGGATAACCGTTAGTCAAACACAAACCTGATCTTAATGGAAAACTGGTTAAATATTTTTTAAAGAAACCGAAAACCAAGCTCAAACATTCTGAACACACCATGCCCACTGGAAAACATGTAGGTGGCAGCATAATGGTCTGGGAAGGATTTTCTTAAGAAGGAAAAGGAGAAGCTGGTCAGAAGATGGATAAAGCAGAATACAGAGCAATTCTGGAAAAAATACATGGAAAAGAGGGGTCTGAATACCTGTTGTTTCATTTGTAAAGAATTTAGAACATTTGAAAGCTATTGTTCTATTTTGCTGTTCTATATCATTTAAAATTTGATAAGGATTGCTTACAGAGTGCCTTCTCCAGGTCGGGGAGGATGTCCTGCCCCAAGTGGAGGGGTTTAAGGCGAGGCAAGGCAAGGCAAATTTATTCAATTCAGTACAGAGACAATGCAAAGTGCTTTACATGATTAAAATATAGGAAAATAAAACAGAGTAAAAGCAAGTAGGAATAAAATGTAGAAACAAAATAGAACATTAAAAACAGTTGGACTAAAAAAGTTGAACTAGTGATGTTTCAGTAGAACAGTTTAACTAGAGCAGTCGAAGGCAATCCTAAACAAATGTGATTTTAATCTTGATTTAAAGGAACTCAGGCTTTCAGCACTTTTACAGTTTTCTGGAAGTTTGTTCCAGATAAGTGGAGCATAGGAACTAAATGCTGCTTCTCCGTGTTTGGTTCTGGTTCTAGGTATGCAGAGCAGGCTGGAGCCAGAAGACCTGAGTAGTCTGGAGGGTTGATACACTGTGATGTATTTAGGTGCTAAGCCATTCAGGGATTTATAGACTAACAGAAGTATTTTAAAGTCTATTCTCTGAGATACAGGGAGCCAGTGTAAGGACTTTAGAACTGGGGTGATGTGCTTTACTTTCTTAGTCTTAGTGAGAACACACTAAGTGTCCTTAGTGTGTCCTTTAGGCAGACCTATGAAGACACTGTTGCAGTAATCAATTTGACTAAAAATAAACGCATGGATTAGTTTTTCCAGATCATGCTGAGACATTAGTCCTTTAATCCTGGAAATGTTCTTCAGGTGATAGAAGGCCGACCTTGTAATTGCCTTTAGATGCTTTTGGAGGTTCAGGTCTGAGTCCATCACTACACCCAGGTTTCGGGCCTGATCAGTGGTTCCTAGCTGAAGCGACTGAAGCTGTGTGCTAACTTTTGATCTCTCCTCTATTGGTCCAAAGATTATTACTTCAGTTTTGTTTTTATTCAATTGAAGAAAATTTTGGCACATCCAGGCATTGATTTCTTCTAAACATTTCCTTAGTGCTTGAACTAGTTCATAGTCACTTGGTGATATGGTGATGTAAAGCTGTGTGTCGTCTGCATAGTTATGGTAGCTGATGTTGTTTTTTTTATTATCTGAGCAAGAGGGAGCATGTAGATATTGAAGAGAAGGGGACCTAGGATGGACCCTTGGGGAACCCCACACGTGATTTTTGTAATCTCTGATGTAAAGTTACCTACTGATACAAAAAAAAAGTATCTCAAGGTCTTGTTCACGAGTAAGGAAAAGATGGAATAGGAGATCAATAGGCGGATTGGTGTTGCGTCTGTAGTGAAGCAGGGGCTGTACCAGTCTGTTGTGGTAAAGAGAGAACTGAGTCAAAAGGCAAAGCTCTGGATTTACTAATCGAATAGCATAGGATTTGCTAATTGAATGAATATAAACACCAAAGTTTAGTTGGTGTCAAGAAAATCTCTATAAATTCCCAGCACTCTTGTTGCTTAAGAGGAATAGTGAATACTTGAAATGAGCTTTATCACCAGTTTTCATCCAGATGCGACGAGACTCCATTTGGTCTCCAAAGCAAATGTGAAGACAGACGTGCTTTTTTTTCTCCCCAATATACCATAAGTTTCCTCCCTTGCAGACGTAAAGGGAAACATTATTCTGCTTTTCTTAATGTAACCTAGAGCTGTCCTTTTAAAGAGCTTTTAGTTTAATTTCTTATCCCCACCTCCATAACTACTTATTCTCAAATTAATGGGCCCCTAAACATCTATCAGGTGAGCACATTTAGCAGAGCTTTACTGTGCCTCAATCACTGCCAGTGCTTTCAAGCATTATAATTTTGCTGCTTTGCATCAGTTAGAAACGTTGACTATGTGCATTAACCTCATTACAATTTTACTCAGAGCTCAGACCACTTGTTAAGGAAAAAAAGAGGGAAATTGCTTTGGATGAAGGTACTTTGACAAAGTTTATGATTATATCTTCATTCCATTTCATGTGCTTACATAGGAAACTTAGATTAGCAATGAGGAGTTTATGTCAGTTATTACTGCTCAATCCAGAAACACTTTGAAATGAGTCACCTAACTACCACTTATTATTCAAGTGAAGGACACATTGTCAGGGTTTCCTGTGCGTATAAAGAGGACCTGACATTCTGCACACTAAGCAATCATATTTCATTACAAGCAGTTTCATGTGTTCTTTAGAGGTGCATGAGAAACAGCTTGGGTTATCATTAAAAACAACAATATTTATCATGCAAAACACTTTTCTTTTCTATTGTGTTTTCACATTTTGCCACATTACAACCACTGTCTTCAGTGTATTTTTTTGTGCGTGTCCTGCGTGTCCTTGATGCCACAAAGAGCCCAACACATTTTACTTCCACAAGTGGAGCCTTACTACTTTTACCATAGTGCTCCGCTTGATTTATATATGCAAGAAGCTTTGTTAGATTTTATGCTGGGACTATTTCATGTTCAATGGACATTGAAACGAGAAGGTAGAAGAAGAGAAAAAGAGAAAAAGATGAGACAAAATGCTAAAATGGAGTAAAGGTGAAAGAGAAACAGGAGAGGAAAGAGAGAGAGCAATATAACATCCTCTGAGTCTGCTTCTACACCTGCAAAGAGGGATGTAAAAAGAACAGCAAAACCAACTGATAAAGTATTACAGGTACAAGCAACCAACGCCTTGATACATCACTGATCAATCATCACCGAGCACCCAGCCCTGGACACCGAGGACCACCAACGCAGCAGTGGGCCAAAGCACCAGCCAACAGAGGAGAGCAGGATGGGGAGATGGGCTACACGCTTAGTGGAGACCTGAGATGTCCCAGGAGAGGGGGCAGAGCAAAAGCGCCAGCCCCAGCCAACCACCAGGACCCAATGCCTACCCCAAGCCAAGACTCCGACTAGGTGGCCTGCTCCTCCTCCACGCCCCTCCAAGCAATCGGAGAACAGGGGTGTGAGAAAGAACCAGAGCCTACCTCTGCCTTCTCAAATGTTGTGTTGTTGCATGTTGTTCTCAAGTGCATTTAAAACTGAGAGAGCCAAAAACAGGGGGTGCCCAGCATAGCCACCCCCCACCATGCACACTACCCAGAACCTTCAATGTCTAAATTTAAATGGGGGAAGCCACCAGGGGTGAGGCCAACACAATAACCCATCACCCCCCAACAAACTCTTTTGTCCCTACAATCACTGGCTTTTTTTTTTTTTATATATATTTTTATTAGAATTTTTTGAAATATAAACATACAGGAAAAGAACATGAGAAAAAAAAAGGAAAAGAAAAATATCATTAAAATTTAACACAATACCATCCCTCCCCCCACCCCATGAATAATAAAGAAAAACACACTAAACCCCAGGGCTCGCTATCTATCCACCAGGAAAGAAAAAAAATTAAGATGATACGTCAACTTGTTCGACAAAATACAGGAAGGGAGACCAAATGTCATTAAAGTCTTCAAGTTTTCCTTTTGTTATACAAGTCAGTTTTTCCATTGCCAGGTTGTAGCTCAGTAGTTTAAGCCATTCATTTATCTTTGGTCTTTCCGGGTTCTTCCATTTCAAAGCTATCAAATGTTTAGCCTGCAAAAGGCAAAAATTCACAAGTTTCTTTCTCTTTGAAGGTACTTTAAGTCCATCCGGAAAAATGTGCAGTAGGCAAAGTTTACTGTCCACTGAAATATCCTGTTCAATCAAACGAGAGGTGAACACAATAACCTCCTTCCAAAAAGTTTGAAGTTCTATACATTGCCACATACAATGGAAAAGAGTACCCTTATCTGTATTACATTTAACACATACATCAGGGATATTTGAATTGAAATGGTGAAGTTTTACAGGTGTGATATATGTCCTAAACAACCACTTATATTGTAACAGTCTAAACCTTGTGTTAATAGTTTGCGTTTGTGCTAGTAGACATGAGTTATTCCAATCATCCTCAGAGATATCAGATTGCAAATCTTTTTTCCATGCTTGCAAATATGAGAGACTATTTTCTTTCAAGGCTAAAAGTAAGCTATTATAAAATTTGGAGAGTAAGCCCCCACTCTGATTGTGATGAGAGACTATATTTTCTATGGTAGAGAGTGGAGGTTCAGCAGTAGATTTCAGTGATTTGTATACAAAGCTTCTAATCTGTAAATACTTAAAAAAATGCTTTCGAGGCAGACTATACTTATTTGCCAGTTGTTCAAAAGACATCAAAACACCACCACTATAAAGGTCTCCTATTTTATTTAAGCCCTTATTCAACCATGTTCTAAACCCTCTGTCTGCCCTCCCTGGTTTGAATCTATTATTTCCCCAAATAGGTGATAGGCACGAGAGCTCAGACACCTCATCCAAAACCAAATGGGAATGGTGCCAAACTGATATTGTGTTTTTGAGAAAAGGATTTTTGGTGTTTTTTAATAGATATTTAGGTTCTGCTGAGTAAAGATAGGATGCCAAAGGTAGTGATAATAAGTTATTCTCTATTTGTACCCAAGAGGGTATGTCACCAGTGCAAAAGTAACGAGTGGCAGCACAAAGCTGTGCTGCCCAATAGTACATCTTAATGTTTGGCACTCTAAGCCCACCACGTTCATAGGGCAGATAAAGAAGAGAGAGTCGCAGTCTGGGGCGTTTATTGTTCCATATAAATTTGATAAAGGCTTTATCCAACGAAGAAAAGAAGGAAGGTGGAATGTGTAAGGGGATGGACTGAAAAAGGTATAAGAACTTCGGGAGGATGGACATTTTAATGACGTTAATACGGCCTATCATTGAAATTGGCAACTCACTCCATCTATCTAAGGAGTCCAATATTTTCTGTACTAAAGGATCGTAGTTTATAGAGACTATTTTCCTTAAATCTGGGTCGATCTTAATTCCTAAGTAGGTAAAGCCCTCATAGGTACACTCAAATTGTGTTTGTATTGGAGGGTTATTTCTGTTAAGCAGTAATAGGGAACTTTTCTTTTGGTTAACTTTGTAACCCGAGAATTCACCAAACTCCTTCAGAATTTTATCAACACCCTGGATAGAATCTTTCAGATTAGCTAAAAACAAAACAATATCATCTGCAAAAAGAGACAACCGGTGTTCCACCTCTCCAACCTGAATACCGGTGATCTCAGGGGATTTACGTATTGCCATGGCAAGTGGCTCAATGGCAAACAGGAAAAGGAGGGGGGACAGGGGGCATCCCTGTCGTGTCGATCTACAGAGGTTAATACATGTCGAAAGTTGACCGTTTGTTGCAATTTTAGCCACTGGCTCCGTATATAGTAGTCGGATCCATTTTAAATACATTTCTCCCAGTCCGAATCTCTTAAGGGCATCAAAGAGATAACTCCATTCGATCCTGTCAAAAGCTTTCTCAGCATCTAGTGATAGAAAGGCATGGTCCATAGCAGATTGTTTTGCATATAGTATATTTAATAATCGGCGGGTATTGTGAAAGGCTTGGCGTCCAATTACAAATCCATTTTGGTCATTTGAGATTAAATTAGGAATATGAGTTTCAATCCTTCGAGCCAGAGCCTTGCACAAAATTTTTGTGTCACAAGACATTAAAGAAATGGGCCTATATGACCCCATTTCTGTTGGGGATTTACCTGGCTTTAACAAGAGGGAAATAGTTGCCAGTCGCATTGATGGGGGCAGGATGCCTTTTTCATACGATTCATTGAACGCTTCAAGTAAATGTGGCAGTAGTTTATCTGGAAATTTCTTGTAAAGTTCAATTGGAAGGCCATCGGGGCCAGGTGCTTTGCCCGAATTCATATGGCTTAAGGCCATTTTAAGTTCTTCGATACTCAGCTTTTCATCCAAAGTATTCTTACTCTCTTCTGATAGAGTTGGAAATTGAAGTTGGTCCAGAAACTGCTTCTGTTTATTTGTGTCATCTAGATATTGGGATGTATATAAGTTTTCATAATATTTTGCAAATGCATCATTTATACTTTTTGGATCTACCAAATTTTCACCATTATCTAATTTGATTGAATTTATGGCCCGATTTGTTTGTAACTTTTTAAGCCTCCAAGCTAAGAGTTTACCTGCCTTTTCACCCTGATCGTAATATGATTGTTTTAACCACAGTAAATTAGTTGCAATTTTGTTGGTAGTGAGCTCATTGTATTCCGATTTTAGCAAAAGAAGTCTCCTATATTTGTCAGCGTCACTAGAATGATATAGTTGTTCTTGTAATTCTTTGATTTGTTTTTCAATGTTTTTTAGCTTATTCAGATGTAGTTTAGATTTATGCCCCGTATAACTTATTATTTCCCCCCTGATATAGGCCTTAAAGGCTTCCCATTTTATTGATGAACTGGTTTGGGTTGTGTTAAACGTGAAATACTCAGTTATTTTCTCTTCAAGAAATTCCTCAAACTCCTGAGACTTAAACCATTTAATTTGAAGTCGAAATGGATTTGAAGGCCGGCAGTAATTTGGTAATTTTATTGATAAAATAGCTGGGGCATGATCAGAAAGTAATATAGCTTCATACCAGCATTTTTGAACCGTAGATAATAAACTGGAAGAGACCAAAAAGAAGTCTATTCGTGAATAGGTCTTGGAGGCACTTGATAAACATGAGTATTCTGTCTTATTCGGATGAAGTTGTCTCCAAACCTCCACTAAATTGAGATCCTTCATGTAGTTCTCAATAGTTTTCCTGGCTTGTTGGTGGGATATAACAGAGCTATTTGAACGGTCAATTGCTGGATCTAAAACACAGTTGAAATCTCCACCAATTATAAACGGACCATTATAAGCTGACATGGTTAAGAACAAATTTTGGTAAAAGGTAGGATCATCCACATTAGGGGCATACAGACATACAAAGTTGACCACTGTAGAGATTATAGTCCCACTAAGAATGATAAATCTCCCTGCCGAGTCAAGGTATTTATTTTTAAGTTCAAATGGAATTGATTTATGAATCATTATTATTACTCCTCTGGAGTGAGTTGTAAAACTAGAAGAGAATACCTGTCCCGGCCACCTAGACCTTATTTTGTTTATATCCCTTTCAATCAAGTGTGACTCTTGTAAAAAACATATTGTAATTTTCATCTGTTTGATCCTGCCCATCACTTGTTTAAGTTTGACAATTTTATTCAAACCTCTAACATTCCAGCTAGCTATATTGATTACCGGGCATTCAGACATATATTGTGTACTCGAAGATGTAAACAAACATAGTACGTTGGTCTCTTCTTGTTCTCTCATTCAAGTCATGAAAAGCCAACAAAGAAACTGTATCCATAGCGAGCCCTTCATCCCAAATCACCACATATTTCCCCAAACGAAATGTGGTGTTAACCCCTTCTGAACAATGAACTTGGGTTATACGAAACGTTGCATCCACTAAGTGGGTAACGTAAAAGTCCACGCGCATAACAAAGGTAATATGTGGGCTGGCTGGCCGAACCAAGAATATTTTGACCGCAAATATCAGTATTTAACACTAGATTTGTTAACAATACAAAGATACAATAAAAAAATATTAGCAGTAGTGCTCATGTTCTTCCATACATCAACAAAACGTTTTTAGAGCACTAGGAAAAGGAAGCCTTGCTTATAAGATCCATGCCAACAAGTTTGGCATTAAAAAAAAAAAAAATTGCCAACTTACAACATTGTTCATTGGAATTCGTCCCTTTTATATCCAATGCTAAAGTGAAGCATTCCACTTAGACTATGCCTTGGAATTATTTTCTGCCTGTGGGCTTATTCCATCAATGTATTTCTCGGCTTCTTCCACTGACCTGAAGATCCGGCGCTTGTCATTGTGTGTGATGATCAGCTGAGCTGGATACAGAATACCATACCGGATTTTAAGGGCTCGAAGCCGGGTTTTCACTCCATCAAAGCGCCTCTGTAGCTTGCGGGTCTCGGCCGAAAAATCAGGGAAAAAGGCGACACTGTATTTTTTGTAGTGCACTTCCTTCATTTTTCTGGCGGCCTTCAGAGTTGTTTCCCGGTCTCTGTAGCTTAGAAACTTGATCATAACAACCCTTGGAGCTGCAGTTTTAGAGCCGGGGGACCCGATTCTGTGAGCTCTCTCCACGCAGCGGGGGGAGGTGAAATCCTCACCTAGTGTCTCACGAAGCCATGCCTCCAAAAAGCCACACAGATCCGATCCCTCGGATTTCTCAGGCAGCCCGACCAGTCTCAAGTTGGAGCGCCTGCTCCTATCTTCTTGCTCCGCAACTTTAACACAGAGCACCTCCACTGTTTTCTCCAGTGATTTAACTCTGCTTTGAAGGGAAGTAACGTCATCCTCCACTTGCGAGATTCGCACTTCTGTTTCCCCAGTTCTCTCAGTGACCGATTGTATATCCTCTTTGATATCCTGAATTGCTTTCATTATATCAGCAGACTGTTTGTTCATATCTTCCTTCAGCAAGTTGATTGCTCTGAGAATATCGTGGTTGGTCGGAGCTTCTTGAGCCTCTGTCGAAGTAGCCGGCGTTGTTTCGTTAGCATGAGCTACATTAGCCGCGTTCTCTCGTGGAGCCGTGTTTGTCGGATGTTGGACAACTTTGGCGTTTTTCGGAGGCATGATCCCCACTAAGCGTTTTCCGTTCCCAAAACGAGCGAAAATTGCGAAAATCGATCTTAATTACGGATTAGTTTAAGGATTTAGCGGCGAGCCAAGCGCACATGCACCCTTTCACTGAGACGCCATAACCGGAAGTCCCAATCACTGGCTTTTTAAACAAACTGTAAGGTCAGGACCTTGGATCACATCCTGATTTAAGGTTGCTTCCTAATTGCTGCACTTTGTCTTTAATTTTAACTTCAACTTCAACTTTCATCATTAATCTTTACTTCAAGTCTAAGCTTCAGTCTTTTCTCTTTTGCAAATGTATGTTTTGAATTAATCTCCTGTAACTTTTATAAGTTGCTTCTTATCCTCCTGTCTTGTCTATTGTCTGTATTGTTTGTGTGATGGCTGCTACTACTATTATTTGCTGCAAACGAATTGCCGTTTGAGGGCCTAATAAAGTAAAGTCTAAAGACAGCAGGGCTGGGAAATCCCACCCACTCCCCAGCCACGTCCCCACCCACCAAGGTCCTACATGTGTGGCAGCATGGTGGAGCAGTTACAGGTTGGTGTCCAGGGATGGGGAGGAATAACTGGGGAACAACATGCCCTCCCAGGAAGTCAGCTCCCCCGCTGACTCCAATAGGCACCCCCGTTCTCCGAAAACCCACCTGGAGATGGAGCCACACCACATTAGTCCTTGGGGCCAGAGATAGGCGGCAAGGTCCGAGAGCCAACTGGAAACAGAGACCAACACCACCACCCTTCACCCTCCGGACCGTCTGGGAAGAAAAGGGAAAAAAATAAACACTCTAGTCAGCCAGCCTGCCCGTACCATGCAGACCCCACAACATACGGTAATAGACACTCAGGCAGGGTTCCCCCCACCCCCTCCAATCCCGTCACTAGCAGAATGCACCCCCTGAAGGGGAGAGCATCTGCCATGAGATGTTAATGTCCATACGCCCCCCCTCCCCCCAGCTTGACAGGCCCCAAGACCCCCTAGCGCACCATAAGCCCCGGGTAGGGCCAGACACCCAGGCATACACCGGCCCAAATCCCCAGTGACATACTCCACAGAACCCAAGCCCCTGAGGCCCCGCCGCAATACCTGCCTAATGGTGACACACCCCAGAAAGCCGGAGCCCCGGACCAACCCCAGACCCACCCAGGAGCAGCACAGGTACCAGGCCAGTAACCCACATGTGCCGGCACAGAACCCCCCAAGAGCATCTCAAGCGGCCGCCAGAGGCTGCCCCGAGTACCCCCAAGCCCCACCCCAGCGGGGTCCACTGACACTGGCGCCGGACCCACCAGACACCCCACTCCCGGCATGCACTAGACCCAGAAGACCCAGGCACCACCACATGCCCTACAGGACACATCCAACAGCCCCCAACTCCCACTAAGTGATGGAGCCGATCAACGGAGCCCAGAAAGATCGATCTGATGTGGAGGCTGATGCTGTCTCAAGACTAATATGATCCAACAAAAGATCTCTATACAGATTGATACTGAGAATTATTTATTTTTTTGTTTCTTTTCTAATTCATGAGGATAGTTTTCTTTGCGATACATAGGGCAGTGAAAGACATGCAAACTGATTTTTTTTCCAAAGTGCTATCATTCAAGTTAATCAGCAAGCAAACTGAGGGGGAAGGTGAAATTTAACATCTCAGGCACTTTGACAAGACCTTACATATCTGGACCCAGAACCTCTGAACATGTGTACTTAACCATAGTACATTAATATAATTGTCAGGATTATTGCCTGTACACAGGCACAGATCAGCTGACCTAAGGGTGCACGATGGTGTATAACTGTGCAGCAGCTTGGAAAGGTAGCAAGGAACAAGGCCATGAAGAGTTTAAAAACAAATAAAAGCACTTTTAAACTAATCCAAAAATGTACGGGAAGCCAGTGAATGAAGCTAAAATGGGGGAGACATGTAATTTTCATGTTTAGTGCCATTGTCCTGGAAAATTAACCTCCACACCAATTTAAAGTCTGTTGCAGCCTCTTACAGATTTTCAGATAGGCCATTTAACTCCATCTATGTTGTCTTCAGCTCTGATCAGCTTCCCCGTCTCTGCTCAAGAAAAGCATCCCCACAGCATGATGCTGCCACCATCATGTTTCACTTTGTGGGTGATATTTTCAGGGGAATGTGCTATCTTAGTCTTGTGCCATGTAGATTATTTGTACCGATTATAATCTAATGTTTCGGATTGGACACTTTGTTTTAAACTATGATACATAAACAGCCATGTCAACAATGAATGATCAGCATGTTAGTCTCTGCTCTAATTGTAAAGCTTCTGTGCTTTTTCCTGTCATGCTGTCCATGACGAAAATCACATTATAATGAAGCCATTGCCATATTTCATTTTGGAGATGATGTGTTCAGGGTGATTTGTAGTGTTACCTTTGTCAGATTTGTAGAGTGCACTACTAATAGAAGTCGTGTCTGCCATGAGTGTGTGCAAGTCTAAAGCTCTTTGCCACTCAGCAGATCTCCAATGGTGGGCATGACCGGCACGCTGCAGCTTCCACACCTGACTCCTCTAAATCCTCTCATCCTCTCCTGTGGGGATATGAGGATCTACTGTACAACCAAGCTTCACCTGATGATTAGTCTATGTGGTAGAGTGCTGCCTAGAGTATTATTCATTGTTTCTCTGTGTGATCAAGTTGCCTCCTTGGGTAGCCCCAAGTTAATCTTCGAGTCATCCACTCTTTGTGGTCTCTGTGCTTCCCAGCATATTTGATACTGTGTATTCCACACCATCCTAGACTACTGAGATCACCTCCTTGTGACAGTACAAACTCAGAAACCCCCCTTACTCTACAATAGGGGGTTTTCACTGACGTCACTGGCCAACTTCCGGTCCGCCATATTGGGTGGTACACTTCCTTATCTCTAGTTGTCCTACACGTATTTTCGTATCGAGAATGGATAAGTACGCCAGCACGCTAGAGCGACCAGATAAGGACGTCTATCTGAGGAAATGTTCCGTGATCGACCATATGGACCCCTATGCCTTCCACGGTGCCTTGTTTAGCCGTAATCCAGATGATTGGCCAAATGTAGAGCATGGCGACGTAGTGCATTACCTGGTGTTCGGTGAAAACCCTCTGCACACTCTCGAGGAAATGAGAGCTTACAAGGGTCTAGAGGCTCACAACCAGTTCACATCTGGTTGGGTACGAGATGTCGAAGTTATGTACATCAAGGAAATCGCCATCATACGTGGACGGGTGAGTTTTAATAAGATGGTAAAAATGTAAACAATCCGACGCAAATGCGGCGCATGCTTCTGCGGTGGCTGACTGCCGGCGGTGCGCGAAGGCTCTTGGCTGCAGGGCTGATCGACGCCGCTCGCGGCTTTAATTATTTAATCAGAACAATGACCAGTGCAAAATTAAGTTGTATTTACCGTATTTACGCCGGCAAAAGCCTACCGACGTAACCCGGAAGTAGCGCGGACGTCACTGTCCATATCGGACGTCTTCGGCTACCTTGTTTGTGGTGTGAGCGCCTATACTTCAGAACAGTTCTGAAGCTACAAGTCCTTGGAGTCTCATGTGCAGTTTACGAATGGATGGGTTCAGGAGCGGCAGATCTTAAAGCCAGCAAACAGTGGGAACACAGCAACTCGTACAAAGGTAAGCTGCGCTCAGACGGGCTCTGGCACATGCTAAGTTAGTAGCTGCTAACCGTTAGTGCTAACAACCACTCACGCATGTAATGTACTTTTAACTAACTGCTATGTGTTTCAAACGTTTAGAACACACTCTCATTGACATCGGGATACTGTGGAAAGTTATGTTAGGTCGTCTTACAGCCGCGATCCAAGCGAGCCGACGACTCTTTGTTATCTATAACAGTTGTTCTCCGTGGTTGCGCCTCCAGGCAGGAAAGTGGTGGAAAATTAACCCGTTTCTATGTTTTTCCCATGGCGATCATGTGTTGCGCTGTTACAGCCCACAATACAGCAACGGTTTACATGTTTTACATACTTAACAGTTAATTACCTGTGACAAAGTGAGCACCGCAGACTCTGGCGTATTCCAGCTTAACACCGTCCAAATCGGACCTGGATATCCGTGTCAGCCATAGGTGACGGCGTTGTTCAGAGAGCTGTTTTGTTTTTTCACACTGATTCACTATCACGGCTGGTAGGCGAAAGAAAGAGCGTTGATCTCCACCTCCACGGGCCGTGCAACCAACCATTAAACACGTTTTCACCATTGTTCACTTCCAATACTGCCTAAGGCGTAATACAATGCGGGTCAACGGTGCGAAACGACTACCACCCAATATGGCGGACGCGCAGAGTAGTCACGTGAGCGTGACGTCAGCTGAAAACCCCCTATTGTCCAAAGGAGCTCAGATCGCATTACCTGCCTACCAACACTCAGATTTACTCCTCCAGGAAAACACCTTCTCTCATTCCCTCACTTCACCGCTCATCACCAGGATCATTCGTTCTCCAAAGCCAATTACATCCCCTGAACCTGTAAGCTCTTGCAATTACATGTTAGAAATACCATTCTCTTGTCTCAGTCTGTCCAAAATCTCCTCTGTCCAACACAGGTGCTTTCAAAGAGGAGAATCTGGATCATCCACTGTACGTAGTTTTACTTTATATGTATTATATTAAAATCACTTACTGTTTGTATGCTATCTCATTGAGTGGTTTCTGCATGTGGGTCCAGAAATTATACATGGATACAACAGTGTCACTATATTCTCCCACATCAGCTGCAGATGTTGCAATTCCTCCAAGCCAGTCAAGTGAAGAATTACCACGGGCTACTCTGATTAAAGTTGTCTTTGTCACCTGTGGTGGACGATCATCTCTCGGCAGCTTTGCAATGGTGCCATACTCTTTCCATTTGTGAAGATGGATTGAACAGTGCTCAGTGAGATGTTCAAAGCTTTGGGTAATGTTTTACAATCTACACCTGCTTTGAATTCCTCCACATCTTCTTCTCCGACTGGTCTGCTGTGCTCTTCAGTCTTCATGATGCTGTTTGTTCACTAATTATCTAACAAACCTCTGAGGCCTTCACAGAACACCTGCGTTTACACTCAGATTGTAACAGAAATGCGTGTTTAGTAATCAGAAGAATCCTGGAGGTTACAATTGTTTTTTTATTTATGGTCATCAGAGTAAAGGGGGTTCAAGACAAATGGACAATGCTTTTTTGTAACGCATTTTGAAAACCATGTATCATCTCCCTTCTTCAAAATTATGGATTACACATAAAAAAGTAAAGGAAAATGGATACTTTTGCACAACGATGTAGCCTGATTGATGGCAGATTAAACACTAACATTACAAACAGTCTTTGAGTCCAGCAGACTTATGAGATCTCACCAGAAAAAAAACAAGCTGAGCAAGACAAAAACATGTTTAGGAAATGATCAAAGAAGTTGTGGGGCATGATGTCCTCCTGCTGCCTCATGAGAAAATGCAATTTAAGCGACACATCAGGGGAGGGTGTCAAGGGGTGCGACTGGCGGCCGTCGAGGCCGACGTGTGATTTGTGTATCCTTTTTTGTTAAGCTGTCATGTGTGGATGACACAGATCAGCCCCTGCTTGTTTACGCCAGGAACTAGCAGGGAGACTGCAAATGAATGGCACAGAGATATGGCTGATCTGGGATCACACACGCACACATGTAGAACAAATGCAGCTGCTGCTTGTTGTCAAACACAAACACACCTACTACAGCATCACATTACAAACTCAGCCCTCAACAAGGCAAAAGGGCTATCAGATTCCTATATGAAACATCAGAGGTAAAACTACGGGCCGTTACACATATGAAATGTATCAAAATATATTCAGGAGGAGGGAAGGGGGCCCTGAAAGCGTTTGCTGTTGCCGTCTTTTCTCCGTCCATTTCTGGTCAGCGAGGATGGAGGCCAGCGCCTCTGCCAGGTTGGGAAAGGATACAAAGAGGGAGCCTTCAAAAGCACAGAATCCTTCATTTCCTTTCAAACATGCTCCCATTTAGCCATCAACCTGCCAAGAAAGGAGCAGCAGGAGGAGGCGGGGGGCTAACCAGAAAATGAATTGATTAAACAATTCTGAATATGATTAATTTGGAAAAAACTAAAATAAGACACATAAGACAGAATCATCCATTTAGTGAGCTGTAATACCTCTTCATGCTGGCTGGATGAAGTTAGAAATGAATCAAATAAATGAAGAAGTCAATGCTCATTTGGAAAGGGGCCAATACAGCAGTCCTCCCGGCTGGACTCACATTCGACATTCATTGCGTTTGACTTCGCAGAGACACGCGCATGCACTCTGGCGTTTGCTCAAGGCCGCATCAAGAAGGAAGCCCATATCTAAACCGAGCATACTCCCCATTTGCTGCCAGACTTAACAGGTTTATATTGATTTTGGAAAAGGCAAAAAAAAAAAAAAAATGCAAACACTTTGAATATGTCTGCCGCATTCAGAGCTCTCAGGGTCCAAGTGTAAAGTCCTCCTTGGAATCAAAGGAAAAGCCTTGGGTGTTGCAGTCATTTTTGCAGCTCAACACGAGCTGCAGCAAAGTGTTATTGTCAGGTCACTTTTGTTTTGTGGTGTTAGTCATTTTAAATGTAATTAGCTGTCAGGGTTAGTGAAAGAGGCTAATTCCCGTTCTATTTTTTGCCTTCCCAAGAGGCCGCGCGCAAGTCTGACACTGACAATAATTAAAACTCTGCCCTGATGGTTTCTTGTGAGCCGTTTCGCGTTTGTTTTCACCCGAATAGTTAAGTGCGTGAACTAAAGCCAAGTTTGCTCCCACCCACATTTCTCTGAGTAATTAGTTCCCCCTCAAAGGTTTGACCCCTTCACGAGAGAGGGCTGTGAAATTTAACCGTGCTATCACTCTGTAGCCTTGTTCAGAAGTGTTCAAGCTCAAGCACCTTTGAAGTCACCAGTAAAATAAAAACATTTAGCAAAGTTGGCTTAACATAAACTTTCGCATTCATGAAGATAGAATATGAGTTGAGGGATTCAACCATCCCCAAAATGGCTCTTGTTTTCCTGTCTTTCATATCTTGTTTTGTTTTACACCCTCAATACTAAATACCTAATTATTGGACACACTTAATTAAATTTTAAGTATGCACATAGAGTCGGGAGGAGAAAAGGATGGGATTTAAATCCACTTTGGTGCAGTAAAAAAATGTAAACAGTCTTCTACAGAGTGCACCAGTGGATACCTTTAATTATCTTGCTTTAAAGGGACAATGCAGATTTGTAAATATGGGGTTCTGTTATATAGTTACAGCACACAATATCTTAACTGTAGACCTATAGACAGCTGTTTCATAAGAACATCCTGCTGTTGGAGGATTAACAAAGGTAGGTTTTGAAATAAATATAATAGTATATAACAACCAGGATTACCCAGGATAATTGATGTGTTACAGTATTTAGAATCAGCAGGAATAAATGTTGCTTTTCTGTTTTGAGTAAAAGCTACTAGATCATGTCACACATTTTTGTTTTACTCATTTGTGGAAATATATCAATTTTTTTCCCCACAAATGACCATTTACTGTTGCGTATAGTGGTTCGGCCTCTGGTACGGTCTTCTTCCAATTCACACCCTTGGTTAGTACCCACGAGTTACTGTTTCATCCGTATTTTTTAACATAGACAGATAACAGATTGTGAAAAATTCCTTGCCAAAGAAGGTAGCATTCTTTTTTTCATCCAGCTCACCAGCAGTGCATGTGCACTGACGTGCAGCACATGGGGAGGGGCAATTTTGCTGTCCTGTATGCTCACAACAGCTGGAGAAAACTGATTTTAAACCAAACAAAATGGGGAATAACACTGCAAATAATTATAATGGTATGATGGAATTTTTTTTTAGGTTTGTAACGGTAACTTTTTAAAACCCTCTTATGTCTTGGTATATGGGTGGCTTAACTTAATTGCCTTGTTTCATAAAATCATTTTGATTTTCTCTGTTGGTAGGAAATGATAGACAGCACCTTTGACTATGGGTTGGTAATTTTAATTCCTACTACATATGTCAACTGTATGGATATAGAAAACATGTTTGGGAAAAACATCCCTCCAGCCATTGTCTGGATCTAATTATTCCACACAGAATTAGACATCTGGGAACCGAGAGCCATTTCTCTAATCTTTCTCCTTAGCACTCATCTCAGTGTCATCATTACGCTCATCACCATCCTCACCATTGTGTTTACAGAAAGAAAAGAAACTGATCCTCACATATTTTCAGCCATACACGGCTGTTTAAGAATGTGAGACAGATGCAACAACCTGCATGACATTGTGATATTCAGACAGCAAATTGCAATCACTTTATCCAATTAACATCAAACTGTAGTCATGGTAACCCTGATGGTAAAAACACATTGGATCAAGATGTCCTGCATTTGAGAGGGAGATGCACAGATGTTTGCTCTCATGAAATGCTGCTGGAAAATGTTCCCCATGACATGACACACATTAACTTCCAAAAGTATTCATACCCATTGTACTTATTTTCCGCTACACTAGAGATTAAAAGGTTTACCCATTCTTTAATGCAAATTAAAATACGTTTACTGGCTGTTTTGTTTTAACCATTCACAACAACAAAATTCAACAACATAGAGAACAAACAGCGGCCTGTTCAAATAACTACATTTTCCATTGAAGATAGAAATGCCCGCTTAACAATAGCTAACATTTCCAGTCCCACGTACAATAAGAAAAGTTTCCATATTTTTTGAAAGACTCCATCCTTTTGATTTAGCCGACAGCTCAGGTAATCCATGGCAAAAGAGCCTAGAACAGTCTCATGCCATTGTGTCTTTGTGGGAATCCGGTCTGAAATCCAAATAACAAGCTAACATTTTCTAGCACACAAAAGAAGCTTGGTGCAATATCTTATGATATTTATCAGTGACGGTGGGGTCAGTTAACCCAAGCAATAGAAAACAAAGGGCTATAAAGTGAAGATTTTTTTTCCATTTCCTGTCTAATCATCTGCCAGACAGATTGTACTTTTGAGCAAGACCAAAAGCAGTGTGTGATAGTATCAGACTCAGTTTTACACTTTAAGTACAGAGGGGAAGATTCAGTTCTAAATTCGTGGAAATATGGGTCCTATGGAGAATCATGACTTTAGTCGCTCTAAAGTCATGAATTACAAGCACATATAAACATCAATTTTTAAAGTCAACAAAAGTGTACAACCATTTTCATGTAAAACAAGTTCCATTCTTAGTATTGTAAGAACTAACCGTACCCTGCTGCGGTTCTCCCAGGTTCTTTCCCTGTAAAAAGTGGTATTCTCTATTGTAGACTTCTTTAGTAATAGAATGACTCTTGAAAGAGAAACTATACTTTAACATATTTAATCTAATAAGTCAGAAGAAGGGTACAGCTTCAGTACTGGAGTCTCATACATAAAACAATGCGAGACGAGTAAGATTCGGAAGCGAGAGTGCCAGACCTCTCTCTTACATCAGCTTATATGGATCAGCAAGGACCCGTTCCAGGATTAGTCAATCCTTTCCATGTCGTCTTTGGGCAGAGGTGTCAAATGTATTCACATGTATTACTCAACTAGAAGTATAGATACTAGGGTTTAAAATACTTCTATAGCTTGGCTAACAACTTGGTGCAGTATTGCCTCCAACCACAACCACAATCAAAATACAAAATACCAATACACAATCGGTAGCGCGATTTATCTCCGTATTTATTTACATTTTTTTGACAAGCCAGAACATGACCGAAAGAACGAGATCCCGGATACAAGCGGCCGAAATGAGTTTTCTCCGTAGTGTGTCTGGGCTCTCCCTTAGAGATAGGGTGAGGAGCTCAGTCATCCGGGGAGGACTCAGAGTAGAGCCGCTGCTCCTCCACGTCGAGAGGAGCCAGTTGAGGTGGCTCGGGCATCTGGTTAGGATGCCTCCTGAAAGCCTCCCTGGTGAGGTGTTCCGGGCACGTCCCACCAGGAGGAGGCCCAGGGGAAGACCCAGGACACGCTGGAGGGACTATGTCTCTCGGCTGGCCTGGGAACGCCTTGGGATTCCCCTGGAGGAGCTGGCCCAAGTGGCTGGGGAGAGGGACGTCTGGGTCTCCCTACTGAAGCTGCTACCCCCACGACCCGACCCCGGATAAGCGGAAGACAACGGATGGATGGAGAGGATATCTTTCAGGTATGTGCAAATTTTTCCTCCACACAGTGTTTTGCATGTAGACTAGAAAAATCAAGTTTTGGTCTCATCTGCAGAGTGCACCTTCTTCCGTGTGTTTGCTTTGTGCCCTGCATTGCTTGTGGGGAACTTTAAAAAGGACTTCTCATGGCTAAATTTCAACAGTGCCTTCCTTAGTGCCCCTCTTTAATTAGGGCATTTATTTAATATTTGTCTTGTCAGCAAATTATTCCACCTGAGGTGTAGATCTATGCAGCTCCTCCAGAGTTTTCCTCTCCGATCAATGCTTTCCTTACCCAGCCTGTAAAGTGGATGGCCATGGCTCAGAGCCAAATGCTATACATTTTCAGATGATGGGATTGAAAAGTATTCTGAGATGTTCAACAATTAGGATATCTTTTTATGGTGTAATTCTGCAGTAGACCTACTTGTCTGTTGTGTTCCCTGGTCGTCATGATGCTGTTTGTTCTCTAGTGTTCTCCACAAAACCTTTAGGCATTCACAAAACAGCTGCATTTATGCTGAGATTAAGTTACACACCAGTGAATTAATTTCACTTTGGCGGTATCTGAGAAAAAGGGGTTAAATACAAATGCTCATCCCTCAGATATTTATTTGTAAAAAAAAAAAAAAAAAAAAAGTGAAGACCATTTATCAAGATACTTTCACTTCACAATTCTTGTGTTGGTCTGTCACATAAAGTCTTGATAAAATACATTGATGTTTGTAGCTGTAGCTCGACAAATTAGGTAATGGTCCCCAGAGAGTTAATACTTTTGCAAAGAACTGGATCCAAGTATTAACAAGGTCTTTTAGTTTGAGAAAAGCACTGTTTGGGCAGCAGTTCTCCAGACACACGAACCAGACATCTCTTTAATTTGTTACACACTCAGTATGCAGCTGCGTGGATCAAAGGGACACTTAATTTTCCTCCCCTCTCCCCATTATGTGCAGTGAGGAATGAGGCCTAACCTCGCGGGAGCAGATTTGATTATGGTTTATCATTACTGTCACTCTCCATGATGACAGAGGGGCTGATCCCAAAGCCACCAAATAGATTAGCAAGAAGACCTTTATTTTCTACTGTGATTTTATGCACCACTTGCACTCTAAAGTATTGTTAAATTTTAATTGTTAGATTGTTATAAGGCATATTTTTCCGGTGCCAACAGCAACATTTCACATTTGTGCTTAGGCTTTGGAAAGCTATTTAGAAAGCATTTTAAAGATGAGATAAATTGAGCTATTTTTTAAAGTATAAACAGCTGTAAACCCAGTTTGCACTGCTATATAAGGACCAAACAATACCTAATTATCTCCAGTTTTCAGTCTCTCTGCCTCCAGTGCTTCCTTATGCATGACTCTCACTTTAAACCCACTCTAGCCCCTGCACAATTGCGAATATTTCCTAACCTCTCACTACAACGGTATTCATTTTCAATTTGGAGATACTGCACTTTCATCTCTCAAGTGAAGCTGGTAATTTTTTATTCGATTTGCTCCCCTCCGTAACGTTTTTTTTTCTCTTCCTCTCCTTGTGTGATATTTTCCTGTGTCTACATTAGCATAAGTGCAGCACTGATCTGCTTCAGGTTGACTGTTTTTAATGGGGCGGCATTTCCATTTCACAGAGGACGCATGTGGTGGCAGGATATCGAGAAGGGTTTTTTGGTAGCAGCGGTGATGAAGTGGGGGGGGGGGGTGTAGAGGGAGCGTTGGCGATGGGGGTAAGGGAAATAGTACAAAGAGAATGGGAGAGGTACACTGAAACGAGTCCTGTCACACTTAATAATGCATCAGAGATGGGGAGGGAGCAGTCATCTTCACTCTTAAATGGCAGACTTCAGTTGCATGGCCAAGAACGCCACAGAGCCTAATTATTGGAGAAAGCCTCTGTTCTTTTCCAAAGGCATGTAAGCACCAAATGTGAACCAATAAGAACATCTGGCAGAGCTATAAGGTCCCCTCAGAGGGCTTCCAGGGAGCAGAGGTGACACACAGGTAAGTCACAGAGCCTGGGGGGACAGTGACATACCAGGGACTTGTCATGAATGTCAGAGGGACTTGACCCAGTTGCTGGATAGCGTGCTGGCAGCTGTCTTGTCAACTGAGCGCCTGTCAGTCATTTCCTGCTAACTCTGCATGGAAGAAACAGGAAATGGTGAAGAAACTCTCAAGCTATCTCGATCCTTCCAAGAGATAAGTGATCATTAAGAGAATGTAATCCAAGAGCTGTGAACAAATTTCAGCTTTAGCAATATGGAACCATGCTTTACAAGTTGCAATAGCTCCTATACATTCGCTCTGCACCGTATCAGTGACACCTTGTTAGCACAGTGTTGGACCCACCTTTTTGGTCCATAATGACATGATATCACACAGTTGCTGCAGAGGTGTGCGCTGAACAACCAGGATGAGAATCTACCGTTCCACCACATCCCAAAGGTGCTCTTTTGGATTGAGACCTGGTGGAGGCCAGTGGTGCACAGGATACTTGTTGTCATGTTCAAGAAAATAGTTTCAGATCAACCAGTTTTTGAGCTTTCCAACATGGTGCACTGTTCTGCTGCTGTAGTCATTGGAAGATGGGTACACTGTAGCCATAATAGGATGGACATGGTCAGCGGTATTTCTGAGGAAGTGATCGAGGTTTAAAAATGCTAAGTTGATGCTAAAGGACACCGTTACACCACAAGCAGCAGCCATTTCTGTCAATACAGGGCAAAATCCGAATTGGCACCCAGAAGGAAGAAGTACAAACTTGTCGGGGGGGGGGGTGATTCAAGACTTGACCATCATGGATAGACAGGGAGAGCGGCTGTAAGCCAGTTTTTAGACTGACTACATAGACAATGTCTGACATTCATTTTCTATTTTTTATTTTTGCACTGTATGGTTATCATACCACAAAACAATACAAAAAGTTAAGGTTGATTCAGTAAAAAACATGCTAATAAGAGATCTATAGTGTTTTGTCCACATTAAAGGGTAATTTGAAGGTCCTCTTTGAAGATGGCAGAAGTGTTGAAATGATGGCTTAAACTCTTGATAACGGTACCCAGGTATTTGCAGCTTTCTATTGTTTCCACTTCTGAACCCTTGATGTCAATAGTGGGTTTGAAGGGGGATGTTCTCCCTCTAAAGTCGACAGTCATATATTTTTGCATTTAATTTGAGAAATACTTTACAAAGACTTTAGAAAGTCCTCCAGAACTTGCTCATGATTAACCTCTCCTTTCTGGAGCAGACTGATTAAAACTGTGTCCTCTGTAAACTTAAGAAGATGCCTGTCTTATGGTTGCTTCTAATGTCATTTGGACGCAGCCCTGTGGAAAACCCGTGGGTGAGAACCTCTTCATTTTCCATGACCACCTGTGGCCGACAAGTAAAGAAAAAACATCACCTGTTTCATCATTTCAGTAACAAGGTCCAAATTTGATACTATTTTGAACTGTCACATGTGGCTGGATTGTATTAAAAGCTGAAGAAAAGTGTACAAGTAAAAACCTTGCATTGCATTTTGAACCTTCTTGTAGCTTTTACAAGCAGTTAAGAAGAGTGATGGCAGCATCATCTACCCACCGCCTGTCCCGATGTGCAAAATGCATCAGGTCGAGCTAGCCCTGGACCTTCTCCATTAGTGTTGTTTTTTTTAGCCAGCTGCTCAAAAACCGTCATAATAGATTCCTTCTTTGGCTTTGGGAATTTGTACTGGATAAGTGACAAGTTAAAAAAGATGAGATTGAATGTCCCATAACTGGTCTGCAGAGACTCTTAAAAAGTTTACCTTTGATCATGTTAGTTTCCTTGCAGTACGTTTAAGAAACATTGAGCTAATGTAAGGCTGTTGGGAAGCAGTAAAACTGCTGTTCAGTAAATCAAACCAATTACTATGTTATTTATAATGAAAACGAAAATAAAAATCCTTCAGTGCATTTACAAGTAAAAATTTGTAGACAACCACATCACTGGTAATTGGGCCAAAGTTCTTCTTGTCTTAGCTTGTCATGACCTTCAGTTCATTTCATACAGCCCTCAGATCATTACTGTGAAACAAGTCCTCATCTTACTTTTATAATGAAGCCTAGGCGGAAATTCAATTGAAGAAACTCTATTGCCTACCTCCATCCAATCAGAGGTTGATCCGTCTCCGACGCAAGCCAATCAGCTTCGAACCGCACCTCCATGAAGCCCAATCAGCATCCTCAGTTCATCTTGAAAGAACTTCAAATCCACGTCTCAGCCTGCTACCCAGCAAAGCACAAGAAGTTGGTTGCGCCATGTCGGATTTTGAATCAGATGGCCCGATTCAACCCACCTCCATCCCCTTCTCCACCATCGTAACCAAGCTCCATCCGGCTTTTTCATGGTGCACATGCTTTAAGTCGGCCTCCATCATTCTGGTGCCGAAGAAACCTGAAGTCACCTGTTTCAACGACTACCGGCCTGTTGCACTGACTCCCATCATGATGAAGTGCTTTGAAAGGCTGGTAAAGGAACACATCGTCTCCAGTCTTCCCCCAACACTCGACCCGTTCCAGTTTGCCTACCGGCGGAACCGCTCCACTGAGGACGCCATCTCCTCTGCTCTTCACCTGAGCCTGGCACACCTGGAGGAGAAGAACACCCACGTGCGGATGCTGTTCCTGGACTTCAGTTCAGCGTTTAACACCATCATCCCACAGCATCCGGTAGGAAAACTAGAACATCTGGGCTTCAGCACACCTCTTCGCAACTGGCTGCTGGACTTCCTCACCAACAGACCTCAGTCAGTCCGGGTCGGACAGAACACATTTCGTCCCAGCGCTGTGTTTCCCGAGCCCGAAACATCATAAAAGACCCCTCACACCCCCACCATGGACTGTTCTCCCTGCTACCTTCTGGGAAGAGGTTGCGCAGCATCCGCTGCAGGTCCACCAGGTTCTGCAAAAGCTTTTTCCCTGTTGCCATCAGACTGTTGAACTGCTGAACTCTAAACTGGACCCTGCACCACATTTGCACATTGCATCACTGCATCTCTATCTAGCATTACAAATGCTGCCGAACAATGCATTTTTGCACAAATGCCTTTTGCGCCATAATTTCTGCACATACAAATGATTTTGCATTGTTTACATTTCAATTGTTTACTTTTTAATCACTGCTGCAATTTTCCTGCATCGTTTACATTTCAATTGTTTACTTTTTAATCACTGCTGCAATGTATACTGTAATTTACAAGCTGTATGCAACGAAATTTCGTTCTGTATGCACTCTGTACATACAAAATGACAAATAAAGATGTCTAAGTCTAAGTCTAAGTCTGTTCCTTCAACCTCGTCCCTATCAGAGTGTAATTCCTCCCAGACTCTTTCAGCATTCCCTGTCACATCGTAATCGGTCCGGCAGAAGACCGCCATGTTGAGCCTGGTCCTGCCAGAGGTTTCTTCCCAAAGGGGAGTTTTTCCTCCTCACTGTCGCTTCATGCTTGCTCATCATGGACAGGTTCATGCAAACTTGTGTCATCCAAGCTGGTCATCTATCTTTGTGGATCCCTGAGTGAAGCACTAATATCAGCTCTCGCAGTCTACTGGACCTCACCAATACAGCTCAAGCAGATCATCTTGTCAACCAGCAGTTATGGACTAAACCACCACCAGTTTCAGGCCTGGGGGAAACATCCCTGTTCTCATACACCTGCTTATGCATATTAAAGTATAATTCAGCGTTAATGTTTCCTGCCGAGGTCTAAGCGCCAGTCTTAAAACATTGTATCAATAAAATTCTTCTAATTGTCTTTTCTTTCCGTGTGAGTTTTTCAGACTGAATTACATATAAATGTGCGTTTTGCATTTGCACTTTTGCCGCTGCAACATGTTCACTAAAAAAAGTTTTACACTGCTGAGTAACTATAAAATTTATTGCAAAATATCAGTCATATCACTTAGCTACCACTTAGTCTATATGCAAGGATTTGGAATTGGATCTTGAAGTCACGGTGTGCATAAAGATCCCTGACATTCTCACTCACAATTCTGACTTCACTAACTTCCAAGTTGGGAATTTCCTTTTGTGAGGGAAAATGGAACACATAATTAAACCACATCCCTAAAGATATCATGCTGTGGCAGAGCATTTTTTTCTTTTCTTCCTATTTTTTCATTGACATAACACAGCAAATTTTAATCCTGTAGTGCAGCTTCCAAATGTCGCTCGAGAGGTAATACTTTTAAAAAGACTGACTACTGCCGATCACTACTTTTACAACCTATTTAGACTTTTATTCCCTGACACAAATGTGCTTTAGACAACATTCTTCTTGTCTTAAGAATAAAACAATAGTCAGCTTGTTGATAGCTGTGTCACATGTCAGATAACGGAAAAAATACTGATTAGCAAATGAGTTAGGTGTGTCATTTTTTTGTATAAAAAAAACATCCAATCTCAAGAAAAACAGACCTTAGCTTAAGGTTGAGTTTATTTTAGTTCCATAGTTTCCTGTTAGTACCTTGGATCTTAGAGGAAATGGAGGCACACACACGAAGTATATTTTTATCAACTTTCTTTGATTTTGTTTTGTGTTTTTGCTATGTTGATATGGCCTAAAAAAAGGCCTTTCTTCACTGATTTCTAACAGAGAATTAGTGGAAGATTGTAATGATGTATTTTCACCCCAGATTACGTTTGCCATGCAGTAAAAACCTTTTATTGTGTCACATATCGTTAGATGATTGCTGTGAAGGACAATTAGATCATCTATGAATTTTATACTTATCTTAGACTTCAGCAAATTATATGCATATTTCTTTATAACTGCAGCTTTTTTATCATCTCAGGCTCCATGCAGACAAGTAAATGTATAATTATCTCAGCTTTTAATTTGGGTGCTACTAATGAGGCCCTTATAAACACAACCTTTGGAAAATCTCGACCATTGTGAACACATTTAGGCCCAACTCACACTGTATTGCATGTTTCACAAAGAAAATGTCTTTTCCAACATTTCACTATTTCCCCTAGGACTGTGTTAACATCTTTTTCAGTAATTTCCTTGCTGCAGATCTGTAGATGGGCATGCTTTGTTATTTTGTTCAAAGTTTTGATCTGATTAGGATCCAAGCTGGATTGAAACATCTGTTAATGAAACACTTTTCTCACTTTGAAGATAGTCAAGATAAAGTAGGTGTGCCTTTTTTTTTCATCTTCATCTACAGACTTTACAACCCTGCACCTTCATCTGTGATGCATGCATGACTACTTCTTTTAGTCCCATCAACTAAAGGTCAAATGGAGTCTCAACCTACACCAGGCACAATGATGGCTGTTTTAGCACTTACAATGCCTTACAAGAATTTTATGTTGCCAGAAAAGAACACGATCTGATCTAAAGCCAAAACGATGATTGTGAACAATGTGGTTAGACCGGCCAAAAGTCCCTGTCTCAGTATTGCTTATCTGCCTTACGTTTTAATAGCGCAGAACAAGATCCTTCCTTAAATAAAAGACACTGTAGCACTGCCTTCTAGTACACTGTAGAAGTGCATTATTTGATTACTAGCCAAGCCAGGCTGCAATTGATATTTTGTTGAAAACCCATTAAATTTTCATTATCACGCAGCCTTTTGATCCTTAAATGTGTAAAGAAATAAATAATATGGGATGGTCCTATCACACAGAAGGTAATGTACTCTGTTCTGACAAAGCAGAGCACCATGAATCCCATCACCTTCATTCCAGTGTTCATGTATTATTTGGACCAGGGTGTATCGAAAGTAATATTCATATCATCGAAACCAAATATCCCTATCACTTGAAATTATGGCATATTAGAGAACTTTAAAGTAAAATTAAGGTTGAAAGATGCCAGTTAAACTAACACAAAACTAACCTTTCCCAGCCACCCCAGACCTAAACCCTCTAAGAAACCTGTGGGGATCACTGAAATAAACACGCACAGGAGAGGACCCAGGAAACAGGCGGATCTAGAACAGCTGTACAATATCAAAGATGCTAATCTTCATGTGTTTGCATCTTGTGACCAAGTGCCATCCCATTGGCAACTTTGTACCGTAAGATTAAGTTGCAGCCACAAAACATTTCATATAATTTATTTTTGAGGTGTTTACACATGTTTACCTCATGAACAGATAAAAGGGAAAAGTGGTTTACATGCGGCATAGGTCTATCTTTTAAAAAACAGTTTAAAAAACATACTGTTTAGCATGTTATATTTCACATTACACCTCTGTTTTATTTCAAGGAAATAGGAATAAATGCCTTTGCAAATTTGTAGAATTTATCAGGTTAGGACTTCGCCCGTGTTTGCCAGCGCCCCATGCGTTAAAATACCAAAGCCCCACACCACCGGTGGGTCCAGCGCAGTCTGAGATTAAATCCGAAGAGACCAAATAGAAGTCGACCAGCATAAAAAATTTACATGCAAAGTTAGAGCGTGTATTCATTTGGAGAAGGACAAATGTAGTTGGAATGCAAAGGCTTGTGGAAAGGTGAGCGTGTAACATTTGCAAGCAAGCAGGGACACGAAGAAAGGAGAGCTCAGGTTGTCTATGCAAATAAGCAGAGTGAAGGAAGTGTGGGATAATGAACTGCCAGGTGTCTGTTTGATTGATGCCTGCTCGCACTCACCTAACTTTGCTTGCCCTACTAGGAGTGTGCAATTTAAGAAAAGACATTGTTACAGAAAACAAAATGACCAGTGCTCCAGTTTTTTTTTTCACTTTATTCCGAAAATAACATATAAGCACATACAGAAACAGAAAGTGATCTAGCAATGTAAAAAACTGTGAGCATTAACACTACATAGTCATATTGGCTGAGATTTATACTGTCCAAATGGGTTACAGACTTACACGAAGCACATTCTGACATTCTCGCACGTCTACTGTGTACATTTGCACCTCAAACCGCATCTTGAGATGTTATCAGAAAATTTGAGCTTTTTGCACCTCTTCAGCCACAAAAAAAAAAAATTCCCTTTGGAATGAAGGAGAGCTTGCAGTTTTTATTTCTTTGGCTGAGTCTGGACATGCTGGCACCATCATGATCAGTGTAGGAAAATAGCAGGTGGCACAAACCCTGGTGCAGGATTCCAATGCTCCCTGCCATTTTTAGCACGTTCATGAGTAACTACGAGAAGCTGACTAGACCTGGCAAAAAGTTAGATTTGTGGCGTAAGTGGGTCTACATGCAGAAACCACTGAGGCAGCCGTGTTTCGCCGCACAAAACAGAGGCGCCTCTTCCAGCCGAGACAAGCCGCTCTGTGTCGCTTTCACAGTTTTATTTCATTTGCATAATTACAAACAATGGGAGCGAGACAGGGCTGACACAAAAACAGCGACAGTGAGGTAAAGTCAAGGCAGCAGCGACGGAAGACCCGGCCGATATGAGAGCTTTTGATTTTAATTACAGAACATTAGGGTTTTAGCTAATATTGACCTGAATAAAATGCTGTTATATACAAAATCCAAATGTCACAAATGTGAATGTAGGTTATAGGATTTATAGAATAAGCATTAATGCAAACAGGGAGGCTTTTGTTTTTTTATTAGCTAATTACTTCTAGTTAAGTTTAAAAAAAAACAGTGGATATGTGTAACGTAGGTGTCTGGCTGTTCCTTTGCAACAACGTAAGGCTTGGCAGCCTGACAAAATAACATTTTCGAATAAAAGTAAGGCTCCCCGTGGGTTTCCTGTCAATACGCTAGCCTAGAACATCTCATTTATGCAAAGGCCTTCTGGTAATGAACACAAAGTGCCACAGTGTGCGTGTGGCATTGGTCTAATCACAGCTGGCCCTGCAGTTTACAGAGCAACAGCCACAGCAAGGTTACTGAATAAACAAAACGGGCTGCACATAATGCAAGGGAGATGTAAATAATGACTCACAATGAACGTGGCACAATGGGAAAAAAAAGCATGTACACTTTACACGGAAAGCAGAGACCAACGTGTGTTCATCATTTCTTGTTGACATGCTAGTTTATTCAGTGTTGTTGCTTAAAATATCACTTCACGTTCAGACATGCTGCCCTGCTCATAGTTTGATATTTTGCTTAATTGGGTGTCCGATAATTATGATTCAGTTTGGATTCAGACACGCAGAAATAGCCTACGTGAAAAACAAAGTATGTGGAAGACAAGAAACGCAGCACATGACTGAACACGGCACCTTCCATTATAAAACACGGCAGTGGCAGCACCATGGTGCTTTTCTTCATCAGGGACAGGGGAGCTGGTTAAAGTTGATGCGAAGATGGATGGAGCTGAATACAGGCCAAGGTAGAGGCAATGCTTCCCCTCCCAGCAGACGACAGGCAAACAACTTGAAACCAGTGGCAGGGGTCATTGTAGGCAAGGTAGGCACTGCCTAACCCACGGTGTCTGCAAAAGCAATTTTCAACGTCAGATTGTGTTTTCTTAATTTATTTGGGAGGCACCAGAGCCTGCATGGATAAGAAGGTGTAGCCAATGGAAGGATGGATGGACCTTATAATAATTTAATCAGTTTGAGGCAGCGTGGAAACCCCTGCTGTTAAGCCGAATGCAATAGAAATAACTCAACATTTCTCTCTTTTGGTTAGGCAGGCAGCTTGCTGTAAAGGTGAACCAGCGTAGTGTTTTTTTTTTTTGCTAGCATCAATTGCTGGGCATGCACTGCTCTGTTCTACCTTTGCCTGTTATTTTATCCAATGGATCTTCGTTTTTTTTCACCACGCAAAATGTACATGATGTATTGATTTATGTTTTCAAACAAAGCAAGAAAACTATCTTTATTTCATGGCATCTCTCACAAAAGGAAGTCTCTCGCCAAATTGTTTCATGTGGTTTCAATAATACATGCCATAGCCGTCCTATCCTGCTGATAGGATCCTATCCTGCTGTTAGGATGGCTATGGCAAAACCTTTTCTGCATGGCCTCCAGTCACTTTGTTCACTTTTCATTATAACTGATCAAGAGGATAAATATGATCAGTTAAGAGGATGTGTGGTTGCATATTGACATGGAGCACTGCAGATTATAATGCTACATATAAAGCTGCATATCTTTTCCACCCGTCTCTTCATTTTCTGACTTCTTTGAAGTAGTCAGAAAATGGAAGTATTCTTGGATGCGGCGGTAGTGGTTGAGTAGAGTTAGCGAACATATTCATTTAGATGCATACTTTGATGCCTTTAATTTTTACAAGACAATGAAGTTATAGTTATGTTACATGGTTGAGATTGATGTATGCAGCCAGAATATTTATGAGCAAACAACAACGTGCCCAGTGTGAGTTCAAGTCTCAAAGTAGGATTCTCTGCCACTCTTATTTGGATGTTCCTATATACATAAATACCAGACAGACTTACCCGCCTGACTTAAACATACAGCCAGACCTACAATGGCACTGTTCAGATGAAAGCACATGCATGTGTAAGAACGGCCCAGTCAAAGTCCAGACAAAGATAGAGCTGGTTTTAATTACAGCTGGTCCCACCATTTGCACAACAAGGGCCCTGAATAAACATGGTGATGGAGCAACAGCTAAAGCAACAAAACGAGCCCAACACAATGAAAGGGAAATGTAAATAATGACTCAGAGTGACTGCAGCACAATGGAAAACCGCACAAGCTTTTTGCAAGGGCAACAACCAGCATGTGCTGATGATTCCTCGCTGACATGCCAGTTTATTCATCATCTCTGCTTAAAAGAGGCCGTCTGGTCAGAAATGGTCTCTCACTCAAAGATAATTATATTTATGTTACAATACAGAATAATAGGTAGGAAAAAAAAATCTTCTGTATTCAACTAAAAGTTGTGTGATATGAGTCTTTAACACATTCACTTAAGCCATGTAAAGTTTATTTGTGTAGCAAATTTCTGCAAAAAAGCAGTTCAAAGTGCTTTACATCATGAAAACATAAAAAACATTGAAACAGTCAGCGGTTGTATGACCAGCAGCAAACATTAAATTCTATCAAGTGAAAACATCAATGCATCTTATTAAGCCTCTGGAGTGCAAGGCTGAAATAATCTTCATCAATGATGACGGCATAACGCGAGGTGAGATTAAGGCCGCGGTTGCGACATTTCTTGACATTTCAATCATAGTTGTGTGGATTCTTCAGTAGTAACACACGTGTGAAGCATACACAGTGAATGAGAGCTGGGATGTTGATGTCCTGTGGAAGCCTGACTTAGCTGAAGATCAAACTGTGTAGGCTACAGTGTTGTGAGCATCAAGTCAAATGCTGTCACATTATTAACCTTGACTTCATCTCATTAAAGCAAAAACCAGACTTGAGAATCCGCAGCGGAGTTACAATTAAACAAAAAATGCATTTCTCTTGTCCAGAAAAGTAGTATTTCCCTTAAGATATGAGAGATCAAACAGCATGTGGGGAAGCAGCAGTACATCTAGCATCTATTGATGTCCAAGCAGCAGACGGACTTGACTAAGAAATCAGTGATTTCTTGGTCAGTAATGTTTCTTCACCAGCCTGCATCCACAATCTCTAAGATAACCAACTGCTTTTCTTGCTAATAGGTTCCAGTTCTTCTCACTATTTCTGTTAATGGTCTAGATTTCGGCTGAGATGCACGCCACATCATTAGGATATAGATTTCTCAGCAGACACATTATGTTGTTATCTGGATGAGAGATGTTACCTGTCACCACCGCTGCAAAGTCAAACTAGATTAGGAGATATCCTCAGGAAGTTGGCCAAAACTAAGACATTTATTACTTTCGGCTTTAAATAACCCACCCTATTATCAAAAAGACAAACCTTTGCAAGAAAAAGCAGCTGTGTCCTGCTTGTCAACTCTATGCTGTGCTGGGTAAATGTCTAAATCAGTTTGGTCAAAGGGTTACCTCAGTCATTGGCCATACAGCGTCTCCTCCAAAACAAGTCATCTTGTTGTGTCTATAAATTAAGTAAGGTTGTCCTAAAGTTCATTGAAAAATAGTAAAAGATCTAAAATATAGAATAAAGAATAAATATTATTTTCTTTTAGAAAGTCTGGCCTCCTCAAACTCTTGCGTCACCTTTAATGAGTTTTATGTACCATTCCTGCAATCAATACAAGAACAGCAAACATTATATCGTGAGAATGTAATGTGCACAGAAGTCTATAGGGGTCTGCAGTCTGTCCCCATGATGTTCCACATGAAACTATATTGAAGGTGGAATCTGTTAAAGGGGGAATGACAACAAATTAAATCTATCTGTGGTTTTGCGGGTTTAATATGATCTGTTGTGCACTGATGAGGAAGATCAGAAAGCAGTTTGTCTTTCTACTTAGGTTATCTATCTACGTAGTTCATGTTCTCCAATCAGAGCACACCATCAAGCAAACAGCCTTCCCTTCCCCCCCTCCCCCCGATTTTCCTGTTGTGGCCTTGGGACCTGGCATCCACCTGTATAACGTTCCTGCGTCGCGGCTAGGCAGCTGCAGCGAGCTCTCTGCTACGACAGCATGGTCTATTTGGCGTTGTACTTCAGTTCCACTGTGAAGATGATGAATCGCGCTGCCGCCTATAGTCGGGTTGGCCTCACTTGTCCGACATCCTGCAACACAAATACTTCCGCTAGCCACATTACCATAATAATGCATTTGTTACGCAGTGTTGTGCCGAGCAGAGGTGTGGATGGAGGGGGGAAGGGGTGTGGGGGCGTGTTTGACCAGTTTTTCAAATATGGTTGTTGCCAATCAGAGTGAAGTCAACTAGGTAGAGCCACGTATCATTACCATTCCCAATCCTTTTGCTGAGGAGGGAAATCTGGCCTGCCAAAATAACCCCCTACAAAAATGTGACATTGTTTTTTTTATGAAATTCTTTGGAGAATTTACATATGCAGCAATATGAAGTACATGAAATGGTTTATACAGTGATACAAATGTCATGGCACCTTTAATTGCACCAGTTTAGAGTAGTTATGTCTCTGAAGCAAAAGCCAAACATGTAAGGGATACTTGTGCTGTTGTTTTTTGCGTGGAGTTTCTCTTCTGTGGAGCAGCAGGTTTACCTGGAAGGCAGGACTGAGAGGTGTGCTCCGGGACCCTTGCTATTCATCATGCTCATCAGCCACTTGAGAGGAACTGTCTCCCGGTCATTTGACACCTGAGTGTCAACCAATGTGGGGGACCTGTAGCCGTCCATCTCTAATTTTTGATCTCCTTGAGATTTCCTGGCTCATGCTAACACATGCTCTCTGCTGTGTTTTCCCAAGGTTACCTCCCGAGTTCTCCCATGGCTCTGCTTCTCAGAGAAGCATCCTGGATTTGCTGCTCAAACATCCTCAAGCCATGACCCCAAGGATAACTTTCTTCCATGGCCGGCAATGTTAGGCCCCCACGTCTTGGACTCTCCGAGCCTCAACGTGTCCACCCTCCAACACTCCACTATTGACTCCGTTCCGCAACCCAGCTCAGCACACTGCCCAGCACCTCCTGAACTCTGTTCAGAACTCCCTGGCTTAAACCATCAACCCCCGACCAGTAAGACAGGCTCACATAAACTCACCTCTTTACAATTTCCCGTTCATTCGTTCCATCTCTCCCTTTTGCTCACAGTGAAGGGTGCATTCACGGAACCTACAAGACCCAGACATCATCTTTAACTTTGCATCACAATAAAAACCTTGATAGCTATCCACTAAAGGTTTCTTGACATGACAATGACATGACAATGTAAAACTCTGTGACGGCAGCAGTAGAATGGGTGCCTCTCTCTGCATCTCCTTTATGATTACTATCAATTAAGGTTACTAGTGGTACAAAAATAAAACCATGGTTGTGAGTAGAAACAAAAGAAAAGAAAAAGCTTTTAATGAAAATAATCATCTAATCATCTCATTTGAACTTTATAAAAATAAGCTTTTGTATGAGGGCCTATGGACATTTTTGAAACTGTCATTTTTTCCACTTTGGGGATAGGAATTTGAGATAGCTGTCTTTTGCTAGTAAGATCATGACTGCTGATAAGTACACAGAATCCCTCTTCACACAAATGAGCCCTTTGTGTGCTGTTCCTAGTTTAATGCCATGTAATACCTATTATTTTTGCTTCATAAACAGATGCCACAGACTTTCCGGACTTTTTCACTATCTAGTGTAGAAAACGCCCAAGGTTAATTTTTGCCCTGGACGGTGATTTTATTGATGCAGCTGTTTCAGGCATTCGTTGACAGGAAACGTGTATCAGCCAAGGTTGTTTTAAAAATGTACGTTTATGAAGCCAACAATCCATTGTTTAAACTGTGTCAGCATTTCAAGAAAAAAAATCTAAACCACAACCCTTTTTATTGTTCTTTATGCATCCCCAGGTTGCCAAAGGTGTATTATAGCAAGATATCTAGATCCAATCTACATAGATACAACAGAGCTTGAGCAGGAGAAAAGCCCTCAATTGAAACTTTGACAATAAAGACACATCACACTGTTCAAAGAAGTTCTATAACAAGCAATTTCAAGCAAATTCCCTATAGAAGTGACAGAATAGCAACATGATGCCACAGTTATGTAGCACCATAAAGAAAAGGGTAAAAATAAGCGTTGGTGAAAATGATGTGAGACTGAGATCTTACCCTTGAGCTTAAATATGCTAACATCACCTTATTTATTGTACAAAAAGGGACATGGATAGCATAAGCCTTTGCTGCTTTGTAAGTTTACTTGGCAATCTTTTATCTTTCACGCTAAAAAGATCTAACAACAATGCCAAATGTATAATTGTTCTACACACATTTCTTTGTATAAATGTATTTCTTTATGCACACAAATAAACTTATGTAAAAAAAGATTATTTTTATGTCGTTAATAACAACCTCAGTTACTGATTTACAGGAAAACTGTGTGGTAAATGTGCGTATGGATTATAATAGTTTAGGTGACATTCTATGAGTAAGTGCATTAGTTGTTTTCTTAAAGGGGTCTACACCTGAAGTTAACGCTGGTTGCAGGCAAAATATTTTCTGATTAATTTATTGCACCCTCTTCTCGTGTTATATTTTATTTTTGGGTTTGACACTTTGTTGTGGCTCTTTTTGTCAGTAAATGAAGCGGTTTTGTGTATATTTACCATAACCAGACCACGTGAAAAGAAGTACAATATTGCACATACGCCCAATGAGTAAACACGGAGAAGCAATGGAGCCAAGTCTGCAACACCCAGCGGAGGTGCAAAAAGTAACAGATTCTGGTTCTAGTCCCACAGTAAAGTTCTGTGCAGAATTTTAAAAAGCTGATCCAGGTACATGATTTCTTTCCGGAGGAATGGGGCGAAATTCCACCAACTGTTGAAAAACATTGTAGGAAGGATGCACAAAATGTTTGAGTCATAGCACAAAGCTGAAAAAGCAATAGTGTTTGTAAATGTGACCATAATTTTTGACATTAATGTTGATAATTCAGATATGATGTAAAAAAACAAAAAAACAAGGTGAGTTTTTTTTTTATTGGTTTAGTAAAATAATATATAATAATATGTTTTGTGTCAGGCTTTAAAGGGGTCAATGCTATGCTACTACATTTATGTATCATTTATGAGAAAAATTACCATTAAGAATAAAAGGGATTATACTGCCTACTTGAGATCTCTTCTCATTTTTAATAAAGAGGTCAGCCTTTGGTTTACAGCCATGGATTTAATGAAGTAAAATGCACAGACATTTTGAGCTGACAGAGGTTTGTAACTCCTACGACAGAGCTGACATAAATCAATGTATTTAGCAGGAACCTATACATGATGATCTGAGTAGGCAGTTGGCAATTTTTTATCTCCATCTCAGCTGCCACGGGCAGCCAGGCATTCGTGAGCAGATGGCTCTTTATGTACTTATAATTGTCCAAACATTGTAAGAACCTCACAGTATTTGGATCCTGTGCGCACTAATTAGCCTGATGGATATAAATAAAGTGCTTAGAAATTTTGTACATCAAGCATTAGTGCGAGTGTGTGTTTTACACTGATGCCTGTGTATAAAGTGTGGACTCAGCCAGATCCAAGCTGATATGCATTTTTAAGCAACACCTACCTTCTTCCATTATCTCGCTATTCAATGTTCTGGTATAAGGTTCACGCACAGGAGCCAGAAAATCCTTTGAATATTTTGGAACTCTTCATGTTAAAAGAAAAAAAATATATATATAATGTTTCTGTCATGTAGTGTAGGGTGTTTGCAGGACCAGATTGCAGATGGGAACCCAGGAGCAGCATGATGAATGTAAGGATTCAATGATGATAAAAGGCAAACTTACAACAAAGCACACCATACAGAGCACAAGCAGAGAAACGGGGAGGTGGAGAACATTGAAGTTTAATGGAAGGATCCAGCTGGTAAAAATAAAAAACAGCAAACTCAAAAGGGAGGAAAATGAGGAGAACAACATTGGAAGCCGGGGGTGATAATCAGGGGATAATGAGGAGCAGCTAACACTAACCCTAGCATAAGCAAATGGAAAATTATGAAAACAAAACCTAAAACCGATTATGCAAAGATTGTGACAGTTTCATCGACACACCTGCCAAAAATTCATAAATCATTAACTATTCTCCTCTTTTAGAGGGAAAGATAAAAGAAAACATGATATACAAATTATCTTGCAAAACATTTGTACTTTTTGAGCTTTTTCACATTTTCAAGAATCAATAAAGATTCTTTACTGCCATGTGTCACCATATTAAAACATGCGGGGTGGGGTGGGTGGGGTGGGGGATGTGCAATGCACGTAGATTATTCATAACACGCAGACACAACAGGATATAATGTTGTTTTTTTGTTTTGAGGACAATGGCCGTCCTCTGCTACTATATATATATATATATATATATATATATATATATATATATATATATATATATATATATATACCCACAGGAGACCCCCCAGGTCAAAATGGGAGTCACATCCCAAGGTGGTGGAGAATGACAGAGCTGAGATCCTGTGGCCAACCAACCGGACAGACATTGTGATCGATGTTGCCATCCCGAGTGATGGAAACAAAACAGAATACCGGAGAAATACCATGGGCTCAGGGTAGAACTAGAAAGAGCCTGGAAGGTGAAGACAACAGTAGTGCCTGTGGTCATTGGAGCACTCGGGGCAATAACACCCACTCTGGAAAAGTAGATCCAACAGATATCTGGAGAAACATCAGACATCTCAGTCCAGAAAAGCACAATCTTAGGAACAGCTAAGTATCTCGGGTTCTCTGGTAGAGTTTTTTTGTTATATATATATATATATATATATATATATATATATATATATATATATATATATATATATTAGGGCTGTCAAAATAACGCGTTAATTTCGATTAATTAATTTAAAAAAAATTAACGGATTAAAAAAAATAACGCAGATTAATCAATGTCGTATAGGGGTTTTCAATAGGTGAGGCGCGCCTCCCCTGGGGGGCGCCAAAGAGTCACAGGGGAGGCGCATGAAGACAGAGAAGAAGACAGCGCCGCCGCTCAACTCTGTGAAACAAAAGTAGCGATATTCGTGCCTTCTGTTTGAGCGCGCAGGAACCAATCCAAGCGCGCAGTGAAACAACTCTCAACGCTCAAAACCGGTCTGGCACGGTCTGAAAAACTGTCAACCCACTGTCCTCGCGGTGAGTTCCATCTCTGCTCGCGCGCTACTTTGCTCGCGCACACCTGCTCGTTTCACACTCAACACCAGCTGTGCACTCGCTCGGCTGTTAAAGCCAATCACAGACAGTTTTTTTTCCCATTCAATCAGAGTATGGCTTGCAAATACTGCATTCAGATGAATTAAAACAAAATGCTGCAGCCTTTGGCAGAAATTACTAAACATCACTGAGGGATTGAAGAAAAACAAATAAAAAGTGTAATATTTTAGCCTAAAATATTTAGGCTAAAGTATTTAGACTAAAATATTAGAGTTACTAAGTGAGCTGTGAAAAATGTTTTTGTCTCTTTTCTTTCCAGCTTCTGGGAGGTTATGCAAAAGTTTATTCTGATCATAATCATCATGAATGTCATTATTATTTAAAGAGCACTTTAACACGAGGTAAAACAAAGTGCCAAACATCAGAAATACATCAGATAAGAGATAACAACTAATAAAATGCTTGTTTGTTAAAATAGCACTAGGTCTAAATTATGTATAATTAGCCTAAAAAGTAGATTGGAATATGGAATATGTTGACGTCTGTTAAATTCAGGTTTTCTTTTTTATTATCATTTCAGTTGACGTTTCCTGTTTCCTGTGAGTTCAGTTTGACATTGGCATCTGTTTAGTTCAGTTTGTCTGCTGGTGAAAACAGCACTTTAATGTATCTAATGCTGATTATTCATTGAAACATTTGAATTTAAATATTTTAAATACTTTCACAGCAGAAAAATTATATGCGATTAATTTAGATTAATTAATTACAGAGTATGTAATTAATTAGATAAATTTTTTTAATCGATTGACAGCCCTAATATATATATATATATATATATATATATATATATATATATATATATATATATATATATATATATATATATATATATATATATACTATTTTTGGCTGTGTGCCAAAGTCAATTACATGTAGTGGAACCCCTGGGGTGGCATCTGTGGCTATAGGTCTGGCCTTTTCCTGGATTCTTGTGGCGTAAATCATATCTAGATCTTGTAGACGGCATCCCACAATCCCAACGCTGACATCACCACCCATGCCAAAGCCTTCCTCACCTGTGCTGTGCAGCTCCCATACCACACTGTCACGCTGAGACAATATGATTTTGATTGTAGCTCTATAACAGTTTATTAGCAGCTGAGTAGGAAGTCCAGTCTGTTTCAGTTTCCTGAGGAAGAAGAGCCGTTGTTGAGGGTTCTTCATCAGGTGGGAGGTGCTCACCGTCCAGGAGAAGTCAGAGGAGATGTGAATGCCCAGGAACCTTCTGTTGTCCACATGCACCACCACATCCCCCAGTATGCTGAGAGGACCGTGTTAAGTCTTCCTGGACCTCCTGTAGTCCACTATGACCTACTTGGTCTTGTTGGTATTCAGGATGAGATCATTCCTAGAGCACCGCTGTGTCAGATTTTGTCACAATACAACCACAAATTTCAATGTATTCAACTGGAATTTAAGTTACAGACAAGCAACATGCATAACAGTGAAGTGAAAGGAAAATTATGCAGAATTTAAACTACTTTTTACAAACAGAAATGTAAAACATGTGCCCTTCATCTGTATTTACGTCCTCTAAGTTAATAACTTGAAGAACCACGTTTTGCTGTAATTACACCCATAAATCTTTAGCCGTATCTTTCTTGGGAACATTGAAATACTTAGGTATTTTTGTTGTTGTTCTTCATTCTTCTTTGTAAAACAGCTCCAACTCAGATTGGATTGTAGACATCATCAAGCTTTGTCATGGATTCTGGTCTGAACGTAGGTTTAGACTTAGACTAAGCCATTCTAAAACATAATTATTGAACTATACCGATCAACCAACAGACTAGCACTCCTCATACAGTTAGGTGTAATACAAATAACTTTACAGATGTTTAAAAACAGAAAGATAGACATTTAATTACAAACAATGAAAAGATCAAAATGGTCAACTCAAAACAGACAGATAAAACACGTAATTATTGATATTAAAACAATGAAGAATTAAAAGTGAGAGAAGTCCGTCAATTATAGACGTTCTGGAACCATGGAAACACAATTATCTAGTTTACATTAGCTAGGGAACACTGGAAATATGTGTATCTTTTATGAGGAGGATTGTCAAATTATTAAATAATGTATTAAAGCATTAAAGTTAAAACCATATAAAGTAAGCATAAATAAAATATAGTAAAATCTAGAATAGCACAGACCAATTAGAAAAATACTGTCATTACTTTACATAATTATTAAAAATGTTCACAATAATAAAATTATGAAATATAAATAGAGAATATAAAAGTTGCTAAAACTGGAGAAAAAAAATATATAAATGGAAAAAACGAGCAATACGTTTTATGTGAAAGCCACATTAAGAAAAAGATCCCTTCCCGTATGATTAAGTTCTCACTATAGGAACTAACATAGAAAACTTCCCAGACCCTTTCAAGACCTGGAGAGTCTGTATGAGAGAAACAGATCTTGTAAATAAGGAGGGCTTGCCACTTGTTATTTTACTTTTGTTGCCCTTTTTTTTCCCTCAGGTGTTTTCCTTTTGCTGTCCTGATGAGCTCCACCTGGTTACATTCATCTCTTTTCTTTTTAAGCTTTTGGGATTTTTGACCTTGGTCTCATATTGACTATCCTTCTGGGTTGTAGACTATCAGTGTGTGAACCTGTTATCGCCACCTGAATAAAGCTTGAGTCTACTCTTGCATTCTATCTACTCTGTGTGTTTGTCAGGGCTACGGCCATTAAGATTTAAATATGGTGTTAAAACACCAGTAAGAGCACCTGAAAATCTGTTCTAAAATAGATAGGATAGCCAATAGACAGACCTTTAAAAAATATATGATGTAACCTCGCTTTCTGGTCCTTGTCAACACCAAACCATCCCATTAAATTATTTAGGGATACGGTCCTCCTGGAAGGTAAACCCAATCGCAGGTCTTGAAGCTTCTTATACGTCTTTTTGTTTGCTTTGTTGTTGTTTTTTTTAGCATTTCCTTATACAGTATTTATCATTAAAGTTTTCCTCACAGCATGACACTGTCGCCATGTTTCATGACACATACGTTCACATTCAGGGTGCAAAAAAAATTAAATGTCAGTCCCATTTCACCAGAGCACCTGTATTCTGGCCTAGCTTGAGACATACTTTTTAAATTTTTATTTTTTTATGCTTTTTATTTATTTATTTATTGCTACTTTTCAAAAAGAGGTTGCCATAAATTGTTGCCACGTCTACAGATAACCCCAACTGCGCTGTAAATCTCTGCTGCTCCACCAGTGTAGCCATGGGCCTCTTGTATGCCTCTCTGATAAAGTTCAGATTAGTTTACTACTATTACTTTAACCTTTTATAGAGCACTTTAACAGCTCTGTTGCAACCTTTACAGCTGCAACAAAGTACAGCACATGTAAGTCAAGAGCATTTCAAACACAGGGCAAGGAAAGAACAGTGATTGGTTGCTTTCCATTCAGCCCAATGCAGTATTTGCGAGGAACACCCTGATTGAATGCTATTGGCTGGTGGCGTGCTTCATTTACATGCACTTTGTCAAGTTGTGAGCACAGAGACGGGGCCGAGTGTGTCTAGAGCAGGAGAGTCAGGTTTGAGTGTGGGTGTGAGATTTAAAGACACACACCATCAATGATCGTTCGCTTACACAGAAATATGTGATGACACCAGTCTCACTGCGGGCTCAGGTTGGTGGCAAAATATAACCCCCCCCCCCCCCCCCCCCAACGTTCTTAAGTTCATGATTCACTCCAACATTTCCAGGAGTGCTACAAGCAATTATACAAAAATCTGTCAAACTTCTCTATTTATGATGATTTTGATATTTCCATATTGTCGAGACATAAATACCTTTCAGGTCACATGAAAAGCCTGAGGGCTGACATCGCTCGTCAAGATCTTTGAAGTCTGCATAAATTACTGTTTTAGGAGTGACAGTACCACGTAGGTGCAGCTGTTACAAAATAAAACCCTGACAATGACATTGTGTTATTGATATGTTTTTTTTTTAAATGGCTTAAAGGCAAATTCATAAATTCAGACTATGGGCATAAATATATATGAAAAAGCTGGTATCAATAAAAGGTTTTATAGTTTTATGGAACACAAACCAGGGTCTATTTGGGTTCCAGTATATATCAAGTGACTCTGACCTGTGTGTTATCGCCTGACTTAAAATTTGTCGGCAGTTTCCTGGTAATCGTTGACGCTAGACGGGGTTACTGTTCCAGGTCACCAATAAAAAAATTAAAACAATTTTTTAAATCCAATATGATCTGAGAGTTCATTCTGTCCCAGCTTTGTTTGTTGTCACTTAGTGAGTTTCCAATGAAACTGGAATAAAATTGTTTTTTTTTCTGTTTCTTACCGATGTGAAGTTTAATTGCTAGTCTTGTGTGTTTATGTCAATGTTTAATAGAAAATCATGAATGCATGTTAAATTTAACCATCTAGTTTCTAGCTAATGAGTTTATATATATATATATATATATATATATATATATATATATATATATACAGTGTTGGGTAAGTTACTTTAAAAATGTAATCTGTTACAGTTACAAGTTACTTTGTTTAAAATGTAATTGTAGTGTAACTTTTTCGATTACTTTTAAAAAGTAATGTAACTAATTACTTTACTTTTTGTAAAGTAACTAATTACTTTACTTTTTGATTACTTTAAGGTTTTAATGAGTATTGACCCATGTTCAACATTTAAGTTTTTGAGAACTGAATGTGAACCTTAAAAAAACGGAATTGGGAATTGACACTTGTATGACTCTATTCCTGTATATCCATCAGTAGTTAAAGGACAAGAGTCAGCAAATGCAAATTCTGCCCTGTAAAACAATGACAGCACAATTGTTGCTGTATGATCTGAAGCCCCATTTGGAGCTTTTAAACAGGCTTTGAAAAACTTTGATAATTTGCTGCTGTAATATTATAGATTTTTTAGAATAAAAAGCTAGCAATGTGCATAATCAAAAATAACAGAAATACAATTATAGAGCATTCAGTATTGTAAGAAAGCCCACACTGTTTCTGGATAAATACATTATTGTATGAGTTAAGTTCTGTTCCGTTTTCTGCCTTTTTCGTTGTAAAACTGAAATGTCCCATGCTCCTGAATGCACCATAGCTTTCCGACGCTCATGAACGCAACACTGTGAACGCTGAGATGTGTAGACGCGCGTTTGATTTTCCGCTTAAGACAAAGTTTTGCAGTTTCACAACCCACGTCGTCTCTCACGGTTTATTGTTGTGTGTGAATAACAAGAGGTGGCTGTCAACAAGCTTGAAGGCTGTCATTTTTGATGCGCTGCTTGAGCTGAAATAAAACCATGAAACGTCCGCTCGCTTGCTGTTCTTTCAGAAGGCTCCACCAGCACAGGATGGATCATCAGAGTGATAGAGACAAGGAGCCGTAGCGGGAAACGGCGATACAGGGCGCGAAGCAATAAAACTATCATTACATATTTCGCAAAGGTTTTTCTTTATATTTTTTAAAAAATGTAACTAAATTTGTAATTCTTAATATTTTTGGAAGTAACTGTAACTGAATTACATATTTTCTCATTGTAACTGTAACGAATTACAGTTACTCTTTTTTTGTAATTAAATTACGTAACGTCGTTACATGTAATCCGTTACTCCCCAACACTGTATATATATATATATATATATATATATATATATTAATTTAAGGTAACAAAAAGTGGCAAAAAGAAGATTTGTTTTGTTGTTGAATACAACAAGCTGTTTAAAACAGATCTAAATTACTATTGCATTAGTGAACACATTATTCTTTCAAAAAATATACATTTAAAGAGGCTTTTGACATTGGATTCACACAAGATCTGGGTAATGATCCAAATAACCTACACAATCAATGAAATCAAATTAAAGAAACAAAAAAACTTTAAGTTGGAATAAGGTACAGTAAAAATGTATTGAACACTAGTAGATGTTTTCAGCAAAAATGCTTGGAAAACCAGTAAAATAGCTTAAATCTGTCAGTGTCTAAAGAAGCCATACATTTCGCGATCCCTGCAAATATTAGCCAATTTACTCCTAACTGAAGGTCCTAAGTGAAAGGCTTTCTCCTGGTGGGTAACAACAAAAAGCTTTCTAAAAAAAAAAAATAAGCTTGTTATTGCGAAACACAACCATGGCATTGATTTCCAAATTATTTCTAAATCCAGTAAGATTCCAGTAAGCACTGTCAGGGGCCATAATCCAGAACTAGAAAGAACATTATTTACCATAAACATACTACGACCAGGTGCTCCTCATCAGACTCAGGTGAGTCTTTGAATTATCCAAGAGCCAAGAACCAGTTGCAGGGAGCTCCAGAAAGATTTGGAGCTGACAAGTCTAGCTTGTTCATAAAAACAATAATCCACTCAACCACAATGGCCTCTATGCTTGCGACACAGGACTCCGCTGCTTAGAAAACAACGTGTTTAAACGTGTTTAAGGAACGCTGGGACAATATCCTCTGGGTCAAATGAGATGGAAATTGAACTCCTAAAATTTCATTACACTCTCCATGTTTGGGGGATTAATGTCGTTGCGCAATGACAAAACACTCTAATAGAGCCCAGCAGCAAATCAAACTGGATCATGTTTGAATCACAGACATTTAAACCCTTACCTGACATTCAATTTTGGCACAGCGTAAGTGACTTCTCAAACCTCTGACTAGGGAAATGTACGTACACACACATGGACTATTTGTCTAATGACGTGCAGTCAGGAGTTAGTCAAGATAAGGAAGACATTTTGGCGGACTAACCAGCTGTTCCAAGAAACTCTAATCAAATGAAATTGCTGCGGTTTTCTTCCCCACTACAATCCTCAACAATGAAATTTGGTTTTAGGATTTTCTTTTTTAATTGTTTTTCCGCATATTGTACTGGTAGACTTCATTTAACAGAAGGAAGCACATATGGGGAAATCCCCCAGGAAATTCTTGATATTGTGAAGATGGTGTATTTTTCCAAAAGAAAAATATCTCAAGCACATACTTGATTTTAGAGAAAGAAAACATACATTTATTGGAATGAAACAGTAAATACCCTCACCTAAATTTCCCAAGAAAGTCCCACAACGTTTTTCAAAGAGACTTATCTGCAAATTGTTGGTAAGAGGAGCTCTTAAGTCACATTGACACAATAATTTCACAAGAGGATGTAAAAAATGTTTGATTCTAACTTTATGGACAGTGAATGTCCATAAACAGTGAATTTTGAGAACACAATCAATCCATTTTAAATGGGAAGCAAGGCTTTTATGATTATAAATATAGACATGGAAATTAATAAAGTCTGTGGAAATTCCACCTGAATAGAAAATACAAAAAAAAACATTTTGATTAGCAGTGTCCTTTATCAACATAAAATCAACATAAAACGCAGGATTAGGATAAAAAGAAAACACTGGGAAAACTGTGTTGCATGCTAATACAAAGAATCTTTTTGTTGATATTTTTGCATTTGATTTCTCAAAAGGATTGAAATAAAATGATTTTACTTTTTTCATTCCACTCCTGAGCCCACCGAGGACATTGTCTGAATACAACGGAGGACTTAGTGATTTCACATGATGAAACCCTTAATGTCTTGTCGATGACGTCTTCTCACTGACCCCACACCCAGTCAGTCAAAAATGCTCAGAAACTTTCTTATCTGTGGGGACACATTGCTATCTGTCACACAACAATACACAACCACTTCTGCCAAGTAGTAAATGGTCTACTTTAAAAGCAACGATCAGAAACATAATATCCCAAAGGTCATTTGTTCCATTATCAGTCTTAAAGGCATGTCAAACTGTGGAAGCGCTGCTAAATATGCTATGCCCTTGTCTCCTTGATGTACATTTAATCTAGATAAGATTATTCATTGTTGTGAAGAACATACAAGTCACTGGATTTAAAAAGACATGCATAGGCACAAATTATACAAATTAGAGTTACTCACAGGGTGCTTTGAACTTGGTTTCATCCTTGGAGTTCACTACCAACTAATGTCTGAAATGGAGAGTATAGAGCCCCTGCATCTTAAGTAAATGGTGGAGAAACCATATGATCTTTCTTTATTTGTATTAAGTGGAGTGGAGGGTATCATTGATACCAGTTGAATTCACTGTGTAGTTTGGGTTGTTAACAAGGAAGGTGTTGAATTGATTGAAGTTATTTTAAAAAGAAAATAAAGAGTCTGACCAGAAAATATGGACCTTGATTTGTCCAGTTATGCTTGTTAAAAAGTCATATTTAATCTCTGCCAATGTGTTTTCGTGTGAAAGACATTTCTGTTGGGATGATGATGTTCATCATAGCTCAGTTGCTCTTTTTTAATAATGACATACTACGGCCACACTGTTCTGATCAATTTCTAAATGTTTCCTTTAAAACAGAGGAAAATATGATTCCAGTGGAGTTTTTGTTTTCATTTATATATTCTCAGAGACAGGCTGCAGCCTGCTAAATGCACAAAGGAGTGTTATCGCAGATCGTTCCTGACATCAGCTGCTAGACTTTAGAACCAAACTCAATATGTATTTGTCTTTTCAGCTTTTTTTCAGTGTTTTTCAAACATATAGTCTGTTGGTGTTTTTCATGCATAAAGGTTTTGCACATTTCATAAAACCACCTTACTCAGTTCTTTCATTTTTTGAGAATGCTTATTTTAATAACTGTAGAGCTTGTTTTGTTTTACTTTTTAAAGTTTATGTTGTAAATTATCTGTCTGCTGGTACATCTGAATTTGTCATGATTCTGGCCGGCTGACTGTGCTTCACCTTATCAGCGTGATCAGCTGCACCAGCGCTCCTCCAGCTGTTACATATTCAGCCTCGGTCCATTCACCTGTTCTTCTGCCTTTAAATGTGGGGCTTCTCCTTCCAGCGATTGCCAGATTATTGAACGCATATGGTGAGTAAATGTCCAATGTTCTTCCTTGCCTCCCATGTCAATTTCTAGTCTCTGCCCTGTTTCACCTTGCCCTCGCTCAGACTCCTCATCGGCTTGTGTGTTTCTGGACTCTGATCTGGACTGTCTCACGATCACGAACCTTGCCAAACCCCAACAGATCTATTTGCCTGTCTGCCATCAAGCCTCCCTCGTGGACCTGTTTTATGCCTCAGCCCTGTCTCTCTGTGCACTCTCAGCTTTGCCAGATTCATGCAGAAGTTTTGCCTGTCTGCACCAGGACTTGATTTATTATCCTAAATAAACTGTTTTTTAACACATTGTGTCAGACTGAATATTGGCCTCTCTGATGTTTCTTTCACGTTACAGGATTCCCCTCAGTGTGGAACAACAAAGGATCTGTCTCTTGTATTTATTCAGTTTAGCTTCATTCAATTTCTTTATGAGTCACTTAGGACCCTGCAATATCAACAAATCCAATCTAACAACAGCTAAACATTTGAACAAGGGCCAAGCGATACTAGAAAATCGTGTAATGGAGATGTTTTTAGTAAATATTGCTATGAGAATATGAGTTGCGATGAATCTTCCAGCACTCTCTGACATTTAGCCTATTGGACATTGTAATCTGACTGAATATTTAATTGGCAAGCAAAATGTGCATTCAGGGCATTTGGAAGATATTAGCCAACAGTTACTGAATTCAAACATGTGTTCTCCTCAAAATAATATTGCAAAGGCTGATACTAAAATGATGATACAGTTGTAATATATTATGAAGCCCTAATCTGAACAATTTTAAAGCCAACATCTATCCAACATTGTACAATGCTGAAGTGTCAAGCAAAAATTGTATGGGGCTTTAGCTTTATCCACGCTCAACAGTGTTAGGAATGTTGTAGAAGCCAGTGAGAACTCGGACTGATTACAAAAGCAAAATCTGTTTTGTTCCTACATAGTCTAGTGTCATTGTTAATGGGGAGGAAAAACTGATTAAACCTACTTCAAGAAATTGTTCTCATTACACAGAAGTCCCTGGTGCAAGTGTATTTAAGTGCATTGTTATTGGATAGACTTCTACAGCACTCTTCACAATTCACCGTAAAGTCACACCTTTTTCACATTCCCTTCTCTCAAGCCCCATCCATTTGTTTATGTTGGATGCGAGCCGCAGTAATTATGCAAGTGTGCTATTGTAATTTATGGGAAACGTGTCCCATTTTGATGTGGAAGGATTAAGATGCCTGCGAGGCTTTTTGACACCAATTCACGCGGGAATGAATGTAAAACATACTGTGTTTGTCGCCAGCAGGCAAATCTGCATCGACAAAATTGTGCTGTGGAGAAAAAAAAAAGGAATACGCTTATGATGAGAGAGCTCGGTAGGTTTAGTCATCCAAACACTTTGTTACTTTTTTTTTCTCTTGATGTACGGCATTGCGTTGTCTGGCCTCATTTCTCCATGACTGTTCCTGTTCCATCTGTTTGAACAAGAATGTGGAAAAAAAAAAACTACATCCAGGACTTTTTAAAGCTGCCTCTAAGAAAATACTTTGAAGTTAAAGTAAAAATTGCAATCTTTTTGACCTCCCGTTTACAGATGTCATTTTTTTTGGTACTCAAGTTAAATATGATGTTCGAAGAAAAATCAAGAAATTCTGATTGTTCTCTAACGTCCCCTTGAAAATGTTTTAAACGTTCCATTACATAGTCTACACACCAAGAAAAGTCCCTCTTGACATTTGGTCACATTACAGCCAAACAGGAAAAGTTGGGCACTAGACAGGAGAAAGTTCCCACCAACTTAGGCTAACTTGACTAGTGTAAACTAAATGGCAGAAACATGAGGAACACGAGGAAACAGAGGGGCTATTGGAGGATGAAATAGGTTATGTATGCACATGGATTAGTTTTGCCCCAGAAAACAAAAACCACAGCTGTTTTTTTAATAATTTATGAGGGATAGCAAAAGAAAGGACCATGTGAAGTTCTGTTCTCGCAAGCACCCTTTGTGCAGTCAGAGCCGCAGCTGACCACTGTTTCCCTAGGAGCTGTGTGAGTGGGGGTTTGCCTAGAAGCAGCATTGGGTCAGGACCATAACCCGCACCGTTTTCAGTGTGATCCCAGGGCTACTTGTTAAATAGTTCAAGCTCAGTCAGACTGGATGCAGTGTTTCTATGAAGAGGAATTTTCATGACTGGCCACAGATTCTTAATTGGATTTAGGTCTAGACTTTTAATTGGTCCATTCCGACACACACACACACACACACATATACATATATATATATATATATATATATATATATATATATATATATATATATATATATATATATATATATATATATATATATATATAGTACATTGTAGTTCTAGTGTTATGTTTAGGGTTGTTCTCTTGCTGGAGGGTAATCATCTGCCTCTTCCTTATTCTGAAGACTACTGCAACTTCTGATTTATGGTTTATTTTATTTTATTTATGATTTATTTTATTTAGCTGCATCTATCTTTCCATTGACATTGACCAGCTTTCCTGTGCACACTGAAGAAAAGCTTCCCCACAGCATAATGCTGCCACCACTATGTAGAGATGGTTTGTTCACAATGATGTCGATGTTAATTGTTTTGTTTCATTTGACCAGAGCACCTTTCCTAAACATGTTGGTGTCCCTCACATGTCTTGCATATGTCAAACTGGTAATCTTCTAATGACGTTCTTCTTGATACTCATCCAAAAAGATCAGATTTGCAAAGTGCACAACTAGCAATTGTGTACTCCCACCTTAACTGTGGATCTCCACAGCTCCTCCACAGTAGCTCTGTTTACTAATAGCATGAGCAATTGGTTATTCAGGATTTTGTTGATAGGTGTCAGAGTAAAATGGGCTCAGTTCAAATGCAAGTTCCTAAAGGGGGCCTATTATGCTTCCTTTTAAACAAGAGTTGCACAAAATCATTCCCACTTCCCCCTATTTTGAGCTCTTTTTTAGAATCCGCCGTTTTAGGACTATGTCACATTTGTGCGAATAAACTGCAGCTGACCATGTCCCAATTCAATGTTTACACTTGCACTCTATACACATGAAAATAGCTACAAACGGATGAATAATGGTACAACCATACATCTTTGACCCTGAGTCCAACCCAGAAGCTGAAGAAGTGAAGCTTCCTACAACACCATCAAAGATGCAGCAGGAGGTTTCTGAATGGTGAGTTTCTAAATGGACGCAAGGTCAGCGACCAGTTGCCTATTGTTAGCATTAGCTTGGATGGGGGTTTTTTTTAGCACTTGGACTGTTTCTAGAAGCAGTAGAGATCCAAATGGAAGTACAAAATCACGTGAAAAGTAAAATTTGCATAATTTGTCTTCTTTAAAAAAAATTGAAGCCTTGTATCCTTTTTCTTCCACTCCACTAACTTTCCTTTTATAATATGCTTTTAAATTTATTTAAACAAAGTCGAGTTACTAAATGAATACACAATAAATTGAAACACCTATACTATGGGTGATGTTAGACATTTACCATTGTAACTAGATTTTTTCCCCCCACTGTTTACTTAACATAAAAAAACGTAATGCCAGAGGGTGGCCAAGATTTATCTGGAACAAACAGACTGTGCTCTCTGGGCGTCGAACCTCTCCTGTCATCTCTTCACAGGGAATAAAAATCCATTTGCTCTTACTTAAAGCATCATCAGTTGCAGCCATGTGGGCACAGTAAATAAAACATATTGACAGAATGATACTGCTTTTCTCGCCCGACCCACAACCTCAACATGTTTGTTTCTCTTTCCTGCCAACATGTGCGTGGGTTTGGTTTATTGGAGTCCTCTGGTAAGTGCTTTGTTCTGCATTCACATCAAAACAAACTTTCTTTCCTGTAATGTCATCTTTAGCCGTGTAAAAACACAAAAGCTTCATTGCACCGACACACTATTTCAGCCATAATTACCATCCTATTTGAATTAGATTTTGTAGTAGCAGATTTTAGAAAATGAACCTAACTCAGCATTGAAGTACACGCAAAGCCCTGAAAGAGCATGTCACTTTTTATAAGTAATAGTAACAACTACATCTTGTCTCACATGGAGCATTCGACTTTTCTCTCAGCTTCATGTGATTATAGATGTGGTTAAATATTTATGAGCCCTTTGGCGATTTAAAAAAAAGTAAGAAAAGCTGCAGTGAATCATTACTCAGTCCATACTGTTGTCAGAATTATCAGTCAGTTAATCTGTGATATAAGCATCAAAACATGTACCATCTCTTTTTCAAGGATGTCAACACATTCCAAAAACTGATGGAATTTGGTACGCATGCAGAACAGCAATAGGTATAGGATGTAAATGATTTTATTTGCAAAAGACTGGTATGGTAGAAAAGGAACCGGAGTGCATGAGTGGAGCAATGGTGTTATCAGGCATTTGCCAAAGCATTATTCAAACACGTAATTCAAAGCAATGACAAACACAGAATGCCTTGTAGATACATCCTCCACATGCTTCAGGAGCAGTGTGGTGTGGCATGGCACAGAATCGATGCTTTTAACGCAAACTGGATGCTTTGCATTTGAGTCTGCCAAATGACCAGACTTCAGCTGTGGGTAATTTCTTCAGCAACAACCAAATAATTGCCAGACAACGTACCTTGTAGTCTTGCTGCTGACCGGATGGTGCAGGTAAATGGTGAATGGCCTGCACTTGTATAGCGCTTTATCAAGTCCGACGACCCCAAAGAGCTTTACACTACATTCAGTCCTTCACCCATTCAGTCTCATCCTGACAGTGACAGCTATAGCTGCCCAGGAGCAGACTGACTGAAGCAGAAGCTTCCGTACAATCGGCACCACTGCCCTCTGACCTCCGTCAGCAGGCAAAGCAGATAAAGTGTCTGTTTTTAATGTGTTTGTTTTTTGTTTTGTTTTTTTACTCACCTGTGTAATGTGTATTGCCCTTTAGACATTATTATGTGTACTTGTGAGGGTTAATTTCCTTGGTGCTTTACCTGGGCACTGGATTGGGACGAGTCTCTGTGCTTCATTAAAAATATATATTTTTCATAGTTGGATAAACAGAAACATTCAAATTCCAAGAATCGTGTATGTTCACTGCAGCCTTTTGTGCTAAAGGAAGCATGGATGAGCTCCAACGATGCAGTGAAGTTAATACTTGCTGCATGGCACACTCCTGAGGAGGCTGCCAGATAACATGCTACCATACATATGACAAAGCGATGGGTTTGCTAAGGAACCTATATCCTGATGCTGTGGTGCATATCTGAGTTAAAGCCCAAATAAGTAATAGAGCTGGTTGAGACAATGACCACCCATCGGCCATGACAAAAACTGGTTACCATGGAGATAAGCTGCAGGCTGTTCAAGGAGTTTCACAGATTTCGGAGCTGAGTCCTACTGCTGCTTGGGTGTCAAGAGATGTAATAGGTGCTGCTGCACCCCCAAGTGTAAATAAATTGGTAATAATTATTTAGGAAAGGCTGAGTATTTGTTTAAAAATCAGCATTATTTAAATGATTTAAGCATCAACAAAACAGTGATAGACTTTTTTGCTTAACATCAGATTGACTGATCCGAGGAATGCAGTTGAATTTCAGTGGGCAGTGGACAAAGGTTAACACTAACAAGAACAATCAGAAAGGCTAGATGTTTTACAAAACATGCATTACAAGGTTATATTCAAACAGATAAGATTTGACCAGTAAAGTAGAAATCATTCATTTAGCTTCTCCAAAGGCAGCAACAATTACCCTTAGTTCATGTACAAGGCAGGACTGTATATAGTAAAAAAAAAGTAATGCTATTAAGACAGAATGGAACTGCATTGCTTTTTGTTTGTTTTTGTTTTTTTAGATGATCCATGATCTGTTTTTTGGTAATATCATCATAAATTACTTTTTTCCCCCTTTCGTCCAGTTTCTGACTTTAAGTTTTATGAGAGTAAATAGCATCACGAATTACAAAAAACTTTACTTTCCTAATATATCTGCACTGTTTTGTAAGCTTGGAACTTAAGAAGGGATATTTATGCAATTGCAGTACTTTTGTTGATTCTGCATTTTGCGTAATTGACATGTCTGCTTTTCAGAGGCTACTTGATGCTGTATTCCAACCAGCTGGCTTACTGACCTCTTTCCACAGATAATGATAGAAAATGCCATTTTAATACAGTGAAAAAAAAAGAAAAGGCAAATCGCATAATGTCATTGCTAGAATTACAGCCGATCGCACAATGTCAGAGCAAATCTTCCATGTTTAATAGTTGGTTGATGTCTTGGTATTTTACATTGAATAAGCTTTAATTCTTATCTCCTGTTAAAAAGTTAGTGTGTGGATTAACATACTGCTGAATTTTGACTGCAAAGAGAATTTTAAATGAACACATTCATCGAAGAGAACCCATTATTTATAGAATTAGTTAAAATTGGTTTTGGCTTTGATGCAAAAACACACTGTGTTCTTTTAAGGTACACAGAGAAGAGATAAAGTGAATGAACATGTATCACTCAGCCAAATCCCGGTGACTGTGTACTTTGCCAAGCGCGGCGCTATTGTTTCATGGCTCTTTTGATGGCTGGTTTCCAGCACTGACGATTTTGTCATATTTCCAGCTCATCATCCGATCACTCTCTTTCTTTTTTCAGTTTTTTTTTTTTTTTTTTTTTTACTGCAAGCAGCTCTTATCAGGCTGTGCCTCTTCCCTTTCTTCCGTTGCTTTAATGCACGTTGTCAGATTGGGTGTCTCAGAGTCGCAACTCCATTTGTGAATTACAGAGCCCTATGGGGAGTCTTTTCCTCTTATTTCTTTCCCCTATAACTCTGCCTCCACTCACGTATTATTCTGCATCTTCCTTTCATTTTTCTTTTCTTTTTTGTGCAGAGATAATAGAGCTGCATCACCAATAAGCTTCTTACCCCAAACCCTCACCTTCTCTGCCATTCATGATTGGTGAAAAAAAGGGCAGAAAAAAGGAAAGCCAATACCAGGTCACCTTAACATTTTCTGTGTTTATGCAGCCCTAGATCATGTTAAAAGGACGAGTCTCTGTTTTCTTGAGGATTTATATTGGTGGTCAAACTTTCAGTAAACAGCAGTGACAAGTGAAAGCACATCTGCGTGTCAAATCTCCTTCTACTAAGCCAAGAGCTTCACAAATAGCCTTATGTGGGTGAGGTTAAAGCACAAAAATAAAGTAACAAACTCAGCAGGGGTGACCTACTTAGACCAGCAGTTATGTGCTTCCTTTTCATTAATGCCCCAAATGCAAGTTCTGTGAAGAGTTTTAAACTTCGGTGAATAGTCTTAAGGGTTAAGGACCTCACAAGCTAAGATGAAGCCGTTTCTCCTTAAGTTTTCTTTAATCATTGGTGGAGAAGTATGCCGATTGCAATTGAGCCTTTTCACCAAGAACGCTTTCAGATTTATAATGTAAATATCAAAGCAAAAGTCCTCATATCACCTTGACCTTTTTCACATTTTGCTTTGTTACAACCGCTTGTAACCTCAATGTATTTTAGTGGGATAGACCAACAAAGTAGATGTCTTTGAAGTGGATGAGAAATGCATGGTTTTGAAAGGGTTTTTTTTGCAAATTAAAATCTAAACATCTACATCTGTATTCGCCACTCTTTACTCTGATTCCCATAAATAAAATCGATTTTATACAAATGCTTCAAAGGTCCCATAATAAGTAAATAGAGTTCATCTGTGTGGGAAAAACCTCATCCCAGTATAGATCCAGCTATTCTGTGAATAACTCAGATGTTTGTTAGAGAATATTAGTGAACAAAAAGCAACATGGGGATCAAAGGACACAGCAGAAAGGTCAGGGATGAAGTTGTGGAGAAGGTTAAGGTTAAGGAAGTGTTAGGTTTTAAAACCATATCCCAAGCTTTCAACATCTCACAGAGCAGTGTTCAATCCATCATCTGAAAACAGAGAGTTTAGTACAAATTCAAACCACCAGGACATGACTGTGCACCTAAAATGACTGGCTGGGTGATAACCCATGGTAACTCTGGCACTCAGATGGGAGCTTCCATTGATAGGATAACTAATAATTGTGCTCCTCGAAAATCTGACCTTTACTGAAGAATAGCGAGAAGAAAGTGTGTGCATTTGCCACAATCATAGTGGGGAACTCAGGAAATATTTGAGTTGCACTGAAAAGATGCGAGTAAAACATACAAGACACCCTGTGTGGTGGAAATTATCACCCTCAACTCACAATCTACATGGTGAAACATGGCATTATGCTTTGGGGTGGCTTTTTTGGGCAGCGACGAGGAAGCTTTTCAGATTTGATTGTAAGATAGCTGGAGCAAAAAAAAGGGAAATCATACAAAGCTACGACAGTTTAGATCAAAGCATGTGGTAGAATGGCCCAGTTAAAGCTCAGACGTAAATGAAATTAAAAACACCTGGCCAAGCTTCACAATTAGTGTTCACAGATGTTCTCAAGCCAATCTGAATGAGTTTAAGCCAAATATAAAGAAGAATGGGCAAGTATTTTTACTTGGTGTCCAAACGCTGAAAGAGGAATACTCCCTACAAGTTTGTCTCCAGCAGGTGACGTAAGGCACAGGAATAGTGGACATCAAATGCAAGAACTCACACAGTGGTGCAAATTCAGCAGTCCTTTAATACAGTCCAAAGTTAGTACAGAAAAAGCCAATTCGAGCAGAAATATCCAGAACAGAGGAAGGGGCAAGTCTAAGAACACAAGCTGAATCCAAAGCAATAGACGACAGAGTTAGGATTAGTATTTGGGTGTTCGCTTGACACAAGGAATGAAGATGTGCTGTTGAGGGAAAGTTGCACAGGGTGAGGTAAAAATAGACAAACAAAGGAAGACGTTAAAACACCAGTGGGTAACATTATGGCAAAGCAGAGGCTGATTACATGTGGGTGGATTTCAGAAAGTGAAGTTTTCTGAAACAAAACAGGAAATTAGTGCACAAAGTAGAACAGGAAGCTCCAAAAGTAAACACGAGCAGATACACAACTGCAAAACACTTCACCAGCAGAACTGGACATGTGCAACACACTTTTCAGACTTTTATTATAAAAAGGCTGTAGTTCACACATTTTTGTCCTTCTACCTCCCAATAACTGACTACTTCATGTTGGTCACATCTGGTCAGCATAAAATGAAATGTGGTTGTAACATGACAAAAATTTGAAACCTTTAAGGAATATAAATTATTTTGGAAGACACTGCATATAAGGGAAGAAACTTTTTTCTGCGACTACCACTTGTTTAAAGTGAGACTAGCATTCAGTATAGGACATCCCTTCTATTAGCAAATCCAAGGTAGCAATAAGAGCTTTAGCAATGTAAGCTAACAATGCAGTTCTGCATTTTACCCAAACAATGTAGCAACATATTTAATAATAAAGGTGCAATAGAGTGCAAATAAACTGTATTGTTACTAATTTTTATATCATATTAGCCATATTAGATTTGGAGGTCAGGTTGGGGAGAACTCGACAATTCCCACCTTCCACAACTTCAGGGACATTTTTGTTATGTTGTTCCTGCTTCAAAATTAAAAATTTCACTTCTGGGTTAGAACTGGAATCCAACATTAAACCCAGCTCTTCAAACATGCAGCGCCAATGGATAATAATGCTTTATTTTTCTTCTTTTTATTGTTTCAGTATTATGGCATATACAACACCGCAAGGGGAAAAACTCACTTCCTGTTGTGTAACTGTTTAAATAAGTTTAAAGATGGAGGCTCTTGGTAAAAGTGGTATTCACTCAGGTGGACCTTTAGTTTAGTCTTAAAGTTTGAGAATCACTAGTCCAAAGATGTGACACTGCTGGTAATGTAGGAGTCATATTCACACAGGAACTGAACGCCACAGGGTGCATTTCAGTCTATGCTCCAGTAAACACAGGGAATTTGTTCTTGCATTGAAAATAATGGGATTGGTTTCATTGAAGTAATTGGTGAAAAACACAGTCACAGAAGTGTTTTTTATTCTTACTGCTCCTGCAAATGGCAGCACGCAAGTGAAGCACAGAAAGATAGTCTTAGCAGGAGAAGCTGATTTGCTGAGTGAGCTTAGTGAACCACCACCGTTTATTAGTTTGCTTTAAACTTCTTTTCTCTCAGCAGGAGGCTGTGTTTGTTAATTTCTCACATCTCTGCTCAGGAAAGTGAGAGTTGCCAGAATGGATAAAAAGGAAACCTTCTCCCGTTCTCGCTCGCCTCAGCACCCCACGGCGCGGTGAAGCCGAGCAGACGGCTGTCCAGACTCCCCAGATCATTACACGGGAATCACACTGGGAGAGGTGTGTGGGAAGTGACTGTGACTCAGTGTGTGCACCATTGTTTACTGACATTAATCTCCATATGTCACCACCCTAACCAATCAGAGACCACTTGCTTGTGTCTGGATTTGACGGTTAACACCGGTGGCTGCGTATTACACGTTTCTTATTGCACAAGATAAGATTGCAACTATCCGGACACAGTTCATTTACGCTCCCTACCCTTCCAGATAAGACAGCGATTTTCACCGTGCACACTGATTGAGGTGTGGGTTGGGTAAAGCATACTGTTCCGGTGAAATGATTCCCATGGAAGGAAGGGGGGGGGGGAGGAAAAAAAGAATCAAACGAACACTCTCAGATCTCCAACGAAAACAAGCGACTCTTGTACAGACTCCAATTACATTTTGGCATATCAGTATGAGAATACACACTCCAGAGCAAATTAAGCGCCTATCTTAACCAACCACCCCCCAGCAATTCAATTCTATGCAGAGCTGAAATCACTTCCCTGACTACCCTGCCAATCTCTCCATATGAGGGGAGAAATGCACTCCGAGTCTTTTTCTGAAAGTCTAATAAGATGAACCCTCACACTTGCCACACTTGGAAGAAGTCACTTGAGTGTGTTCAAGTGTTTACCAGACCTTAGAGTTGGTTTCCATTCACGCTATAACCCCCCCCCACCCCATCCTCTAAAGTGTCTTAACCATTTCATTTCTTCAGAAGTGCTTTCAGAACAAAACACCATTAGTAATTCATTGCTTTCTGTTATTAAATATTAATAGATTTCCTTGAACTATATTGCTTGTTCGTCACCTAATGAAGAAGGTTTATTTCAAGTCATTGCCAATGTTTGGACTGGTTGTTGGTAAAAATGTAATACTGCAACCTCTTGTGGAATGACCCATGAGAGGAGCAGGGGCGTAGCTATGGGTGGGCCTGGCTGGGCCTATGCCCATCCGCTTTGTATCAGGCCCCAACCAATGAAGTGGCTTTCCTTTGACAAAAAGTATTATTATCTTCTCTTTTTTTTTGGGTGTCACTTAAGGTCGTGATAAAAACCATCATAAAATAAAATAAAATGAAGCAAAGTAAAATTATATTTATGCTTGTCCCAAACATGAAAACAGCAAGCTTCATGTTCTAGTTCTCAATAAACCGGCGGCACAGAAGTCATTTGCCTAAGAGTCGCGGGACTGGCTTAAGCCAGATGCTTGAGAAACTGTCAACATGTGATGGTGGTGTTGGATATCGTCATGATGTGTGCCAAACGGGACATTCCTCTTAGAGAAACAGAAGACTGGCCGTATTTGTGGCTCTAAATAATCTTACAGGAGATGGGTCATGATTATTTTTTGCCACTATCAATTTAAGGATGTACTCTTGAACAGAGAAGGTATTTTCTCTCTCTCCTCTGCCTGTATCTTCTCTATAGTGAAGTCACAAATATGCAGCTTACAAATAAACTTACTTTCAACCATGGGCGTAGGTTTGTATAGGGACCATAGGGACATGTCCCTACCAAAATTTTGGACCGACCTAATTGTCCCTACCAATAATTCGATGTGAATAACATGTTTATAATTTACAATACAGCGTTGTTACAGCAGTCGCTTTTTTTCCTCTCGCAGCTCCGCTGCTTGGCGGCGGCTGCTGCTGCAGCTCCGTCTGCCAGCCTGCGTGTCCAGTCGGTCTTTCCTGTCGCTTTAACTTAGCAGCGCACGTAACTGTGTTGTGTACTGTTTAACTCCACTCTCATTGGTTGTTCTGCCTTAAGTCCCGCCTTCTCTCTCCCTGGTTGGCTGTTTTCTAGTGCGTGCATGTGCGTGCATGCTTGCAGCGCGAAATTTAAATTTAATTCACGCTAGAATACTGCGGTTACTACAACGAATATTAGACTACGAAACTAGTCCCAATTAAAAATTTTATATTATCTATGCCAGAGGTCACGGATTAGCGGACCACGGTCCGGATCCGGACCCAGCTGCTACCTAATCCGGACCCAACCTGATTTAAAACATTTATATATTACTGCATGTTGTCCGACGACAGTGTCTAACTCAGGGGTTAAAGTTCTCCGTCGCTGCGACGGATTTCCGTCATTTGGAAATTGAGTTTAAAAAGTCCCGTCTAGACGTTTTATTCAAGGTTTTGCACTGAAGCTGCTCTCAACCAATCAAACCTGGCAGAGCCGGGACATTAGCCAATCAGAATGAGAGCAGGGCGGGTCTTTCCAAAGCGGACATGGCCAGTCTGAGGTTTATCGGTGTTCATCATTTTAACTTTTGGGAGAGCATTTTAAACTGGCCACAGATGGTATGAATGAAAGTAGCGGTGGTCAAAGGTTTTCTTTGGATTAATGCGAACCAGCCGGTCAGAAAGTTCAGCAGCTGACAACAACTTCCCTCGGTAAGCGTCAATCTGCTCCGGCAGTTAATCAATGAATTATTTCCACCTGTGGCCATGTCGTCTGTCAGCGTTTATTCTCTCGCTGATAAATGCGGCGACCAATCAGGCATCTCCTCGTGATTCGCCGTTATGTTTTATTTAAAACACAAAGAAGAGTAACGCGCTAGCTCAGGCTAACTTAGCATGACCCTTGAAGAACAAGAGTCGGACTGTGAAACAATGTGCCGCATTTGACTGAGTTAGATTTGGAAAAAGCTGCGCTGTTCTGAAGCAAAGAAGGCAGAGCTGTACCTGCTGTCAGTATGCAGCAGTGTTCACCTGATGAGCAGCTGCGCTCCAGGACACTAAATAAAATTACAAGGATTTTGATGCTTACAGATTGTTAAGAAAACTACATCAAAAAGATAAAACAAATAAACTGCAGCTACAACATGGACTGGAGAACGGGTTCTACCTGGGTGAGGCCAGAGAAAGGCGATTCTTAGAGAGTTTTTTTTATGAAGTTAAAGTGGAGCGCGGACACAGGGTTCATCCTGGACAGGTCTCCAGTGACTGGGCTAAAATATAACCATTTTATTAAACTTCAAAAAAGTTAAATCATGCCTTTTTATAAACTGTAATGATTAATTGGTGAACAATTACGGGCAAAGCAGAGATTGATTATTGTCATGTGCAATCTGTGTCAAATTAAAATGTATTATGTCATGATAGTGTTGGTGATGTGTCCTGCATTTCCAATGTTGTGTTTGGCCTTGTATGATCATAAAATTGGTTTATATTGAATGTGACAGGGAGCATCTTGATATGTGCTTGAGGTTGGCTTTGTTGCCAATCAAACTAAGGTTTAAAACCCTTGCAGGGCAGCCTAAAGCTCACTTCTCTCATTAAGCCATAAAAAAGAAATTAAAAAAACTTCAGTTGTTTTATAAAAGATGTGAAAGTCAGGAAATTGTCTATATACCAAACTGTGAAAGATTGTGGTTCTCTATTTCAAAAAGCACTTTGGATTTTAAAATAGAAAAAAGTTCTATTTTTATGTTATTTTTTGTGGATGCATAAACATTTTATTTCAGTGTTAAATACTGTTTGAAGTAACGGATTGTAATTACAAATGTGTCCGGATCTTTACTGGTTGTTGATTTTCTTTATTCGGACCCCGCTGATTTTTAATTCGTGACCCGTGATCTATGCTATAACAGGCGATAGAAGAAGCAGGAGAGAGTAGTTTTGATTTGTGGAACTTAAGAAATGTAAATAACCAACGTTAGCATCTTAAAATAATATTTAATTCTGAAGTATAATACATTTTATCAACAAAAAGCTTTTTATTTTATAAAACTAAATATTCTGTGTCAGGCAGGAGTTCTGAAGACTGCTGAAAAAATCGACAAGCAAAGAATGTAAGCTTCCAAAAAAACCCTTTAAGGCGGTTCAGAAGTATAAATAGCAGGTGTTATTCGTTTTACAGAGTATAACAACACGAGATGGTGCCTAAACATTGCTATTTTTTGTTTAGAAAGCATAATTAGGGTTCCACATAATAATAGTGCTATTTAATTGACTATTTTTACTTTTAGAAATAGGATAAAGTACAAACAGAGGAACACATTGGTTTGATTTTCCATAGATTTCCACACAGTCAATAAGTAAATTAGTACAAACATTAGTGTCTGGTAAAAATGCTTGAATCTGGCTGTTTATTTTGGATATTATTACATTACGGATAAGATAGTGTTATATTTTCTTTTAATAATTGTTAAACGCGATTTTATATTTGAATAAACTTAGGCTCATGCTTAGTGTTGTGATTGTAGATGATGCCACCAAAAAAGAAAAGAGACATAAGGAGCTATTTCAACACTCAGACAGTAAGTATCATAGGATGATATAAAAGGTTGTGTTACATTTAATCCTTTAATACTAAAAACACACTTGTATAATAGTAACATTATATGATTAAAGGAAACACAGATATCCAGTAATAATGATGCAGGGCAGCTTGGAGATGAAGCAGCTGGGCCTTCAGTGCTTCTGGTGATGTCTAATTGATTTTAATTACAAATTAAGGAGCAGCTTTTTATTTATATACAATATATATAGTGCTTATAAAATTTATTTTAATGTAGCAGAAAATGCTGCTTTTCTCTTTAAACGAAATGTCCCCTGATGCTCACATCAAGTATAAAAAAATAGGGGCATGCATATTGCGTAGGACCAATGACATCAAACCAATGAAACTTGAGACCAGTAGTGTCCCTACCAAAGTTGAAATCAAACCTACGCCCATGCTTTCAACTATAATTATTTGGCCCACCCATTTTTATTAGGCCCGCCGAAATGCAATTTCTGGCTACACCACTGGACTGGAGCACCTTGGGAAATGTAGTCAATTTGTGTTCTTTAGACTACAGGCATTAGTTATGATCCTCTGGGGAGACCTCTTCTGTTTGTTTTTACATCCTTTCTTACAATTCCACATGCAACGTCTTTAACACAACTCTATACAGCGCCCTGAAAAAGCTCAAGGTCAGTGAAACTGGATGGAGATTGTTTGTGAGCATCAATTTATAACACATGAATGTGCTTTGACACAAACTTTGGTTGCGCTCTGGTTGTATATTTAGGATCGTTGTCCTGCTGGAAGGTGAGCTTTACCCGCAGTCTAAAGTGTCTCGCAGCCTCCACCACTATGATTTACCGGAGCGACGGTGGATTCAGGGCGATGTGCAGTGTTCATTTTCTACCACACAGCATTTTGCATTTTGGACCAACACATTCAGGTTTAGTCTCGTCTGACCTTCTTCCACCTGTTTGTTGTGTCCCCTACATGGTTTGTGGCAAATTGTTAAACAAGGCTTCTGATGGCTTTCTTTCAACAATGTTTTTTTCTTCTTCTTCTTCCAGAATCGCCAGATTTGTGACATGTGCTATTTATTGGTGTCAAGTCGAGAGATTATCCTACCTGAGCTTTGGATCTCGGCAGCTCCTTTGGATTTACTGCGGGTTTCTGGGTCACACGTGTCTCGATAGGGTTTCACTTGTGCCATTTTCTTTGGGTTATTGTTTAAATGTTTAACATTGTTACGGATTTCTCCAGAAGTTTATTCAAGATGTGTCTACTCTGTCCTCTGGTTACCATGATGTTGTTTGTTCATTAATGTTCTTTTGAGGTTTGTGGCTGTAACATAAAATAAAAAAAAAGAAGATGTATGGGGCATGAATACTTTTGCAAGGGTCTGTAAATTGCATAGCTGCACAGCAGTCTTTTCCTATCAGCCAGACCAGTATGAATCACTTCAACGCGGCCTGATAATGTCATCATGAAACATAACTCCCATGTCCTCTCTGATCAACCTCCTGTTGCCGAGGCATCAGCTTACCCCCGCCCTCCGACACCCACACGAGTGCATAAGTTGCCACGTGATAACTGGCATTTAGGCTGCTATGAGGGGGCCGCGTTAAGGCACTGGAGCAAAATGCAGCATGATCGCTGTTCATTAATGAGATTAGTCTTTCAAGTGAGCTGGAAGAGGTTTGCAAACATGACCGCAGTGTGGTAGTTTTTACACACACTCCCACTCAGATAAACTGCGCTGTCAAAAGAGGATTTTCTCCTCACCAAAAAAAAAGAGCAAATGAATTAGAAAAATGTGCTATTTTGGAAATCCACAGTCCTGGCAAGACGTTTACATACATAAGCATGAACATAAGCGTGATATTTATTTGTTGTTTTGTTGTCTAAAGATTAACTGGAACCATTTTTTAAGGGAAAAAGTCCCTTTAGAAAGTTGCACCTTTCCGTTGCCAAACATGAGCTTTCTGGCAAAAAAAATGTCTGGAGATTTGACCCCTCTTCTTGGCAGAAATGATAGAGCTGCTTTACAGTGATTGATTTTCTGGCAGGAATCTGACTTTTGAGCACAGTCCACGAATCTCTACGGAGTTAAAATCTAGGCTTTGTGAGGGATTGAAGGACTCCAGGTGAGGCTTTTAAAATCAAACCTGAGAACACTGTGCCAACTGCCAACCATGGTGGTGGCAGCATCGTGCTATGGGATTGTTTTGCTAGTAGAAGCAATGGTGCATCACCATAAACCAACTCCCTGATTGACTAAATGTCCCTATGAGATGTTACAGAAGCCAGGATCTTACAGAACAAAGTGTTAAGTCTAGCAAATGTGTTCAAAGTACAGCTATCTATTTTTTCTTTGTGTTTTATTGCCATTTGTTCTTTGAAGTATCTTGCTTGTATGCTGTGCAGCTGCAAACCACATCTTCGAGCTGCATGTTACAAACACTGCATAGGTTTCTGCTGTAAATAATTTGGAAGCCAAAAAGGGTAATGGGAAGATTTTATTTTGAAGTACCATCCATATATTCTACCAGGACCTGTGAATCTTTTCCATCACGCTTGCCATTTGTGGCAACAGTGGTCGCCGAAGAAACAGACTGATGATGGATCCAGTAAAACCAGGTAGCCCCAACACAGCTGCGCATGAAACCCGATCCAAGATATGTTTTTTAATTACACCATAAAGATTTGTCCATTTTTACCAGTTTAAACTCCTAGATAATCCTTATCCTGGTTATCACTTCTTTCAACGTCCCCATCTATGTCAGTGTCCATCATAGCTGGACGTGGATTGCCAGAGTAATATTCAGGCTCAGACATTTAAGGTTCCCGCTGGAACAGTCGCTCTGTCTCACTCTAGAACCTGGTTCTTTGTGTCCAACCTGGTTATTCACTATTAGGCTCGATTTGAATTGTCTCAGATGTCAGAGTTGGGAATGACATTAAACCTGACGGGAGAACATTTCAGTTGCAGGCCGGGAAAAAAAAGTGCTATTTGTTTTGGAGCTGACAATTACTAGCAGTACAAGCAGATACATAAACATATATTTCTAGTTTGTGTGTTCAAGTATAGAAGCAACATATTCAGTAGATACAGTATTATGGCTTTGTGTACCAGTGGTTAAACTACATATACAAACCATGACAAGTGCTAATAAATAGTTAATATAGGCAACTTGCACTACAGGCTATATCCGTGCTACCATATTGGATACCGAACTCTGCTTTCCTTAGCATGTTCTCACATTTACCAGTAGCAATTCAGAATCCAGGGGCCATTGTCTGTCCTTATGACACCCTCTTCATGTGACCTAGAAGTTTCCTCTGCAGAAACAATATGCGTGTTTTTTTTTTTAATCTCAATGTTTCCTTTTAAATATAATTGTCAAGTGGAAGAAACACACCTCTCTCATTTGAATTAAATCTACCAATTTCACCAAGAAGAGCGGTCAGTCATCCACCCAGAATTATGCCAGAAGCTTTTTGATGGCAATAAAGTGTGTGGTTGGGATGTAACTTGTGGAAAGTTCCTCGTTAAGCAACAAACGCAGCATTACGTAGCTGGCGTGAACGTATGTTACGTGGGACTGCATGAATAGTATTTGACCCTATGCAGATGAGTTAAAATCAGCTTTAAAATCCAGCTTCAACTTGAATTTGAATTGAATTAAAGTTTCCTGACCAGATGCACAAACTTACTTGACTCCTCTCGATGCAGAAGAGCAGTAGCTCTATTCCCAGCTCTCCCCTGCATGATGTAACTCATCAACCTATCTAAGCTAAGGCAGAGCCCAGCGGTCCCATGGAGAAAGCTGATAGACCCCCACCGTTGGATATAGGATATAAGCGCTTAATAAATGATTAAAGGCAAAAACATATAACAGTCATGCCAGTGATGAGTGTAAACACCAGAACTGTTTCCCATCCTCCCGGTGTAAAGCACATCTTGCTCTTGCTCCAGTCTTTTCATGACGTTTGTGCATATTTTTAGAATTGCAATTCAAGCAATGACTGACGTCTATTTATAACCGCTGATTGCGTGATCACCATGTTACAATCAGTGCTCACAATGCAACGTAACCGAGCTGCATTGACTGATTGTTCTCGTTGAGCGACAAGTTTTCCTTTGATTATTGCAGATTGATTGCTGCGGGGAAAGAAGACATAGCTGCACGCATCACACCGATGCTCTCCTCGCCCTCTGCAGCTTTGTCAGGATGTGACCCCTTTGTAATCAGCGTAACCCTTCTTGTGTTAAACTGTGCGTGTTGGAGGAACGAGTTTAGTACAGGAGAGTCAGCTGCTATTTAATCTACTTGGCTCCTAGGTTGTAATCCTCCTTCTTAGACTCCGACCTCGAGGGGTCTAGAACACAAGAGTGAATACGGCATTCTATTCAGAAGATATAATAACAATAATGATCACTCCTTCTGAGCTTTGCCCCTGCCAGCACCGCACGCCGCCATGGATCTCTGTAATTATCCCTGCGCCACACATGTTAATATTCCGCGGAATAAAATGAGGATGCACACATTTCTTGAGGTTATTCAGTGCAACACCCCTACCTGAATATAAATAGCCCAAGCATATCTGCAAGGAGGGCTGCTGCAAGAGTGGTTTATGCTGGTAATTGGTAATTTTCCACTTCGGCACAGGGTGAGGAATGTAAGGTAACAGATGTCTGTCTGACAGAGATGTAGGTCGCAGAGTTTCCTGCTTGTGAGCCTCCGACTGATCCCATCGGATAAAGACGCGGCTGTTTCTGAGGACGCTCTCCGCCGCGACGCCCTATCTGATCTCTTGCCCCGTCCCACTTCCTGCGCTAGAGGAAAATCTATGTCTTTCGAGAGTGCTAGAGAGGACATGTCTGAGTAATTACTGCGCCATGATATAATCTACCCTCCTCTGATCCTCTAATGGCAACAAAGGCTAAATCCTTATATTGTGGGACCCCAACCTTTTATGTTTTAATCCATGAATTTGTGATGTTTTCATTTTGGAAATAAGGTATTATCTCGTGCAGCGATCAGCAAGGGATCACCGGTTGAAGTGGTGCACGTCAGGCCCCAATCATATGCTTATTATGCATCTCCCAGATTTCAAGGGTGCCAAAAAAATCCTAAACATGAGTCTCTCTAAGCATCTTTCATGATTTGCTTCATGCCACTGAGTTAACAAGAGGCTTAATGGTCTAATCTCTTCAGCTGCCAATCTGGCAGACTGTCCTCTTAGTGACTTAATGTCTTGGCTGTGGGTCAAAGTGCACGGTCAAAAAAAAAAAAAGGCACCACGGTCCTGTTAAACCAAGAGAACCTGCAGTAAGTCACATTTACATACGTAAACCGATGGGTTTTCGCTGACAGATGTTACTGCTGTAAATATCTCACATGCCTGATTTACCTGAAGCACCACCACCACCACCCCCATCCCTGACCCTCCACTCCACACCACCTGGCACGAGGCCTCCTCGGCCCTTACAAAATGCAACAGATTAGAAGAACGCCTTGGGGCAGGATGACTGGCTGGTTTCACTCTTTGCCAGGCCTGACCCACATCCTGCTCTCTGGCTAATCCTTTTGTTTCTGCAATCTCCGAGTACCTACCCACGTCTAATCCTGTGTGCTGCTTTATTTTCAGTGCTAGATTTCATCTCGTCTGAGTGTCTTTCTCACAAATACCCCCCATCTGCGGCTCCTTAGCAGCTCTGTCGGTCCCTCCATCCATGCATCCATCCCTCTATCCATCCATCCATCTCCTTACAGCATTTGGCGTTTGCAGATTTGATTTTTGACATCTCACCACTGTAGAAAAATTGTCGGTGAGTTCAGCTTGTGTTTTTTTTTTGTATTAAAAAAGTTTTCAAATGGACAAAAAACTCAGAAAAAAATCAGGAAATATATGGAATATTGACGCATTAATGGGCGAATTTCTTAGCATTAAAGTCCTTGCATTAGCCAAAAGCAGTGGGGGAACGACTGTCTGATATTAGAGTAATAACAGATGAACTCGCAAGTAATGCACCGTTAAATTATTACAGTTATCTGTGCTTTTGCTTCCAAGAGTGAAAGGAGCAAGATTGAATTGAAAAGTTCTTTGGCCTTTTGCGTTGACTGGTCTGTCCAGACTGGATTTCACGTGGTTTAAATATATATTTGGAGCACTGAAAAGAAATACTCACTATGGGCTTGAATAAATAATTCATTTTCTATCTATTATGCATGAATGGACACATAGTAGAGAAATAAAATAGTATACAAATTAAACCAAAGTATAGGGGTCTGTGGTTCAATGGGGAAATATGTAAAACTAAGAACTTATCTCTGTACTGCACATAAAATGTACAGTATTTTATTATAAGGATCAATTCAATAGTGAAATAGGACAGTATGTGCAATATTCTCTTAAATACACAAAACTACTTTTGCAGGCAAGAGGAAATAAGGCCTCCAAAAGAAGATTTTTTTTCGCCTCTGCAGAGTACAAATATTTGCTGTTATGTCATCAGGCATGCATGATCAAACATTGAGGTCTATTTTTTTTCCAACAGGTCTTTAGGTGGAAAAATATTGTTTACAACATCCGCTGCAGATTGAAAACATATTTATCACAGAAAAAGACTTTAGCTGTGTTCATTTCAACATCTAAAAACACAATCATTCAGTTCCAGATCTATCAGATTGATCCGCTTTAGACTAAATAATGTTGATTCCAACTATAACAACATTGCTGAGGAGAGGAGGACTCTGGGCAAAACCTAATATAATGTTCTAACCCAGCGGCTTTCTAAAATTTTGTAGAACAAACCACCTCTGTAAAGACCAAGTTGTCCAAGCGCCACCGTCTTGATGGATATTTTAACAACATGAACTAAAAACATGTCAAATGAATAAATATAATTCCTATCCATTGGCATTGAATGATTGGTTGACAGTTGTTCTTTAATTGTCCATTTTATTTTTATACAGAAGTGGAAGTCTTCCACTACAAGCTAAGAAAATATTTGTAGTCACATATATTTATGGAAAATTAGGCTCTTTGCGGCTTCTTGTGTAATGTTACAGCTCAATAAAACACTATTTCTTTAATTCTCTCAGTTCCTGTAATTCCCCATTTGCTGACCTTATGGTCAGATTTTACTGACCACGCTGAGGCAGTGGGGTATTCCTAGCACAGGCCTGTTTCCTGTAAAAGCAGTAGCATGAGCAGAATTTTGTTTTTCTTTTTTGCTTTTACATAGGCTCACTCCTAGGTGAGGTGGTCTGTAAATAACTTTAATGCATGCATAGGAATATGTCTATTTTTGCAAGGATCAGAATTCTGGTACCAGATGCTGTCTGGCTTTTTTTTTTTACCTCACAGGTTTTATTCATTCATAATTCAATTATTTAAATTCAGTGTGAAGACCAACAAGTACACTTTATCATTTGACAGTGACTCAGCTTTTTTGTTTGTAAATCAGGGACATTCACATCTAGCATTCTGAATATTTCCTACATGTTATAAGGATTTTGCAGGAAGATTTTTTATATAAGTTATCAAGTATTTATAGACTTAAAATGTCTATAAAGCTCATGATTGCTGATTCCAAAATTGCAGCCTTGTAAAGCTGTTGGACTGTTGACTAATTGCAATTTTATGCAATTAATCAGCAGTCTTTAACATATTATTATTTATTATTCTTTAGCTCTGTGATTGGAAACCTTTACTGCAATTATAAGAACTGTTGAACATTTATCATTACATATTAGAATAGAAGTAGGATAATTACGAGGTGCTACAAATACAATCCCTACCCCCAGACAATACATTGAAATAATAATTTTTAAAAATCTGTTTGTTTTAATTTTATGTTTTTGAAAGCCTCTGATCTAACTTAGGAAGTATTCTGTTCTTAGGTGAAGTAAACTACAATCTGACACCAGTCACCCATGGGGAAGATGCCAGAAGCTCCTGCACTGATTCAGCAAAGAGTTTGCATAATGCAAAACATATGCAAACCAAAAAAGTCCAGCGCTGTTTTTGACTTTCAATCAGGGTGAAGTGGAAGCAACTACTATCTGATGTAAAAACAGTGCAATTACTAAACATGTGAGGCGTTGCTGAGATGCCAAGACAGATCAGGTAGTGGGCAAAAAAACACTGGTAAAAACAAAGCTTTTAACTAGCCTTAGTGTAATAATTTTTCTTTATTTATAAATTGTGTATGGTTCCTAAATAATGTCTGCAAGCCTTTGTTCCCATTTCATTTTTGCTAAACATCAAATCTACATTTTTAATACCAAAGCAATTTGCAACAGCCAAGTAGAAAATGCGAAAGTAAAATGAAATTATACCCAAAGTTTTAAATTTAGAGTAGAAACCATGACTTTGGTGAATCTTTGCTCTGGAAAGCAAAAACAAATTAAAACTTGACTCTTGGGTTCTTCATATAAATGAAAGACATCTGAGCTACAGTATGTGGGAAGCACCGGGAACCTGCTGGTTAACCGATGAAAACACCTCATGTACTGCAGAGATCAGGCCTTTGCTTTGGCATAATCGGGTGGGAGAGACACACAAACACAGATATTTGCTTGTTGGATATGAAACATGCTTTGTAGATCTGTTGCCGAGAAGGAGTCGATCCTGTGCAAGAAAATGAGAAAAATCTCCCAATATGTTTCTCATTTCAGAAGACACGTAAACAAGACTGGCATATCTGTGGTGCAGAATTACAGTTATTGTACATTTTACAGAGGTCACAGTCAATGCAATAATTATCAAGCATTAGTCAATACCAAGACAATTTACAGCAATAGTGGACAAAACACACTCAAGCTTTAGAAATTGTGGCACTAATAGTTTTTCCTCATGTTTAAACTTTTCATAAATTCATGACGACTTCTTAGTAGCACATCCTCAACACACAACTAGTTTTATGTTCAGTTTACACAGGTTACCACTAAAATAATTTATACTCATGTGCACAATTTGAACTAAATGTACAGTCCCAGTATGAACAAATTCTTGTTCAGTCTTTTCATGAAACGTCTTTTGTAGAGTAAGACATTGTTCACCAATTTGCATATTGATGATGTCATTTTGTAGCATTTGCACATGTGGTTTGCCAGCCCATTTTTATCTATTAAATTCCCAGCTGTTCTCTTTTTTTGACCATGATTTAAATCAGTAGAATCTTTAATAAAGATGCTTTGATCCACAATGCAGCTGGTTTAGGCTACCATTTTAGTGATCGGTGTTCCTCCTGAGTAAAATCCTGATTATGTGAGAGGCACAGGGCACCACCATTTTTCCTATCAGTGCCAGAAGTTCACACCAGAAGTTTTGGATATTATAACATGCGGAGACCAAGAGAAATGTAAATCTAAGGTCAGCAGATAAACCTTTTATACCCTCCCTTGAGAGCTAAACCTAACCCTAACATTGGTGGAAGAAAAACATAATCGGTGGATTTAATACGACTTCAATAACTTCCTGTTGGAACAGACTTTTGGTGGTTGGGGCCGACTTTCGGCGATTTTGGGAGTGATTTCTTTTGCTGTTTTGTTTGAACAACATGAATGACATTCAGGTGATCACACACAATAAACATTTTGGGAGTGACTTGCGACCACTTTGCTAGACTTCTGTTATTGATTGTAAAACTAGCAGTGTCCTGTGACTGCAGTAGGGTACTCTTGGATTCTGTTAAAGGAACTGGTGTCATTATTGTGGATAGAGAGGAAGAAGAGGTACACAAAGATCTCTTAAAAATAACAATACCTTAAAAATACCTTGTCGAGTTGACGGAAGATCTCTTTATAGAAAGCGTAGGGAAGAATCACAGTACAGAAAACATTGTGCTACATTGAGATTTCTCAAAGATTGGAATGCAAACTGGAGCAAATGTGAAGGACTCTAAACAACTGCTGTGTAAGTGAAACATTTTGACCAATCAACCTAAAAAAGGTTAAAAAATAAAACAACTGGACTTCTATTCTGAAGCTGAAGACATTTCACTTCCTGTTCAGGAAACTTTCTCAGGCATCGCCAGCAGGTCTATAAAGCTTGGAGCTCCACACTACTCAAGACATTCTCAATTGAGAAAGCTTCCTGGATAGGAAGTGAATCATCTTCAGCTTCAGAAATGAAGTCCAGTTTTATTTTTTTAACCTTTTTTGGATTGATCATGACCTGGATGACTGAGAATCTTCACTAGCATTTTGACCAATCATAGCCTGTGTCTGGTGTCAATCCGTTGGCTTTGATTAGATGATTATTCGGCACTCTACAGATATGTTTCCCAGAAATCCTGACAGAGTTATCTCCAACGGTCAGAATGACCCCAAAGGAAGCATATTATCTATCAAACACAGTGCATTGATGATTGGTTGATATACTGTAGGTGAATAAAATTGATGTTGTAAAGCTTACTGACAAAATCGTCATTCACTCAAACTAGACGCATTTGTAATGATTCACGACGTGGGACCCAGGATTCAGCCAGACAAGCAGAGGTTCTGAAAAAGGCTTTAAATTAACATAATGTAAAAACGGGCTGACAAAAATAAAAAGGACCGTTGAGGCAAAAACAGATGGCAGCAAACAAACAGCCTAGAGCCGATGAACGGCAAGCTATAAAACAAGAACGGGGTCAGGCAAACTCTTAAACACAGGACAGGTTAGGTCAGGCAACAGGCAGGCAGTCCGAAACAGGCAGGAACAAAAACAGGTAGAATACAGGTCAGGCTGGCACAGAACTCCGGAGGTAAACAGGGTCAAAATCAACAGACAGAACAGGAACAGGATTTTGCTGGACAGAGACTCACCCAAATGCGCGGAAAGATGACCTGGCACTGATGACTGGTCTGAACACAGTTTATATGGAGGTGGAAACAGGTGAAACCGGTAAGAGATGATTGCAGGTGGGGTGGAGCTGAGCAGGTGTGCAGAGTGAGTAATCAGACCAGACATCAGTGCCGAGATCCTAGCAGAACTCAAAAACAAACCAGAGACAGAACATAAACAATAACAGAAATCAAACAGGAAAGAACCCAAAACAGAAAACTGAACAGTGGCAGAGACTCAAACTATTACAGTGTTGTTATTTCAGTTATCAGATAAAAGTCAGAAAACAGATGCATTAAGGTGCAGCTTCATTCCTCTGCTTGTCTCTTCTGCACAACACGACTCACAGTCATATTCTAAAAAATAATAAAGGCTGCCCCAAAGGTGTTTCAGTTTACAGAGTTTCCTCCTAAATAGAGCTCCATTTAATGGCATCAGAGAGTAACTCTCAGTTCAAGTACACCATGTTAAAATAACCAAGGATAAAGTCTGTTGTTCTTAAAAGTTAACGCCACACAACATCAGACTTCTTTGAACACATTTGTGTGCAGAACTGTTAATAATATATTGGGTGGATTACCCTTTAAAAATTAGTTTATTGCATCTGAATATCTGACAAACTCATCAGACCCTGTTGTTCTGTCCATCTTCAATGGACTATGGATGTGCATTTCAAAAGTACACTTACCTAAATGTGATGCTGACCCTAAGACAGCAGCCCCGTAACCAGTTTTTACAAACTGGGAATCCTCTTTAGCTTAACCAAAACAATCCTTTTTTCAGCAAGAGGACTAGTCTTGGCTGTGATGTTGTTGCTGGTCCTGTAGCTTTGCCTTGCTCGAAAAAAGGAAGGAAGCAAAACTAATACTGCCATCACAGTATTGCAGATATGCCTTTAGTTTCAGTGGCTAAAAAATATATGATGCCATTACAAAGCAATACTCCAACATCAATTCTCTACACATTTAACACTGTAGCCCACACAATTTGATCATCAGATAAGCCAGGCTGCCACAGATTTATTTATTTATTTATTTTTTGCTATGTAAAAGATTGGTGGCATGTGTTCTGCAGCACTCACACAGCCTGTGTACCACACATTCACCCTACTGCTAAAAAATCAATCCAATTGTCTCTAACTGACTAAAATATCTCTGAAATGGCCAAACAATTTTAGTCAGTCTAATGTGACACTATGTTGCCTGGCCTGCACAGATAAAGATTCACCCGCCTCGGCATGCCAGATGCTTAAAAAAAGAAAGCGAGCTCTACAGTTTGCATTAGTTTCAGGTTAATCTGGCTGTATGTATTTGACCATCTGGGGATACTCTTAGAGCAATGATATTTCTTTCCCAGGATGATCAGCCCATCCTTAAATATGACAAAACTTTCGCTAATTAGAAAGGGAGTGCTTCTTCAGTTCCTCACGTTCAGAGTTTTTGGGTTTTTTTCCCCCTAAAATAGGAAACAGTGAGATATTTGTTTTAATATGGGATAAAAGCTAAAAATGACTACACCCTTTGTCTTTACAGTCTCGTGCCTCATCCTCATTGAGATCAAGCGAATTGTCTGCACGTATCAGCTTGCCCTGACTTCTAACCAATCATCATGACTCTTTGTATTTTAACCTTTCTCTTGTCTCCGTACAAGACAGCAGAAAATCTATACGCGTTATTTATTACTTTGTGGATGCCAGTGCAAATGCATCTTATTTTTGCCAGTATATTCCAGGCCTCAGACGATCACGGCAGTTGTTTAAGGTTCTCCTCAGAGGATAAAAGCTGGGGTTTTGGACTTTTTCCATCTGAAGATATGTGCAAACAAGCTCCAATCTGTTTTTTTCTTCTTTAAAGAATGTAATGATTGATCAGCTCTATTTTACTGATATTGTACAGTTTTTTTCTTTTTTTTATATTAGTCAAATAATTCCAATCATGTTCTGTTAATGTCTAGATTTTATTATTGTCAGTTTTATCACTGTCATTTCTTTTGTTTTAAATGTCTTTCCTAGGCCCCTGTTTTCATAGAACAGACCACGAATGGCAGTAAAATGCAATTGCTGTCTCATTGATTGCCATTTTATCTGGTGAAGTTATATTAAAAACAATACATCAGGAGCTATGTCTTCAACCAGTGTAATTTTATATATTGTGTAGCTTTATACATTATTTTCTGATTTAAAGATTTCCTCTATCCCATGTTAGAACAATTGCTTCAGGTGAGCAGAAAGATCATTAAATCATTCATGTAATGTGAGGGCAGGTTCAGCATGTGATTTATCGTAGGAATGTCAGTGTGAAGGTTGAAAACCAATGTTTCGCTCGCATAAATAAGTCAAACAGCATTCTGGATTTCATAAATAATGAGAATTTACCACAGTTATCTTTAATGGTAAAATGCAATCAGGTCAGATTTACAACCAACAGCCGGGCTGTATCATAAAAAATCCACAGAGTATCTTTCTATAGGATCCTAGTTATCCATCTCAGTAAGGTCTGCAGTCACTTTCAGCACCTGTCTTTGTACTCCTGTCAGGGAAAAATCTCTGATTGGCTAGCCAAGATCCAATTTAGACAGTGTGTCCCTTTCAAGGTTGTGCTTTTCCACTTTGCTCTTCTGGGCACCAATCTCATTTTCCCTTAATGCTCATCTGATCCACTCTCTGGAGAAGGAACCAATTTGATCTTATGCAAGCCCAGATTATCCCACAGATAAGCGGTTAATAACCAACAATTTACTCAGAGGATTAATGAGGACACAACAGTCCATTAGGTCCGTGGCGCTAAATTATAAAACCTTTTAAAGTGAAACCCAAAATCAAAACCTGAAACATAAGAAATGGACTAAAACATCAGAAAACAAGAAAACCATGAAAAATAGTTACATTACAGAAAATACAATATTTGTCCTGTGGCTTTATGCTAGTTGTTTCCCATAATATGTGTAATTCAAAAAAAGGCACAACATATTAAGAAACATATAATTCCAATAAAACTCAATTAAAAAGAAGTTTTTGTTTTGTTATACATTTTAAAAGAAAGCTGGTTATAACATTACCTCCCCAGTTTGTGCATTTTCAGTTTTGTGCTCTTCTTCTCAGACTTTAATGGTGATGAAAACATAGTTTCCATAGTATGCATCTTTGACAGCTTTGTACTGAGGTTTAGGTTTAACCAGGTAGTTCCCAAAACAAAGAAGAAATGGACAAATGTCTTTTTTTTTTGTATTTTGACAAATAGATTAAAGCCCACAATGACCTAAAATTGTGTGTAAGAACCTCTGCACAGCTTAGAACAATGCAGCTTTGGTTCTACCAGTCCAAGTACTCAGATTTTGAATTAGAGACTGTGAGCTGCAATCCAAAGTCTTTGAAAAATATCCAAACAGCCCTTTACTATTCATAATAGCACCAATCCCGCCATGTCTTCCACTTTTCTAAAAACATGTACTGAACACACACACACACATATACATATATATATATATATATATATATATATATATATATATATATATATATATATATATATATATATATTTAAAAAAAAGTTACTTCCCCTTAAATGTGTTTAGACTAAATGTCTTTAATGACAGCCAGTTGGAACAGAAGTAAAATTCCTTGTTTCTGTGCACAAACTTGGCAATTGAGGCCGATTCTAGTTTAGCTTTTCACCAAGTTCATGGCTTCCATTCAGACACCAACCACGGCTATTAGCCAGACCTAAGGTTCACATAGCAATTTTTGCTTTTATTAGGGGTTGTAATCTGAGTATAAACTGAACTGTTCTGAGAAAGTATCTCTACTACGTCAGATAAGAGCATTTTCCTTGAGAATTTCTTCAATATTCAGCCATATTCTTAACAAGTGAAATTAACAGATAGGAAATGGTTCAGAACATGGGGGGGACGTCGGGGGGGACGTTGGGCGGGACGTCATAACCTGACGACATTAATTTAGGTTCAAAAAGCTCATTTTCTGATATTACATTTTTATATTATGTCGTGTAAACAGCGTTCTTTACGGATTTTTCTGCATTCTTGTGTTTTGTGGGGTCGTATTTCTGCGTTTTTTGTAATCATCTCCTGCTGCCGTAGTTTTATTTTCTGAGTTTTCCTGCCGTTGACGATGGTGTTGTTGAGTGGAAAGTTGTGTTTTCTCTTTCTTTCGTTCAGTAATGACGCCGTTTTGGCGTTTTCACTCCAGGTTTATCCAGTGTGTTTTTGTTGCTTCACAACTTTAGCCCTTCGTGTATGTGGACCGCAGGCAGGGAGAAAATCGGCCTTATGTTTTGTCTCGGCGTACGGACCCACGCTGACGGGCCCCCTCCTCTCATCTGCCTTTCACGCTCACTCCCCACCTGCTTCTTGGCAGTCGACCACCTTAACTACTCAACAAATTGCCATCCGGCCTGCTGTAGGCCCGTGAGCATTATGTCTTGGTGTTGGAACGACAGCTCGGAATTGCTTATGAGGCGGTTTCTCTGGAGTGATCTGCTTGCACATGCAAGCTACAGTCTCGGTGCAGCGGCAGCTGAGTAGGGAAACTGTGGAAATAATTGTCTGTCTTTCCTTGTTGGCTGCTTTGACGTCTAGCGAATCCCTCTGAGGGCCACTAACAGAGCTGTTTGAAGTCTCTGTCAGCATAGTGGCACAGCACAAACGTGCGTTACATGCTAGTCCACATCTGCGTTGCATCGAGCCATCAACACAGACAGGTTCGTGGGCAGATGAGAGCCGGAGGAAGGAGATGGCTGCATTCAATAGCCGCTGGTGAGACCCCGGCAGACGAACACGACAGCTTCCACATGGGGGGGTTTGGTTATGTTTATTTGATATCTATGGACAAAAGTGTTTTTTCACCAGTTGAAGTACAGGGAGGGGAAAGCGTGCGAACAACTTCCCTACAAAGATGTAGAGCGTAATAGCATTTAGACAGTTTCCCCCAAAATCAAACTGTTTGATTGGAGTAAGAACAGCTACAGCTATTCATCAAAAAGTAAATAAAATTGCCCCATAGCTCACTATCGACCCTAATGATGAATGCGAGTGTCTAATGTTTACTGGGGCATCGCATTGGAAATATTTACTCGCCCGCAGTGCCTCCAGTCAACGCTGAAAGATGGAAACTCTTTGAACAACTGTAATCAACCTTTCATGAATTTTGCGCTTGTCAGAGAGAGCATTTTTGTAGGATTGCAACAGGGTTCCTCCACATTCTTCCCGTCAAAACATCTCATACTTTTTCATTAATCAAGTTCTCAATCCATACTTAACCTTTTCTGAACAAGTGTTTTCTTAAAATGATGGATGGGTGGACACTTCTATCCTTTTCCAGACTATGTAGGAAATAAAACGCAAGAACGGACCATTGTTTGGCTCTAGTCAACAGACAAACTTTTGACACAACATAAGTTTGTTAGTTAGATATTATTTCATGTACCTATCCATCGTGGAGACCCTTTTTAAATTCAGCAAAGCGGACACAATCCAGGGAGGAAACGTCCCCCTTCTGCTTATCGTCTTTAGCCGACTGTCACTCGGTGAGCTGGACAGGCAGCAGAGAAAATGTTTAATTTTGTCCACTCAAGTGTCACTGAGTGATGGGCGCCTCTGGAGTTTGTCGGGCTGAAGGTGTGCAACCGCCTGCGGGGTGGGAGAACATGAAAAGCTCCAAGGATTTTTAGCGCCGCTCCTCACAGGCACAGCGCACATGCCACGTGAGGTCACAGAGGAGTAAATTTCTCCCAGAGGGAGTGAGGGCCTCACATCAGATGTGCCGTCCTCGCTATCCTCCAGAGGGCACCTCAATTTAGACCAGCGAAGGGCAAGGAATGGCCGCCTAATGCTCTAATGGATTATAGGATTTTTCTGTTCGTGCAGCATAAAGATGTCTGAAGTGTCTTATCTTAGTTTCTGTTATTGCTTCTGCGGCGACGTCCCTCCATGCCGGCGACATTTTGCACCCTGCTTCTCCACTGGAGCTGCGAACGGTTATCACAATCAGTGGAAATGCCACCTAGTGTCATCGCCGACTTGCTAAATGCTTATTACATCTTGCCTGAATCACAGCGTACCATATGGCAAGTGATAAGATTTACAAAAAAGAAAAAAAAAAAAAGATTTGATCTCCGCTTCCCTGTGGACGGCCTGAAAAAAATTCAGTGAAATAAAACCAGGAATTTTAACAGACGTTCACGTCAGAGTTTGATTCATGGGAGCTAGTATCTGTGATTGATGCTGCCTTTCATCTGGCCCACTGATGCTGCGGGTGATATGCGATACAGCGCCTTGTAAAATATTCATACCCCTTAAGCTTTTTCCCCATCTTTTTTCATGTTACTAATCAATGTGTTTTGTTGGCATGTCCTGCTGTAGACCCAGTAGTGTATTTTTCTTTTCTTTTTTTCTTCAAATAAAAATCTGAAAAGTGTGGCATGCATGTTTGTATTTAGCTTCCCTGAATCAATACATTGCAGTTACAGCTGCAAATTTGTTGGGGTAAAAAAAAATAAAAATTGTTGTTTATACCTATTTTAAAATAGGCCAAACCCGATCTGATTGGATGGACACGGGTTTTCTTTGAGTGTTCCCATCCATTATTTCCATCAACTTGGCTCAGCTTCTCTGTTACCTGCTGAAGAAAAGCATCCCCACAGCATGATGCTGACATGACCATGTTTCAACACGGCGCAGTGAACAGTGCTGCTCATTGAAAGGTCCAAAGCTTAACACCTAACTCCGCTTGAAACTTCTCAACATTTCATCCCTGACCTGTGTGCTTTGCTCTTTGGTCTGCATGATGCTGTTGTTCACTGATGTTCTCTAACAAAGCTCTGATTAAACGACACACAATTAAACTGTGTTTTTTTTTATCTGAAGACATCCAGTTGAATTTGATTTTACTTAGGGGTATCCGATTAATGGAGGCTGAACAGAAATGCACAGACTGGAAGAATGTTGGGAACAATGTCTGAACTTTTTATACATTTGTCATTTTGCGTCGGTCTATTAGATGAAATCCGAATGGAATACAGTGATGTTTATGTTTGTTACATGACCAAATGTGAAACAGTTGAATGGGTGTGAATACTTTAAAAAAAAAACACTCCATCTTTGCCCTCAGAGGGGAAGGAATACATGCCTAACTGAAGGAGTTTACTAAGTAAATGATGCTTTTAATCATTGCCCTGGGTGTTAACCAGTGCACCAAGGGAGGGTGGGGAGGGGGCTCAGCTACCCAAAGCAAGCCAGTCGGAGATGATAATGTGCATCTAAAACGCTGCATGGGGGGGGGGGGGGGGGGATAAAGGGATTGCAGGCCTGCTGGTCCCCTGGTAGATTAGGCCACCTAGGAGTGTATGTGACCTCTCCCCCAGTAGAGAGGACAGAGAGCCACGGCGTGGCTCCCATTTGTCTTTATGTTGGAGCCTTTATGAAAGAGAAATAGTTGTAATGATTGGTGAGAAGTTATGAGGTGAAAAGAGAGGAGAGAGAAATAAAACCTGAGAGAAAATGAAATGAGTGCATGCCAATTTCTATGGCTTTTCAAACTGAATTACCATAACATTCTTAATCCCAATGAAATGTTTTATTTTTTACAATTCTTGAAAAGAAGTATACACATGTTCAATTCATTGACAGTTCAAACATCCTCTGCTACCAGACTGCATGTGGTAAACAGTCTGTTTGCCCTAGTCAGCTTGTGGCCTCTTTCTGAAATTGTTTTGTAGAGTCAGCATGTGTTGCAATGACTTCCCAGATAGTTTTTCTTTTCTTTTTTTTTTTGGTCAGATTGAGCAATTTTTATGTTGAGTTGGACACGATTGAAGCTCTGTTGGAGTTGTCTTGTTTTTTTTTTTCATAAACTCACAAATAACTGATTTCATTAATTTCGATGGCTAATACGGTGCTGTGGAACATTCGGATAAACCTTATGAACTTGGAAATGTGAATACTTTTCAATGTATAACCACCTTAATTAAAAGTTTTAATCTATGTTTAATACTTTCCAGAAATGCCTACAGAATATTATTCGTAAAGGACCATTCTTGGGTGGACGGCTGGTTACTATGTTGTAGCAAACAGCCGCAGTGAATGAAAGCAGTTGTAACTCAGTTGTCTGCACACACTCAGCCTGTTTTACTGATCGTTTGCTCAAATTATACTGATGCAGCAGAAAAAAAACGTTACTCTAACGACAGCGTCTGTCACACCACTCAATCTCTGTCTGTTTGAAGCTAGTTTCCACATGTCATATGGCCGTAAAAGTTACTTCAGCCTACTCGTGTGGTGGATAGGAAGTACAACCAAAATACAGGTACAAAATTTGTGGTTCATTTGACGCAGACACAAAAAAAATACCAAATGATCACGGATAAAGCCATGAAGGAGGAACAATTGAAGGGAGCAGTCATTGATTTATTGCAGTGATCTTTGTGCGTCAGCAGTTGTTTTGTATACGCTGCAAAAAGGGAAATAAAAGTGAGCAAATTTGTCTTGAAATGAGTGTATTTGTCCTTGATTTGAGCAGGTAAATAAGATTATCCGCCAATGGAATGAGTATTTGACCCCTAAAATAAGCTAATTAGATATACTGCTATGATGGAGATTTGTTCCTAATCTCAGTGCAAAATTCTTATTCCATTCGCAGCCAATTTAAAGGAGAAGTCCGGTCAAAATCAGAATTCAAACTGCTGAAAGTACTTTAAATATAAAACTACTACATACTGTGCAAAAAATTATAAGTTTTTTTAATTAATAATAATTCTCATTTAATCATGTTTATGTGGAGGAATCCATCTTGGTCAAGAATAGTACTGTCACCTCCCATTTTTTTACGTCACTCGGCGGACCCGCTGTTGAGCAAGTTTCAATGCTCTGTTTGTCACGGCGCACTATTTTCCAAGATCAAACTCAGTCGGGTCCTACAGTATATATCTATACACGTGTGTGTGTGTGTGTGTGTGTGTGTGTGTGTGTGTGTGTGTGTGCGCGCTCCGCGCAGCACGGCTTTGCATCTAACAGACGGGGTTTCAGTTTCAGTTTGCAGCAGAGCGCGCGCACACACACACAGACACACAGCGGAGGAGAGATCGCTGAAGTGACTTAAGTTAGCTGATTATTATAGTATAAGTATTAAAATATAAGAGCATTCCAGCACATGCTGGGCTGATCACGGCTTTGCACCGGCGCTGCAGCTGAGCGCGCACACACACACACACACACACACACACACACACACACACGCACACAGCGGAGGAGAGATCGCTGAAGTGACTGTGTTGAAATAAGCTATGTTTTTTCCTCTTTTACCAGTTGTGTTGGAACATCCGATGGCCATGCACGTGGGCATTGTTGCTTCAGCAATAGCTCTTGGGAATGTCAGCGGTGAAGTCCTCTGGAAATCCGAAATAATTATTGATGATCGCAGCTGTGTAGAACGGCTCCTATTGACTTTGCATGGAAAGCGGAGAGAAATACTGTCGCCGCTTCCGCTCTTCCACGTCGCAGGATGTGATGTCAAACGCCCCTTACTGCCCATATTTGGGCAGTCATGTCAGCCCCCATACACAGTGATTCAGACGACAATTTATGTTTTTATTTTCTTATTGATTAAAGATAAGTTCATTAAATAACCACAAATGTATTAGTTTTAGTTATAGCTAATGATACCCTGATTTTTCCTTGTTGACCGGACTTCCCCTTTAAACTTGCCTGCTCAAATCAAGGACAAATAAACTCATTGCAAGAAAAAATTACATACTTTTAGTTCCCTTTTTGCAGTGACCAGCTGAGGGCAACAAAAAAATGAAAAATAAAATAGCTCGTCTCTCAACCTTTCATTGTTTCTTCCCTTGAGCCAAGAGCTCGCGCGCCGCCAACATTCAGAAATAGTTGCTTCTTAATCCCAAACAATATTTTTTATACGTCTCCTGCATAAAAGATGTTTTATTATTATTGTGAGCCAGGTATTCATTCAACACCATGTCTAAAACAGTCATGGCAGTGGTACTTTGCTAGCTGCTGAGGACACGTCATTAGCCCTTTTTTGATAGTAACAATTTGTTTCAAAAGGGCCTGCTTCAAAAGGCTTTTGTTGCATCAGAAAAGCGCATTTAAAATTTACTCACCTGCTTTGAAAAACAACTAAATTGTAGGTTGTTACTTATTTATGTTAGTACCGTCAAGATTTATAGGTTTCATGGCACTAAAACACAAAATTTGTTAAGGAACCAGCCACAAAATCTCGTATTTCTGTATTTAATTGCTTTAAATTATTTCTTTTGAGCTGCAATATTAGTTTAGTTTTGATCTCTAGAGTAAATCCTGAGAATGCTTGTGTTGTCTGATTTTCTCGTCTCTCATGACTCGTTTCATTTTCTGATACTTGGTTCAGTTGTTGGGATTTGTGTCCTCCACTTTGGAGCCGCTCTGTAAGCCACGCTCTCACAATCAAGGGGAAAGGCCGCTGAAACCCGGCTCTTTTCTCAGGAAGCGAGCGCGAAGTGCATATCTGAAGTCCAGTTGGGCTGAAAGAGGTCATCGAACTGAAACCAAAAATGACCTTTCAGAAAGTCAAAACAACACCCGAGAATTCCCTTCCTGTTTTCCTGCTTGTCAAGTATTCAGAAAGTAAATATTTTTCACTGGTGGACTTTTATGTCGGGTCAGCGTGTGCCTCGGCGTTTAAGAAAGGGAAAAAAAAATAATAAAAAATCACCCGAGCATCTTCTAAATGAGGCATAATAGATGTGCGAGTGACATAAACATGTTGGAGCGATGTAAGCGGCTTGACAGGAACATGGCTTCTAGCAACTCCTGTGCTGCATTAGTGATGATTTTCTAGGAGGAGCTCACAAAGAATCTTCAGAGCTTTCAGACCCGGAAAAGCCCCAAAACAACAGGCCGATCTCACACGGGTGAGTGCTCCCCAAAAAAACCAAAAAAACCCACACAGCTTGGCATGCTGTTATTCCTGACCCACTCCGAACACTAAACAATCTTACCCTCCTCTATCCTCGGAAAGAATATATATAGGTCATTCTGGGTCTAAAAATGGCTGGCTGTCCCTGAGGCTCGCCGGAGCATGAAATAGACTTTACATCACTTTAGCCAAGCCACAACAACCAGGAAACTTTCTGCTTTTGCCTCTTTTTTCATTCCCCTTTAAAGCTGTAATCAAACATTTGGCACTCCTCACGCCTCCCGTTCTTTTCTTTCGGCTGATGACCTGAATAAGATATCAGCAGTTTCCCGGGGTTTTGTAATATGACAGGCGAGGCTAAAGTTATGTAGAGATTTAGATAACACGGGCTGCTGAACACAAAATAATATGTTGCACCTCTGCGCCGCAGATTTCGCCCGCCCTGATAAGCTGGAATCCAGGGGTGGTTTTTAAAACGCTGTGGACTGGTGATGTGGGGGGAGATAAGTCACGTGACGGGCACCATATTTATTTCTGGGCCACGTGCGTCTGCCCAACTACGCCCGGCAGATTTCTATTAGCATCATGACCAGATTTCCTCCTACTCCTCCTGTGTCGGGGTACACGTTCTGCGGCGCTGCAAACCACGGGCACAGAAAGCCGCTCTCGCTTGTTTGTAATTCTGACAACTTTAGACCGCAATTTGGGAAAGCAAACTCGCTCGCAGCAAATTGGACAGCGCGGCGAGGAAATTTCTATTTCTATTTGCGCTAATTTCCAGATGCTTGTCCTCCGAAGCCACGGCGTTTGTCTCATTCCCTGCGCCGTGCCTAATGTAGAAAAAAAATCCCCGGTGGATTTGCCCCGGAAATGGCCTCATGTTTATTTAAGCCTGTTTATTAAAGTCGAGCGCCTGCTTCTTCCTCCTCCCTCCCCTCCTCCGATTCGTTTTTCTGCGGTGTTTTCTTACCAGCCGCCCGACCCCGGAGTCATCCATCAATCGGGCCCAGAGTAGCTGCACCACAAAAGCCTTTAACAGCGCTTCACCGCCACGGCTGTGACATCAGCTCCTTACACAAAACCAGCGGGTGTATCAAAGAGATGCACAATTACAGAGGAGGCGATGGGAATAGGTGGAGAAATGACCACGGAGAGGAAGGAAAAACAGACGAGTGATGCAGCTTCTAATTCTCGCTGTGGGCTAGGTACTGGTGAGCGAGACGTCGTGCTCCAAGCAGGAGCTCTTAGAGAAGAGCAAGCAAAGAGAACACACACCTGCAGCTACAGCCCAGGTGAAAGGGTTTAAATCCACTCATCACCACGTATAATCGTGTAATAACAACCAATATTGTAGACCTACTTATTTCTGGCCATTTAAGACGTAATCCAGACCCATAAGAAGGGAGTTAGGGTGCTGGTGTACAGTGGCGTACCCATTCACCGTTAGGGAGGTTAAGGTGAATTTGTTCATGTTCACAGTTCCCCACCTAAATTATTCTGAACTGAGTTCACAGTGTCAATATGAACTAGTTCCTTTTCATTCACCCCATCGTCTGAAACCTGCCCAATATCTGTTTTTTATTATTCGCACATGTCTTTGCTCACATAAAATACAGTGGTCTGAAAAGTGTTTCCTCCATTCCTGACTTCTCTATCCACCCCCTCCACACACACATTTGTCACATGTTTCAGAGGATCAAACAAATTTAAACAACACAAATCAACAAAAAAGGCAGTTTTTAAAATTAAGGTTTTTATTATTAAGGAGGGCAGGGGAATACAAACCAACATGCCCCCTCCCCCCCAAATTAAAACATAACTGGTTTATCACGCCTGAGTTCTCTAGCCACACCCCGGCCTGATTACTGCCACGCCGGTTCTCAATCAAGAAATCCCTTAAGTAGAACCTGCCTGACAAAGTGAAAGACAATAAGATCCTCAAAAGCTACACGTCATGTCGCGATCCAGAGATTCAGGAGCAATTGAGAAAGAAATTGAAATCCATCAGTCTGGAAAGGGTTCCAAAGCCATTTCTAAAGCTTTGGGACTCCAGCGAACCTCAGCGAGAGCCTTCATCCACCAGTGGTGGAAACATGGAACAGTGGTGAACCTTCCCAGGAGGAGCCGGCCGAACAAAATTATCCCACGAGCGCAGCAACCACTCATCCAAGAGGTCACAAAAGACCCCCGCAGCATCAAAAGAACTGCAGGCCTCACCTGCATCAGCTAAGGTCAGAGGTCATGCCTCCACCATCAGGGTTTTCTCAGTTTTTCCAAAACACATCTGGACCATCCCCAAGACGCTTGGGAAAATGATTTGTGGAGTCACCAGACAAAAGTTGGACTTTCAGAAGGTGTGCAACCCGTTACATTTGGCATAAAAGTAACACCGCATTTCAGAAAAAGAACATCATAGTGACAGTAAAATCTGGTGGTGGTGTGATGGTCTGGGGATGTTTTGCTGCTGCAGGATCTGGAAGACTTGCTGTGATAAATGGATCCATAAGTTCTGCCGTCTACCCAAAAATCCTGCAGGAAAAGGTCCGGCCATCTGTTCGTGACCGCAAGCTGAAACAAACTTGGGTTCTGCAGCAGGACAATTACCCAAAACACATGAACAGGTCCTCCTCTGAATGGCTGCAGAGAGACAAAAGGGAGACTTTGGAGCGGCCTAGTCAAAGTCCTGACCTGAATTCTATTGAGATGCAGTGGCACGACCTTTAAAACCCTCCAGTGTGGCTTAATTACAACGATTCTGTATGTAGGTTTGGATTTTTTTCTCCCTCATTCCTCTTAAGACCTGAGAAATTCAAACATATGCATTTAATTTATCTTCAAAGATAAATGTTTGATCGGTTATAAACCTAATTTACAGATTTGTCAGGAGAAAGGAAAATATGTTTTTGAAGAGAGTGATCATTTTAGGTATCAAAAAGCTTATGTTTAGTCTAAATTCTCAGGTTTTAAGAGATTAATAAAACCCTTCAGACAAATTTAAATGTTAGTCAAACACAATACAAGTAAATACAAAATGTCGTTTTTAAATGACATACTGAAACACTTAAGTGTGACAAACATGTAAAATAAAAGATAAAAAAATAGAAAGAAATCAGGAAGGGGGCAAACACTTTTTCACGCCACTGTAGCTGGATTCCCAAAACAGCTGCTCTCGGTGGCATCTCTTTATTGTTCCATTTTCTGAAAAGCAAAAGGAGTCTGACACGTTGATTCAACACAGAGAAAACTCAGAGATGTATCTGAATGCAGCTGCAGCCTTCTTTGTCTTCGCTCTTATCAGACTGCTGAAAGCCTCAGCCCAAACCGTTCGTTTTGAGGGCCGGTACACCAGCCTTCAGGTAATATTCTTATGCATAAAGTGACGCGCGAGGCGGCCGAGATCAAGTTTAAAGAGAGGACACGCAGCATTAGGTCCTCACAAAGGGAAAAAAAAAAAAAGCTGCAGGTGTGCAACAGCTTAACCCCGATGCATGCACGCACACCGGGGAAACGGTAAGCTCGCCTTCAGGGAAAACGCTGCAGCTATTTCTGTATGAAAGATCAAAAGGTCCCCCCCCCCCCCTAAAGAAATTGTGTAAATCTTTAATTCATCTCCATCCTCCCTATAAAAAAAGGAGCTTAAATGGCAGCAGGATGAGTTGCGCTCACTTTAAGTTCAAGTAAAAAAAAAAGAAGCCTTATTCAACTAAAAGTTCTCAAGAATATGAGCTTCACTCATGAACACATCTATGCAAAACAGTTTTGTTGTAGCTCTAAATGCGTCATCTGAAAACATAAAGACTGATCAGATATGCCCACTGAACATATGAATGATTTTAAGACACCAAACCAGAATCTCAACTTCTGATAGAGCAGGGGTCTTCAAAATGGGGCTCAGGATTCCCCCGGGGGGGGGGGTCTGATGTCTGTTGTGAAACAAACATTTTACAACATGTTTAACATTCCTTATTTTAAAGCAAGAGGAAAGATACCCTTTTTTTGTAGAAGTTCTTATAAAAATACTACCTTATTCTCATAATTTACTTTATTCTCATGATTTCCCCCCAATAAAAGTGGAAAAAAATAAATTAAAATCCCACCCATTCGTTATTTTGGGGGTCGCGGGCTGAAAAGAGAATCAGTGGAGCAAAACAGACCAAAGATTCAAACCAAAACATGAAGCTCAAACATGCTGGTCTTCAATTATTAGAAGACTCTGAATGCTTGTAAAGATTTTTTCTGTTAATTATTAAGGAGGTTAAAAATATGCCATTTTAGATTGCTGTCATCAGGCAACCATCCTTTCCCACCAGAAACTAACTCCTCGGTTGCGTGAAAATATTCCTGAACCCTAAATCTGCCGGGGGTATGAATAATTTTGGGCTATTCAAGAGCAGTTTTGCTGTGGAGAGTCGCACAATTAAAAAAGGAGCCATTTCGCCGCCTGTGTGAGCTTATTGAAGTGTTTTAAAGGGAAAGCTTCTCCGAAAGGTTATCTTATTAAATTTAAAGTAAAGTCTTTGTGCAAAGATATTACATAAAAATCATAAAACAGGATAAAAGAGAAGGGACTCACGTCTCAGATGAGTGGTGAGCGCAACAAAAATGGAGCCTGGGCTTTTAATTTAACAGAAAATCAAGAAATAAACATAAAAAAGGCAAACTAATGAAGACTTGGATAACATCGACAGTGTATTTAAAAAAACAAAACAAAATCAAACTAGAACCAATTCAACAGAAACATTGAAACATAGAATCAAGAAGAGTCCACACAGAGCATAAGTATATTTATATCTATATATATATATATCTTCATTTATTTTAATATTTAAATCCACTAAAAGTTGTAAATACAACTTTTGAATGAAAGGCACAGGAAAAATCAGACAACGCTGATATAATACTTAAAGAAAATTACAGTACAAAAGTGGACAGTTAGTTACGCGTGAACAGATCCCTCTAGGGTCAACGTCCTCCTTAGTTAAACACATCCAACGCATGGGGAGACAGAAACATAGCTGTCACAACAAAGGACGGGAGGAAAAAAACTAAACAAAAACCCAAATCCATAAACCAAACTTGTCTTTATTGCTTTTCCGAGCTGGCGAGAGTCATATCAGTCAAACATGTGAGCTTTTACTTAATTATCATCCCAACTCCTCGTGGTCTGCGTAAAACAAAGCCCGGCTGGGTGTTTAGCATCCTACTCATGACATAAAAAAAAACTATTGGGATTTCAAGGCAGATGTTTCCTCTTTCCTTCTCGTTTTTTTTAAAGCGGTGTATTTTTAGGAACCAATCCCGTAAACCAAAGGCAAAAATGAGCCGGTATTTGTGATTATGCTTTTAATTTGTTGGTCCACTGAGTGTAAAATCACCCCCAACCTCTAAGTGGCGCGGAGCGTTTAAATATTTAACGGGGAGATTTCTGGGTTGCCAAATTTAAAAAAAAAAAAAAAAAAAAAAAAAAAAAAAAAAAAGTGCAGCTCCGTAAGGCGTTTCCCGGAACAAGAAAGTAATTTCAAAGATATCTCCTTTCCCTTTTTTTTTTAAAGCTGTTATTATACGATTGACTTGACAGAGGCTACTGCAACGAGCAGCACTTGGAGAATAGGATTCATTCATCAAATCAAGATGAAGACGGGAAAATAGAAAGGGGATTAATCATGTGTTCTGGTTCTTTTAGAGTCACTTCATTTTCTCAGTTTAAATGAAGTGGTTTTGGGACACTGATGGAGGAAAAAGTGTTTAACAGATCATTCATCAATTCTCCCGCAGGCCGACAAAGCAAAGGGGATCGTTCCAAACAGCTATGGCTGATCATTGCTTAGGAGGAAAAGAATATCAATATTCAGTCTGTTCATCAGAGTGCGGACCAAGCGTAAGAAGAAGAAGAAGAAGAAGAAAGTGTGGTCTCTTATTACAAATAGCCTCTTTGGTATCGGCACATCTGCATTAAGGGACTGCCACAGTCCAATTATCGCCTTCCTTATCCTATGAGCAGCTGTCTCACCATGTCTGATTCCTAATAAAAATAATAATAATCCACACGCAAAAAAACAAAATGATTGCCACAATCCTGAAACCTGAAAACTTGAGTGATTGGAGAATACAAAAGGTGCATCTCAATAAATCAGAATGGTGTTGGAACGTTGGTTTCTGTCAGTGACGTGAATCACAAAGTGAAACTCGGATGATGAAAGGATGCGTTACACACAGTTAGTTATACGTTTCAAGCATTTAGCAGCAGTTTTAGTTCGTCCAGATAACTGCGGCGTATAGCTAATGAAAACCAAAATATTTTTTTTGCAGAAAATTGGAACACTACATAAATTAGGGGGCTGCACAACATTTCACGAATCCATCACCCCCGCGGCATCAACGATACTCAATGTGCTTGCCTGCGCTTTCAGACAACATGCATTCAGGCTCTTCATGACAGCTTGTTGTTTGATGTGACATAAAAAAAGTTTTAGTGGCTAAACAGGAGATAAGGTGGTCAAGTCGTTAAGCAACTAACACCAAGTTGTTTCAATGGAAAAACAGCAGAAGCGCCTCTGTCATTTGCTAGGAACCCAAAGCAGAAATTAATTTTTATTGCAAGTCGTATCGTTATTGCGATGTTCACCAAACTGGTCACAGGTCGCATGTTTTCCTTAGATACTGCAGGCCCAAAATACAACCAATAATCGTTAATACAGAAATGTCATCATGGCCCACTTATGTGTAGCATAACCTAACATTACTCTGAATAGCCAGCTTCTGTACATAGAAAGCTGTAACTAAGCTCATTGATGAAAAGTTTAGTGGATGGAAAAAAAGGGTCAGAAAAAGAAAGGATGGTGAAGCTATTCGTCTCCAAGGAGTCCTGACAAAGTGCTGAATGTATATACAAGTCATACATTTTCACTAGACCCACATTTCTGTATATATATATATATATATATATATATATATATAGTTTTAATTTGTCGTGTTTAATATGCTGAAAAGAGTAATTTTTGGTTTTCATTAGCTGTAAGCCATAATTATCAACTCTAAGAGGAATAGATGCTTGAAACATATCACCCTGTGTGCGACGATTATACACATAACAGCATCACTGGAATAAAATAACCTTTTGATGATTTTTGATGATCATTGAGATGTACCTGCACATGAACATGAAGTAACTGTCAAGTTTTTTGTTTTTTCCCCCTTCTTTTAAATCTCAATTCCTCTGAAACCAATAACCTCCAACCCGCTTCTTCCAGCTCCTCGCCCCTCGGCCTTTCCTGCCATCCTGCAGCAGGTGATTCGTGCTACTTCCACCTTCCAGGCAGCGATGCTACAGCGAATGAAAGAGCCAGAAAAAACATGAACTTGGCTCATATGACTACAATTCAGTCCTGCAAGAACGGAACCGAGCCGTCCAGAAACGATACCTAACCGGGAGCTGTGAGTGGAACAGGTGTTGGGGTTTATAATGGTATAAAAAGGAAGAAACTGAGGCATAAGGAGGAAAATAATCATCATCTGGGCTGCGTGACGTTCCTGCTGCTGTTGCTTGGATACTGTTGGCTTGCGTTAGCCTGGCTCCGATGACGGATGCGTTTACCGGAGCCCTTCCTTATCTCTGCTCCGGAGGTGGTAGCCCACCCTCAGAGCTGGCGGGTTAACCTTGTAACCTCGCTCTCCTGGCTCAGGCAGGGTTTTTTTTTTTTGCAGTGCCACACTCCTCTCACACAAAGGAGAAAAGTCAAGGTAAAAGCTAGGGCTTTAACAAAGTTTGATTCGGACACTTCCTTCCTGCTCCGCTGCGCAAAGGGAGCAAATGACATCATGGACAAGAACCGATAGCTCAAGAGTCCAACGACACAGAGTACTAAATCATGTCTCAAAGCGTCAGGCTAACGCCGACCCCGTGCATTACCTTGCCATGGCAGGGGAGGATGCGGCGGATAGCCGTGTGAGGTATTCGCGCAGTTCCTTGGCCGCCTGGAAGCGGCCGTAGCGCTTTTTAGGTTTGGTGCACTCGTCCAACAAAGCCTCGAGTTGTCCATCTTTGGCTATGTGAGCGGGCGGGTCGTGCAGGAGGCCCCCGGTGGTTCCTCGCCACGTGGCGTACTGTGACAGCAAGTTCTGACACACGGCATAGTAGTTGTGGTCCACGGTGACCCGCGAGCAGAGGGCCTCCTTGGAGAAAGAGAGGCAGGCCTCCCTGTCGCACTCCTCGAAGCGGCTCTCGTACCACACGTCGTAGTTCTCCGGCTTGTCTGCAGGGGGGGGGGGAAACACAAAGAGTCAATTAAGAGGCGGTAAAACACGTTTGAATTATTTTGGTGCCCAGGATTTCTGGTTTTGATCATGGCCACAAAAAGCTTGAGCAGATTTCCATTACAGCAAAACTTGAATGGTCAGGTGATATCTTACTTAACAGGTCTATTAAAAATCTAAATGTGAATCAGTGAGTTGAAATTAAAACTAAAAAGAAAATTCAGACATTTGCAGTATTTCAAACACCTTGTTCAATACTATCCAGCATTAATAAAGGAAAAATTTAATTATAGGTTAATAATCCTTCCCCCCCCCCCTGTGACTTTTGATATCATAAGAATGAGACAGTAACAGATTTTGCATCTCAATACATGCTTTGAGATGCAAAGCTATTTATTCTTTTTACGTTATATTTAGTTGCAATGCTCAATAATTCAGATTACCGTTCCCAGTTTTGCATCTTATATTTTCATTTTAAATGTGGAATATACATAATTCTGACATCTGATTTGTCTCCAGAGGTACGGTGATCAAGAGTTTTCTGTGGATTCATCATCATCATCAGTTTTTGTAAGGCTTTGAACTGCTGATACCAATTTGAACCATTTCTGATTTCTTCCCAAGAACTATTATACGACATATAAAAACTAAAATCAACACATTTTCTCTTGCTCTTGCCATTAATCATATTAGCAGAGGGGAGGTCATCTAACATGTGAGGGAGCAGTTACTCTAAAACATAGTTTAATGAGTTTAAAACAACAATAAAATGACTGGATTGCACATTTTACACATTGGCCTTGCATCTTGTATTAGTGATTAACATGGCTACCATTACATAAATGGCACTTTGTTTGTATTTCCTAGAATCCTTATTTTAAATAAGTTTTTTTTTTAAAAGCTGTCAACATTTCTAAATCCGGCATGTTTTAAGACAGAAAGAGGTTTAAAGTCCAAAATTACAAAGCAAACATTTCTGTATTGTTAAGCCACCCTATTATCTGATGAAAGCCTTGCTCTCTCAAGGACTGAATCAACAGAAGTTGGAAAATATAGTTTTCTTCTAAATCTACAACCTCTGTAAAACCTTGCTGATTATGAAAACACAAACTAACTGCATCCAGTCAAAACACCGTAGTGTGCCGTTAGCAGGACTTGGTAATGTCCATGTATGGTGCATTCACTGATCAGTAACAAATTGTTGTTTTTTTTAAATAAGAGTTTCGTGGCTCTTGTGACCTTTACTGTAATTGTAGTAGACAGGAAAGAGAGTGGAGAGGAAGGTGAGAGATGCAGCTACGGGCCCAGGGACGGCAGTCAAACCAGGGAAAACATCTTAAATGTCTGGGCAGCGTCCGAAATTAACACTCGCCAGATTCTAAATGCAAGTAAATTACATATCAGCACATATCAGCGGGCTAGCTGCCACATGGCAAGTAAACGGTTGTACCAAACAAACAAGTCGTGTTTTTCAGTCATACGAGCTGAAAGCAGAGGAACATAAAGAAGCATCCACCCAAATAATGACAACAAGCGTGTACGTACACAAACACTCGCACAGTTGACGCAAGAACGTCAGCAACTATGTCATGTCCGTTTGCTAACAACTAGCGTTTAGCTCAGGCTAATTACATAGTGGGATTATGTGGAGATATTTAGCAGGAATCAGTGAGAATTAATATTTTGCCCGGTAAATTTTTACATCTACCAGCCAACTTTGCCGGTGAATCAGGAAGTTAATTTCGGACACTGTGTCCGGGTAATAAATCTTTTCAGTGTAGACGGTAGGGCTGGGCGATATGGTCCAAAAATAATATCAACATTTTTAGGCTGAATGCTGATATACAATATTTATCTTCATATGTTTTTTTCAAGATAAATATCACAGGTACACATTCTTTAACAAACACTGTAGTGTAGACGAATATGAAAAACATCTGAAAAATAACCTACTGGAACACATAACAGTATAATTATACAGCAACACAGACCATATCGATATGAATGATATAGTCTCATATCTTTTATAAAAATATTTTTAAAAAATCACGATATTTTTTCTTCTGACCACTGTCAGAAGAAAACTTTCTTCTTTGCCCCCTTATGGGTCCCATGTTGGCTTTTTATTCAGGCTGCTACAACAAAGAGAGCGAAAGTCTTATCTTAAGTTTTATCATTTCAACCTTCACTTGTTGGAAATTCTTTACAAACGCACGGACCTTCGTTTACAGTTAATTATAGTGAGCAATCTTAAACTTCCAACAACAGACGTTGTTAAAATCTTTTTATGAAGTAACTCCCCTTCCACAGAACGTCATGTTGCCTCCTTCCCAATAAAAATACTGACGACTTGAGGCACAAAGCCTGGACAAAATGTTGTTAACCATCGTAAAATCCAAATTGGCTTAAGCTGGAATCAAAACATTACAAAAATAAAAAAATAAAAAAATCAAGATCAAGCAAATAAAAAATAAATATATAGTCTTTTCATCTCTACGTAGGTTTAAGATGGGGGCTTTCTAGGCTCCTGAGTCGTATTTTGGACCTTATTTTAAAAATAGGGAATAAACAATGACATTACACAAAATGTTGGACAGAAGTTACATGTTCTCCTCCTATAGTTGGAGCATTTTCTTTCCGGATCTCATTCATATTTTTAATGTAGCTAACTATACTGAGAACTTAACTAGCTGCTGAGAGGACCAAGGAAACTCTAAAAAGGTCTCCAGCCACTGTGAGAACCCCCCCCCCCCTCTCTTTTTTAAAGCTCAAAGCCGAACAACCATCTGCAGTTTCATTTGACAGAAATGAACCCTTTTACTTGATTTACAGAGCAAATAAAATTCTTTCCCCTGCTCATTTTATTTTCCTTTTTCATTCTCTTTAGAGGATTGAGTTAGGAAAGAAGGGATGCAATAAAAAGAGAAAAAAACTGGAATGATGAGGGAGCTATTGGTTTGCGCATTAAAAGCAGATCAATAACACTGTTGGTAGACTGGAGGGGACCCAGAGGAGGCAAACATATAATCAGTGCATCAGGCACTATAATGCACTTCTCCTCTGGATCATCAGAACAACTCAATCAAACATCCAGCGTTGGCCTGTTAGTGAGAAGAGTAGGAGGAGGATTTGGGGTGGGGGCTCTCTGTGGGGACCCCCAAAGAGGAGAGGCATATCAACCTCAATCAGTGAAGGTGATGAAGATGGATATATCTGCGCACCGACGCATATGAAGATGTACACGTAAACGCGGCGAGGTGAGGTGAAAAGCAATTATTTGCTTCAGAGGCGGTCATGCGTCACACATCAGCGCTGATTGACAGATGGCATCGGGAGAGTGTCCTGTTCTACTCCCACTCACAAAACTGCACCCCCCTCCCTCTCCCTCTCCCTCTCCCCCTCCCTCTCCCTCCCCCCCTCCCACACACACACAAAGCGGTCTGAGAAAAACTAGGGGAGGACCAGACATAAACTCAAGGACACAGTTAGGCAAAGGAAAAAAGTCTTTGGAGTATTCACCTTTTCATATTTTGTCAGGTTGCAATGACAAACTTAAATGTATTTCACTGGGACTTTATGCCAGATGCACAGGCACAGTGCTTACCGGAACTGGAGGGAACATGGCGGGTGGGGGGGTGAGTTTTTAAAAATGTATTCAAAATCCCATCGTGCATTTGCATTCAGACCGATTCTTGGTGCGATGTCCCTACATAAACTCAAGAGCCAGATATATTTGCCTCCAGTGACAACCTAGTTAGTAATTAGGGTCCACCTATGTGTCATTTAATCGGTGTAAATGCAGCCGTTCGGTGAAGGCTTCAGAGATCTGTTAGAGAACATTAGTGGACAAAGAGGCGCATGAAGATTCAATTCAATTAAATTTTATTTATATAGCGCCAATTCATGAAACATGTCATCTCAAGGCACTTTACAAAGTCAAATTCAATCAGATTATACAGATTGGTCAAAATATTTCCTATATAAGGGAATCCAGTTGATTGCATCAACGTCTCGACAAGCAGCATTCACTCCTCCTGAAGAAGCGTAGAGCCACAGGGAGAGTCGTCTGCATTGTCCATGGCTTTGCAGCAATCCCTCATACTGAGCAAGCATGAAGCGAAAGTGGAAAAACAAAACTCCCCATTAACGGGAAGGAAAACCTCCAGCATAACCGGGCTCAGTATGAACGGTCATCTGCCTATCGAGGAGGAAACCAGAAAGGTCAGGATGGGGGGGGACATTTGGTCCCGGGCATGGTCAGCAAAAGTCTGGGACGCAGCCAAGAGAGGCCCAGGGTAACTTTGGAGGAGCTGCAGAGATTCACAGCTAAGGTGGGAGAATCTGACAACTATTAGCTGTGCAGGTCAAAATGTTGGCCTTCATGGAAGAATAGCATGAACAAGTCAGTGCTGACAGAAAGTCATCAGGAGGTTCTGTTTCCAGGGGCAGGAGAAACAGCAAACGTGGAAGTATGTGACCTAAAGGTGCTTTAGCCTCTATGAGCTCCTTTGTGATGGTCTATTACATGAGACGGCAATAAAATGTTGAAGCTCGTGGTTTTGCTAAGGCAAAATATAAAAATATTCAATGGGCGTGAAAGCTCTTTTGCAAGGCAACTAAACCTACCTCAGCTTCCCTCTGCCTGCAGGTCGAGGCCGATTTACAAAGCAAACTAAACCATTTTAAATTCAAATCAGCGGCAGCATCAGTCGAGGCACCGAGTGTCTCGCGTGTCGGGTACCTTCCATGTTAAGGAGCTCAGACAGGACTTGTATGTATTCCTCTCACTCCTCTGCCTTCACAAGGTTGCACAGAGATGGGACGCATGGCCTGAGACCTCGTTAGCACAGCCCCACTGTTGACTTTAGACGAGAAAGCCGGATTTTGGGAACGCAGGCGAGTGTGAGGGGAAGAGCAAGTGCGTCTGCGAGATGCCGTGCAGAGGCGAAAGCGGGGAGGACGAGCGACACGACGTTGTTTGTCAAACCATCCGGAGACGGCATGAGCTCAAATCGTGGGGAAATCGCTGCTTTCGCACCACTGGACCGTGCAGACAAAAGGGCACAGCGCTGCCGCGCCGGAAACCCGCCCTGCATCCATATGGATGATCCTAATAAGAGGGTGGAACGACGTGTTGCTTTCCGCGCGTTTGATTTACAAATCGATTGGTTTCAGCTGGGACCGATGAGTCTGGCGTCACACGTTTCGGCTCGCTTTCTCGGCTCAAGCTTTAATTGTAGGGATTGGATCCTCTGTTCCCGGAGCCCTGGGAAGTTGCCGCGCCTGTTTCCTACTGCTGTTCGCCACACGGCCGTGACCTAGTAATGCTCATTACCGCCATGATCCCCCCCCCCCCCCCCCCCACACACACACACACACTCCCCACTCTTTCTTCCTGCTGCGCCGCAGCGCTTTGGCACGCACGCACACACACAAACAGATCCAGGCGCGCAAACATGCAGGAAGCAAATAAACTCGAGGCTTAAGCTCTGAAAGGCCAGGGGTAAGCAGCTTGAGTTGTCAGGCTCTAAATGTGTCGGGCCAGACAAAGGGAGTATCAACCTGGATTGTGCTCCGGGACTGGCAAAGGGGCTTCGGTGACAGGCTGGAAAATTGCAGCTCTTGGCAATAAAGATAAACATACACACTTCGGAGGAAGGCAGATACACGAACACACACAAAGCATAATCGCGCGGGAAATGAAGCAAAAAAAATAAATTTTAAAAAATCAAGTGGAAAAACTGCAGGGATGCTGGAATTCCTTCGCCCGTTCTGCATTGCTGTGTGCTTCCTTGGAGTTGAAGCTTGTAATTTGGCAAAATGGCACTTTATCCTGGGATAAATTTATCACAATGCTTCTATTCTAAGTATTAGAAAAAAGAAAAAAACGTAGCGCACGCTCCCTTTCACTTACAAGCAATATCTCATATCCGTCAACGGGTCCAACGGTGAAACCTCAACATCGAGCAGCACAATAGTTTATCACTTTAATAGGATTTCAGCACAAGGGGACAAATCTAAGTGCTGGACGAGGCGGCTGTCGCTCTCTCTGAAGTGGCCCCTGGAAGGGAGACTGAAGGGAGGCGAGCGGCAACACTCAGGGTGTGATGTATAGCTTTCCTGGACCTTGTTATGTTGTTTTTTTTTTTTTTCTTTCCCAAGAAGCAAAAATCTAGGGCAGCAGAGATGGCTCGTTATCCGAACAATCTTTGCTTTGATGGGGACGCATGTGTTAGAGGCAGTGGGGGTGCTGGATGACTATATTCTTAGAAGAGAGGGGACTTCCAGCGTATGCAGATTTACCCTAAAGCCTCGTGAGGCCGTTGCTAAAACATTCAGTGCTTCCTCGTCCAGAATCTCTTTTCTCCAGAATCCAAACTATGGTCGAGGCTCCGTGTCGCGTTGGGGCTTCTGAAGGGAGGCTGATGAACAGGATGGATAGAACAACAGGGCGGGCAGGAATGTCACGGACACGATTGGTGTAATTTTATTTTCATTTTCCTGTGTGCAAACTGCAGAAACATTATAACCAATCTCCAAGTATCCTTCTTAAAACAAATGTTTTTATGATTTGAGAGGAGGTGAGAGGTCGCCATGCTAAGAAATATGCTAACAGAATCCCCGGTGGAACAATTAAAAGATTATATCTCGGGGCAACAGGAAATTCTTGATTGCTAACAACAATACAAACAGATTTAGACGTGACTCAGCAGCACATTTCTGTTAGACACTCCTCAAAAAGGGAAAGACGAGAAAACAGGCTTTTCAACTGAGGCAAATGTGTCTTAATATCCAGGAATCTGGGACTGACTACAAGTGAAAATCGCCTAAAACGTGTCTACATGCAGTCAGAAGATCATCTAAAACGTTTGTAATAAAGCTGGAACTGTGACAAACCAGGCTGGATGAAGGCCAGCGGTGAGGCGCAGTAAAACAAAAGACTCACAACCATATAGATTATATCTGCATGTCAACTGGTTCTTTGGAGTGAGGCCAGAAAACAGACTTTTCCTCTCATCATTATAATCTCATTATCATCACAAACATAAACATGTGGTGCTTGCTACAGTCTACAGGGACTCTGGATGGAACAGTCTGCTTTAGTCAGACAAAACTAACATTGAACAGTACAACTTTACAATAAGTCTCCCCTATCGATGGCTAATAAATAGTTTATAGATAAGTTATTAATTGATCTGAAAACACTTCATAACGCTTTCATAAACACTTAATACGCATTAATTAAGGCCGAGCAAGAGAAAAAAAAACTGATTCGTTTGTGCTTGCAAGGTAGTGACTTAGTCTCTAATGTTTATTATAAGCAACTCTATAGGAAATACATAGTTAAATAGATTAGGGTCACTATTTAGCAAGAAACTGGTCAGTTTTGTATCTTGCTCGCCCTTAATGCATAATAAGCACCTACGAGTGAGTTCTAAAGTGCTAACATTAATTAATACCATATGTATAAACTATAGCCATCTATAAGGGGAGCCTTATTGTAAAGTGGTGCTGAATGAGCTTTTTAGCAACAAACGGCCCAGTCTGGTTTGAAAGAAAGGGTGATTATGTGGGAAAGAACCTCATGACCCGTGTTTTATACCCCGTTTACACTACCCTTTTTAACCGTGCCGAGACCAGTCCGAGCTCGGTAACTGAGATAACTATCGAGTGTAAATGGATCGCAAACTGAACTGAACCGAGCCAGACACAACCGGACCGCGCTAAATCTAGACCAGTTCAATGGGTGGGCTCGGCCCGGTTTGTCAGTAGCTCGGTTCTCAGATAACAAAGACCGCATGAGCAGACCGCGTCATCTACTTACAGTCAGCTGACTAGTTTCGTGGTTTCAGACATTCATAATAATACTAGCTTCCCTACCGCGCCACACGGTTTCCATTGATGATTCTGCTTAGCAGTGTGATGAACCTCAGTGTCTGTCGTTGTTTCCTGCGTCTGTAAATCCTTATTAGACGTTAGTTTGTCTTATCCACTTCCCAAAAGCCGACTCCGTCAATATTATAACCAAGCATAACTTCCTGAATGTTACGGGCGCCGCCATTATGATTTGCTTGATTCCCTCCTTCAATCCTAGAGAGCAGTAGTACCGCAGATCGTCACTAGGAGGCGAGGAACCGAGATAGCGTGATGTGTAAACGTTTTTTTTTTCTCTTCTTGTTCTTCCTTTACTCTCCTACTTTCCCATTGTAGTGTCCATATAATTTGAAATTCTCCCTGCAGGAATCACAATAAAGCTATTTACACGCACAAATCAAGCGGAGCATTATGGCGAAAGCTGTTTGCTCCACTTGTGAAAGTAAAATCTGTCGAGCTCTATTTGGCATTAAGATATCAATTTTTATTGCCACATTGCTAGACAGGACACTGGGAAAAATAAAAAAAATAAAAAATAAAAAAAAATAAACGGTCGTAAGAACCAAGCCGAGCTTGGTTAACTGATCCAAGCTCGGTCCGAGCTCGGCATGGATCGGTTTAACAAGGGTAGTGTAAATTCAATTCAATTCAATTCAATTTATTTATTCAATTCAATAAATGGGGCTAAAGTATGGGGGAGGATGTATGATGCTGTGGTTGTTTCTGTTCCAAAAGGTAGAAATACCAACAGGTTTTTAAAGGCTCTGAAAACTGAATATTCCTCGTCGCTGGGTCTTCTTGAGAGGATAAGGATCCAAAAAACACCAAATAAACACTGAAATGTCACAAAATCAGATTTTTTTCCCATGATCATCTCATTTCCCAAAAAAGATTACGTGTTGGCTCTATTTGAAAAGCCTGTTTACATCATATGTTGCAAAACATCATGTGTTAAAAAACTAATTTAACTACATTTTTTTTAACTCCCGTTGAATAAATGAATGAAAAAAATTAACAACTTTCAGAGATGAAGAGTAATTTATGTTGTACACCCATTTACCAGGGATCCATTTAGGTAGCTGGGCACAGACCAAAACAAGGAAGAGGTTAAGTGATAATAAGCGATCAGACAATGACCCTCACCTTGCTTTATGTGTCTTTTGTCTGCCACCAGGACGTTTTCGGCGTCAACGATGATGACTTTTCCGTCCCGCGGGCCGACGGCAAAGTTATCAAAGCTGACGTCCAGCAGGTAAAGGGCAAAGTCAAAGTCATTGTTGGTGAGCTGCTCGGCGATGTCCATCAGCTGCCGCGCCAGGTCGACCCTCTTCTCCCACGGCGCATTGTAGAAGCTCCACAGCTCCTCGCCCACGTAGTTGACAGCTACCATGCGCCCACACGCTCCCAGGTACTTGGCGAACGGCCACCCTTCATCCGACGGAAAGCTCTGGGAAGGGAAAAACGAGGATAAAACAAGTCAGGCGGTGAAAAACGAACAAATACTCCAGTGGCTTTGAAAGGCAAAAGGCTAACACATGAATTGTCGACACAGTCCCCGTGTCAGAGAATAGCTTCTTTTTTTTTAATTTGCTCTGAAATCAGTTCCTGAATCCAGAGGAAGATGAAAGGGGAGGAAAAAAAAAAAAACACCACAAGAAGCTGGTGCAGCCTCAGGTAATTTCTGATATACAATTTTAAACACAATAGCTGAAAATCAGCCAGAGAATCACGTGAAACAGAGAGGCAGCTTGGGGTATAACGGATTAAATTTAATAAAAGCAAAGAGCCAGTTTGTGTTTAAACCCTACAGCTACGGGTTGATGCTGGCTGCCATCCTCCGCTTCCAGAGAACTGATAGGAGGTGATTTGTGGCGGCAGCAGTTAGCAGAAAAGCCTTATGCTTTCTGATGCGTCTGCGGGGCGTTTTAAACTGCTTCGTGGTGCTGCTTAACCCGGTTAATGCCGGTTGGGCGTGCTGACAGGAAATCCCTGCATATTATCGGTTCGAACTGATTCAGAACGCCAAGATAAACCTAGTTAAATAGGTCCATCTCCTCAATGCTCTGGCATGATGTTTTCTCTCTCATTCTTTCCATTTGCTGTGTTTCTGAACTCTATCCAGCAAACATTAGACTTTCACCCTCCATTCAAATTGAAGTGCAGATATCTAAAAACGAACACAGGGCAGACAACCGCTCAGATAAAAAAACAACACTTTTTTTTTTCTTCCAGCTGCCATGAGGCTAAAGCTTTGGCATCTCCCACTTTTCCTTCCCTCCGCTTCTCTCTTTTAGACCCGCTTCATTGTCACAGGCCGTTGCAGCGGCCGGAAAAAGAAAAATCGATGGAAAACAAGAGACAGAATCCAACATTTCTGCAGACGCACGACTTTTCGGCCCAAATGATAATAAGCTTCCATCATATAACATAAACTCTCCACCCAGGGCCTCCATCTTTCATAATAAACACCCGCCATATGCTCGGCTAATGACGGCTCACAAATTCCATGCAAAAAAATATAATTTAATCTGCCTTTTTTTCCTTTGGCACGCGTCCGACGCAGACGCACGAGCGGCTGCGCGAAAGAGATGAAGCTGCAGGTAAGGTGTGAACTATTATGACTGCTGCATGCCCGCTCTGCTCTCTCCCAGTAATTCAATATTTTACCAGCTTTCAGTTTCAGCTGAGAGGATGGGGGTTAAATATGCATGGCTGCCTCAACTTGTTCCAAACTTTAATGGAATACAAATTATTTACAGGCCTACGTGTTAACCACCCCTCTGCAGCGCTCCCCACCGGCAACGTGGAAGGCGTATCTCCAGGATAACAGCTGGACCTGTACCGCATATAAACTATAGATCTGAGGAGGCGCGAAGGCTAAAGAACAGGTGACTACTGGGCCTCGCAAGAGCAATCCCACCCGGTGAGGTTTTCTGCATTTTTCATGTTGCAACCAATATCCTCTGTGTATTTTATAGGGATTTTACATCATGAAAGAAGAAAAATAAAGAAAGGAGCACATTTGGGAAGAGGATGGAAAATGGCACACCATTTGAAATTTCTTGTAACAAATAAAATCTGAAAGGTGCGTTTGTGCTCTGATGACTAAAATCAAGTGTAATCAGTTTCCTTCAGAAGTCACCTAATTATTAAATAAGAAGATAGAAAGAGTACAAAGCAACTGGGAATACAACATGTCCGTCCACCTAAACCGGCAGGTCAGACAAGGTAGCGCTGGAGGAGTTGCAGAGATGCCCCGCTCAGGTAGGAGAACCTAGCAACGCAACTTGCATTTCACAATCTAGCCCTCGTGGAAGAGGACCATGATGAAAGAAGTCCTTGAAAGAAAGCTATTTTGTAGTTTGACAACCCACGTAAAAGGACACAAGTATGAAGCAGTGGCAGCTTGTTTATAGGGGGTGCTAGAAGGCCACTTTCATTCACTGTAGACACGAAACATAAATTACCCCAAAAACAAGTAATTACACCATCTGTCCTCTCATAAAAATGTGTCGGACTCTGGCCATCTTCTAGTTTATGCCTACATACAATTCAATGATGAGTGCATATATACATTTTTAAACTTTTGCCGTCCGTGTGACTTCACGCAGGTCTTTAATTGGTCACTTATAGTCTCTACTCAGGGCCCATCAGCGTTTTTTTTGTGTGATTCTTCGTCCAAGCAGATTAATTCATGATACCAGTCAAAGTCAAAGCCCCGGGCTGCTAGCAGGAGCAAACGAAAGAGTCAGACAACAACAACAACGAAAAGACAGGAGAGAATGGCAGCAGCGGAAGAAAATTTGATCATTTAAAATATAATAACTTCACATGGCCTTTGCTGGAGAAGAAAAAAAATGGATGAAGGTATCTGGACTGGACCAACCAGACTTTAAAATCCAGCAGCAGGCAACTAAGAAGGTTCTTTAGTCAAAAAATCTTGGACGTTTTAAGCCTACATGTAAAACTGAACACACCATCCCGACATTTAGATATGGCGGTGGCAGCATCAGGCTTCAGCATGGAGAGAGTTGCTGATCAGAGTTGATGGGAAGATGGAGGAAGATAAATACAGAAAAGCTGTTAGAGGCGGCAAAAGACCACCTTCCAGCAGCACGACACTAAACATACAGCCGGCGCGACAAAGGAATATTTTAGATCAAAGCATGTTCATGTGTTAAAATCCCCCACTCAAAGTCTAGAGCTAAACTCAATAAGGGATCTGCTCTCTATTCAGTGTGAGAGAGCTCGAAATATTTTTGCAAATATGAGAATGAGGAAAAATGTTAACTCTAGATGCCCAAAGCTGCCGAGCCCTTGCTGCTGTAATAGCAGCAAAACCTAGTTTGTACAAAGTAAAAAGGCTGCGTGCCACGCAAATTTTTATTTTCCTTGAACATTTCTGCTGCTTCACAGTTATGCGCCTCTTTGTGTTCGTCTTAAATAAAGTCCTAATAAAATAGACTGAAGTTTGTGATTGTAACTTGACGAAATGTGACAGGGTTCACGGGAATAGGAATAATTTGGGAAAGGCACCTGCAGTTTCACTTTAGAACCACAGACAATCTTTGAGAAATCTCATCTTCATGCAACCCTCAGACCCTTTGTGCGCCAAACCAACAGTTCCTAAGGAAAAGCAAAAGAAGCCCACAAGGGGCCTCTTGAAAATCAGCAAATTTATGCAGCAATGACTCCGCGCGCATCAAATCAACCTTTTACAGAGCATCCCTGTTTATGTGGTATTAATCTATAACCTCTGCTTTCTGCCGGGTTTAAGAGAAAGCGGGGGAATGGCGATAAACTGCGTGCCGTACTCGTAGGATCCATTTCCCTGAGGTGGCCCAATCAATTGTGGGCAAGACAAAACGTCTGTCCACAAAGCAGTACCTGCTTCCTGCAGCCTGTCTGTCTGTGCCTGCCTGTCACTTGGCACTGACTCATCTCGCCTTATTACCCTTCCTCTACATTTCCGGAGACAGAAAACTTGACAGAATGAAGATTGTGTGGTTGTAAAAAAAATAAAATAAGAGTGGGACAGACTGCACTTTCCAAATAGTGGCTGGATAAGAGACAATCGTGCAAGCTTTCCCTCGCAGGAGATTGTAGGATTACAGACTTAATAGGCTAAAAACCTAAAATGGCTTTCTAACTTCTAAAGTTGCTATAAAACGATTAAGCAGATGATGGATCAGATGGTACATCCATTCTAAGCCCACATATCGTTCTCTGACCCATATTCAATTGCCACATTGTGTGTTTTTTTGCTGTTGTTAGAAATGTTTGCAGCCCCCAGTGTTGTTGACAAAACCCATCCAAAGTTACAGCTAAACCAGCTTTGTAAAACGCCAGCCTCCCTCTCTCACCCCCGCAGGGCACATAGATAAATAAGGGGAAGGTAGAAGTGGTGGCTGGCGGGAGGTTGGGGTGCAGGGAGGGGAGGGGGGGGGGGGGGGGGGGGGGGGAGACAGAATACGAAGGAGGAGATATGAGAGACGTCGAACAGAAGAGACAAACGGAGCGTCTTTCACTTCTCCGCTTCAGTAGACAGGAGGAGTAAACCGGCAAAGACCTGCCTGCTAAACACATCTCTCTCTTTGTTGTCAGATTGCAGGCCTGAATGGGAGCAAAAGCAAAGCGACGGCAGATTGGGGGTGGGGAGTGGGGGGGGGGGGGGGGGGGGGGGGGGGAATGCCCCGAGGCTACTTTCAGACACTGTCAACGGCTGTTATGAGGAGGCCTTCATGTCTGTCTGGCCCCCGTCCTCGGCTCTCAACATAGCTGTCGGTCATTTACCCGCGCTGGCAGGCCTGTTGCTTAGCGATCTACGTCTCGACTCGTACCTCTGCGCCGCTTTAATGAGCTTCTTAAATTTAAAACTTTTGATTGTAAAAGCCGCCTCGAGGAGGGAACTACTGAACAGCGCATGCAGCCACATGGAAGAGCGCACCTGAGCCCCCGGATTCAAGCCCTCCTATTGCGCAGGTTGATAAATACTACACTCGTTCTCTCTTAGCTCCCCCTAAATGGTTACACTGCAGAAGTCATTAACGGCCGCAATGAGGCGTTTTGGGGGAAGTACTGATGGTGAGGGAGGCAATATAGAAAGGCCCAGTCTAATATTACATCTTTTTGCACCATCTGCGAGTAGAACTAGGAAGTAAAGTGCGGGCGTATGTGGGGTTGTGAATTTTACCAATTGTCTCCTGAAGGTATTGAGCTTTTGAAAACTGCTGATGGTGCTAAACTGCCAATGACACGGCCTAGAAACCTTTACTGCTTTAAAAAAGCTCTTATTTCTTGTTCCTGTCAAAGTTAAGAAAATATATATACTTTTAATCTCCTTAGCAAAGAATCAAATTTGAAAAATGTTGTAAATTACAATATTAAATTGTCCCTTCCAAAAAGAAAATGCATTTCCAGTTAAATTATATAAAAAGATTACTATTGATTTTTACAAAATTTGAATAGAAGACATTCACTAACTTGGGTTTTGTCTTCCACAAATTGTGAAAGTGTTGAGATTGTGTATATTGTCCTTTTTTTAATACTTAGTTAAACCCTATAGAGATACATAGTGTTATTCAGATCCCAGGTTGTGATATCTTGCACAAAATCCCCAAAGAGACATAAATATAAGAGATTAGTTAATGCGTTACAATAATCAAGGGTCCAGTTTAAAATCCATAGGCCTTAAAAAATAAATAAACAGTACACATTACAACCATTATTTGTTATTAACAGACAAAAGTTTGCGCCTTTGTGCGTTCACAAACACACAATAATCCATCTTAACCGCTCTGGCTTAAACTGTTTGTGTCCTAACCAAAAACGGTTCAGACCAATTATATTGCAGTATCGAGGTTTAAGGCGGGACATACCAGTGTGACGAAAGCAATAGCGGCTGAGCCCACAGCTCAACTAACATGGCCACTAGGTGTCGCTTCGCCCAATCAGCTCAGAGAGTTCTGCAGCAACTCCCTCCTTTCCTCAAACGGATTCAAATGGAGCAGTACCAGATTGATAAGGAGCAGAGCAAGAGTGCTACGCATTATCAGTCTGGCTGGCCAGGTTATCCAACACCATGTCTCGGGCATATTGGCAAGTCGTGGGGGGAAGCTGGTATCAAACGACTATCCTCCCACTGCCATCCGTCATACCACAGAATTAGGAAATAGTTGGGAGTCTTTTGGAACTCTCCATGTTAAGGTACAGGGGGGAAAAAGGCTCGGCCATGCTGTCTGCGTAAAGTACAACTATTGTGCTAAACAACAAAACATGCAAGGTGGTAAAGACAGCTTAGCGAGTCACCTATACATTTCTTCTTAGTTTAGAAATATTAAGTGAAATCCCATTTGACTGCAGAGCTGTGTAACACCAACAGCCTTCCCTCACAGTGTAACAATTGACTCCGGTCCTAATATTAACAGCAATTAATGATTGATCATAGAAAAGCTCAATAAGGCTCCATTATAATTCTGCTGAATGAAATGATTGGATAATCTTAATGGTAAATCAAAGCCGAACATGAACACAGCATTGCACGCACAAGAGCGTGGTGTTGTCAGTAGCCGCCGGTCCAGTCAACAAAGCGCTGTCTCCGCTTTTCAGAATGCGCTGCGGATTGAGCTCGGTGCGATATGTGTGACGTGAAATCCAAGACCAGCGGGGAAATACTTCTAATCTGAGGAAACACCTGGTCACTGCTGCCAATTTAGCGAATTTAATGCTATATTTAGCAACTTTTCAGACCCATCCAGCGACCTTTTTTCTAAAAAGCGACTAGCGAAAAATCTAGCGACTTTCTTCTGTTATTGGGGACTTTGTCTTCCACAAGCTTCTCCAAGCACCGCCTGTCAGACAGACAGCTGCCTCGTCCTGAAACTCGCCTGCAGGCAGAGCAAAGGGAGCAGAGAGGAAAGCCTCTCTGCTCCCTCATTGTAAAAGTATCCCGCCCTGATTTACAAAGCTGGATAAAATGTGTTTAACATTTTTTTTCTTCTTCTCTGCAACTGTTGCACTAAAACAATTCCCTGAATTTTATTTACACACAGCGTTAATCCCGTATTCACCTCGTTCACCCTGTGCCTCTGATAACTGTTGTTTTGGTAAAACTTTGTTTTATTATTACATTGCCTTAATTATTATTCAGGCAATGCACTAAAATTAATAAATAATTTAATAAGGTTAATTTGTAGATCCAAACAAGTTTATATGTTGAGAAATAAATATGTTAATTTGAAAAATGTAGAGATTGTATTAATAAGCTGACATTTATTACTGCATAAAAACACAAAAGTACCGGAAATAGGTGCCGTTAAGAACCGGTATCGGTACCATATCGGTTCAAACGTGAAATGTACCCATCCCTAGAACTCATACAAAATTAATGTTAATTGTGATGCGGATCTTTTCTAGATTGAGTAGGAAAACACCTTAGCTGTAAGCAACAATATAATAAAATAATTATTTAACTTTATGATCAACACTTTTTTGTCAAGACAGTTTAATTTGCAATTTATCTTAAAAGCAGAAAAAAATATATAGTTATATATTTTAAAGAGAAACTGGAATCAACAGGGTGGAGCTATGCAAGAACCGGTGATCAGAAATCGGCCCAAAGATTTGTTCTGATCAATGCATCGAGACATGAAAGCAAATCCAATCAACGTGCAATCTTGCTGTTATAGATGGTTTAAACAGCAACTTATAGACCCAAGGCCCTTATAATCTACTTTTTAAGAGGTTCAGCTGGTGCACTGCAGCAGCATCAAGTACATGTTGGAGGGGGGTTGATTTTTGACTCCCCTCTCCAGTAACACAACAGGCACACCGGCGTCCTCTCCTAGGGGGGTGAAAAAGGCGGGAGCGGGCCGAAATGAAACAGGGCCACAGACAAATGGGCCGCCTCTGGAGAAGAGGATGAATCGACTGAAGCGAGAGGCGCAGGAACACACACCTGCGTCCTGACATCTGCTGACAAAGGCGTGCCCTTCTACAGGACCACTCAGGGAAAAGCATTTGTTTGTGTGTGTGTGTGTGTGTGTGTGCGCGCAGGAGGATACGAAGAGAGGCTCCTTGTTTTATTTTTTCATGTGCATGTGAGCGCGTGTCAATGCGCAAGTGTATCTGAGCGAATGTGAATGAGAACATGCAACGTGACCGGGGCTGATAACAACCTCTATTCAGGGGCCGGGTAAACACGAGTGGCTCCCAAGATTATTGCCTTGGCTGCCTTGCAAAGAACACTGGTCCATCAAACACACACACACACAAATATGGTGAACACAGCAGTGTTTTAATAATGCAATATTTATGAGGAACCAGAAGCATCGCTTTTGCATCTACAACTACTTCCAGCAACAACAAAAAACAAAAAAAAAAAAAAGAGAAGGAAATTAGTAGTTTGCCCCAAAGTGCTACATGTGAGCAGCCTAATAAAACCCTGAGCGGGGTGTGGTGTAAATTCTTAACATTTCTTGTCTTAAGCAAAAACCCCTATTGCTACAATGGCATACACGCTGGGACAAGTCTCATCCGGTGTCCCGGGATCAAATTTTAAAGTAGGAACGTGCAGCGGAAAACTGTTTTAAGTGAAACAAAGCCTCCTAAACCTGGTATTGCCAGATGAACATTTTTTTTTTGTCTGTTTATCACAGAGGCTTAGTGCAAAAGGAGTCACATCTGTTCTGTAAGGCTGACAGGAAGAGGCAGCCAAGCTGGACTTAAAAAACACATTGCTTTTCGGTGTAGCTCTCCTGTTGACCTTGTGTGTCTGCAAGGAAGTGTGGTGAGCCCCGTCTGGCATTTTGCTGGCCATTTAAGTTTAAAATACAGTCTGTTAGTCCAAGGCGAGTGCTCAGGCCCCACAGGGGAGCTGACGTTAACTCCTCAGCCAAGGCACACATGGTCACTACCGCCTTTTTTTTTCCCCCACAGCGAGGCCGTCTCGTGCTGCTACCGCCGCTTTTCCTGCTAACCTTTTCCCCTCCTCTTCTCTCTTTGTTCTGTCCACAAACCCAGCAATGATTCTGCTGTAGCCATGAAGCCAGAAGCTCTCTAATCAGTTCAGATCATGTAGAGTCACTGTGGTTACTTAAATGCTGGGGGTTTTAAAAAAAAAAGGGGGGGGGGGGTGTTACTCAGGGTTATGATGATAACCCTGAGTAAAAACACCAGTTTGAAAGATCCAATTATCTTTATTTGTAACATGGGTGCAAACCGTAGTAACACATCCAGTGTTGCATTTACAGCATTTGTATAAATAAATGCTTACATGTCAACACACATGCTTAAGCAAGCTAAATAGAATGTTATTGCTAGTTTTCAAATCAACATAGTACATATTTGTGTTGTTCTGCTCCGTTTATAAAGTAACAGCAATATAACAAGCTGATATTAGCTGGCAAGATAATATAGAGACATTGGGGTAAATGGCTGAAATCGGACGGTTTTCGGCTCGACCGGCCCCGACCAGGTCAGAAATTCAAACTTACGATCTTTCTTCCCGATCAGTGAATGCACCCTACCAAGTGCGACCAGCTCACGCCGACACTGTGGGTGCGATGTTAGTTTACTGAGGGAAGAGGAGGCAGTGTTGGCCATGTTTAGCAAAAGTGAGGCGTTAAAGTAAGAAGAAGCTGAGGTTTAAGAAACTTTTCCAAAAAGAAGCGGCATTCTCTAAAGCATGTCTGAAGTTCATTCACCCCGCGAATAAGTAAGACCTTAAAGAAGCAATCAGCAAAATTTCATTGTTTTAGACAGAAAGAAATAAAAAAAAAAAAAATATTGTGAAGAACTACATGTATCTTTTTAGATGGAATATGGTATGATGTCATGCACCATCTCTCTGGGTCGTTCTCCCGTCTCTTGTTCACAAAGCTGGGCCGGCCTCCCGTGCATGTGAATAGCTACCGCTCAGGGTTTAGCCGTTCCCTCCCTATTAAATACCACCGTCACGTTCACCTGAAGACAATCAGAACCCCTTATTACCACAAAAAACAAAACAAAAAAAAAAAACAGTCTTTGGCAAAGAAGTTGCCAGATAAGGAAAGACACAAAACGAAATTAACATTTCCCTCGCGTTTCCATGGTGGAGAGCATTTTGAGAGCAGAAGTAGCTTCAGTTTGACTCGAGCTAGCTGTTGTCCTCCGGAGTAACAGCGTGAAGTCAAATGTTTTAGTTTTTTTGGTGTTTCAGTCTTGTTAGACTTGTGTTGCTATGTTTATTTGATTTAATGTAATGCTACAATTGTGGCATGTGGGTTAATTGTTGGAGTTTGACCAGCCATGGGCTAGGCATTACTGTTATGCTAGGCGAGTAGCCGGTAGCCCAGCTAACACAGTTTGCATTGTTTAATGCAGCCTGGGTAGGCTTGTGACCTGCCCACAGTGATCCTCGCAAACATTCAGGGCTTTCTTTTTTGACAAAAAAAAAGTTAAATTGAATCGGGTAACTGGTCTGGTGCTTAGATTTTTGAGGTAGAGAGAGGCGTGGCTTGCCTCACATCCTGTGTTGGTCTATAGACAGTGCTCGACAGCACACCTAGTGGTGAAATCTTGCTCATTGCTCCTTTAAACAGATAACAGGAAGGCAGAATGTGGTATCATTAGTAAGAACGTTTAAAAGTCAAGTCTTCTCCTTTATTGGTTGAAATAAACAGCAAACAGGGTGATGTCGCCACAGCTACCAATGGAAGTTGATGACTGATCAGAACAGAAAGGCAACAAAAAAAACAACATTTTTATTGCTTTCTTACATCTAAAGTTTTTATAAAAATCACATTTCTCCTTAATAACTAAGAGCAGTAATTATCTCAAAATCCAGATCGCTGTATCTCTGTTAATTGGTCGCGCTCTCTACTCTTGTAGCCAGCCTGCACTCGGATGCTTTACAGTTTTAAAGTGGTTAGCAGTGTTTGCTTTATAAGCCTTTTTTTAACCAAATTACCAGCAGTTCAGAGGGGCAACACATTCATTAGGTAGGCTTTAAACCAACAACTGAAAGTTTCAGCAGTTTTGAAACCTTAAACTTTTAAAACGTATACATTGGTACCACAAATTGGCCTATACTTGATTAGTATATTTGTTGAGTACTATTCAAAGGGCCACACTGTCCAAAAGAACAATGTCCCAATGAAGAGTTGGGATCATGTAGGGTTCCTCAGACCAGAGGCAGTAAAGCTGTACAGCACAGACAGAGTGTGTACATGATTCGGTTCTGTCGCACACTGATAGAAATAGGTCACAGAGGTCTTTGAGTTTTGTAGGCCCTTTCTCGGTAGAGAGAATGAGAACAGGATGAAGAATGAGTGCAGGGGGACAGAGCAGCTTGAGGTTGCAAGCGCACGCTGCGTTGCTAGCTGACAGACGAAACCTTTTGCTGACCTGGAGCTGAACCACGGCACATAGAGGCACCTCATAAATCCACCCCGCTGGAAGATGAGGAATGTATTAAGTCACAGGCAGGGGTGTTGACTCCGTCGAGGTGGCATAGCTGCTCCACACAACAGTGAAGGGGCCCGACTGAAACTTGGCCTCGGACCTGATGACTGCGGGTTTGAGGCCTACATGAAGGGCTGCGCCTTTCAGAGCAACACCAATTATCTCAGGGGCGGCTGGGGTGGCATAGCGAGCAGGGAGAGTGCCGTCACTGACCTCGCACTTAAACCCATCCGCTGAGCAGAGCATGCACGATATTCTCCCCCGATAAAAACCCAATTAAATATCTCAAATGTCAGCGGAGACCTCAGACCTAATAAGAGGTGCCAGGGTTTGACCAGCTCCCTTAACATCCAGAGAGCGATTTCTTTAAAGGAAGTCATTTTTGCACTAGTAAGGGGTGCAAATGCTAAAACATGGAGGCGCTGCGGTATATTGCTGACCTCTCATAATTTCTTCAGCAGGAACCAGGTACTTCATGCTTTAATGCAGTGGGCAGTTTTATTACTGCAGGCGAGCTGATGTGCTAAAAAGCATATTCTAGCTCTAACATTAGGGCCTAATCTCCCCAGAGGACAAAGTAAAGTAAAAAGCTGCTTGTTACTGATCCATATTGGCCATCTTAAGGGGCCCGGGGAGAGTTGTGCATGTCTTTCACTGCAGAACTCGGTCTTCTCAAGCTGGGCATCTGGTAGGTTGCGGTGTACTCTGTAACAGTAGGAAGCTGGGGCAGGGGTGCTGAGGGATGAATCTAAAAAAGGAGCTGGAGGGTGGGATTATGGGTGGGGGGTTGCCACAGGCATTTACCTAACCAAACACAGCTGTCAGGCATGTGTGTCTATGTGTGTGTTTCGATATGGCAGGAAAGAGCGAAGGGATTAAAGTAACACAAGCAGTCTGGCTCAAACGAATGGAAGAAAACACCACAAGACTGTGGCTAGGACAAGACACAGTTGCAAAAATGCTTCGTTCATCTTCTCTCCTTTCCATCCCTAGCCCCCGTCCAGCGAGGGGCAGCCAAAAAGAAAGGGAGTCGAGCCCAGATAACTGTGCGTCTTATCCTAACAGGATTCAGTCTGTACACAAAGGCCTATAAGAATAATGAAAGGGGGTTTGGGAGCACTTCAAGCAGGGTTAAGCAGCATGCACAACCTCCTCTTTTATGTGTCGGGAGTGCCATAATCCCCAAGACCTAAAAACAAAAGGTACTAATCACAGGCAAGCAACTTAAAGACTATTTACTGGTGGACCTCAGCCACTGAGCCAGTCTTAGAGGCAGAATACTGTACTACTGCTCTCTAAAGCTGAAACCTCATGCACCGTGTTTGCTTAAATGAAACGGCATGAATAAAATGAAGGAAAGAAAATAAAACAACTGCTTTTAATTCTGTCAAGAAAAAATGGGGTTCGTCTTGCAAATGTAATTATTTCACTTTAACATTTTCCACAAACATTACACTGCAACCAAAAACTTCAATATATTTGATCCTAAGTTTATGTGACGGAACAACACCAAAGTAGTGCGTTTAGATGTGGACACTGACCGACCAGTTTAATTCATGAATATGCTTTAATTAAACCACTCCATCGTAGCTCTGGTTCTATGCTTATGGCCGTTATCCTGCTGGATGCTGAACATGTGCCCCAGTCTCAACTGTTTTGTGCTCTATAAAAAGGTTTTCTTCCATGATTGACAAATATTTAGCTCCATCCGCCCTCCCATCTACTCTGGCCAGCTTCCTTATCAACGTTGAAGAAAAGCTTTCCCATGGCATCATACTGCCACCACATTTCACAGTGGGGATGTTGGGTGTGCTCATTAGTTAACGTTTCAATGCATTAAACCGTGCACTGTCACTACATTAATGTTCAGGGGAAGGGATTGCTGCAAAGTCAATGACTTAGAAACCCTTTCCATCAACTGCCTTAATAAACTAAACTGGACTGCATTGTTTTATTACTAGGAATTAATTGGATTGTATGTAATTGGCTTTGAATACCTCCGTGCGATTGGATGGCTGATACGTATCCACAAATTGTGTGTCCACAAAGCAGGACTTGTATTAAATTTATTTCACCATTGGCTGAATTCTTCCTTCAAGTCTATAAAAAAAAAAAAAAAAACATTTGTGGAGTGTAAACGGTGATAGTACTGTCCTCAAACTAAAACACCTAAGTTGTGGATCTCTGAAGCTCCTCCAGATATAAAGTGGGTCATTTAGCTGCTTCGGTGATTAATGCTCTTCTTTCCCTGCCTGCCAGTTTAGGTGGACGGCCAAGCCTAGTCTGGTTTGCATTTGTTCCAGACTATTTTGAGATGATTTGTTGAACCGCACGTTCAAATCTTAAAATGTTCCCACACTCTGCTTTAAGCTTTATTACAGCTTCCTACCTAAACTTGCGTTCCTCGGCCTTCATGATGATTTCCGTGCCCCAGTGTTCTCTAACAAACCTCTGAGGCCTTCACAGTTAAGTTGTATTTCTACAGACATTACTTCACCCACCGATGGACTCTACCAGATGGGTGACTTCTGAGGGGAGTTTGCTGTGCTAGATTTTATTTAAAGGTGTAAGAGTAGAGGAGGGGGGGGGGGGGGGGTGGAGAGTACATGCCACACTTTTCAGATATTTATAAAAAGGTTAAAAGTAATTATTCTTTTCCTCCCATTTCACAACTATGCATCAGTTTGTTCAGGTCTATAACATAAAATCCCAATAAAACACATATGATAATGTGAAAAAAGGGGTGTGAATACTTTTGAAAGGTACTGCTCATGCCCAAGCTTCCAATAAGGGACGTAGTGTAAAGTATTGTAAAAGAGCAGATTGGAAAATGCCTCTAGAGCCTCCTTTTGACAAATTTTTGCATCCAACTAAAAATTGCTTTTCTGAGGCAGAGGAAGGGAAAAAATAAAATCCTAAATAATATTTGTTTTGGCCTCAGCTCTTGCATCATGTTTTTAGACCAAACCACTGCATGGCATTTCCTATTTAGTTACCTGGCCACAGTTTGAAACAGAAATACCTTCAGCCCCTCGGGTTCTTAAAACTTTGTTTGGGCTTCTGTCAAGTTACTTGGTTAGCCGTGGAGGAGACGTTCTTGAACAATACTAAGAGGGAACAGTAAATAACCTATCTATCCGATCTCTATTCCAGTTTCAAGCAGAGCAAAAACCACACGAGGAGTTCAGGCCATCCCATAAGCACTTATTCCGGTCAGGTGATGCAAGCAAGTTAGGGAGAGGAAGAGGAGAGAGGAAGAAGTAGTTGAGAGATGGTAATAAAATTATGGAGAGGGGTGGCTGGACTGCACAGATTTGAGTTTTAGAGGAGATGAGCGAACCACTGACTGAGTTAACCCCACAGGCCTGTCACATCCTATTCTCGGCTTCGCTGAGCACGACACGGCTGAGGACCGAAAAAGGGTGCAAGTGCAGTCACATGCTTCTGGCAAACTCGGCGAGCTTAATGATTCGGAAGGCAGGGCCGGGCTAAATCAAACTAATTTAAGGCTGGGCCAGATGCACTTCATCAAACACAACCATCACCTGATGAATCAGTGAGTCATCTCGCTTGGAGGAGAGAATCCAAGGATGGCAAATAAGATTCGAGCCATGGAAATGAGTTGAATAAATTACTCCTCATGCAAACCGAGTATTCTTGAACAAGGAGCAAAATTAAGCTGGATCATGTAATTCCTCCGATAGGCAAAGAGACAAGACCTTGACAAAAGTTGATTAATCACAGTTACAGGAAGCTTTCAAAAGCCAATTTAAAGGAATGGCTAAGAGGAAAAAACAAACAACTAAAAAAAGAAGTTAGAGGAGATGCCTCTTGTTGCACAAAGACTTTTTTTTGTTTCCCTGTTATCGTTTTGTCTTCCAAAAATATTTATTTCCTAAATCGTCTTCCACGTGACAGCAAAGTAGGGGTGGTGTGTGTGTGTGTGTACGTGTACACAGAGAACACACAGAAAAGCCATTGTTGGCCAGACCCGAAAACAACACAGCAGATTGTCTCTCCACTGACAAAGGAGGTCTGGTTTCTCATAGTGATTCGGAGCCGATTTACTGCCTGTGGCTTCAAAAGAGTGGAAACAGAAGCCCCCTCTTAGAGTGAGCGGAGCTCGCTGGGCAGGCAGCAGAAACGTTATTCGCATTATTCAACTGTAAAAAAACAAGAGCAAACAGCTGAAGCCATAAATATTTCAAAACGGTCCCATTTACCTTACCAGCGGTGTTTTAGCACAATACAAAACAAAACTAAAACAACTGTGGCTAAAAGTGGGCAATGTGATATTAGCCTTGAACATGTTGGGCAGGAAAGTTGGTCGAAATAATGGATATTTCCAAATATATCCCATGATAAAAAGCTGAGGCCTTCTCATCTTTCCAAGGTGGCAGACAGTGTTGCTGCATCGGTCCTCTCCTCATCATCAGTGCCTCAGATGAACGTTTCCGGCTGAAAATCAAAAAAACTGGAACTGGGCCTCTAAAACTAATGAAAATGGGCAAGCATGTCTGGAGAGGAGCGGAGGCAAACCTCTTGGATGGCTGTGGATACGAGGGAAGAATGGCTATCTTGCATTCGGATAGTTATGTTCCTCACCAACACGTGCCGACTTGCCATTAGGCAAGGCATTTGACCCCAGGTTGCCTACATATATAGCATCAACAGGCACACGTTTGTGATTGTGTCTGGGTGAATATGGCTTGTAGTATAGAAGCGCTTTCAATGGTGGCTACACAAGTGCTACATAGTTCTACATAGTGGCGACTAGAAAATCAAGTTGCATTACAACTGGGTGAAGCATATGAAAGACAAACGCTCTGACATTTAATGAATTTAACGAAGTCATTAAAGCTCCTGTATCTACGAAATATTAAAGATCTCAGACAGCTAAAATAATATTTTCTGTTTCAATATTAGAAACTTGTTGCTAGACCCAATACGCCAACCCCCACCCCCCTTTCAAAAAAAACCATCAGCGGAAGAATTCTCCTTTTTCTCCCCAAAAGATTAAAGCATGAAGCTACAAAAAACACCTACAAAATGGTGAAGTGGCAACATGACCACAACCATATTCTTAATTATCTGAACTTTGCTGTTCAATAGAAGTACCGTATTACTCGGACTATAAGGCACACTTAAAATCCTTACATTTTCTCAAACACTGATGGTGCACCTAATTATCAGGTACGCCTTATATATGATTACCGTTGTGCTTACTGAACAATTTTATGTGGTACAAAGTGCTAATAAAATCTGTTAAAAGTACGATTTTGGTTAGCTCCCACCAATGGATATTTGGTGCATTACGGTACACTGTGTCACTACCTGATTGGAGCCCTGATATGACTGCCTGACTGTAATGTCGAAATTGGAAGTGCACTCATGTAAAGGCCCCCACATAATTGGGAGTAATTCACTCGGCGGAGGTCCGCGTGTACATGAGGTAGACTCAAGGCGGACTCTGCGTGGACTCCGCTCATAAAGGTACCTGTAGAGCTCAATTTTTACGACAGCGTACGCAGTGTCACACTATAAATTGCTCGGCGGCAAGAAGTCTTTACATCTAACAGTTTTCTATGTGACACAGAGTGTGATACACTGAGCTGCTCCAAGCAGGCAGTTGCAAGGACGCACGGCATCACAGTCCCGATCTGTTCTCACTGACAGGTGGGAACCTGCTGGAAAATAAACGTCTCTAGGTGCTCAGCTAGCTAATCACACATTGTACCATCCGTTTCGCCACTTCGTCCCACTGGCAGAAAGTCTGGGAATTGTAGGAATTTACCAGAAAAATGTAGGTAATAGTACGCTCGACTATGAAGGGAAAAACATCCGTTGGAGAATCAGCGCAGAGTCCGCCAAGCTCACAGTATGCGCACAGTACACCCGATTATGTAGGAGCCATTAAGCAGCCCGCACCCGGAGTACGCGCTAGCAACAAAAAACCTAGTAAGTTAATGCAATATAAAGGAAAGTCTATTTTGGCCTTATGATGGCAATCATAAGGCCAAAATAGACTAAGGGTGAGGGGTCTCTGAGGATGTTATGGGCTCGGGACACGCAGCGCTGGGATGAAATGTCCTTAATGGAGGGAAGAGGAGCCCCGATGATCCCTTCTGCTGTCCTCACCACTCTCCTCACGTTCTTCCAGTCAGTTTATATTGTAATGCTGCCTATTCCACCTGCAATCCCTTACACGGTCTTATGCTGTATACAACGAAATTTCGTTCTGTATGCACTCAGACAACTGTATTGTCATTTTGTATCTACAAAGTCTAAGTCTGATAGAAACAGGGCAGTGTAGTCCAGCTACGCTGTCCTCCCGACAGAGACGGATAGCTCTTCCTTTCAGGAGAGAGCTGTGTACGCGAAGGGTGCAGTGATATTACACACTTGGGAAGAATATTTAATGCACCTTATAATCCGGTGCGCCTTATGTGTGGACATAGACACGTTAATTAACAGAGTGCCTTATGGTCCAAAAAAACGGTAAAGGAATTAGCAACTATGGCTATTAATGAAAGAAATTAATAATTTATTTTTCCTTCCAGACTGAAACTGACAGGTCAAGAAAGAGCTAGTAAGAACCAATAGCATGCTAGCCTCCTGATTCAATTGATCAAAGATAAAAATGATGCAGGATTAGCAGAGAAAGCCAAACTGCCCTGGTGTGTTGCTGAATACATTTGAAATGACCAGATCTTTGTTTACAACCTGATTTAAGGTACACACTTAAATTGATCAACCACCGGAGGAAATAAATTACATTGTCCAAATGGCTAAAAGGTCACAGAGGGTAGGAAGTAGTGCTGGGCGATATGGCTTAAAAATAAAATCTCAGATTTTAGTATACCAAATCCAATGAATCAATTTTCTTCCTCCTTTTCGTTTCACAAAAAGAAACTAAAGTAATTTTAAATACTTGCTTTTATTTCAAGCATTTCGTCCGGGAGCTGAACTGAGTTCAAATTGCAACTAGTGGTGCGTTGCTTTTGCCTCGGAGGTTGGAACTCGCGAGTGGTAGATTACATCATCTCCGCCTTTTTGCGTTCCAGTTTCCCTACGTCGGACAGTAGGAAAAAACATGGACGCTCGCAATGTTGTTAAAACAGTAACAATGACAATAACGCTGATCTAGGCGGTATTTTCTGCAAATAAACAGAGCTCAAACATCCTGTTTGATGAACACTGAAAGGTAGCACCTTTACGACTGACTAAATGTTACAGAAATAATAGAAAGCTTCTGCAAACAGTCAAAGTATGAGGTTTTATTCAATGTTGCTGCGAATAGCAGCCATCATGAATGCCGATGTTGGGTACCATCCGGCTGCACTGACTCTCCGACTCGTAATACCGACTTTAGGGGCTGTTTCAGTTAAAATTTCCAATCCGGAGGTTGTGAATCCTGAGGACAAATGGAATGCACTATAAATACAAGCTGTAAAACAAGATGGCGGCCCTGCCATTGTAAACAATGAAAATCTAACAAAAAGTTTGCTGCTAGTGGCATCACACAATGAGCTAAGAACAGGCTTCACTTCAGCTGTGTAACTTCGAACTTGAAATAAAAAGTAAATGAGTAAAGTGCCTTTTATCAGGGTAAAAAAAGTTTCCTCTTTACAATATTTTGACATTTTCCTAAACAAATATTCAGCATTGCATGCTATCCTCTTCATGGAAGCCCAAATGATTTTCTAAAAATGAAATCCTAAAAATTTCGAATGAATCGATGACATCGTTTTATCGCCCAGCCCTAGTAGGAAGCACAGATGAGAGAGGAAAGACAAAAAAACAGCTATATATATCGCACCTGATGTCAGTTCAATTTTTACCAATATTATGACAAGATTTGCTAAAATCGTGCTGCAACAAATTATAAAATTCTAAATTCTCACCTGTAGCACTTTACAAAATTACAAAAACATTTACTATACCTGTACTCCCGCGTTATTTGCAACATAGTTAAAAGGCGTCATGATTGGTAGGTAAACAAGACGGTTTTAATAGATAGTGGGATATACAGTAAAACTCCAAGTCCACACACCATTAACTTTTGGTAAGAAACAATCACAAGAGAGCAGCCTAACCTCTGGGGAGAAAAATAAAAAAAACAGGAGGCCGAGGTGTTGTGGTGCAGCACGTCTCTTGTTCAATCTCTATAGACACTATTAATTCTTTATGGTTCACTGCTGCCTAACCTTGTATACAGGGTCTCTCAGTCTCTCAGCAAATTTTCTCATCTTTTGAGCTCAGTGGAGCTGACGAAAAGAGGAAATCTGAGAGGTTTCTTTGCATCCCGTCCAACCACACAACCCTATATGTGCGCTACCCCCACAGGTCACAAGTTTTGCACGCGATAACCAATTCATGAGACCCTGTAAACATGCGAGGGCTACAGATAGCGGGAGAGAAAAGGAGACCTGTGGACATTGTGTGTGCATGACGTGTTGGTGTGAGATGTCTGAAGCTCTTTGCAAGACAGGATGATTTACCGAGCCTCTGAGCTGATACGTAATGGCATTAAAAAAAAAAACACTGATGGCATTACCCGTGGAGGGAACACACGCAGAACAGAGAGGCAGGCAGGGACACGGACAAAGGAAAAAATATGGAGAAAGGAAGGAAAGGGGACAGCGAGCAGCTCCGCGAGGCTAATCAGATTGTATGGATTTGACCAAACCGAGAAAAAAAAAAAAGCTCTCCTTTTGTCCTCCAACATGCCCGGAGGTGTGTGCTCCTATGTGTAAGGGGAGGATGGGTCAGCACACGGTATTCAATGTCTACATGGGCCAAGACCATTGTTGCTGTGTCCTCTCACGAGACAGGGTCAATGCCAGATTGAAATTAAAATTGATTGGCTGCCCGTAACTCGGTGAGGGGAAAAGGATGTGGAGCGCATTTATGGGGTGTGTGGCCTGGCAGGGTTTGACATGTACACATGTGCTTTTACGTCCAACATCCTCTCAAATACACGTTACACAAGCATATCTATTGATAAAAAGTTTATAATGAACATTATTGAAAATAGCAGTGAAATAGTCTGTCTGCAGCTTTATGAAATATTCTCCCTAAAACAAAAAAAAAACAAAAACAATGATTGCAGTAATTGCAAGTTATGTTTTGTTAGTTAATTTACTTTTCTAAATAAACCAAATTATCCATAATGCAACACTGATCTCCAGAGGGGACTCTATGTGGGAAAAAAAAGCCTCTTGGAAGATTAATGAAGGATCAAGAATGCTGGATTTGATCCCACTTAGTAGCTCTCAAGAGATCTCCCACTCCAGTCAGCCACAACTGACAGGAATCCAGGCGACGTGGACGTATATTAAAATTAAAACCAACTTGGACCGTTTACAAATGCAGCCTTGAATAATTCAGAACCGCCCTATATTTGGTGTTAAATATGCAGTATTGCCGCCAGCCAAAATCCCTCTTTTTTTTTTTTTTCACAGGCCACAGCCCTCAACTCGTCTCCATTCTGAGCAGAGGAACACTCGGGCTCCACAGAGCGGAGCGCAGTCGTGATGTAGTCTCGAGTTTGGGAGAGGGTGCAGTTGCTCGTCTCAGATCTACAGAAGAGGAAGGGAAGCGATGATCCCCGCCCTGTAATTTACTGTTGGAGGGGGGGGGGGGCATTTTTGCGGCCAACACCCTGGCTCCCATGCTCTGATCCCGCCGCACGTAATCCAGGACCCGCGGCTAATTCGCCGCCGCGAAAACACCTGCTGCCACAGATCAGGTGACAAACGTCCATTTATGCTAATTTATTATCCGACACTCAAACATCATTCTGAGGGCAAATTAAAAACAGTGTACTTACCAGAGATCTCTCCAGTAAAAAAAAAAAAAAAAAGGAAAGACACATTCTTTCATTGGAAGCATGCCATCTGGTCTGCCTATAACACTGGTTATGCATTCCAATCGTGTACTGTTGTGTTCTTATAAATATTCAACACTTATCTCTTCCAGGACATTTAATTTAGTATGTAAAAAACCTGATATAAACTGCTGTCATTGTTTTTCAAAAATTGATAAAAGTGTCAATTAAGCATGGGCTAGTGACCAGAATGACGTTTTAAAACGCTGTCTCTATGCGTTACAGGTCGTTTTAATGAGATTTCGGTTTAAATAAATGCCATCTCATATAATTCTAGCGTAAGTGGGAATAATTTGAGCTGCTTTGAAATAAAACTGATTAGATAATGTTTGAATCCATGTCTGAGACGGCAATACTTTATTATCAAGGATTGGGTACTGTAAGGATCCTGTGTCCATTAGAAGTTACATAATTTATTTTCTTAAAGAAAAATAGAAATTGGTGGAAATATTTTCGTGTCAAACTTCTGAATGAATGAAACAGGAAGTGCTTTTATTGTGAAGAACAGGACGTGTCCAAGGAATGACAGTAATGATTTTTTCATCTACAACTCCACCATATGGTGAGCTATGTGGTTTAGATTCTTCTTCTTCGTGCTCCGAGTCAGGATTTGCACAATTAACATGACAATTTTAGTCTAAACCTGCTTTTTGATACCTCAAAATGATCAGTTTCTCGTCAAACATACATTTTTCTGTAAATAAGGTTGACAAGTGATCAGACGTATAGGTTTTAAGATAAACTGATCTTTTTCAGCCCTTTCTCAGGTTTCTAAAAGCCTATGTTTAAACTAAAATTCTTGGGTCTTCAAAAGTTAACAGGAAACAATGTTCTATATATGAACTTTAAACATATTCAAGTGTCAGTGTCAACAGGTTAGGACCAATCAGATAACTACGGATGTGACGCAAACAACTCCAAGCGACGCGATCTGTTTTTTGAATTTGTAATTCGCAAAAACACGTCACACCGGTGAGAAAACTCTCCAGTGAACTATTTTTGCCGCATTTGTCTAAAAGAAATCTGAGGATACATGGTGTATTCAAATGTACTTTGTTAATTTTCCAAGACAGCAAGCAACAAAAACTATTTATAGCTTGACTGTAATGGTTACAGAACAGCGCTGCTGCATTATGGGTAATTCTGCCGCCGAGAGTGGCGCATCGTAAAGTCCCGCCTCCCGTGCTGTGATTGGTCCGTTCTGTTTTAATGGAGGATGGAGCCTTACCAGACTTGACTTGTAAGTCAGTCTGGCTGGCCAGGCTAGGAGGCAGAGCGAAGTTTCATTATTATGACGCTAACGTGAACTGTTATGAGCCATAGTTTGCCTACGTCATTAGCTAACAAATAAAGCTTTTCACAGCATATTTATACCCCCAACTACAGCTTGGGGGTATATGAAGGCTTATTGTGCTTGTTTGCTTTTACCCCTCATTATATGAGAAAAATAATTGTTACCCGAGTCCCAAACCTCGAGTCTGAGTCAAACATTTGTTTTTAAGACAAATGACAACTAGAGTCATGGTTGTTAGTAAAGACACCAAATTAAAAAGGAAGGTGAGACACAATACCTGCAGTACAAGCGGTTCTGGGTTGAATGCCAAAGTCATCAGTAGCTGCATTCTCTCAGTGTCCTTCAAGTTCTTTAGCAGGAAGCTGCCCGAGTCCTTAGTTTCAGCATATCTTCGGACCACGCGGTCCAGCAGCCTCTGTGAGGGGCAGTGCACCAGGTCCGACCAGCCCTCCACCACGCCCGGCGTCAGCAAGCGGACGTCCCCGTTGATCCGGGCAAACTCGGTCTTGTACATGGCCTGGATGAGGTCACAGCGCGGTCTGCCCGTGGCCCTCTTGCAGATTTTCTGGTCTATCTCAGCCAGCTCCTGGTTGGAGCCAAGCCGCTTGAGCACCACGCGCCGCGTGCCCTCCCTGGGCTCGCCGTACTGCGCAAAATAAACGTTCTTGACATTGAATACGTCTAGAAACCTCAGGCGACCCCAGGTCTCGAAGGAAACCTGGCCGTTCATGAACTTGCGGCACCAGCTGGTGCCGAAGCAGGCGGGACACTTGTTGAGGTTAATGAATCGTCTGTCGGTCAGCTCGTTCTTCTGGAAGGAAGCGAACAGGTTGTGGGTGTTCATCAGCAAGATGACGGACAACCCCAGCAGTAGAAGCAGCTTCAGACAGCGGTACAGTCGGCCCAGTTTGAGAGGCAGGAACCGCAGCATGTTGGGAACGGGCGGGGGACGGCGGGGCACGGAGGGACGGGGAACTGGAAGGGGGATTCGAGTTAAACGTCAGGGAATAAACCCTAATGATTATCTGTCATGGTGCACAGTGGAAACTTCTAAAGCTGCAGGCAGGGGCATGGCTGGCACAGCGGACCACTGCCGGGCTCTGGCAGCAGCGAGTGCGTCATCTTCTCTCTTCCTGGAGTCAGGGAGCCCGCTCGAGCCAGCAGTTCTGAAATTAAACAGAGAGAGGGAAAAAAAAAGATAACTCAACCTTGGGTAAAATAAAAGGGAACTGCACTGCGTACGTCCACAATTGTCCCTTTGGTCAGAGATAACAACTTGAAAAATGGTTATTTCATCTTACCCTAACCCAATCCCTACAGAGCGAAACATCAAATAAAATAAAAAAAAAGGACTCTCTCTCGCATATGAAATTGCCTAACAAATCTGAACTGCTTGGGTCATTTAGGAGATTTCATTACTTTTTTTGGGACAAAATGAGTCGGCCCGCAGCCAACGCAATAAAACCTGCCTGTGCTGCTGGAGCTCGCTCCTCCTTAAACCCTCTTCCTGTATATTTCACTGTGAGACAAATAAAAAGCCGGGAAAAGGGAAAATAAAGTGTCAGCGATCAAATTAAGAGGAAATATACAACTCTCTTACAGAATATATAAAAACAGCACGCACTCTGAGGACGCTCCCTCAGAGGAGCTCACACAAGAGAAATCCATCACTTGTCCTCCCAAGAACGGCTAAATAACTCGCAGCCTGCTTGCCTCGACAGTTACGCTGTGCTAGGGAATCTGGGGAGGAATCTTGCTCTGCATTGTGAAGACAGTCACGCTGTGCAAAAGTTAACCTTTGATCAGAGCTGCCCCGCTTCCTTTTAATCACACTTTGATGTGGTTTCCTGGAGGAAGAGAAAAAAAAAAAAAAAACGGCTGGTGTCTCTAGAAAAACGTTTGTGATGGTGGGTGGATGCGGATGCCCCCACCAAGCGTACTGAAAGAGCTCACAGTAAGAGCAACGTGTGAAAGTGAGGAGGGAATAAAAAGGGGCCTCTTAGAACACCCCTGATGAAGACATTCCAGATTCCCCAATCAGCTTTTTAACAAAGAGTCTTATAACGCACTTTAAGAAAGACAACGGCTCAGGCCAGGCAAATTAGCCGCTCTCAATTAGAGCTCATTAGGACACGCCTATTAGGACCGCTGACTTGAGAGGGTACGGCTAACGAGGGGCCTCGCTGGTGTCGTTAGCGAGGGGGAGTCAGCGGGCTCCTCGGATTTTCCTCCCCTGATCGACGCAGCTGAGATTTGTAAAAAAAAAAAAATGCGAGGTCTTAACGCAGCCAGAGAGCGCCGGTTCTGAGAGACGTGCGCCTGCAGGGTGTCAGATAAGAGCGCAGAGCGCTTACTGTCGCGTCTCGTTTCTGTCTGAGGAACACCTTGATCAGATCGGGCTAACATGACTAATGGGAAAAAAAAACAGAAAACATCCAGAATGTGGAGGCTGGAGACAGTCATGGTGCACATTTTTAAAAAGGCTGAGATCAGCAGACGTTAAGCAGTCTCAGTTTACTTCTCCCTAGCAGAAACAGGACGGTTACTTTACATCTTCCAAAGAAGAGAAAAGATTTAAAACTAGGAAATCTCTTAAAATATCTAAAATTTTATGAAGGACAACGGCTAATTGTACACATAATGAACATTTACAGGAAATATTTCTGGGCCTTTGTTTACCAGGGATCTGGCAGACGAACACAAAAATAAATAAATAAATATATATATATATATATATATATATATATATATATATATATATATATATATATATATATATATATATATATTCTTACATGCTCTAACAAAAAGACCAAAAACCTGAGGATCATATTTAAGGCAACGTCAACAAGAACAGAACCGGTGTGATAAATGACCCAACAAAGTAAGCAACCCAACAAACACAAACACTGTTCAGAAAATACATACAGTTTTTTTTAATTCAGACTTTTTGTACTTAGAGGGACATGAAACTTTATTCATACTTGAAACTTTTACACATTTTACACAAACAGCTTCATAGTTGTTCACTGAAAGGACATAAATGGGTAGTTTTCAAATATTTTAACAAATAAAAACCTTTTAAAGTGTGCCGTGCATTTCTACTCACCCCCTTTACTCTACTACCCCAAAATTAAAATCTAGGTGGAGGTATTCCAAGCTTCATGACTCCCATCTATTCTTAAAAGATGGTGGTGGCGGCATCATGCTGGGGGGATGTTTTTCCTCGGCAGGAGCAGGGAAGCTGGTCGGAGGTGATGGGAAGTTAGCTAAATAAAGGCTCATAATGGAGGACACCCCGTACGAGGCGGTAAAAACCTTGAGAACGGGACGAGGTTTCAGCTTCTAAACACAGCCAGCGCTCCAAAGGAAGGGCTGAGATCAGCGGTTCAAGCCATGACCCACATCAAGCAGATTTCTTTTCCACCCTCTCAAATTTATTGGACGAAAAGGCTGCGGTGTTTTAAGATGACATGGTGGAACCGAACATCGCAGTATGGCAGTACATAAACAAAAACTGTTGGGTGAAGAACCAAAACTAGGTTTAAACTAGATAAACTGCATTTTGACTGTAACCAAAACATTTAATATACTTCATTTTATGCACAAAAAAGATGTCAACCTACTGGGACAAGTATCAAAAAGACTCAAAATGTATTCCTTTAGCTTAAAACCCCACAAATATATAACGATGTATTATTAAAACCATTTGGTCTCTTGTTAAACCCTTAAAACTTGAGAAAGACAAACCATAGCACCCATTTTAAGACTGTTTTCTGGGAAAATTATGAATAAAATAAAAATGTTTGTAAACGTTTATTCTTATAGGACGTTTTCACTGATAGGCGTGTCAAACTGCTTCAGAAGAAGGGCGAACCCAACAAAATGCTCAACTTTAAAAGCTCGAATCTAACTAGAAGCTTCTTGGAATAAAAATGCCTTTAGCTGCTTTTTCAAAGAATCGACAGCGCCCAAACTCCATGGAAACATAGGCAATGCATTTCACAGTCTGCACGCAGCAGCTTGGAAAGATCGGTCTCCTCGAGTTCTGAGCACTAAAAGGTTTTAAATTGATGACCTCGAACTACGGGGAAGAGGAATGCCTTTTGAATCAAATCAGAAACATACGAAGGAGCCTGTCCACGTAAGGCTCTGAAGGTTAAGAGTAACATTTTAAAATGCTACCTAGAGCCGATTGGAAGTCAGTGTAGCGACTAGAAAACACGGGTTATAGGAGTTCCTCTGTTTGAGCGAGTCAGCAGTGGACAACATGAAGACAAAAACTGTGTAACTAGGTTTTTTTTTCATAAAAAAATAAATAAAAATGAAACCTCATGTTTGATTTTCCTCCCAGATTACAATTATGCTCTACTTTGTATCGGCCAATCACCAAAGTTCCCTTTAAAGATCCCGTTTACGTTGAACTTTGAGGTCATTAGACACAATATAGAAACGTCGGAAATTTTAAGGAATGCGAATTACATTCGCAAAGGAATAAATATTTTATTGGATGTCTAGCAACCCCCTCCCAAAAAAAAAAAAAAAAAAAAAAAAATCAACATCAGTCACAAGGACTTGCTTGCATTCTGCTGCAGGGAGGTGGGAGGAAGCCGATTTCTTGAGAGGAGAACTGAATATCCTGCTGCTCTAAAAGCCAGATTCAAGTAGCGTTTAGTGTTTGACACGGGCGGCAGCAGCAGATGCAGCCCCAGAATCTTGGGAGCGGATATGACATTTAAGTAGGGTGAAGTGAAGGCTTGAATGCCACCCCACAAAAAAACAACAAAACAAGAAAAGAAAAACATGAAGTTGTTTCATCTCCCTCTTCATTCGAGAGAAAGACAGCAGAATCAAGAGCTGAACTAATGAGGTGCAGAAGGTGACAAGTGATGCAGGCGATAATTTGGCATATTACTTAGAGGTCTTATGTAACAGGAGCAAGACCAAGCCATACATCTGAATTAGGCAGCACAAAAATTAGAGTTCTCATGTAGTTTTCTCACATACAGGGCTTTGAAAAATCATCTGTCCCCTTACAGATTTAGTCCGTTTTTGCTTTATTTTTCAAATGTTTTAGATCAAACTTTTTTTTTTATTTTTTTTTTTATTGGACAAAGAGAACCTGACTAGATCCAGTAAAAAAAGTATAAGAATATTTGTTTTTCCGTTTGTAAAGAGGACTATCTAAACAAACCTAGCCCTATGTGAAATGATAGCACCTTTGGTTCAATCATGATAACTATGATTAACCATAATCTCAATATAAATAGCTACACCCTGACCAGATTAACATGTGACGTCTGGAATCAATAAATCATTTAATATAGTACCTGTCTAACAGAAGTAGGCCTGAGAAAACAGACAAACCATGCCCTGATCTAAAGAACTTCAATATGAGAAGCGGTGACTTAGGTTGCACTCACACCAGCCCCGTTTAGTCTGCTTTAATCAGACTCTGGTTCATTTGCTCAGAACGTTTGGTTCGTTTGGGGAAATGTGAATGCGCAATCGAACTCTGATGCGGATCAAAAAAAGCAAACTCGGGTCTGCCTCAAAACCACCTGAACTCTGGAGCGGGTCCAATACATATGATAATGTCAAGCGGACCAGAGGCTGCTCTAAAAGCAGGAAGCGACTACAGCGCAGGGCAATCCTGGTAAATACAACTGTAACTGAGTTATAATACCCATGAAGTAACTCATATATTGTAAACACCTTGCTCGACATCTGTGTAAGCGAAGCATCAGTTCAATGAAGCTGTATGCACCCCTACTCGTGCACCGCCGCCTCATAAGGAGCCGTCTTACCCGCCTTGTGTAAAATATAACAATTTCCTTGGTCCTTTGCCTTATCGTCCATTCATGCTGAGCCCCCTGTTGAATTGTACTTGTCTGGCACACTTGCCAGAGACACCATTGGAAAAACACGGCTAAAATCTTTTGTTTACATTTTCACAGAAAATGAAGTGGTGCCGTGTTGCTGACCGACCGCTTTCCTTCAGTGTTTCTTGGTGCAGCATCACCACAGGCGATGTTATTTAGTTATTCATCAGCTGATTTATTCATTCATCACAGCTTGATCTTCAATATTTGGATTATTAACTCCAGTCATGGCTCACTTCCTTAAACTTTTAATGTGTAGTTGCTGTGTTTGGTATGATTATGTTTTTTGTTGTTTTGTTTTTTTTAACACAAGTGAGCTTTTGAGATACCTGAATATCCCCAGGGAGCTCAATAAAGTATTTATCTATCCATCTATCTAACTGAATTTCAGAAAAATGTCCTCCTGCCAACAAGCAAACAGGGTGGCGGTAGCGTGATAGTCTGGGGCTGTATTACAACTACTGTAACAAAACGCTGACAGCTGGTTGGACGTTGTTTACAAAGGAGTCACATTGATACCTTGAGCAAGTCTCTGTGCTCTCAGAGCATCAAGGGACAAGACAGACGCTGCTCCTCTCCGACATCCAGTCTGATCCTCTCATTATCAAAAACAAGGACGCTACTTGGATACCCTCCAAGCAAGAGAAACTCATTTATTTTACGAGACTTGAAACTTACTTTATGCTCGTTATTTATTCTTAGCATTTAATGGCAGTGCTGCGACAATGCTGTCAGCTTTCTAAAAGCAAAATTGGTAATTTCACCTGAAGATGTTGTCTGCCCACATAAGCTGCGACACCTTCAAAAACTCAAAATTGTTCTAGAATTATAGTTTTCTCATGAGAAAAAGAAAAAAAACCTGCATTTTGACATCAAAATTGGTTTTCAAGCTAACAAACAGCCAGCGCTTTGTTAAAACCAGTGACAAGTGGGAGCTGTAAATACTGATTGGCTGATCTGAGCTGCAGATATGCGACTTCTCCCTCGTTGATTTGGATGACACACTGTGTGTGGGGGGGGGGGGATGACAGAACAAAGCGGTGATCTGACTGAAGTGTCTGAACAGCCGATCATTCCCTGAATCAACCCACTGTTGTGCACATCTGTTAAAGCAACTGCAGCATCTGAAACGGCTGCGAACATCGTTCTAGACCCGACCAAATTCCTGTCAAAATGCAACGACCTCCCCCCGCCACACACACAAAAGATTCACACATGGCGCAAAGATGTCCAGTTGCCAGTTGTCGTGGAAAGCAGCTTATGCGTCAAACTTGATTAAGTGCGCTAATTGTTAAAGTGATGGGTTAATTTACACCCCCCCTCCCGTTAATGAAAAAGATGCGAGGTGTTTAATGTGGTGTCGGATGCGTCTATAAATCTAAAGTACGGCTCATCTTTGATCTTTTACGCCTGGCAATATTAGACAGGGAATATATCAACCCGAGAAGTCAATAGATTGAGAATATTTCCTGTAGCGGGTGGGAGCTGAAGTTTAAATCAAGACGAAATCATTCTGTTAATTGAAAGGATAATGTGGCAATATAAGACCGGGATGTTTTCTCCTAAATTAATTTCCCTGAGAGTGATTTTTTTTACTCCTGCAAAACCATTTACTTATTTATTAATTTCACTCACCGTCCTTCAGCTATAAAAACCAAACTCAACATTTATTGGCACCCCTGGAAAAGATCAGTGTATGTACCACACATGAGCTCCGCCAGGATTGAGCAACAACAGTCTTTGGTTTGGATGGCGATGAATTATTTTTAGTACCAGGGAGGTGTTTAAATTGCAGTCGGAGGACGCACAGAGACTCGAGAAGCTATTTAAGAGGAAACGGCGTTTTCTAAAAGATGTCAAGATGCGTCAGTGTTTCATTCAGGCTGCAGGAGAGTGTGCAAGAGCTGCAACAGACAACAGGAAGGCTGAAGAGAGCACATCAAAGTCTCCGTTCTATCATTCATTGTTTCCAGCCACGCCGGTAAAACCTGGATTTGGAAATCTTGGCGTTAGAGATCATGAAGAGAATAAACGCAGAGAGATGTTTGCTGCACTAGTCACCTAAGATGCTAAAACAGCTTAAAATGAAAACTCCAGTCATTTCATCTTTATTACATAAACAACACCACCACCACTAAAAGCTCAACTAACAGGGACTAATCTCTGATGTCCTTCTGTAAATAATAATTGACTGCTCCTGGCAGGAAGGCCTAACGTTTTTCAATTTTGTTCCTATATCTTATATTACAGCTCTAAAAGACAAATTGTAAACAGCTGAAATCAGTAGCGGAAGGTAAAAGCTTTCTGAAATTGGCCACAAAATTATAATTTGTGCATCTTGAGAAAAACAAAATCTTACATTTCAATAGCACAATCCCACACTCAAAAAAGTAATTTACCGAATCTTTCGGACTAGAAGTCGCTCCCGAATATAAGTCGCATTTGTTTAGAAATTGATTTCACACAATCCAAGACGAAAAACGTATTCAATAAAACAGTTGCATCCACTATCGGCTGAATAACATGGAACTTACCTGGGAGGCTGAATGGAGTAAATTAGCCTAACAAGCCAGCAACTCCAACCAGGAAAGTTCTCGTCAGCGCATTTCAGCGTAACGGGCCGCTACGTTTAAAGTTGTCAAAATTATGATGAAATTAGACCGTGAGCGTAACGGCGCTACGTGCTACGCTAACGGTATGACACGGATGTTTGAGAGCAACATAAAGATAACGTGAATCAGCAAAGTTGTAAAACGCTCGGACAACAGACCTTTGAGCTAGCGCTAGCTGTTGTTAGCTTCACAGACAGCCCAATAACAAGGTTCTGTCTCAGTCTGCGCTCTCTTTTCCAGCTGCACCACGTAACGCTCTGCTGTGTGAACGAACACTGAAGCAGCGAAACAACATACAAACAGGTGTTCTGTCTTTGTCGTCTATAAATTAACGTTTCAATTCATTTTTAAGTGGCACTGGTTTTCGCTAGCCTAGAGCGCCCTCTTGCGGCTATAGACGTTAATGTTTACTACTTGGTTCATGTTGGTCAGTATGAAGTACGACTTAGGCTACGTTCACACTGCAGCCTGAAGTGACCCAATTTTTTTGCCCATATGCGACCTGGATCTGATGTTTTCATGACAATCTGAACAACACATTTCGGATTTTTTTCAAATGCGACCCAGGCCACTTGGATATGTGGTCCTAATTCCGATACGTAGCTTTTCAAATTCAACCTGTGTGTGTCTGCATGGCCAGGTCACATTAATCCAACCTGTACGTCATTGATACTCGACAAACGTCACTAATCTGCGTCCTGCTATGCAGAAGCGGGAAGAAAAACGACACCCATGGCGGAAAACAATGAGGAGAGCAGTCCATGGAGGAAAGCTCCGTTTAAAGAATAAATTAAAGATCGCAAAATGCGCGCCAGCATTATAATCCATGTTTACTTCCGCAAACACTGAGCACGCTTTGCTACGTGTGACGTCACCGCGTCCTCCACTGCGCATGTGGGACACTTAAGTTGTATGAATTCAGTTCACACAGGAGATCACATGCAATTCACATATATTTGAAAACGTGAACGACCACGCAAAAAAAGTAAAAAATAAATAAATCAGATTTCACAACAACAAAAAAATCGGAATTGAGCATTAAGGCCTGCAGTGTGAACGTTGCCTTATATTCCAAAAAATACGGTATTTTAAAGTTTTTACTTTATTTTTCACATAACCCCTCCCCCCCAGCCTTGTTTGTCAGTTTCAGCTGTTGGTGACCTTTTAATCGTTGAGCATTGTGATTTGAGAAAGTTTAGAGGAGTAGCCATTTCCTGACTCATTAGGGTTAAGACACTACACTACTTGTCCTTCCCATTTTGATGAGTGGGCAACGTAAATGAACCCTTTGTCACTTAGGCCTGCACGATATATCCCAAATGTGTCATAATTGCAATATAGAGGTCACAACGAACATCTTGGAACGCAACGTCTGTTGGTTATATCCCAAGTGTCAGGAATTAACACTTTGCATGGCAGTAAGATATTCAGCTTGTTGGGTGTCAGCTGCAGGTACTCACATCCGACAGAAAACAAATGGAGGCAATGTAGCGATGGACGAGACAGGGAAAGAAAATGTAGATGTGCAGAAACGATAACTCAATATTTCACAATAACCTCCCCATTGCATGATTTCCTAATATTGTGCGGCTCTTGTGTCACATCAGATCTATCTTATTATCCTACCCAATAAAAGTAATTCTGTTAAAGGTTGATTTTTTTGTAAAACTTCCAAAATTTTACTGCAACAAAAAAAAAAGGATTTGAAGGCTTTTTGAATAATGGGACACCGATAAATATATAGCTGTATCACCCAATGAATGAGACTTATCCAAGCACGTGTCCGAAGTTAAAGGCATCCTGTGGTGCCCTCGAGGGGCCAGGTTACTAACTCAGGTTCTTGACAAGGGGAAAGTTGAGTTTTGGCTCTTAAAATAAAACCAGATGCTTTGCACTCAAGCACAGATGTGGCCAACTGGAACACAAGAGCATTAACATTTAAAGATGTTTTCTTTTTAGACAAACCTGAGCGTGCCCACAGAACACTTGTGTTTCTAATTAGTCATCCCACATTATTGCTCACCCACAATGACTCCACCAAATTTGGATTTTGGAAGAAAAAGAAGAAGAAGAAAAAAAAAAAAAAGAAGTTTGTCAGCAAGCTCATCCTACAAAGTACATCGGTGAGCACGTCGGAAGAAAAGAGGGCAAATCAAAAGGGTGCCTGGCTCCTCATGCATCGGAGATGAGTCTCGCACGCAGATCGTTCCAAGTTTGGCAGATGTTAAGAGCCGCAAAATGGCTCATTAGTGGGACAGGAAAAGGCACGAGATAAAGCAACAGGCTCCGCGTAGGCTTAAAACAGAATGAGAAAGGTCGACGCAGCGGAAGGGGACAGGGTGATCTAATATTTCGCTTTGCATTAAACTTACATTTTGACGGAATAACTGATAAGACAGAGGGAGGTTAAAAACGGGAGCTTTCCCCCCAGTTCATTGTGTAAAACTGGCTTTCAGATAATGGAGTACAAGGGAAAGCCGACAGTCGGGGGTAAGTGGTTTCTGTCGCGGCACCTGGGGGTAAACTTCATTACAGTATAATGAAGCCAAGCCACACAGAAACATGCTTGATTAATTTCGCCGGAGATGCAAAACGAGGGTGCGGACTGGAATTATGAGGATTGAGAGAAATAAAGCAAAACGTGCCTCTAATTAAAAACCAGCAAAATGAGAAACTTTAGAGTTATTGCTCCTCCGACTGAAAAAAGAGTGGCTGCCCTCCCCCCCCCAAATCTGACAGGATGCACACACAAGCGCTCTGTCTGCTCAGAAGGCTGCCGGTATTATCACAAAGCTCCAACCAAAGCTCAGGGAGCCCCCCCCCCCCCCTTATTACACCACACACAACCTCCGGTTGCGCTTGCACTGGGTGTTTCTTGCTGTGGAAACAAACTACTGTAGCCGAGGTTATTGACGAGGCGAGTCGATAATGTTTTATCACAAAACCATTTTTTCCCCCCACCAGCAGCAGCAGCCCGGATCGCCTCGGAACGGCAAACATGTGGGTTAGATGCGAGCCAAAGCGCAACAGCCGCACTTCATGAAAAAAATAGTCCTGAGGAACACCAGCGGCAATTACCTGCACCACTTTAAGGAACACTAGGCTACTCATCTCCTCCTCAAATGAAAGAGCAGAGGCTTTTATGGGAATATCATTAGTATATGCCTTGCTATGTAAAAAAAAAAAAAATATATATATATATAAAAAGAGGCAACAGATCAGAAGGACAGACAAATTCGGACTCCAAAAACAGATGCTTGTTTTGTTTGATTCACTCGACAGCATGTCTCACATCCTTCGTCCTTCGGCTTGGTTTTTGAAAAGCCGTCCATTGATTTGAATCCATGCAGCAGGCAAGAGAAACACATCAAGTTGGGCAACACTATTGATTAAAAACAAGCTGTTGAAAGATGCAGCAATTTAAAATAAAAAAAATAAATAAAAAAGGTGGAGGAAAATGTTTGGAAATACAATTGATTGATTACCTGACACTGCTAGACGCAGACCTGTGTCTGCTGCGGCTGCTGCTTTAGCTTTGTGTCGACTCTCAGGTCGAAAGGGGAAAAACAACAAAAAAAAAAAAAGAACAATAAAAATACACCGCCCCCTTGGGAGCTTTTAGGCACCTATTTCAAAACGATCCCCCCGCTAAGCAATCAGAAACATTCAAATCAACCAACAGCAGAAAGTCTTAAATGAACCTTGTACGTCACTCAAGTAAGATATTTTCCTGTTAAATAAATACATAAAAAAAAAATGGAGGGCACAACATTGGACACCCTGCCTAACAAATAATGTTATGTTTATAGGCTGGATATTTAAAATTCTGGTTCTAAAAAGATATTGAAATGTTAAGCCACAATAACTTCCTTAAATCTAAAACTTTTTAATTCAATATTGTTTTAATTTAAGACCAAAAAAAACTCAAGCTGCTGTTTTTCAGCTTAGATGGCCAACTCTTGCACTCGTGCGCTTTGGTTGCTGAACTTTAACCCCTTCTCTTAAGTATACAGCAACGTAGCAGTTATTGAGGGCAGGTTTTAGCCAACCATTAAAACATAAAATAAAAATCTATTTATAAGACAGACCTCATGAAATGTACGCGTAAGGTAGTGAATACTCTAACAGATGCTTTGATTAAGACCTCGCGTGGAAATGACGACTTAAAGCCTAAATTCTTATCTGCGCCTCTTTTGAAACTAAACATTTAGGCTGTTTAAGGCCGCACAGCAACCGCTTGATGTGCAATCGAATGTCAAGGTCAACGCCTTCTAGCAATACGCCTGAACTCTCAGAGCCTAATCCAGAGCTACACCAATGAGAGATTGGAACCAGCCTTGACCGGCGAGTCAAATGCTGAAAGAAAAACAAGAAGGATTTTCTTTTCCTTATATCAATCACAGCAAAGAATTTGCACCTCATCCTCTGTAAAATGCATCAATCGAAAGCATGCACTCTGATGTACTTCAAAAAAAATAACAAATAAAGGGTAGGGATATATGTTCTTATGCATGAACTTGATGTGAATAACACTGTAATCTCCTTCACATGAACTACCATATTCAAGAACCTGCAGCACAATTCAGCAGGTCAGACTTTACAAAAACAAAAAAATAGAGAACGGTATCAGCCTTGAAAAGCCCGATCGGTGCACCTCCAGTCCAGGTCTTTATGTCTGACCATGAATAAGCAGGTATTATTATTGTTATTTGACACAACAGCCCAATGAGAGAACCTGTTGATATTAGGCATGGGTACTTACTGCTTTCATTTATATAGTTATTGTGAACCTCCTCAAAAAAAAAAAACTGACGCATGGATGGAGTTTTTCACTGTAACTACGCAACTGTTGGTTCCGTGAGACCATCAGGACAAAAAAAAAAAAAAAAAAGGATATGATTACATGCAAGACTTATCGTTTTAAGGAAGGACTCTATCTGATAATGGCTGTGTTTGACTTGTAGGTAGGATTTGGTTGTGTGTGCTTCTGTATGTATTGGATGATTTCTACAAATACTCTATAAATCATTACTTGGAATATTTTTGCAACTAAAAAGAAAATACAAATATAATTTGAGATAACAAATAAATAATTAAGCCAATAAGACCTATGTGAAGTTGAGGCGGTTTGTTTTTTCTGAACACTGTGCCAGCTTCTTTCCCCCTTCTTGAACTTTTCTTTGTATACATTATCTCAATAGAAGATCTGCCAAGCTGTCCAGTAACTTCTCACTGATGACGCTTCATTATAAGTTCCCTTTTTTTTTTGGGGGGGGGGGGGGGCGCATTTACAAGATAACTTTACATCTGCGTGTCTGGATCAGGACAGTAAACAAACAGCCCGGACTACCTGAAATCATTTGACGCAGAATGATCGTACGGCCAACAGAGAGAGACGAGTGATAAGTTCACGATCTCTGAAGTCCCAACAGTGACGCTCAAAGTATCCGTGAACCGCTGAGAAACACAAAGGAGTTTTTTTTTTTTGTCTTTTTTTTTACCTCCCCCTCCCCTCCATCAGAAACTGGGGGAGCCAAGAAGCAGAGCCTAGAAAGCCAGTTCACGTGCGATGCAGCAATAGGAGCAAAAAAAAAAAAAAAAAGAAGAAACAATGAAACAAACCTGTCAGACTTCTCCGCTCTCCTGCTTGTGAAGTAGTAGTAGTGAAAATGGTCAAAGCTCAGCTGGGATCATTCTTTAAAGTTGCGCCTACTTTCGAGCCGAGCGAACGGTGCTTTTACAATAATAGCAACAATAATAATTACACAGAAAAAATTCTCAGCCAGCGATTATCTCTTCACGGAAAAGCCGCTGCTCCACGCAGCTCGACGTCTCCACACGGACTTCCAGTTTTCCAGCTCCGTTACACACATCTAGCCGAGGAGCTAGCCCGGCTAGCCGCTGAAATAAACACTTGGCTTTGTTGGGGGGCTCTTTAACTCTTCGCTTTCCGGCTCTTTTTTCCCCCCCGAGCGGACGGAACGGTCCCTCTTCACAGGGGGCGGAAGCGGACGTGTCGTGCATGAACGCCCATTTCTGTTCGCTTATCAATAGTCCTCTATGTGGCCACACAGTTCGTTTTCCTCTCCTTCTCTTCAGACAGCCGCTCACTCCTCCTCCGTACACACCACAATGGGTTCTGTGCCGACTCTTTTCAACACAAGCCTCCTTACGAGTTACGACGTCCGACGTCTCTTTACGACAGTGGTTGCTAAGCGACGGCTTTAATGTATTTTGTCGAGTCCGGAACGCCAATTCCCGGTGCATAATTCCTCGGGTTTTTTTCATCCGTCTCAGTATCGAAAGCTGTAACGTTATACGAAACTTGACATTTTTTGGTTAGTATAACATTAACTGATATGTTAGCAAAGAGCCGAAGCTTTATCAAACAAAAGAATATGTGCAAAGTGCAAACACCAGCATCTACTGTTGTGTAGTGCATGGATGTTGGATGCTCTCCTTAAAAGCAAAAAAAAAACAAAGAAAGAAAAAAAAAAAAACAATATTTTTGAAACACTAAAGACTAAATTTTAAAAACCTATTAAGAAACAATAAAAATTCGTTTTTCGTATCCCAATACAAGTATCTGGTTGAGATACTATCATGCAATGGCTGTATGAGGGGCTTTTTCTTCTGCACGCTTCAAAGGTGTGTCCCTCTCCCTCGTGTTTACAGCAAAACATATAAAGGTAAACAAGAACATGTGCACTGAGCACATGCGCAACCTTAACGAGGCTCAACAAGGATGAAAAAAAATTGTTGGATCTGTTACTGCTTGTGAGCCAAATCTCGAAAATACCCTCACGTATGTAGGAAGTGACATCGCTGGGGGGGAAAAGATACTTAGAGCAAATGAGTCAGGCGTAGTGAGGATATATAGATGTTAGTTTGTCTAGTTTTATGGATTTATGATTCTTGTTTTTTTTTTCTCTTGCACTGAATATGGAAAAAATAGCTCTAAGCTTTCCTCTTTATAATTGATAGAACTGATATTGGTTTCCTGCTTGGTGTTGCATCATTCTGACCCGAACAATGGGAACCAGTGAACAACATGAAGCTTGTTCTACAAAGCCATCCAATCACTGCCAACTGAAAATAATAAAGGCAATAGCTGAATGATCTATGTATATTTTTTTGGTGTTTTGGATTCTCATCAGAATCCAAACTAAACAACTAAATAAATAAAATTGCCTTTTGAATTGTATTTTGATTTGCAAAATATGAAACAGAAACACAAGGGCCTTTTTTTGTAGTTAAAAAATGGATGAGCAGAAATTTTAATTTGATTTTACTCTATCTTTATGTTTTAAACAATAAAAAGTTAAAATCTCCAACAAAGAATAATATATTGTTGTTGTTTTTTTTATAGACTGGTGTTATTTATATTTTGCTATGTGTCTGTTATTGTTTTAAGTGCTTTGTGAATAAAGTTGTAAATTTAGTTTCTGATGAGGAAAATACAATTACCAAAACGCACATGGACTCTGAATTACTTTGGAAATAATGTAACGTAACAAAAACATTTTTTTTTTGCAAAAATTACTTATTGCACAGTAAGTCTTGGGCAGGTTTACTCTACAGGACCAATGAGCAACAGGACTCTCCAGCGGGTGTAGAGAAAACTCCCCCTGCATAAGTATGTCTACTGCGCCATCTGCTGGATAATTAAAAACTTATTTCATTGTTTTTGGTATTTCTAAATGCTCAAGTATGCAAACACAAATCACACAGTCCAAAATCCTTACATATGATGCCAAAAACAAAAAAGTCAGATAAAAATGTGATAATCAACAATAGCGGAAAATGATGAAACCATTTAACAAAACAAACATTAATGAATAAATTACAAATCTAAATAAAAGTAAATATAATATATATAAGTAAATGCATAGATATGTATTGTCAAAATTAAAAGTTATTCTACTCAAATACGCCAGCTAAAACAAAGTCAAAACGATACAGTAAAATAGATACAGGAAAAAGTAATGATTCAAGGACAGGTAATACTTGAGCAAATGATAAGCTCGTTCGATAATTAAGAGCAAAAATTAACGCTAAATTAAAGAATGTATGCATTCAGTGTACTACTTTTAAAAATGTCCACACTGTCAGCTAGTTTTGCGCAGGCTAATTCAAAATCTAGACTACACTTCATGTTAAGCAAAAAGGGTTAGTTATTTTGATTCGATTTTATCAGATTCGTTCTTGATCCTTCTCTCCCAAGTAGGCCATATAAAAAAAATGCATCTCACACTATTATTATTATGCCTTAAGAGAAAACAGGAATTTCCGAGTGATCTGAAAGGCACCACGGACGCTGCTGATGCGGATGTTGCGGCGGCGGCTTCTTTCTGAAGTTTCTCAGTTAAACTTAGAAGACGAGAGTTTCCCCATAAAGACCGAAGATGTCAAACTCTGCGAGGGACCGGCAAGATGGCGCTGCACTGTTCGTTCTCTCCGCAGTAACATTAGCCTTAATGACCATTCTCAGCGTCTGGAAGTTAAAGCAATTCAAATACAGGCTCATCAATGAAGCTGGAGGTGCAATGTTTTACGGTAAGCAACCCCAGGCCCGCTTACGTCCAGGGCAAAGCGCGGAAGCTGCTGCGCCGCAACACTTCCTAGACTCACAGTGTGCCAGAATGTTTATTTGACAAGTTACAAAATTACAGAAGCTTCTCAATATTATGAGAATACTCACAAATAATTCAATAAAAAAAACGTAAACACGGAGTGATATACTTATTGGATGTGTTTCAAGCGATCACAGCCTACAGTAAAGGAACATTTTAAAATTCAGTTTCTCAGAGTTGTAATTTTTTTCTTGAGATCAACAATACTAAAAACGGTAATATAGACATATTCTAATTCTTCTTATAACTCTTCTGTATATATATATATATATATATATATATATATATATATATATATATATATATATATATATATATATATATATATTATTGTCTGCACCATCAACACCAAGTCAAATTCCTTGTAAGTGCAAACCTACTTGGCAATAAACTTGTTTCTGATTCTGATATTATAATATGGTCCGGTTATGATCTACACAACCATAGAGGAGACTGCTGCTTTTGACATGTCTATCAAACACCGGCAGGGTGACCCTTAAAAAGCCACTGTTAAAGAAGCTAGCTGTTCTCAGAGGGCTGTGTCCAAGCATGTAAAGGAAAGTTCAGTGGAAGGAAAACATGTGGTACCAGCAAGCATTGCGCAGAAAACAAATGCACTACATTGATAAATTCATGTACATTTCCTCAAGCATTGAGCGCACATACATTACACGGACATATTTTTTCAAGACAACAACCTTTCTGTGTTAAAAATAGTTTTTTATTGGTCTGATGTGATCACATTTTCTGAGCAACTAGGTTTTGTGTTAACATTAGTTGTAAATATTAACCATTAAGATTAACAGAAAAATACTCTTGTAATATATTGCTTTGTGTGTAATGGATGCATATGATATGTTCACATTTTGAATTACTGAAATAGATTAACTATAGTTAAAATTCTAGTTTTATTGAGATCACTTGCACGGTGATGGAGCTTTTGTCAATTTCTTTGGCTTATATTTAATTTTTGTCAGCATAAAATACATTTTTAAACTAGCTGGTAATTCATTTGAGTTTGTAACATTTTGATGCTTTTAACATGTAGGCTTTTTATGATGTATTTGAATCTGTCTTTCATGTTTGGATGATCATGCAACAAACAACTTTAATGAATTTCTAAAGCAAGATTTATCTTGACAAGGTTGAATTTATCATGCAATTTTTCTAATCCACACAGGGTCGGTATTATACATGCTGGCTTAAAATAAAACGATGGGTCCTCACAAATATTCTTTATTAGATGTCCTTTAGCAAACTATACTTTTACCATATGTTTGTTTGTTGTTGTTTCCATCAGCAAGCTTCTGGGATAGTTCCTGTTGCATATTTGGCCTCTCGTCTCAGCAGAATTGGTAGCGCTCATTTCAATTGGTTGGTTTTCCACCTTTCAGGGTTTCAACGTATTCTGCAACTATTCAGAACTGCTTTGTCCATTCTCCAACCCAAAGCCAGCTGTACTGTGTATGGGATCACGGTTCCAACCCCACAGCGCTTCCTTCCTGCACATTGACTGTAAATTGTTCTTTGGTGTGAAACCCTCTATATTCGTCTTGTCATTAGGGCAAAATAGTTAAATCTCTTTCTTGTCTGACCATAAAGCTTTTCTCCAGAAAGAATTTGTCCATCTCAGCAACTGCTTCACGTTTCCAGCGAGCTTGAAGGAGGCGATTGTGGAGCAAGAGCTTCTTTCTTGTTAGACGCCCTCTCAGTCAGTGGCAATAGAACATCTGCTGTACTCTGGGTGGTGACTCTGATGTTGCACCAGTTTCTAGAATTGTTTCTTCTTCTTTCCTTTTTGTGTAGTGTTGTAAATGTACCAAAATAAATAAATCAAATCAAATGATAGCAGCCTCATTGCTAACATGGCCTAAAGATCAAAGCATAACGCTAAAACACTGTCGATCAATGCTCGTGACTCCAACTCCTGAGTCTGACTCGCCACAAGGCCGATGGGGCAAATGTGTCTGACTGAGATGCTTTGATACCTGAACACGGGGCTATGGTGACGAAAGCCTGTATCGTTTGAACCCATAGGAAGACTCAACTGCAATAGCCACCGTTTAACCCTAAGAGGGCAGCACTGAGATGGTTTTAAGACAAATATTGCAGAACTAAGCGAGTTCACATTAAAATGTAATGGCACAGTAAAATTTAAGTATCACCCTTAGGCCCAGTTTATACAGTTCATCTGGGGGGGAAAAAAGGTTGATTTTGGGCTGAGTTACTCTCTTCCTAAAATCAGCAGGGAGATGGTTGAACATTTGGGGTGTGACTCAACAGGACAATGATATCAAAGCTTGTTTTGGACTGGACAAAGCAGGCTTACATTAAACCTCTGGAACGGCCATGGCCTCCACCCTGGCGAGAACGACGTGGTGCTGATCCAGGTCGTTGCCAGGATGTTAACCAGGTTAAATGAATTTCACCAAGTCTGCCAAGAAGAGTGTTCAGCTATCCAGGCAGAATTAGGAGATAACCAAGCAGTAGTTTAAGTATGCATACATTTGAGCCTGTATGTAAAATTTGGTGTTGGTTAGAGTAAATCTGTAGTAAACTCAAAATCATGCCCCCGATTTTTGGTTTTGATCAGTTATTTGTTGTTTGATCCTTATACTATGAAAAATAATCTATTTGAAGCTATTATTAATGAGCCTAGGTTGATATGGTGTTCATGTCCATGGTTAGAGCATGTAAGCCTTTCACCAGATTTTCTGTTGCTGTGTGAATTTACAAGATCTTGCCCTGTTCAGGTTGTGGTGATAACTCTTCCCCACGCTTTAGGCAACCCTTAACAAATAGAAGAGACTAACTGACATCAAGGTTGCACTGTATGTCACAAATCATCTTCGCAGGATCCATCTTCGGAAGAACTGTGTAGACAGCAGTAGATGCCAACTAATTCCATAAGTGCGACGCATTCATGCTGGGTATGCCGGTGATACATTTCCTGATGCTCCTGTGTAAAAGAGCAGCAAATACTCTAAGGGGTCATTAAGATGTTTTAGTAAAGAGATTAAGAAACTGTATTCCCATGCAACACGTTTTTCATTAGCCAGCTGCACATTTTCCCAATAAAACCAAGCTGTTGGACTGTGTACAGTAATAATGCGTTTATTATTATTTTTTTTATTACTTTATTCGTTTTCTGCTTTGCCTTCATTGCGCAGTCCTAATTAACAGGCAGTTTAGGGCAACACTGGAAAAGACAATAGCCAAGCACTGAGCTATAACTGCATTCATTTTTGATTTAGTTGAACTTGAAAACATTTTGCAATCATTTCCTTGCTATTGATGTGTATTTATTTCGCAGGTGTCTTCCTGGGTTTAGCCGTCAGGTACTTGTGGTTGGACCGAGACGAGCGTTTGGAGGACACGGGCAGTGCGTGCCACTGCCCTGGTCTGAACAGCACACCCCGTGTCATAACGGTCAACACCTCATCCGACGGGCACTGCTACAGACACATTGGGAAGGTGGGCCAGAGATGCTCGCGGCTCTCGAGTGCTCACACGGTAACTATGGCAATTCGGGTTTGACCTTCGGCGTGGCAAAGCCAATCTTTTACACGGCTAAGCTTTTGTGTGTTGGGAGATTAGTACAACTAGAAGCAGGGCGTCCTGCAAACGCACTGGCTTTGAAAAGGCGTTTAATTAGCGTTGCAGCGGGAATGTTTGAAGCGTCCAGGATGCACCCCGAGTGTTTGCCGTCAACAGGATCCTCTAATGGCTCTTTGATATTAGTCGTTTTCATGGTCCGTTTGTCACTAGAAAAGCGCAGTAGTGCGTGCAAAGAAAGGAAGGCAGCTATTTAATCCATATTAGGGATTATTATGGGGACAAATGTGGAACGTTGCATTTTCTCAGGTGTCCCGTAAGGACGCTCAAGTGAACCTGCTCTCTCTCTACAGGCATCCATTTCTTTTGGATCCTTCTTCGATTAAGATGCATGGCGACGACAAACTGAAACTCTTCGGAGGCATTATTTAGCCTGCTTAAAATTGTCTACTCGGGACAATTTCCCAGTTGGTTGTCTGCACGGCGTCTTCCCCTAATGAGATACTTTTGCAAGGGGGTGTTAGTGGCGGGTTGCAGTGCACTGCAGAAAAGAGAAGCAGATGTCTCAGCAGACACTGCAGGCTTTTTCCTCTTGGAACGACACCTCATACTTCAACCTGTGCCACAGAGCACAGTAATGGATGTGAATAGCTCCCATCTTCTTCTTTTTTTTTTAGATTGACAGGCTCTATTATAACGCCGAGATTAAAGCATACAGTGATGTGTACAGTTTATGGTAATAGTAGCCTTGAAGAGATTTATAGCTGAGGAAGATTTAGAGAGGTGGAAGTAATTAATTTCAATTATGAAGGCTGCAGAGAGATCCTTATACCTAAGAGCATGAAGAATTAATGAAAGAATATGCCCTGTCATTGTTTTCTTATCATTTCCATTAGGGAGATCGTGTTTAGTGTGTGCTTATATAGAAACGTTTTTGCAAGTTGTATCTTTTAGCCTGTGTCTTTTTTGCACAAACCTAATGTGGAAGCCAAAACATGGAGGCACACCTTTCTCAAAACCTGTGCAACACAATCCTTGCATCCCTAATGTAATCATCTTCACCAATGCATGTCAATAAATTCAAATATCATTGAACAGTCAATTCATTTCAGAAGATGAATAGTAAAAGCAAAAATATATGTGTAAAAAATATAGCTTCATTACACACAGAGTGGTGTGTTTTAAGCATTAATTTCAATTTTATACACTGGGACTTACAGCTTGTTTATTTGAAAATTAGAATATTACATAGGATTACTAATTGTTTTTCATACTTGTGAATTATTTTTTTATGAAGAACTGTTGTGTTATGTTGTGTTTTGCACAATCATGGCAGAGAACTGCAGATGTCCAGTACACTGTAATTGACACGCTCCATAATGAGGGCAAGCTACAAAAGTTGATTGCTAAAGAGGCTGGCTATTCCCAGAGTGCCGTGTCAAAGTACATTCGTAGAAAGTTAAGTGGATGGAAAAAGTGTGGTAGAAGAAGGAGCACAGGCAGCAGGGATAACCACAGCATAAGGAGGTTGTGGAGCAAAATTCATCCTTTAAGAGTTTGGGGGAGATTCGAAATGTGTGAACTGTGGTTGGATCAGTGCTTCGACAGTAACCACACACACAGACGTGTCCATGTACCCCGTTTCAAAGCGAGAAATCTCCTGAAGCAGAGAAATCATCAGAACTATTCTACTTCTCTGCAGTGGGCTTCACTGACATTTAATGTTAGAAACTTTATAGTCACTTCCACACTCTTACCATCTTGGGTAATAACTTCCAACTATTTTGGTGAGGGCACCTCATATGACACTGCCTCCACAGATAGAAAATCTGTTGAGGTTTAGATGGTGTAGGGCTTGTGGCCTCTGAAAAATGTTTGTCTGGTCAGTCCTATGAATATCATTTTTCTCCGAGCTGTCCATCCGTACCCCAAAGTTTCTGGCTCTGAAATTACTGCCTTTCAACAGCTGTCCGTGCTAAGCAGCTGTTGACAAAATTCAGCATTTCAGTTCGATATCTTCTCAGTGTGAAAAACCCTCTCTGCAAAATGAGTCTTGAATTGTCCTGAATAGAAAATAGTATACAGAAAATAATAGTATAGTATAAAACTGTAATATGTTAGTGCCCTGGGTGCAAAACAGAAAGTCTATCTATCTATCTATCTATCTATCTATCTATCTATCTATCTATCTATCTATCTATCTATCTATCTATCTATCTATCTATCTATCTATCTATCTATCTATCTATCTATCTATCTATCTATCTATCTCTCTCTCTCTCTCTCTCTCTCTCTCTCTCTCTCTCTCTCTCTCTCTCTCTCTCTCTCTCTCTCTATATATATATATATATATATATATATATATATATATATATATATATATATATATATATATATATATATATATATGAAGCAAGTTAGTTTTCCCACCTCCCTTAAATGATCCCTGACCAGCATATAGGAATGTGGAGTGCGTTTTGGGTTTAGTTGCTGAATCTTAGAGGGACGTTTTAAACCAGGAAGAGGGCGGTTGTGGACCTTACAAATCCTCCAGGCCAAGTGTAACTCTTCTTTAATAGCTTTGAATCCTTGGCCTGTTATGAATGCCAAGGTCTCATTAGTAAACCAGCAGAGGCTACCAAAGAGGCCGTTACATCGGTCAAACCGCGTGTAGATTTCCAACCATTAGGCCTGATACATATGGGGAGCTAGCAGAAAGAGATAAGGATTTCATTGCATTACAGAGTCCATTATGTGCCACTGGGGAGAGCAGCAATAAAGTTTGTGGTCTGCTTAAATTTAGCACTGCTCAGCTGAAGAGGCAATTAGTGCACACATCGCACCTCCATCCTCAACTTGGAGGCTCAGGTGGCCCTTAGAATGAAACTGCCAAAATATGCATAATTTACTCGTTGCAGTGGCCATATTGGTTTTTGTCTTGTTTATTTGTGTTTATCTTAGATTTTAAAAATGCATAGAGGCTGTACTTTGTTGGTAATTGCAGCCACAAAGAAAATAATTTATAGAGTGCTGGGTTATGGCTGCAGAGCAATTTGTAGAGCTAGTCACCTTTTCAAATGCAGAATTACTCAGAAAGCATGCTGGCTTGTCTGTTTCTATAGTGAAGTCTCCAGCATTGGATTTATACTGTAATTTAACAAAGCATGCCACTAATTCCCCTCTGGTAAATATTCATTAAAGCACTGGGATGTCCTAGAAATAGAACATTAGCTGAGGCTTTCATGTATCCACGTGTCTTATGCTCTTCAGGCTGTTATTGCGCTTAGTTTAAGGGCAGTGTTTGGTTGCTCTCGACACATGTCATCATTTGAGCAGAAAGTTTGACAACTACGCAAAATTTTATTCTGTAATAGTATTTTTTGAAATAAAACCTTATGGATGGTGCTGTTTTTTTTTCCACACAAATCTACCCACAATACAAATTAAAGGCATTCAAGGGTGAAATTGCACATGGAATGGCGCCGTACAGATTGGCTTGTATCACATCTCATTGGCTGAGATGAGAAACATTCAAGGAGAGAGGATATAAATACAGAAATGCCTCCCACTATGGCTACTGTTTGTGTTGAAGGTAATTTGCAGCATGGATTTTGTTGCTTATTTATGGCACGGCCCTTGCGTAATGGTGGTACTTCCTTCTTCCTATATGTTCTAGAAGCTTCTTGGATACAGACAGCTATAATTTTCATTTTGCATTGTGCTTTTCATTAATCTCCTAGCCTCGGGACACATTGGCAGCGTGCTGAATCAGTACAATGTCATAAAATCACTAAGTGCAGGAGAGCTCTGAGGCACCTAATGCTATAAATTCCAGCTTTTGGCAACTATGTCATTTCATTCTAGCACTCTAATCCAAGTATTTTACATTCCCCATTTTTCCTTGACAACGCCTGATAGATTTTAAATGTGTTTTTATTTATTATAATTGAATACAGTCCATTGCAACCTTCCAAGCCATGCAAAAAAACAAATACTGTGTCAGCACAGTGAGTAGGGCAGGCACATTGTATTGAAACCTTACATTTATTAAAACTATGCTTCCTTTCCCTTGAACAGTGATTCAATGAAGAGCAATTGTCTAATGTGTACCTGCATGTTTTTATATGAAGTAAACAGATTAAAAGTGTGATTTATCATGTATTTCACAAAGAATCACTCTGAAGAGTGAGCAGTTTTGCTTTCCTTTGAGCAATCCTTAGCAGACTGAAAGAAGGACCAGTAGATCTCTGTACATCCCTCAGGATTCAGAATCTCATTTAGCAAGAGGGCAAAAAATAACAAACATGTAAGAATTGATGAGAGGGGAGGATTGTTAAAATCAACAGTAACATTCATCATCAGTCAACCACGGCTAGACACGGCTATAATTCAAAGTCACCTTAAGCAACAGTTGAACTTGTTGTTTGTCCATAGGAAAAATGTCTTCTCTGACATCTTGAACGTTTATTAGTTGCGGTGGCTTTTAGGCGCGTCCACATCCGCATGTTGAGTTTCCCAAGAACATAGCACCGCTAGCGTGGCGCGGGAATTACCCCGTTTTCAAAATTCTACTGCTGCCGTGTCAATGGAGATTGTAATTAGAACATTGTCACGTAAACGTGTTAACAAAAGGTCAGTTTTTGATTGATCGTTGTCGTGTAAACAGGGTCTTGGTTCAGACAGGAGTACTTTACTGGTCCAGTGGTGTGCTGGGTCCACTTGTGTCACATCTACAGAAGGGCTCCCTTCTGGGGTGGAGTAGTCAGGTGGGAGTAGTTTGACCAATCGGGCATCAGAGGGACTCTAACCTCCACAAATAAATCCAACTCAACTCCACAGATGTCAAATTTCAGCCAAATTAACTCTGTCATAACGGATACGGTCGTAAAACTCAACCAACCGTCCTGTAAACCCAAGCATGCAATAAAACACAGCATTCACTGTTCTTCCTTTACTCTCCCATTGTAGTGTCCATATAATTTGAAATTCTCCCTGCAGGAATCACAATAAAGCTATTTACATGCATAAATCGAGCGGAGCACTATGGCGAAAGCTGTTCGCTCCACTTGTGAAAGCAAAATCTGTCGAGCTCTATCTGGCATTGAGACATCAATTCCTATTGCCACATCGCTAGACAGGACACTGGAAAAAAACAACAAAAAAAACACAGCATTCACACTCAAAGTTTGATACAGTCAATAATCAGTATTTGAAATGTATGGTTAACTATACATTATTTCAAAGTCTTTTTGCATTTCTAAATAAAAAAAAAAACATTTAACTTTAGTAAAACTGTTTTTTATTCAAGCTTACCTTGAAGAAGCTTTCTCGTCATGTGAGGAGATGAATCAGATAGACCTTGGAAACTTATAACCTAGCAAATTTGTTTATTTATCTTAAATACCAGCTGGCAAATGGCATAGATGGGAGTTTGATTTGTCAAAATCTATAGGTGTACCAGGCCATTTGCAGTGAGCTGTAAGAAACCACAGCTTTATAGGTTAGGGGAAACATCTGAGGTTTGACTTTCGCTCAATTCTTTCTGAAAACGTTTCAACACCTAAGACTCCTGGATAGGTGTTGAAACGTTTTCAGAAAGAACAGAGCAAAAGTCCGGTTGCCTCTGATTTAAGCCTGTTTGCTGTTGCGATGACCCGTATAACTGAGAATTTGCACAGGCATCTAAGGTTTGCCTGCTCAGTTACAAAGGCAACCTGGAGCGACCTGTACTGCCCAGCTTCAGAGAACTCACAATGCGCCAAATAGATAATGACCCAAAACATACAGATAAAAGCATTAAGGTATGGCTGGACGTTTCTTAAATGGCCCGTCATGAGCCAAGATGTTTCCTCATACTGGACATCTTTGGAAAAACTGCCGTGTGGTGATTACTACTTTTATACTTCTGTCAGCTTGAGAAAATTGTTGAGGAAGAGTGGGCCATACAACCAGTGTGTAAAAGCAGATCTCTTTAAAGGAGCAATAAGTAATAATGACACCTAGTGTCTCAAATTGGTACAACAACCTGCCAGTGACAACAATCTAATATGCCATTTCTAAACGGTTCTGTTGTTGCTGTGAAACTCCATTGAATTTTTACTTCCACAGGATATATATATATATGATGTTGTATCCTGTTCTATTTCTGTTCTGCTTCTCTTACTGGCTTCCATGTTTGCAGGCTGCTGCTCTTTTGCCAAGATAAAATATCAAATGCTGTACTGTGTTTTGGGAACCCTGGAAACTCTCATATGATGAGAACCAGGAAGCAGGAAGTAAACATGAGCTACACACTAACAGTGAAAAACTTGACTAAGAAATTGTTGATGGAGAGGACCAATTGTTTATAGGCAATGTTACTTCCATCCCGAGTGACAAATGAGAATGATTTTGGTTGATTTTGCTGTAAATTTCTTACTTATTGCTCCTTTATATAATGGTACCTTTTTATGTCCATGTCATTTAATTTAATATGAAATATTCAACTGAATCAATTATCCACTAAATGTAGTCACTCTTTTTTTCAGGGTGTGTTTGAATCGGAGGTCCTTTTCAATCTTTTTCTGCCACCAATCATCTTCTTTGGGGCTTACACCCTGAATCAGGTGAGAAAACTGTGAGATTCCCACCTTATTTAATAACCCACACTTTTAATAACTGGTGGACTATCAGTTTGAAAAAAAAACTGCTTTATGGTGAGATGTGTTGCTGCATGACTATATGTTTACAGCACATCTTGTCTGTTTCATGTATTACTAACTACAGCTGCTTTTCATTTATGTTCTAGAGACGATTTCTTAACAATCTGGGCTCTGTTCTGACCTATGCTTTTCTGGGCACCATGATCAGTTCTTTGTGCATAGGGTAAGTGTTCTGTTCAATTACACTGATCAACACCACAAACCAAAAATGACAGAATGAGTATCTCAGCCTTGTAGGAGATTCTAAATGCACCTTAGTTTTTTCCTGTCTGTGTCTATATGTGTGAATCCATGTAATTTATACATTAAGTCAGTTTCTTTGTATACTCATTATCTACTCTATTTCTGGTGCTGCTACTCAAGGACCTATTATGTTATCAGCCTGCAATAAGACAGCATCAGCTGCAGCAAAGTGATTGGTTTTGATATGTAGTGAGCAGCATTTGGAAGTAACTGATTTGATGTTTATCTATATTTTTTCGTTTGTTTTTATAATTGCACTCATAAGTACGTGTCCTTTTTGTGACGTTTTAAAAGGTTATGAGCTGGTCCCTAACCAGACTGTTTAACTGCTGATCCAAGACCAGATTACCTAAGCTGACCTTTATTTGTATGTGCAGTCCTTGTCTGTAGTTGCAGCTGAGTGAGAACATGGTTTTCGTGTTTTATCACCAAAGTGAGGATTTTGATTTAAAGTGAGGACTATTTTTTGGTCCATTGAAAGGGTCGAAAATGAATGGAAGTCAATGGAAGTCAAGGCACGGTCCTCAGTAAGTATTTAAAACGAGGATGTGTGGGTGTGTCCGTGCATGCTCGTCTATTTGTAGTAAATTCATTGTTATGTTTTATTTTATCCATCCATCCATTTTCTAAGACATCTATCCTTTGCGGGGTCGCAATGGGTGCTGGTGCCTATCTCCACCTGTCAGTTGGCGAGATGCTTTATTTTATTTTTATTTTATTTTTTTGTTTTTTTTTTATGTGTGCTGTCGGAACCCAAGAGATTTACCTTCACAAGTCGAGCAGTACTGCTTTCGCTATAGTGATCCGCTTGATACATATGCAAAAACATAACTGGACATTATTTTGGGATTATTTCAAATTCAGTGGACACAGAAATGGAAAGGTAAAATAGAAAGAAAGGAAGAGAGACAGGTGAGGCAAAACGTCAGGGAGAAAAGTATGGAGCTAAAACAGGGACAGCTTGAAGCGACATTGAAAAGAGATTTGGCATTGTAAAATCAAACACTGAAAAATTAAACATTGAAAAATCACTTGCAATGACATCGAAAAAGAGATTTGGCATTGAAAAATTTGACACTGAATAGTCAAATATTGTTGAATGATATTCTCATTTTATGCTGCAGCTTTTATTCAATGAGAGATGTTTTCTCTGTGTCACTACAGAGCTCCTTCAGCTGCAATGTCACAAGCTGGCACTGTTTTGTCATCGGGGGCGGGGCTAAATTGAAGGCCCATTCATGGGCCCTCCGTTTTTTTGGTACTCATCATCTACCTGCTGTCACTGGTTTAGCTCCATGTCACTACAATCATTAGCTGTATAAGCTAATGAAGATAATATTAATGAAAATAAAACCTGTTGTTGTGTTCGAGCAGCGGTACAGGGTACCGGAGCGGTACCGGAGTTTTTCATAAGTTTACTACAGGTACATGATGAGTCGGAAAAATGGTAAAATGGCTAAATGACATTGGTTATTGTCATAAGTATTTTTGTTGGTACATTTTTTGCTTTATAGCCCTGGACTAGGTCCAGGTACAGGGCTTCCGTGGGGTCTTAAACATCTTAAATTTGAAAATTCATAGAATTATCATGTTCAAGTCTTACATTTTTTCATTCTTTCATTTCTTACGCCCATTAACGCTACCTCAAATGCACAGTAAAATGCTCCTGCAACTCTGAATTGTGCTTTATTAAATATATTTACAACTAAAAACTGCTTCAAACCACTTCAAACTGCGACTTTAAAGCCTAAGGCTGCTTACTCAAAAAAATAAAGTGGGAATGTTGGGTGTATGAAGTGGAGTCACATTTAGAAAGGGAACGGTCTGAGATAGACGACAGCTATCAGTCAGCTCTGCGCCCCAGCCACAGCGCTAGCAGTTGCTTCCACACTGCCTGAGAGGGACAACAGTTCTGCAACCCCCGTTAACAACCTCCGGTTCGTCTTCGGATCAGAACCTACATTACAAGCAGAGGTTCTCTGGATTCTCGACACGGTGACAAAAAGGCACTCGTGCAGTGCAAATGGCTTGCTCCAAACCATGTGTCCCGACTCTGACACGTCAAGTCACTTAAGATAAAACTGCTCACATAACCTGCTTTAGACTAGCGCACTTTACCAGGAGAGAACTCATTTCTAAAGTGGCTGGACCTCTCAGGCTCATGTTCAATGAAACTCTGAATCAAACTACCAAAATCAAAAAGCTGGGCCGACATGTACGTTTTTGGGCGGCGGGCAGGTAAAGTCCAGATACCTAGACTCCAAGCTTACTGGGTATGCAGCAGCCAACAACTTAATGATGCTCATTAAAGTAAGTAAATATTGGATTTCAGCAAACATGATACTGACACATTTATTAAATTTCTTTTAAGCATTTGGTAAAATCGCTACTCAAGCAGTAATCATAACATTTGATTCAATATTTAAAAATGAGATATCCAGACAGACAAATTTATAAGGTTATGAATCATTTTGTAAATTTGGGAGTCTTAAAGACTAAACTAAAAGTTATACAGAAACAACATAATTCCAAAGAACAAATTTATGCAGAAAAAATCCATTTATTTGTACGTAAAACATATAAAACCAATACCTACAGTAGGTAATGTATATTTGTCAGAACAGTCCCTTCATGAATAATATCTGCAGTTTACAGTATATTAATTGGACCACCAAATGGCACAGCAGGCTCAATGGATAGGAAATAACATTAAAACAACAAAGCATGTGTCTAACCAAGAAGTGTCACTTAAACAAAAAAGCTGTGTGACCCATAGCCCCCCCTCCCCCCACGGTGTGTGTGTGTGTGTGGGGGGGGGGGGGGTATACACACCCACACATATATATTAACTAGCTGCATTTCAGAAACATTTGCTTGAGTAACTTTTTGGGAAAAAAATTACTTTTAAGAGTAGTTTCACTGCAAAGTACATTTTCTTTTTACTTGAATGATATTAAAAAGTGTTGCTACTCTTGAGTAACATTTATGGCAATTATAACCACCACTAGTAACTCCACTGAATGAAAAAATAGACTTGTGTTGTTTCAATTTAAATAAATTCACTTGTTTGCCAGTGATTTTATGACTGCAATTTTTTATGACTTAAATTCTTTAAGTCTTAAATTTGAGTTGGTGACACATGCAGAAACCTTGCAGTACTGATACCCCAGAGATGCATCCAGCCCCCAGACCCGGGAGGTGATCCCCATCAGCAGAGTGGGGGGGAGTGGACCACCCGAGTCACAAACTGAGACCAGGGCCGAGAACTGCTCCAACCCAGGAAAACCCGGTCCATACCCAAGCCCCAACCAGCTTCCCCGATCCCAGCCCCAACGACTCCCGAACCCATCCACCCAGAGACGGGGCCAACCAGAGCCCACCCCATGAACCTGGAGGTGCCTAGGTCATGCCTCCCCCACACGGCACACACCTGCCACACCAAGTCAGGTCTTTGAAAAGGATCAACAGCGCTGCTGGAACGATTTTAGGTCATATAATTTAAAAACAAAAATTTGTTTGTAATAATTTCTTAATGGAACTTCTTTGACTGCAACCAATAACCACAAATGACCACTTAGAATAGCCAAAGAACAACTAGTTTGCTGTTATTAATTTAAAGGCATAACAAAAGGCCAAATTAATACTGAATTCATAGTTTACAAAGCAGGTAAATGTTATAATATCAGACTTAATTTCCTCAGGTCATGTCTATATGGCCCACCATAAGAACCACAATCAATGAAAATAGTTTTCAGTACAAAATAGTAAACAATAACAATTAACCTGACTTAATTAACAATTAACAACTTTAGGATTTTTATTATTATGGATTAACTATTCATCTACATTAGTTTACAGTAAAAAATAATAAACTGATAGTTAAAATACATGGGTACAAAATTCTTTCTTTGGGAGTACAAAATGAAAATAGGAAGGAATTATATTTTATTCATTTAATACTGTAATTTACTTGTCACTCCAAGTAAAAGTCACAATTATTGTGTGAAGTTGGTGAGTTCCAAATTAGTCATTTAGTGGTGCAAAACGTATAAAATCACTTAGATTTTTTGCAGGATTGCTCTTTACAAAAAAAAATTACATTACTAGGCCACACACTCTGAGGCATAATTTTCCAAACAACTATTCTGTGTCGATATAATTAGTACAATAACTTGTCGAATTTAATTTTTCACACTTGTTATGCTGGTGTGAGCATCGAATTTTGCTTCTCTGAGAAAAAAAAATCTCTCCTTGCTTCATCTACAAGGTTTTGTTAAAGCCAGAACAGCACCAGGTGCAGCTAATAACATTAATTAATGTTCTGGAAGTGTCCCAGTCGTCCGTTTCTGGCGTGTCAGCGTTGGGGGTTAATCAGCACCATGGAACTGATGGACTGAGCTTGCATTAATCACACCTGTACAGCTAAAACAATGATAAATGACAATGTCTGCAAAAGCTCTTAGTGTGCTGAACTGTGCTAAAGATGTTAAAAGGTCTGGGAAGTGCTACGACTTTGCTTGTGGAGCCAGAATGTATGGATTTTTGGAGTCATCTGCTGTGTTAGTGTTTAGAGTTGCAATTCTGGCCTGACAACACTAGATGGTGGTCCCTGACTTTGTTAGGATGCTAACATCACTTTTAGCTAGATGGCTACAGCTACAAAAAAATTTCCAGCCTCAGATAACTTTAAAGTTTTGTTTGTTTGTTTTGTTTTTCCTTGACATTAGGGTTATCTTTGGTCAAAAAAGAATATTGAACATTTCACTGAAACTGAAGTTTTCCCTATAAAATCCAGTGTTTTTGCGCTTATGAAATGCACAATATTTCATAGGTTCTTCTAGTGTTCATTATGCCCTTTTCAATCAGTAAAAAACATCAGAATTTCCTGATGCTAGTCGCTCTTAATATCTAGCTATTGTTTAAGACACATTGTGCTTCCCATCACCCTCGAGAAGAACTCTGAGCTAGTCCAGACACATTGGGGAACGTGTACACACGCTTCACTAACTCAAGAAATTTCCCTGCGAGGCAAATCTGTGCTTCCTGCTGCCGGCCTGCTTTGGGTAAATCTCAAGATTGTGCAAATAAGAAAAGCAAAATGATGACACATGGAAATGAATTTTTCTGAAGATTGATTGTTTCCTAATATATTATACATTAGCAAGAATTTTAGACCATAGTGCCATTGCAGGCTTTTTTTTTATTCTCAGCTATCCATTGCAGGCCTGAGCCAGTTGCATGAATACCTTAGTAGAATTTGACATTGCCAGTTGCCATCACTCACCACAGCTCAATAATATGTTCTTTTGTGTAGTTATCACCAATATTTGGATGAGTGCATTGTTATTATTGTTATTAAAAAATTATACAGAAATAAGCACACATTAAATGCTTTCATTAATGCTTTGAGTGTAAAGGTATGTTTAATTCAGTTTATTTACATAGCGTCAATCCATAACACTTGTCATCTCAAGGCACTTAAACTCCATTCATACAGACAAATTGGTTATAAAGTTTTCTAAGAAAATCAAGCATATCACTGTGCAGCAATCTCTCATATCAACATGCCTATAGCGACGGTGGAGAGGAAAACTCCCCTTTAACAGTAAGGAAAACAGCAGAACCATGCACGGTGTGAACGGTCATCTGCCACGACCAACTGAGGGTTTGAGAAGACAAAGCATGCACAAAAGTATGCAGACTAAGATGCTGCTGTACATCATGCATATTGCATATTATATTGTCTTAAGCTCTGGCTTGAGTTTTTTTTACCACTAATAAACTTGAATATTTCATCTTATTTTTACCTGAGTATGCCATATTATCCAAACATTATGCAATATTTATTCTGGTATATACTTTTTACTTTTTATTGTTGGTGTTTCTTTGGAACTACCTTCAGGTTAGACTAGCTTGTAATTTTTTTCTTTCTTTTTTTCCAATACTTCTGTGTGTAACTCTGTCAGTGTCTTTGTCACTGTCATATCCGAATTTCCCCATTGTAGGACAATAAAGGGATTTCTTATCTATCTTATTTTTTGCTGATCCAGTTGATTTAAGTCAACTTACATTAAGTGGATCAACATGGTTTTATTATAAATTTGACCCATCTTCTTAATTTTCATCAGAACTCAGCGTTTTGGATCAGCTGATGGCTTTGAACTGTATTTCGTGGACTTCCTAATAGTAGATAATTACAGCAGTCCAGCACTGAAGTAACAAATGCATGGACTAGTTCTTCAGCATCACTCCTGGACAGAATAATTCTAATTTTGGCAATATTCCTGAGGTGAAAAAAGAAACCCTGGAAACCTGTTTAATATGGGATTTAAATGACATGTCTTGGTCAAAAATAACGCCAAGGTTTTTTGTTTTACTTTATTACCAGAGGCCAATGGATTGATCAACAGAGCTATGACTCTGTGTAAGTTTGCCAACTGTACTAAAAAGAAACCTAGGATTCTTTTTTTTGTCCTCTATTAATGATGAAAAATATGCTGCCCTAACTCTGTGAAGGGTCGTTTTATACAACAGTAGACTGTTTTTTTCCAGATTAGGTAGGATTCCTCTAGATGTGTATAGCGTCATTTTCTCTCCAATTTCCTAATGTGCTTCAAAGAATGCAGCTCTAAATTAAACCAGGGAGCCAGCTTCCTGTGAATAATCACCTTATTTTTCAAGGGGGCTGCGTTGTCTAATGTAAAATGCAATGAGGAGGTAAAATTAACAACAAAAGCATCAATTTGTGAAGGGGAAGAAATAACATTGCTGCCCTAATCTGTTGCATATTTCTGTGATACTGATTAAATTAAAACAGGGACAGAGGACAGACTGTTTAAAGTTAGGTTCAGCATTGTCTAATAAAGGTTTACTATAATGAAACCTTCATTTGGGAGTGGAGAACTAAATTGAACTTATCGGTTATTAAAAATGGACAGATTGGACAGGGTTTTGAGGAAATTCTGTTATTTCTTCACAATCAATGCCATATGTTAGCACAAGGTCCAAAGTATGAAGGCAAGAACGTGTCGCTTTATGTACATTTTGAGCAAACCCAATTGATTATTGTTATTGTTTTAAGCAAAACCCTAACCTTGCCTGCAAGCTGAATTCTCACAGTATTTGTGCGTTCACAAACACACGGGAATCCAAGAAGTGACCCAGCATGAGTCCGCCAATTATGTAGCAGTATTATAGTTTAAGGTGTGACATACAGCTGTCTGGAGAGAAGCCTATACAGGCTTTCCTGTGATGACAGATATCAAGGCATTCAAAAGCCAAACACAGTAGCTCCAGCAGGGATGACTCGTCCTGTGGTAGAATCTTATCTGAATTCACCCTTGCACATCTATAGCAAATAATGAGTTCAAAGTGAGTTTCAGAAGAAATAAAGTCTGTGCACACTGATAATTTCTTTTTCATAGATTTATTTATTTATTTATTACAGACAGCCAAGCCAGGGTTTCTGCAGTTTAATGGAGCAAGGCAGTGCATGTTAAGACCATACTAAGGAGAAACAAAACATCAATCATTACTGCTCAGAAAAAAAGAAAATCCCAGAACTAGACTGGAACGACTGCAAGAGAGAAAGACTTACACTCTCTCTGAAAGGAAAAAAAAACACGGAGCATGGCTTAGGTTTGCCGAGATGCAAGTGAACATACTCAAAGGTTTCTGGAACAATGTCATTTTGACAAATGAGACCAAAGTAGAGATGCTTGGCCATATTGCAAAGCTTCATGTTTGGAGAAAAAACAAGCATTGTGTCTGAGTTTACTTTCTTTTTAATATCAATGTCCAGTATTGGCGTTCCATTCACAATGTCACTTAAGAATATTGTGATTCCTGATCTTTGTTCTGGAAAGAGTCACCTCTGGAGGCAGCAGGAGGTGATGCCAGACATGAATAAGATTTAGAGAAGTAGGGAAGACACAGGGTAACCAACGTCCAGCCAACTAATTTGCCGATTGTTATTGTTGTTATTGTTTGAAGCGGAAATTGAAACACAAATTCACTTTGTTGCACATTCCTATCTTCTAATACTCTTCTCTGGGTTTAGTCATTTTAAACACCAGAAAATAACAAACTTTAAAACCATAATTATTTCACCTTGCAGGCAGGCAGATTTGCCAGATACTCTCCTGCCTGCCTCTCACAATGTGTGTGTGCCTGTGGGCCTGACTCTGTCTTTCTCTACCTGGCATGCACATGTATGTGTCTGTGTGCATGCACACAAACAAACACCTCACCAGTGGAAGAGCAATCACCCTAACCTCAAATCTCCCCTTAAGATGCATGAATAAGGCAGCTTATGTTGTTCAACCTGAGGACAGTGCTTTAAATCCTGACCATAGGGACAGAGCTGTGTGCCAGCTCCATGGTAATGAGGTGACACCGAGTGCTCAGTGGCATATCGATTATTATGGGATGTGTCTTTGCTAACTGGATTAGCACTTAACACACCTCGGTTACAATTCAGGAGCTGGTCTGCAGTTATGAATGCAGAATGGAAATCGTTTTTTTTTTTTTCCTCTGCCTTCACAGTGCAGTGCTTTCATAGGCTAGATAAAGCTGGGGACAGTTGGAGTTTGAGATTAATTCAACAGTCCGGCTCCAGGGATGATAAAAAAAATTCTTTATCTGTATTATTCTGTCACGATGCCCTTCACAAAGTCTGCTCAAACTTTACATTGCGACCACTGCACATATGGAGATTTCGCTCTGCATCCAATTAGTGTTTAATTCAAAACCGAAGTGCAAATATAGTTTGCAGCCTTAAAATGAAAAAAAAGGGTTGTTGTGTTTGTATTGGGCATTATTATCTGGAAAGGGGTCAGCTCGCCTGCTGGCTGTGTCTAGCCCCATTACCCTGGCTACTTGAGGGGGGGAAGAAGCCCTGCTGCGTTTAGCAGGATGACTGATAGGTTTGCACCTGCCTGCCCTTCCAGAAAGATGACCGCAGTGTGTTTTACTCCCGTCTGTTTGATCCCAATACCAGGGCCTGTGTCTACGGCTTCACCAGACTCATGGTGCTTCTGGGACGGGCAGCAGATGGAGAGTTCTCCCTCACTGACTGCCTCCTGTTTGGTGCAATCATGTCAGCCACTGACCCTGGTAGGTGACCTCCGGAAAAAACCTTCAGGAAACAAAGTTTTTATCCTCTCTACCTGCTGCACTGATCTGGCTTTATACCGATATGAATCTAAGATATTGCTACTCCACACATCTCACAGAACAAGAGGAAGGGAAAATGATTCACTGTAAATGTGTGAAAGGAAGCTCAGCGGATCTAAAAAAAAATTACTTGGAACAGAAATTCCAGATTCACCATATGTCGCAACGCTTCACTTATTCTTGTTACTTTTTTCTACAGCATTTGAGTTGATTTTGTGCTCAAGAAGTGTTTCACAGGATTTCTACAGACTCTTAAGAACAGGAACCACAAATGTGGTCATTTTCCAAGTCTTGAAAACTATGGAAAAGTGAACTTTTAGTATTGAAAAAAAAAATTCATTTTCAGAATGTATGTCTTTCTCCATTATTTAAAAGATAAAAACCTTAAACTCTGGAAATCTAAAGGGATTTTTTATAATTACTTATATTAGGATGACCAGATGTAGTTTCATTTTACCAAATCACGAGTGGGTTTTTGTTTTACCTAATAATTATTTTAGATTTTGCATTAAAAACATTGGTTTAGTTAACAACTTATTTAATGAGAAACCCTGCCTCCTCTTCTTGTTTTTATTAGTAAAATGTAATAGTGAGATTAAAAAGCAACATAATTTAATATCCAAACTTTTGAATACATCTCAAACTTTTGAGAATGAATACGATTGAAGGCCTCGCCGTAGCTTATTTAGATTTGGACCTAACTTCCATAAAACACAAATCTACTAAGTTATTTGCATGGGCTAAATGTTTGCAAATGACCTACAGTCTACAAGTAGAGAAAAGAAGCAACAGGCTCATGCAATAGCTCTACAAAGGAAATAGCTTATGCTGCGTATTCTTGTTAGCGCACAGTTAAATTGGGAATTATCCACGCTCATGTATCTTACTGTAAATTACAGCCAGAGGAAATAACGTCATGTTCTCAAAAGACCAAGGCTGTTGTGATGGGGAGAAAATACCACCCGCTGAAAGTTGTTGGGTAATTTTGCTGGTGAAGATTCTCAGTCATCCAGGTCATAGTCATTCCAAAAAAAGTAAAAAACAAAGCAACTGGACTTGTTATCCGTAGTAGAAGACGTTTCGCTTCCTCTCCAGGAAGCTTTCTCAATTCAAAAAGTCTGGAGTAATGTGGAGTAACCAGCTTTATACCAATGCCAAACAAAGGCCTTGTAATGGCTTAGATAACATGCAAATTCAACCGAAACAGGTCCACCCCTTAGTAATGGGCAGTCGTTAAAGCCATTAAGCCAGCAGATTGGACCGAAACTGGTCCACTCCTCTGTAACGAGGAGTCGTTAGGGTTGTTATTGGCCTGGCTTAAAGGAACAATGTTTTGATCCCCCCTATGAGGGTGAGAGTTAAGGTGAAGATTGGCCGGAATTAATCCTATTGCTGTATTGTAAGTTTTTGAGAGTTGGAACCTAAGGCCTCCTCCTCTGTTTAAGGTTGTTTTTTCTCTCTTAAATTAGATGGCTTCCTTCACACCCCTTTCAAACTTCTTTGTCCAAAATGTGTCCTTTGTCCTTTAGGTGTAGGTGGACAGCAGAGTCTTGTCCTGAGGAGGTAGCTCTCCTGTGTTGAGCCATACGTCTGTGGAGAGGTTGTTGGTTTCTCCAATAGAAAGATCAGAACATTCCTCACTGCACTGAACTGCATACACCACTCCGCTCATCTTAGGTTTGGGGGTTTTGTCCTTGGGATGCACCAGCCTCTGTCTGAGGGTCCTGTTACCCTCAGACAATTACCCTGTTGGGAAATTTTCCATATTTGACCTACTGTGCAAAGATTTAGGGAGACACATTCAGAAGTAATCTACAGCCATTATACTTTCTTCAAAACAAAAAAAAGCAAGCAGAATAATCAATCATGCAGAATATTTGGCTCACACAAAACCCTTGTTGTTGAACTTGCGCACCACGATGCTTATGGATTTAATCAACTCCAAAACTGCAGTTTGCAACCAATTTGCAAAAACTATTCAGTGACAGAGAAGGTTGTGGTTTGAGAGTTGAGCTCGACTTCAAAACACAGCATGCGCAGTTAGTTTTAATGTGCGCATCTCAAATTGTGGAGTGAAATTATGGAGCAAATCTGACAAACTAATAATACTATTCAGTTCAAAACTGCATACAAGAAACGTGTTCAATAGGTACAAGGAGGAAGACAGATTGCCGGTGTAGCCGGTGTAGCCGGCCGAAGAAGCGCGGTTGCCGAGGAGGCTTAGCAGCGAGGCTAAAGGCTAACCCATTCAGACCGCCGCTCCCGTCCATCTGGCTTTCCAACGTTCGCTCACTGGACAACAAAATGGACCACTTACAACTCGAGCTCTCTGCAAAGAGGGAGTTTAGAGACTGCTGCGCTCTCATTCTGACCGAAACATGGCTCACCTCATCAATCCCGGACAACGCCGTTAGCCTGGAGGGGCTAGCTACTTTCCGCGCCGACAGACAAACAGAACTCTGCGGTAAGACCCGAGGTGGAGGACTCTGCGTTTACATTAATAACACCTGGTGTAAAAATGCTAGATTAGTCACAAGTTTCTGCTCTCCGGACATTGAGCTTCTGACTGTTAGCTGCAGACCTTTTTATCTGCCTAGAGAGTTTACTGTTGTTATCATCGCAGCGGTTTACGTCCCTCCCAGCGCTAATACTAAAGATGCTATGGGTGTTCTCTATCGGACTATCTCTGAGCTGCAATCTGCACACACAGAGGGGGTTTTCATCATTGCTGGGGATTTTAACCAGGCAAATATGAAAACTGTTCTCCCTCATTTTTACCAACACGTGGATTTTGCAACTCGGGGAGAGAACACTCTAGACTTAGTCTACACAAATATAAAAGGAGCATTCAGAGCAGCCCCCCGCCCCCACCTGGGCTCTTCAGATCACCGTTCCGTGATGCTATTCCCAGCATACAGGCCCCTGCTGATCAGAGCAAAACCAACAGCGAGGCAGGTGAGGGTGTGGACTGAGGGAGCAATGGAGGCGCTCCAGGACTGTTTTGAGTGCTCTGACTGGAACATGTTCAAAGCTGCTGCAACTTATGAGGACAAGATCAACATTGATGAGTACGCCATGACTGTGTCAGCCTACATCAACAAATGCATTGAGGACGTCAGCACCACCAAGACCATCATCACCCGAGCCAACCAACGACCCTGGATTACTGCGGAGGTCCGTCAAGCGCTAAAAGCACGGAACTCAGCCTTCAAGTCTGGTGACAAGGAGGCACTGAGGACAGCGAGAGCCAACTTGAACCGTGCCATCAGGCTAGCAAAGCGGAACCACAGTCAGAAAATCCAGGAGCTTTTCCATGATGCCAGCAACACCAGGAGCATGTGGAAAGGCATCCGGGCGATCACTGAATACAACACCCCCTCCCCCCCGGTGGGTGAAGTTGATGCTGACTTCCTCAATGGACTAAATAACTTCTTTGGGAGGTTTGAGGCACTAAACAGCACTCCAGCAGTGAAAGCTGTTCCCCATCAGGAAGAGGAGGTCCTCTGCCTTGACACCGCCGACGTGTGGAAGACTCTGAGGAGAGTCAACCCGCGGAAGGCCCCAGGCCCCGACAACATACCTGGGCAGGTGCTCAAGGAGTGTGCAGGTCAGCTGGCTGGTGTCCTCACAGACATTTTTAACACCTCGCTGGACCAAGCCATAGTGCCAGCATGCTTCAAGTCTGCCTCCATCATTCCGGTGCCAAAGAAACCTCAAGTCACCTGCTTCAACGACTACCGGCCTGTTGCACTGACTCCCATCATGATGAAGTGCTTTGAAAGGCTGGTAAAGGAACACATCGTCTCCAGTCTCCCCCCAACACTCGACCCGTTCCAGTTTGCCTACCGACGGAACCGCTCCACTGAGGACGCCATCTCCTCTTCTCTTCACCTGAGCCTGGCACACCTGGAGGAGAAGAACACGCACGTGCGGATGCTGTTCCTGGACTTCAGTTCAGCGTTCAACACCATCATCCCACAACATCTGGTGGCAAAACTGGAGCATCTGGGCTTCAACACACCCCTACGAAACTGGCTGCTAGACTTCCTCACCAACAGACCTCAGTCAGTCCGGGTCGGACAGAACACCTCTGATGTCATCACCCTCAGCACGGGCTCCCCTCAGGGCTGCGCCCTGAGCCCCCTGCTGTTCACCCTGATGACACACGACTGCGTCCCCAGGTTCACCACCAATCACATCGTGAAGTTTGCAGACGACACAACGGTGGTGGGCCTGATCAGAGACGACAACGACCAGGACTACAGAGAGGAGGTGGAGCAGCTGGTGGGCTGGTGCAGAGACAACAGCCTGATCCTGAACGTGGAGAAGACGAAGGAGATCATCGTCGACTTCAGGAAAAACCGGCCTCACCATGCTCCACTGCTCATCAACAACTCAGCGGTGGAGGTGGTCAGCAGCACCAAGTTCCTGGGGGTGCACATCACGGACAACCTCACCTGGACTGTGAACACCGCGTCGCTGGTGAAGAGGGCACAGAAACGACTGTACTTTCTGCGGAGGATGAGGAGAGCCCGCCTGTCCCCGCCCATCCTCACGACCTTCTATAGAAGCACCATAGAGAGTATTCTGACCAGCTGTCTCTCTGTGTGGTGTGGAGGCTGCAGTGCCTCCGACTGGAAGAACGTGAGGAGAGTGGTGAGGACAGCAGAAGGGATCATCGGGGCTCCTCTTCCCTCCATAAAAGACATTTCATCGCAGCGCTGTGTGTCTCGAGCCCGTAACATCATCAGGGACCCCTCACACCCCCACCACAGACTATTCTCCCTGCTGCCCTCTGGAAAGAGGTTTCGCAGCATCCGCTGCAGGTCCACTAGGTTCTGCAAAAGCTTTTTCCCTGCTGCCATCAGACTGTTGAACTGCTGAACTGCTAAAGTATAAAAACGGACTGTGTACCACATTCGATTCGCTGATTTGCACATTTGCACACTTGCACATTGTATTATATCCTGCAAAATTGCTGCTGCACCTTACCGGGAAACGTACTGCAAAACTGTGTACAATGCAACTGTCTACTTTTAAATCATTGCTGCACCTTACTGCGTATTTGTTTACATTTGTTTTACACTGTTTACATTTCAACTGCCTACTGCTCACTGCTGCACTTTATCCGGAAGTCAATTGAAACTTATCCTGTAAGTGACTGCGATTTATCACTGCACTTTATCCTGTACTGTAATTCACCGCAAGGTATCCTGTAGAGTTACTGCAATCTTTCTGAGCTGTGTGAAAGCGAAATTTCGTTCTGTATCCACTCTGTGTATACAAAATGACAATAAAGAAAGTCTAAGTCTAAGTCTAAGTCTAAGTCTAAGGTTGCAGTATATTGTATAACTCTTTTAGTTATCAATGCATGCATGTATGCGTGTGTATAATGCAGCCCTACACACATATATTTAAGAAGCGTACTGTTGTAACATATTTTCGGTGGTAATGTAGAACTTGGTAATATACATCTGATGGGTTGATAATTCTTTTGCTGTTTTTGCTCCTAAGCTGTGGAACGCTTTACCACCAGAGCTACGATCCATCACCGAGCTTGGAGTGTTTAAATCGCAGCTAAAAACACATCTGTTCAGACATGCCTTTCACTCCTAGCTGTTCAACTGTTGATGACGTTTGTTTATTTTGTGGTTTTATTTTTTTATATAGCTCTTAAAACTGTTATGAATTGTGCTGTCATGCACTTTTTTTTAGTGCATAACACTAACCGTTGTTATTTTCCTATACATTTTTATATTTTATCTATTTTGTCTCAGGATCTTTTTGTTTGTATTTTAGCTTGTAAAGCACTTTGTGCACCATATGGATCGTTGAAAAGTGCTATATATATATAAACTTTGATTGATTGACATCTCTATGGCAATCGTTTATTAGTAAATAGCATATTTACTGTGAAGTTGATGATGATTATGGTATATTTATTTAATGTAGATTGGTGCAGTTTATTGTTTGTGTATTTATGTAAACTGTATATTACAACTATAGGGACATGTATTACTGCAGTAAATCATAGTGCGACAAGGGGGTGGGAGTTAACAAGTTTATACTTCTTCCCACTCCTTTTCCGGCTTATTTTTGTATATTTTCTTTTTTCTTCTTTTTGCTCAAAATCTTAGTTTGAAGTAAATAAACATTGAATCATTCATTTAGTCATAATTTGAATGCAGGAAATTAAAAAGGGGGAAGTACTTAGCTGCTGCAATGCTATCTTTGTGGATGTAGGGCAGGGTTGTCACAGAAGGGAGAATTGATCCTCTCTTGCTGGGAGGTGACAGTGAGAAGAGATGAAGATTGCGTGTGAGCACATAGGCCACACTGTGCGATGCAAACCAAAGACCCCTTTTGTCATTAAGTGGAAAAAAAAGCTGCCTATAATCAATCCGACGTTAGAACGGTGCAAATCTGTTCATACTACTTTTGATAATTTTACATTCTGATGTATTTCAATTCTGACTTGTTCTGTCTGTCTTTGAATTTACCAGTTAAAGGGATAAAACTTCCAGTGATCTTTCACTTTACGCAGCTGTGCATTAAAAACAACCCTCCTGATACGGTCAGTTGTATTTTTTGTTTGTTTCTTGAGGAATACCTGGAGCTCTCTCAGGACATATGTCTCTGATGATTTCTGCACCTGTTGTGTTTGCGGCTAAAGCAGAGAAACTGTGACCTGATGCAAAATATGAGGGCGAAAAGATCCCGTGTGCTGGACTTCATGGGAGTGTTTGTGCCTGCCTGTGTTTACTGCAATCTTTTTTGTGCATCTAGAGCAGAAAGAAAGCAAATGGTATGCAAAACTGTTAAAAAAAAGAGCAGATTGCTTTGCTTTCTCTCTGTGTTCCTCAGGACATTCTGTAATGAAGTGACTCTGACGACAATAGAGTTCTTGGTGCAGATGAATTATTTATACCAATAAGCGATCTTGGTGAGCATCAAAAGCAGGATTTAGATTGAGGTTTAGCTGTCGCACTGAGAGGCAATACTTTGCAATGCCACGCTGTGCTCATTCGTTTTGACCCCTCTGCACTCGTCACTTTGATTAGACTCAAACAGAATGCCCACAACCTGAATGCCTAAAATTGCCAGACCCATAGGCTCTGTACTGGGCGGCCAAATTATGAAACGAGCACTCAGACCTTTGAAGAGGAGATTTTGACTCCAATTCAGCCCTCTGTTAGCATACTTTTTAGCTTTAAACTGACCTTCAAGAAGATTTCACATTTTATCATATCCACAAGTTACCTACAGTCAGATATTACCCGGTTTAGGAATGTACAAGGAATGTAAGAGTTTTCTTACCTTAACTTAACTTTTCTCATATTTTATAATGCATATGATGGGATTTAATGCTATAGACCGCCACAAAGTAGTGTGATGAAGAAGTGGATGAGTGATGCATGGTCTGAAAATCTCACTGAGCACTGTTTAGTGTGGCTTCTGAAAAATGGAAAGAGAGAGACGCAAAACCAACCCAACCAGGAGCTGCAGAGATCCACATTTGGGATGGCAGAATCAACGGCACGAATGTTGGTCCTTCGTTACACAAATCAGCCTTATTTTATGAAATAGCTGCTCGCCTGCAAAATGCTTGGCTTAAAGCTAAGACTGCTCATCATTCTGAACCCACCATCCTCCCAGATAAACCTGGTGGTGGCAGCATTGTGCTAGGGGGATGTTTTTCTTCAGCGAAGGCAGATGAGCTGAGCGAAGGGCTGAAAGGGAACAAGTCTAAACAGTATGGATGTTTCTGCATGGCACTGTATACATAAATAATTATTATTTGATAATTAGTAGAGGTCACTTGGGGTTCAACATTATCTAGTCATGATGTTCTAGGTTTTAAGGAGCTGAACCGCCCTCACCTGAGCACTTACCTGAAACGTCTCACAATGTTTAGGTAAAAAAAAAAGGTTAGTGCAGTTAAACAAATATTTTAGAGCAGGGCTCACCAACCTTTTTGAAACTGAGAGCTACTTCATTGGTGTTGTGTCATACGAAGGGCTACCAGTACTGAAGTGTCAGAGTTCACCTTCATTTTACGTAAAATAAACAAATTTTTCATGCTTTGTTGTAGATATTGTCATTTTTAAATCTATATAAATGCAAGTGTGAATAAACAGGAAGAGTAACGGAATAAAATAAAGTTTTAGATGCAGCTCACTGGTGGATTATGATTTCTTTAGAACGGGCTCATGGGCACCACATGTGGTCCTTGGGGGCTACTTTGTGCTCGGGGGCCCCATGCTGATGATCCCTGTTTTAGAGCATGACTGGTCTGTAGACTGTCAAAATTTGAAATTGACCTTGCATGGGACCCTTATTTTTTGAGCAAACTGTCTAATGCTGGCTTCCTGAACCACATATTTCCCTATGGGTTCTGCCCTCTAATTTTATTTAGGTTTGTGGTGACTAACATTGAGGTCTCTTGCTTGGCTGAGCTGCTTTGTTTACTGTTCAGCTGTTATTTTTGACACGGTGTAACTGTTGCAAGGCTTGAGGCTTCGTACCTCCATCTGGAAACAATTAAGAATGCCAAATTGTTTTTCATATCAGCATGCAAAACATTAAAAAGAGTTGTTCTACAGCCAATTCCTTTCTGGAGGGACCTTACACAATTGCCAATTATACAATCATATATTATCTTGAATGTGAAAATGTAAATCTAATGTTACCGTAATATAAAAAGTAAAACGGACTAAAATTAATTCTGCCATAATTTGAAGTTATATGAGGTATATATAGGGTAGCAGTTTCTAAGTTTTGAGATTTAATCCATTAAATCCACTCGATATCCCTGCTGTACTTTGCCTGAGTTCTTACTTTCAAGCAGAAAGCCATTAAGCTGCAGGCAACCTTGGGCAAGTTTTCAAATACTTTTGTTTCCTCCTTACATAGATTTGCAAATTTTTCTTCAAAACTCGCTCAGTAACTCTTTAGCTGGGGTCAAAATCGTATTCTTTTGTCAAAAATACACATAATATTGAAAATGGTTTGTAGTGGTGGGATAAAACCTTTTAATTTGGTTGTTGGCAAAAGGGGCATATTCACTTTTAAATCCCAATAGCTTGTTATAAAGAACATGCTTTGATGCTCCTTGTTAGTATGCATCAATTGGTTTTATAAAATCTCCGGTTTTGTACTCAGTTGAAATTTTCTCACCAGATTTAAATATAAGACCAATAGTTCAGATCAAACGGAGGGGAGGCCTGCTGCGCTGCGTTTATAGCCTCTGGGGCGGTTACTAAAGGTCGGTGAAGGTCTCGCTTAACATGAGTACTTTGCAGTTTCACGGGTTTTCCTTTCATCTCAGAGTTTGGATTTTTGTGATTCTCCTCACATTAACAGTGCACACAGGTTTTCGCCTGGGCACCCCAGACTTTGAATTCATCCCAGACCATAAATATATACTATTTTATATATATATATATATATATATATATATATATATATATATATATATATATATATATATATATATATATATATATATATTCTTGAATATTATTTGGTGTGATTAATTTTCACTTCACTTCCAACAGAGTGCCGAATGTCAAAAGCAGCCCTGATATTAAATTTTAAACACAACAACATGACCCTAACCTCTGTATAGTCAGATGTGTGTTTGGAATCATCCTCCTGCCATAACACCCGATTCTACCCAAGTTCCTGGCATTTTGCAGGGTCAGAATAGGGTTTTCCCACAGGATGGTGATCCAAAACCCGGATCAAAACTGGGTTGAACTAGAAAAAAAAAAAACAGGCTAATAAACTTTTTTTAAATAAATAATATTTAAAAAAACAAATTATAAAATAAAATATGTTAGAAAGCCAGGTCAGTGCCAGAAAAGCAACCTATTAAAATGAGCTCTACCATTTCTGCCAACTCTTTCAACCTGCCAGGAGTCTGCCAGAAGCTTTTCGAGGGCTGCTAAGAGTATGGTTCCTCTCCAACTTGCTAAAAAAAAAAAAAACAGCACAATAATATTGAGATTATATGTATATTATTGGGCCTTTGTACTTGTAACCCTGCATTGCTTGGATAATATTTGCTTTCACTTTAAACTTGTGTGTCCAATTTCAGTTTTTAAAAATCATAGCAATTGTACAGCCACTTCAGCCTAAAAAAAATCAACAACATCAAACTAGTGTTAATGATTTTTCCAAAGTTTGTTACTAGAAAAGGTTGGACTTGGTCCAATAAATCAGTGGCACAGTTTTACTGGCAATGAAGAAACATATTCTTCTTTAAACCCTTAGTTTTGTCATGAAACGCAAAAAGCACCAGACCAGGACATCTATACTCGGGAAGACTTGAACACTATTAGATGCGTGACTTAAAAGTTACTTTGAGCAAAATTCCCAAAACAGCATTTGCTTGAACTGGTGTAAAGATTTAGAGGCTTAATTTTGTGAGACGATCGGTTAACATCTCTGCTAAATCCTCTCTGCCTCCGCAGACTGAGCTCACTGACAGCTGTTCTAATGCAGCTGTGGCATTGACTTTTCAAAAGTACCACCATTAAATATGGATTTAAAAAGCTTTTTTGTTAACTCCTCTGGAGTTGTAAAACTGCCTATCAGCAATCTTAAAAGCTTATATTTATACTTTATCCAGTCATAGCTTGACACGTTATAGCAGGGGTGTCCAAAGTATAGCAGTTGTCCGTCCCCCAACTGCTATTTAAAAATGATTTGTCCCACCAGCACTGGTGGTTGATGCATTGGGAGACTTTTTTATATTGAAATAGAGTGAAATTGTTACAGACAAGTTAGAATCTTCTCACAATTGAAAATGTGAGGCACAACACAAATATTAATCTTTTAATAACCACAATTTTACATTCTCTTTAATTTCATAGTAAACAGGACTACATCTACCCAATGACTTTTATTCAGTTGCAGGCTTTGGTGCACCAAAATGTGCCTTTAATTCAATTGTTAAAAAGGAAAGACTGACCAAAGTCCTGTTTCTCCTGCTGGGAATAGACCGTTTTTTTTTTTTTTTTTATTGAGCCCAAATGAATTTGCAAACTGGATGACCGTCTGTTAAAAAGGCAAATGTGCAAAACCCTTTTCAAGTGTTGAATCTACAATGATTTGCGCTTCCCTTCCCTACAGAAAAACTGATTAATTTGTTTAATTAAAAATATTGCATGCTCATATTTTTCGAGAGGGGTATAGAACAAATATCACAACATAATATGTTTTTTTAAATTATATTTTTTGGCCCTTGAGTATTTTTGACTTGACACTGTTTGGATACGCCTGGGTTGGAGTGATTCCCCTTAACTCCTTACTTTGCATCACATTCAGCATTATGTCTGCCTAATTTACTCAGATAAGCAGGCAAATCCCCTGCTTTCTGCTTTCAGCCTTTGTCTCTGTTAAACGTCTGCCGCGGCGATAATTTGACCTAATAAGACTGCTTCGACCCTCTCAACTGCGTTATGTTGGAAATAATTGTCTACTGTCTACCTTATGGCGTTGCTGTGGAAACTGACAAACACTTGACAGCTGTAGGACCGGCTGCCATGGCAACGCTGCCAACCTCCATGTGTGAGGAGAGAGGATTTTTTTTTTTTTGTATGTGTTTTTGTTTCACGTCGCCATCGTCGTCTTCTTCTTCTTCTTCTTTTCGTCTAGCAGCGTAAGTGGTGCATGACATGCTTGCACCAGCCAGGCATTTATGGGGAGCGGGGAGATGAAACAATCCTGACTCCAGGCCCTGAACTCAGAAGAACTCTAAGCCCGTCAAAGACCAAAGAGCCAGATCTGTCAAAATATGTCTGAAGGCAGTTGTCTCGCTATTGTCAGTCTGCTCATTTCCTGTCTGTCTTGCCCCCCTCGCTGACCTGTTATTTTCCCATGGGGCCAAACATTACTATTAGAACTGACTCTTTATTCAGATCACAAACCTCACTGCGGCTAAATCTGTGGAATACTTATGCACTATGGTCCCATCAGATGGGATTTGAATCCACTTGGGGCCTGTTTCATCTTGACTATCTTGTTATATATTACCAGCACAGTGCTATACGAGGTCACGTGGCTCTACATCCAACGTGATAGTAGGCAGAATGTAATATGATATGATTTGTAAAACAAAACCTCCAGTAAAGGCTGTATTTTATAGCTGATACTCCTCAGAAGATTAATCAAGTGTTTATGTGGAGATAACAGGCAACTTTTGTTAGTATCAGGATTCTTCCTGAAACTCAGTGTCAACGTTCATCTCGTCCTGCAGTGCCGAACAGCATCTGCAAGCACCCCTGGCAAAAATATGTAAAAATTCAAAAAATAAATGTACTGATGTCGCTGATTTTTTTTAATGCTGCGTTTAATTTGATTACATTTACTGGGGAAAACATTTTTTTAATATATTTTCTTTCATTTCAAAGAATTTGGTATTTTTGCTAAAAAAAAAAAAGATACAACACAATCATTGCTATTCTGTCATGTATGCTGGCATATTTTTAAAAGGTGCATTTGAAGTTTATTTGTCCTGTTCGGAATAGTGCATGTATGCTGAGATCAAGGCTGTGAAGCTCCTACTGTTCTGCTGAGGCAAGATGGGGTGTGTTACTTTAGCTGCGATGTCACCATTTCCAGCATCGACTGGCTGTCTGCAAATAAAATTTAAATGGTATATGAGTGCCCTTAAGTGGTCAGATAATTAAAGGTAAGTCACGTTGTCAGTTTCAAAGCATCGTGCATGCTGAGGCCAGTCAGTATCATCAGCAAACAAAGAGAATCTTAGTGTTGTGTGAGATTTAGTACAATTTTGATTGGGTGATAGCTGCACCATTTGAGTAGCACTTATTTTTGATCTCAGACTGCTGATGACTGTATTAGAGCAAATAAGTAGAAATTGCTTTATTAGGACTCAGGCCAATCTGCATGGTAAACTTGTATGCTGTTCAATGACTTTAGATGTGACTTTAGTGTTTTATAATAAACTGTTAGCTCAGACTTTGTTTGCTCCACTATTCCGTGGGCAATAATTATTGACTTATCATTACTGACTTATGATTATTGAATAATTTGACTAAGGGAGGCTGAACGTGTAATTTGTTGATAATTCATGTCTGATCTCGTCCCCGTTACACACACTGTAAGCTCAGAACAGCAGCTAGCGTGTGTAACAACTTTCTGTTTAAATACGTTTTTACATTTAGAACGTCAGAGCCACCTAACATCATTATTCAAGACACACCTGTGCGAGGATTTCAAATATGTAGCGATGAATGTCAAGTAGTGAGCGCATCTTATCAAAGCGGGGAGCTGTTTGCCAGCAGTTCATCCACATTAGGCTGTAATTGGCTTCTTCTGCATGTTTTAATCAGCTGATTCTGCAGCTCCAGCCTCCCTCCCGTCTTGCTCTTCCCCCAGCATCCTCTCATTGCAAGAGTCCCAGTTGTTATCTTCCTTCCTAATAAACTGCTGAAATGCTGCAAGCTAAGGAACACATGTGTATTCATGTTCAGCAAGTAGCACCACAATGTAGAACAGGAACACATTTAGCTCTCATAATGAGAAAAGTGTGATACTCTGTAAAGTGAGGATTAAGACAAATCAAAGCAGAAAATCAGTTATTTTGCAGTGAGACTTTTTACTGTTGCAAGTAGATTTAACACCTCCATTTTGAATTACATTCATTCTAACATTTAAACACATTTGAAGGTGTTAAAGTTAGGAAATTAAGTTAGAAAAAGAAGACCATTGGTATGTAATTAAACATGTTAAGAAATAGAGTAACTTCAGAAATCCTACCGTAGAGGTATACAAACCAGGAACTAAAATTAATACGGGAAGCCAAACCAAAACATATGCAGACAAAGAGCGGTCTGAATAAAAAAGGCAAAATTATTTCTAAACACATTTCTATCAAATGCATAAACCATTATTAAACTGGACTGAATAGCAATAGTTGGTGTGTTTGTTGACTAAAACTACTGTGAGTTATTAGTTTTGATGCATTTGAGGAATAGGAAAAAATACAGACATTTCATCATCTGACATAACGATCATCGGCCAGAGTCGACTGAGGGAATATTTTTCTGTGCAGTTGATTGGTGCATCTCTACACTGAAAACATAGAATCAAAGCCTACAAATACCAGTATTGTGATCTTTTACTTTTTAGATTTATATTCAATGGATCCACAAAAGTTCCACACATATAAACGTTACTTACTTTCTCACAAATGTGCTGTAACAAGTCTTTAAAATTACCAATAGGTTTTTTTTTTTGTTTTTTTTTTTTTACAAAAGCAACATTTGTCAGTTTGACATCTGCTCTTTGTTACAAAAGCCCAGAAAAATCAATCTTGCCCATCATTTTGGGTAAACACCTACATCTATAAGTCCCACAATAATTTTTCAGTTTTTGGGGCTAAAACATCATGTTGTAGTGTCATAGAAAAAAAGCTTATCATTTTATGAAAATGAGAGGTTGAAGACCTCAGAAGTGCCAAATCTGTGGGAGTCGATGAAGCATTTACAAGTGTGGTTCATGTGTCCCAACTGTCTCCGGTAAGAGTTAGTTTGCTCTAAGAACTCATGTTACAAATGGAGATGAATTTATTGTATATCAAATATTTTTTCAATCTTCACCAAGAGCCCCTGTAGTTGTGGAGGGGGCTGGATCCCATCAAAAAATGGAGCGGCAAAACGGCCAATTTGATCTCAAGAGCATTTCTAAAATTAAATTAGTAATTATTACAAAATAATGAATATCGTATATAATTATGGGTAGTATTTATGAGTAGGTTTTAATTTGCCACTTTAATTTATCAGTAAATGTCAACATGAAGGAATATGTTTATATTTACAAAAATCCCCAAAAATCCTCTCTAAGGAGAGAATAACTGATCCGATGATTTAGTTTTCTGGTACTTTAACATTATTATGATTAGACTTCATGATTTCATGTGTTTTTATTTGGATGTAGGATGTAGGTTGAACAGTATTTGCTTTGTTAGAGTTTTCATCTTCCTGATCTCAGGGAATTGACTTTTCCCATTAGTTTTTATTGTCACAGGGATGTTACCTCCCCTGCTCTCCCCTGTTTATTGCAGCAGAGTTTCCGAATTACCCTGCATCTTGGCCGAGTAATTTAGTTAATTACTTTTTCTCTTGATGTCTGTGTTGTTTTAGCATCCTGCAATCTTTAAGAGCAGTTTCTCTTTTGTTTGTCTTTTAAAGTCTCTGTCCTCGGGCTGTTATCAGACCTACGCGTGGATTCGGATCTGCACACCCTCCTGTTCGGCGAGAGTGTCCTTAATGACGCCGTTGCCATAGTCTTGACACAGTGAGTATCTCCTCGTGCTCGTTTGTGCCCCTGGTATAAGTACATTTCCTGGTTTAATTGTGTGGGCGCGAGGAATCCTCCAGCTGGCAGCGTGAAGGCGTATGTGTGGGGGTGGAGGAAGACTGACTGGAAGCTGCCAGCTGTAAAGGAAAACGGTGATTGGGCAAAGCAGAAAAACTGTCTCAGTGCCATGCATTGGACTACCTAATTCTTTGGCCCGTGCCATGGGAGGACCACGAAGGACTGGTAAAAACGCAGCATCCCAGAATACATTAAGCTTTATTAATAAAAATATTAAAGGTACAAGTGGGACATAAAGAGGTTGCTAAGTAATGCCGCGGCTAACCTCTTTGATGTTAGCTGGGATGCTTATTCTGGATGTGACATCCAGAATAAGCATCCAATTTATATCCACATTAAGTGTCCATCTTATTAGTCCATCACTTCCTGTGATGGCTAGTTATCCTAAAGGTTGTTGGTCTCTAATTCAGAAAACTATTTTGAAAACATTAAGTGAATAAAATAATGTTTTATGTCCCCTTCTGCTTTGCATCGTGAACTGGATATTTGAACACATTCCAATTGTTGTTCTTTATTAGTTTTATACGTAATTTAACATTATTCCCAATAACTCAAAACAAACCCGGGTTCTTAAACATACGTGTTACATATATATACTGTCAAGATCCCATTAAGGAAGTCGGCTGCTGGAGTCACATCACACAAACTCACTCAAATCCAGGCAAAAGTCAGCATGGAATTAGTGGAAGTTTAATGGATTAGGCATTATGAGCTTGTCCTTCGTCCACGCTGTACAATCCCCTCATTCTTCTTCATTTGCTGTCCCATCTTCCCCTTGCACCGCATGCTCGCCTGTGATTGTCTACTCTATTTACACAAAGCCAGTCAAGAAGACGAGCAAACAGATGGCTATTTGGAGACATAGACAAGTGCAGGATTAATGCAGTCCATTTAGATGCTGCATTCTCACAGATCATGAGTTGTCACGGTATGCGCTGTAGAGCACAAAAAGGAGCCTGACCATCTCCCCAGACAAACGGTCGCATAGTGCCACACTTGTTCCTAAAGTGCCGTGACCCACCCTCATGCCGTCTCCTGTCACCTCGCTGGTTCGCTGAGGCCCCCACACACAAAGCTGGGCCTTATTACCGAGCCATGTCCATTCTTGGCACGGGAATTCTAACAAGCTCGGCGAGCAGCTCAGCCGTACGCTGATGTGCCCTCTCCCAGACGTGAAACCAACCCCCAGCCATGCTGTCACTCAGGCAGGTCCTGTGAACGAGCAGAACCAAACCTTCAGTAAGGCGCACTTAAGAAATTGACTTGCAACTAAATTAAGTGTGCTAACGCAATCGGAGTCCTTATTTCCACAGAGAGGGTAATAGATTTTCTCTTTTCATTTGCAGAGCTCATTAGTGACAGCTTGATTGATTCCTACCCTCCTGCTATGGAGATGAAAGATGTTGTGCTGTTACTGGCTCATTTCAACTTAAAGCCTCCAGATTTTTCTGTAAAATGTATAAAATCAATTCAGCCCAGTTTAGGTATATATTTTTTCTCTTTTTGAGCAACGGGTCATGGTTAGTTTTTGTATTTGTTTAACTACTTTGCTGTAAATGCATTTAAAGCAAGATAAAACTGACCCTCCCCAAAACCAAGTTTCCACATTCACATGCCTCTGATGACACCTTTGGATCATTTTAGAACAAAATAATTCTAACTTATCAGTGACACTCTTTTGCTATGTTGTAAAAACGTCATTACAAGGACACAGGAAGTATCAAAATGAAATGGCTTCTAGTGTCATTCATTCAGAAGTCAAATAATCTTTATATCACTTATCACTCGTCTCGTTCATTATGTTGTAATTTATGCCTTTATACCTTAAATATGAAAATCGTTAAAATTTTGAAGTGAGAACAAAGGTTATAAATGTAGATCTAGAAAATGGTTTCCCAGTATAGTGCAATGTGTAGTAAAGGGGTGTACAGTGTGAAGGTGGGATAAACAGGTGTTCACTTAATCTTTACAAAGACAAAAAAACAACAGAAAACCTTGTTTGATTCATTCAGAAATCCAGCGTTAACAGAACTTAATGTTGTCGAGCATAAATGGCTATTTTCTTTTTGAAGGGGTAAATATTACACCTTTTCAGTTCTCAGAGAAACATAAAGCAGCTGTTTAGCAGTTTTGTTTACCTGCTCATTTAAATGTTAAAATATGATATAACTGTTTATGAAAATTGATACATTTAAAGATAACTGTGTGATAAATTACACCTATGGGCTAATGGTACAGGTTTGGATTCTTAACCTACAGGAATGCAGGGTTAGAGCTGGATTTGATGAGAAAATGTTTAATTCAGTCATTGGATACATGAGAATTGACTTAAATTTCCCCCTAAAAGACCTGAGACTTGACTTGGACTTGAAAAAGACTTCTACATATCTCTATCTATACATTAGTGTGGTGCATCAGTGCATCTTTCAGTAAATCCCACGGAAGGTGTTTGTGAAGAACACCAGGGCAGACGAGAACGGGCCGGTTTCATCCATCACACCTGTCATCTTATCAAAGATCCTTTAGTGATCATTTGAAGCTAGGCTGCTCTAAAAACTAATGGTCTATGTGATGGAAACATTTTTTAAGTTCCAACATTGTTTCCTGCAGAACTACTGCATCACTCGTTACTTCTGTTAGGGGAAAAAAGCATATATATGAACCCGCTGCTACAAGTTAGCGCACCGAGCATGCCCCTGCAGTACAGTATATACTATTGCAGGCCTTCCAGTTTACACCAGAGGGAAAAAGTAAAATATACTGTAAGTTCAGTTGCTCTGGAGAGATAAGGAAGGAAGCTGTTTGTTGAAGACTCCAAGTGGGAGTTAGGTGTGAGTGTCTTTCTCTTCCTCTAATGACTCGTACCATAAATAACCAACGCAGCGCTGTCGATTTGGTACACACGTGTCCAGGACCAATACAGCATGCGTGTTTTTTATTTAGTTTTTCCTGAATAAATGCAGATTTTTGTTGTGCAGAACTAAGTGAGCAGTGCCAAGTTCTGTAACGCAACTTAAAAAAGTGACAAATAAAACAAACAAATCAGAGGACTCCCAGGTACCACTAAACCAGGGGCCTGCAACCTTTACAGTCTAAAGAGCCATTTTGCCTACAGTCCATTTGAATTAAACTAGTTCAAAGCTGCAAATGTTGCCTGGCCTTTTGAAAAAAGACAATTCATAATTTTTGATAAAGATCTACTGTAGGAAATATGTTGTCATCGTTAAAGAAATGCACTTTTATGTCTATTTTGAGGTTTAAAAAAAGAGGATGGATGGGATGTTGATATTTGTGGATAATGATGTAAAAAAAATCATAGTTTCCAACATAATGAAAAAATATTGATTTAAAATTAAATATTACTGCCACTTTTAGCATCATTCTGTTGTGAAAATTAAAAGCAATTATTCCAAGAAAAAAACTGCTAAAACCTGCATTTATTATCATTATTACATTTAAATACCATAATAAAAATGTAATTTGTAGCCAAAGTTATTAAGAGCCACTGTGGAAGGTCCAAAGAGCCACTTGCGGCTCCAGAGCCACAGGTTGCAGACCCCTGCACTAAACTCTGTTATTTAGGTAGATTAAGGTTACTCACAAAATACAGCGTAGAAAGAAAGGTGGACTGAACTAAACCTTTCTGTTAGCGATTCTCACCATCTAGAAGTTATGTAGCTTGTTCTGCAATGAACTCAATTAGTCACCTAAAATATATCAAGCTGACCATAAACATGGAGAAAAATCACCTGACGTCCAATTGGCTACCTGTAGCATCCAATCCGGGTTGTCACAACACAAAAATTTCAAATTTGATACTGATACGAAGAAAAATACGCAACGGTCGACACCATTTTTGAAACCACCGCAACATTTTTTTGAAAGTACAGAGTCTTTCATCTTTTTGTTTTATTTATTAGTCTATAGTTTCTGTTCGTTATGAATTTAGTTGATACTCTTGTTTCAGTCAGATCCTTATTTTCCTGCTTGCCTGTCTTCAGTTCAGTTAGTGAGTTTATTTTGCCAGTCGGTTTATGTATTGTGGTTTTGTATCATTGTTAGATTCTGTTTTCTTCCTGTCTTTGTCATTTCTCCTTCTGCTCATTACCGTTATGCCATTTACTTGAACTATTACTCTCACCTGCCTTTCCCTCTGTTTCCTCCCATATTTAACCTGTCGTTTTCCTCTCCCTCCTCGCCGGGTCCTTTGTTATGCTACCTGTGTGTCTTGTCAGCTTCTGGTTCAGTTTCTGGTCTTCGTCTTCGACAACCGTGCCTGTAACTTCATCTACTTGGATTTAATAAATTATTATTTACTTAAAAGATGCATCTCCCGAGCTCTTGTGTGCACTTTGGTCCTGCTACGTCTACACCAAACCTGACACCTGTTTTTCTAACATGTTTGGACTTCATGTGACATCGCTTTTAACAACACAAAAAAAACACCCTAGAAAAACAGAAAAAAAACAAGGTAATATAACCAGGCAATTAAAACTGAAGATAATACTTGTGTACATGTATAATACAATTTTACAAAATTCTATTTTATGGTGTGGTATAAATTAGGATACTAAAAACCTCATTAGAACCTCATTACTTAACATTTTGAAGAAGGCTTGGTGCTCTCCTGACTGTTGAAGCGAGATAGAACACAATGGTTAGATCAAAATAGCTATTTGAGGCCCTCAGAAAGAAGACTTCAACAGGCTTTAAGTCTGGTGACAGACTTGTACAGGTGTGGAAAGAAATTGAAATCAGCCGTTCCACTATACTTAAAATAACCTACAAGCGGAGGACATTCAAAACAACGACCAACGTGGCCAGTTGTGACCAACCAAGCAAGTTCCCCCAGAAATCAGCCTGCAGGATCCTTAAAAAAATCTAAACAAACCCTAAAATGTAATTTCAGAACCTACAGCAGGCTCTTGCTGATGTTAATACAAAAATGCATTCCTGCACATTGAGTGAGACACTGCACAAGTTTGCATTGTATGGGAGAGGACACATTTGCTTGCTAAGAAGAACAGGAAAGCCCTACTGAAGTTTGTCAGAGACTTCTGGTGTAATCTTCTCTGGACACAAGAACAGAGGCAATGTTTGGCGTGAACCAGATGCAGTACTTCAGGGAAAGAACTTCATACCTTAATGAGGATGCTTTGATGTTGTAGCAGGACCTGGCCAGCTCACCATCATCAAATCCACCATGAATTCGACCGCGCATCAGAGGGTGCTTGAGAAAAATCTGAGACCGTGTGTAAAAAATAAATAGATATAAAGCTGCAGCAGAAGTGGACCTGGCAACACGACAATGAACCAGAGCGTATTAGTATATTCACCAAGGACTGTCTGAGAATTAAAAATGGAAATGGGGCAAACTTTCCTCAGGCTGATGTCAGAGACTGGTACATGGGTACAAGAAGTTGAAATTATTTCAATTAAAGGGGGTAAGACTAACTCTTAGTAAGTAAGGTGTTCTAACATTTTTTCTACTTTAAATCTATTGTTGTGGACGTTTTTTGTGTAATGATTGACATAAGGTTCTTTTTTTTTGAGTGAAATATAATCACTTGTTATTCCAGAATTATGTTTCGAAATACAATTAGAGATCTAAAATGCGGGCCTTTCCTAGAACTGAATGGTGTCTTGTATTTTTCCCCATGGCTCTACATGACTATTTAATGTGATACAGGTAGAATACAGCATTTAAAAATTAACAACAAACTATCAGAACATAAAAATAATTATTTTATTTTACAAGTAGAGGTCTTGAAGTTTGCTCTTTTCTACGGCAGCGACAGTCTTGACTAGGGGAGTCAAACTCTGGCCTAACCACATAACGTGGAACTCTTTGCAACTCAGATGCATCAGAATCAACCTCAAAATCTATCAGAAGTCCTTTATCATTCATAATGTCTACTAATATCCGGTGATAAGCTCAGTTTTCGGTGCTTTGTGTGATGTCATGGACCCATGTACAAGATATTATTAGAAATCTGAGAGATTTTGTGCGTTTCAGCTAACCCAAAGTCCCAGCAGTGCTGCGATAGACGGCCCGCTGCGGTTAAAGAAATCGTCACAAATGCAGCCGCCTCTGTCCGTCTCCTCCACGGCTGCTTGTCTTTGCGCGTTTCACCGCTCTCGCCTCATTTCCTCAGACATAAACAGTCAATCAGATCGTTTCTCTGTCCCTCCTTCTTCCCTGTGAGGCTTAGTTTGCGCTCGATGACTTGCACGTCAAAGCCCCTCATACGCCCCACAGCGTAAATATGATAGCAGCCAGAACAACGCTATGATGCTATTTTTATGATCAGCCCTCTTTCTCACACTGCTCTGAAATGTCTGTGAGGGAAGCAATTTGGAATGCATTGTTTTCCTGAAGCTGTTTATTTTTCCTTAGAAGGCCACGTGTACTTAGGAGTGGCGCCAGTCAATTGGACTCGGGGGCTTAGCTCAGCATATTAACACTGGGAATTTATGCCCTCTGAGTGCTTTGCACCAAGAAAAGTAAAGGTTCGTAATTCTAATAACTGCACTTGATTTAGACCCATCAACGGCGTTTTTAAGTTGAAAGAGAGCATTTACAACAAACCTTGAGAAAGTATTCAAAACCCCTAAAACCTTTCCACTCCTCGTCAGTAGTGCGCAAGTTGAGGGCCTTTGGTGTCAGTCAGAGAGTCATGCTGCTCTTTTACCATACTGTAATAGAAAGCATCTGTAGGTATGGCATTTCTGCCTGGTATCCATTTTTTATTTTTCAATTTTTTATTGTGAATGTAATGTGACATGCTTTTTAATGTATCTATTTTCTTATAATTGAATTTTTATATTAGTGTTTTTATGTATGAGTGCACTGACAGCCATGGTTTGGACCATGTAGCAGCCAGAGTCTGTACCCAAGACAAATAAATCTGCTTTGGGACAATAAAGCTCATCATCATATTTACAGGTGGTAATTTTTTTGTCTCTTTAAACCGGGCTCTGTATCTGCATCTTTCAGGAAGATTTGCCCTTGGGGACTTAGTGGAGCTCACTTAATTTGTCATTACCTGGTTGTGCCGAAAGTGGCATAAGTTTCCTTGTTTTATCTGACTCCCATGAAGTGGAGTCTGTGCACTCCCGGCTTGAGCTGCAAGAATCTATTGCTTTGCATTATGTAATACGTGGTGTTGCTGGTGTGAGCACTATTCAACCTTGTGGTGGGATATTAAATAAAAGATATATGAAATTATCTTGCTGCCCGGCTGTGGCCGGTAAGCTTTGACCTTGGTGTCTGATTCAAACAACTAGTGTAGCTCTGGCTGTACGCTTAGGCTCACTGTCCTGCTGGATAACCCTGTGTTTAAAAACACAGATGCAAATACAGGCCACACAGAGATGGATATAATTGTCTAGTTTGGTAACTTCTCAAGGCAAATGGGAGCACTCTGTTATATTTAGGGCTATCGAGGTGAAGTGAGTTGAATAGTGATTTAGTGCGCACTTTTTAAGCATTAAATTGGGTATCGGTTTCCTTCTATTTAACAGTGATGTATTAGTTTGTGTTGGTCTACCACATAAAATCCCAACCAAATGTGTTGAAGATTGTGGTTGGAAGGTAAATTAAATCTTTTTTTTTTTACATTATTTAGTACTCTTGACGTATTTTAGTTGCTTAAAAGTTTTCTTCGTCTTGTATCTCTTTTTTTCAGCGCGATCGCCTCTTACGACCAGATGGGAACAGGAAACGTCTTTGACCCACCTGCCTTCCTCCGTTCTGTGGGTTTCTTCCTCGGAGTGCTCATTGGCTCCTTCCTCCTTGGATTCATATTCACAGTAATAACAGCCCTCATATCCTTTCATCCTCTTCTCAGCCCTCCACCCCAGTCTCAATTATCACCTCGGCATCCGCTGCAGTAAATCCACTTCCTCGGCTCTGTAGCTGCCCCCCCCCCCACCTCCTCCCCCTAACAAACCCGTGCTGCACCCCTTCATCAGCAAAAAAGCAACAGGATGGGCTCTAAAGTGCTGCTGTGGGTTTCACGGTCTCAGAGATGTCGTCAATCACACAAAAGCGTGTGATGAAATTTCGACTGGTGTGGTTGTCCGGCGTCTTTCTCTCTCTCTCTCTCTCTCTCTCTCTCTCTCTCTGATCTTTAGCTAATTAGACTTTAGAGTGAAAAATGAGGAGGTGTCAAGCGGGGAGCTCAGTTCCGACGTGCAGGGACTGATCTTTGGGCGCAGGCAACCCACAAATTGAGCGTTTTATTAAAATTTTGCTGATGCCGGCCATAGCAAACAAACTGCTCCCTTCATGCTCTCTGTGCAGACAGAGGGTCCTTAAAGACTGCTTATGGCAAACGTGGTCATTAACGCAGCCGCATGTTTGTTTGTTTGTTTTTTCATGCTAGGAGGCATCATGGGGGAAATAAGCGGCCGGCATCTTATTGCTGTCTCCATAACAGAGATCTAAACAATCTGGGATGCATTTGAAAAACATACAAAAGAAGATCCTCTTCACTCGGCTGGGTTACCTTTACAGAGCCGGGGGAAGCTTTTCTTTGTCAGCAGCACATTAATTGCTGCAGCCACAGTCACTTAAAGGCCCTCGTTACCGTCAGCTTCCCACCTTCTCTGTGTCTGCTCTCTGTACGTTACTTATTCTGATAGACTCTCACAGTTGTATTTTTTTTCCCCCCGTGCCTCACTCTAAACTGACAATGCTGTTCTGTTTTCCCCATTCACACTCAGCTCTGACATGCAAGAGAAACTGTGTTCAGAAAGGGGACGAGCAGGATAATGTAAAAGCGTGTTCCTCGAGCTTCCGCTAGCTTTTATTTTGTTTCTAGTGACGTGACAAGTGTTGATCTGGTGAAAGAAAATCCTCACTGTGTTGAAGATATGAATCTAGGCTGCTGCAGTCAGAAAATTTTTTTTGGAGTTATTGGACAGAAATTATGGCTTGATAAGACATCCACCATTAAGTATTAAAAGTGATCGGACATCAGAATACAGAGCCCTCCGCATGTGTTTGCTCCCAGGGTGAAAAAGAGTAAAAGGCCTTAAATTCTGCAGCAAAAACAAATTTTGGAATAAATGCTACTCTTTACATGCCGATATATATATATATATATATATATATATATATATATATATATATATATATATAAAAAGAAATGGATCGTTCTTCTCTCTTGTTTTATTGTGCTTTGTGAGAGACCTGTCTCATTTACTATCGGAAACAAACTTTTTAGTTAAATGAAAATAATTTTTAACTCAAATCTCTCAGGGGTTTGTATGGTTTTAGGGTTAGTTGTACATTCAGAAATCAGGCAAATATTATGTAATGTACACTGTCTTATACGTTTATATCAATACCTGCAAAAATCATGAAAGAGAAATATAAGTAAACTTTTTACCTGATTAAACAAACTGAATTCATTTGTTAATTATTCACAATTTAATGCTTCATTTTTAGAAATGGATCAGAACCAATCAAGAACAGTGCTTTTAGTATAAATAGATGCTGAAAATTAGGTCAAAACATAGACATATAGCTACCTGTAGTACGAATTTAAACACCACCAGTCAAACGTTTGGACTCACCTTCTCATTCCACGGTTTGTTTTTATTTTTATTACCACCTCAAGGAACTTCTTCAAGTCAGCTGGAAAACCATTTCAGGTGACTAACCTCATGAAGTTCATCGAGAGAAGGCCAATAGAGACCAAAGCAGTAATCAGAACAAAGGGGGGTATTTAGAAAAAGCTAGAATATACAAGACGTTTTTAGTTATTTCACAATTTTGTGTTCTATGCAATATTGTACATACTTCTGAGTAGGACTGAGCGATATGGCCTGCAGTTCACCTCGATAAGTGGACGATAACGCTAACAGGGCATACAGATTGGAAATAAAATTATATTAACCTCTGGGCTGCTCCTGTGGTCAGCATTATGCAAAGATAACTCCGTTAAAATGCACATTCACCGACTGCCAGGTGCAGCTTGTGCCTAAAACACAGCACTCGCATCCATCTATTGAGCTCGGCACCTTTAACCATGCTTGTGCCGTTGTCAGTAGTAATAGCGACGAGGGCCTCTTCCTTGATGTCCCATAAAGACAACATTCGGCTTAAACCTTCCATCTCCCGGTATCGGCTGGAAAAAATGCCATCTAGCACTCTGGTGCGTAGTTTCCATTCGTCGTTGATGTAATGCACAGTCAGATTAACATACGGATCCATCGTTCGACTGGACCAGAGATCAGATGTGGCTGCAGCGTCCTTAAGAGCTATTCCTCCTCTTCCTCCTCGACCAGCTCTGCCGCCGCCGCTGCTTCAACGTTTGAAGATTCCTCCATTTTCTCAACCTCGCCGTCTCTTTCACTTCTTGTTTCAGACTGGATGGGGTGGAGTCACGTGACTATAGACCGTACACGTAGCGCAGCGTCTCACAGGGACACAAGCATAGCTATATACAGCCAAAAAACGCCAAAAAGGACTTTTAATTTCATGTTTTTAAAAACACCGAAAATACCGACACGGTGTCGGTAAGCTTTCGGTTTATCGCCCAGGCCTACCTTGAGTCTTGAGACATTTTTTATGTCTTCACCATGTACCTGCAATGTGGAAAGCCATGAAAATAAGGAAAAGCCATTGAATGACAAAGATGAGTCCAAACCTTTGACTGGTAGTGTCCTGTTTTTAACAAGCCCTTCATTTCTGAATTGCTACAATTTGAGTCAATTAAAAATGGTAAACAGTCCAAAAAGCCCTAACTTCTATTTGTAATTTACCGCAGTAGCTTAATCTCACAAAAAATTAATTTAGTATAATCTATCTTCAGTATGAGACTCTGTATGTGTGGTTAGTGCAAAAAAAGAAAGGGAAAAAAACCTTGTCAATTTTTGGTAAATTTGCGCTGCGTTGAGCATGAACTAATTTTAAGTAGCCTATTGGTTTGATACACTGACCTTTATGTAAATATCTGTACGTTCTATATGAGCAAAAACCAGCACTGGTTCTGAAGCAAACTCTTCGCACTTCTAATGGCTTGTTTTTCATAAAGACCTGACAGAGAGTAAAAATTCAGAGGGCATTAGTTAAGCTCGTCAACTCTTTTCTGCTCTCTGGACTTTGAACGCATCAGACTGGGCGCCAACAGGAGACCCAAACCTGCTTATCTCTGCTTTCTGTGTAAAAACCAAACACATACAGTGGCTGGCCAAGAAGCCGGAGGGTATGTGGGAAAGTGATGTAGAGAGGGAAAGGGAAAGAAAATGCACTCAGGCTCAGTTGTTATGGCAGGTCTCCAGGCTTACTGCATTGGCTTATTTGTAGGTACAGCACTGCAGTAATTCGCAGCCTCCCCGTCTGCTGCATTGGAATCAAACATACCCAAATGTGTACTGTGGTTGCACCGGCAACCTTGGTTTATTGGAAAGGGTGTAAAAAAAACAAACAAAAAAAAAAACTGCATGATGATCTGCTTGTCAATCTTTAACTCTCTGTCCACCTCACCAAACTCACCGGGCTGCATGAGAACCCTCTGCTGGAAACATCGATCTTCTTCCTGCTGTCCTGGAGCAGCTTCCTCTCAGCAGAAGCCTGCGGACTTTCAGGTGAGCACACTTCTGGGCCCGTGTGGTTTTGAGTATCTGCTGTCATATCAGAAAGCCTGCCGGGTCAGTCTGAATGCAAATCCTTCCAGTGTTCCTCTGCCGTCACCAACTCCCCCACCCACCTCCAGGCATCGCTCCTGAGCCGCATGCTCCAGCTCGCACGCCGCCCCTCAGTATCAGTCACGCAGGCAGCTGTTGGCTTGGCATGTTCTGCCGCGGCCGCGTCAAGAGGAGTCTGACAGCTCACGCGCAACCGAGGTTTAGAAACGCTGCCAACTTTGTACGTCTCCAATCCAAAACAGATTCTGTTCTCGGCACGCTGGCCCCGTTTTCTTATACAGTTGCCTGCAAAAGCGTTCATACGCATTAAACCAATTAGACAAATTACAACCAAGGACTTTAATGCATTGTCGAGGGGTTTCCTGTGAATGACTAAATCACAGCAGTGCAGAGCTGCACCCAGTTTCCAATCAGACACCTGCTCCTTGTTCAGTAACCAACTCCCCAGCTTAAATATCTCCCAGTTAGTTTATTCTGTCCTGTTGTTCCCGCCGGCCCGGGTAATCATGGCCCTCGAAGGAAAAGCATGCATGGTTTTCCCATTTTTATTTTTTCACCCACAGAAATCTGCAGAAGCTCAAAACGAACCACGTCTTGCTTCAGTCACGGCTGCATGTCCTTTGGGGTTGTCGCTCTGGAAACTGGGGTTCACGTCCAGTCCTCTTAGTTTTAGATCAGAGCGTCTGAAAACAGCAATTTTTCAAGTCTCGCCACAGTTGGCTTTAGTTCTGCATCCTGACTGGGCCATTCTAACATATGAAGATGCTTTGGCCTAAAGCCTCCCACCTGCTCTGGCTTTATGACTAAGGTGGTTTTCCTGCTGGAGGGTGAACCTCCACCCCAGTTTTAAGTCTCTTGCAGCCTCTAAGAGGTGTTCTCGCTGGATTCCCTTTTATTTAACAGGTTTAAGAAACACAACCCCACAGCATGATGCTGCCACCCCCTTCTTTCACTATGAGAATGCAGTTTTCCACTACACATAGCATTTTACAAGCTTCTACCTGTTTGCTTATGGCTTCCTTTCACCAAAGGTTTTATTCTTCACCCTCTATCATAAAGATATGAGTGAATCACTAACGCTCGCACCAACAGGTCCTCCCCGCTGTCGGTGTATGTGGGCAGCCGCGTTTTGGTAGATTTGCCGCTGTCCCTTACTCTTTCTGTTTTCAAAGCTTGGGCTGTATTTTTAACCAAATCCTGCTTTCAACTTCTCCGCAGTTTTATTCCTGACCGGTCTGCCGTGTTCCTTGGTCTGTATGATGCTGTTTGCTCACAAAAAAAAAAAAAAACTCCTAGCTCCTCAAAAACAGCTGGATTTACACTGAGATTATATAACCTACAGCTGCACTCTATCTATTAAGTGGGTGACTTGTGCGCTTTGTGAAAATGCATTTGTCTTTCTTCTTTTTTTGCTCAATAATAGTAAATGTAATTATTTAACAGCATTTTTTTTATCTATAAATTTCTAGTAGATAACTCTTGCCTTTACTGCCTGATGTCTCGCTCTGCGCAGACCACAGTGATTCGGCCTTTGAATATTAATCCAGTATTCATATTCAGCAAACAGCGTAGTGTTGCTGTTCCTCCTGCCTTGGCTTCAGCAGAGGGATTCCACTCAATCAGCTGACAAGCTCTCTCTTGCTTGGCAGTAGTCTCTGTGGTCCGTTGGAGGAAGAGAATATGCTTTTTAATGAAATTGCTTGACCTCCATCTACTTGGTCCTCTTTATGAAGTGAACCGTCCTGCATGCTGCCCAGTGTGGCACACACACACGCGCGCACACACACACGCACACACACACACACACACACACACACACACACACACACACACACACACACACACACACACACACACCACAGAAACACACACGCCAAGCCAGTTGTTCTCATACTGGCTTAATTGTTTCTATTTAGAAGAAAAAACTGTACCAGAACTGTTGTTAACACTGATACTAAAACAATATGCTGGGTTATAAAATTGGTTATTTTTACACTGCTGTGGATAGTTGTTTGCAGATCTCTTTTACTTTATTTTCTTTACTTTTTGCCATCATTTAGTGTTTTCAGGCTATCAAAACATATATATTAGATAAACTTTGTAAATGAAAATGTTCAGATCATGAATTGATGTATTTAGGGGAGGGGGGGAGCTGTCTAAGTAAACCTGTCCGTAAGTGAAAATATACCTGATCTTACCACATTTTTCCTGGGATTTAAGTCCTCTTTTAACACCCCTACCTACCTACCACCTGCTGGATCTGTGGAAACAGGAAGCAACTTAAATAGAACCTGCGTGACGACGTGAAGGAGGCAGAAAGATCCCAAAGAGCAAGGCGTAGGGCCCTGGTCTAAGGAGATTCAACAACAGATTATTGACATGTATGAGTATGCACAAATTAACAAAGCGTGGAGCAGTGGTGGTGTCCCACCAGGGTTGCACCACTTTAATGACTCCAGGAGGTCAGGAAACAACCCAGAACTAAATCTGATGCACTGCAGACCTCACTTGCTTCAGTTTAGGTCCGTGTTCACGATTCAATAGTAAGACAGAGGCTGGGCAAAAAAGCTGCCAGGCCAAAACCACCGATGACTAAAAAACAGCTGAATGAGCTCCAAGAGTTTTTCAAAAAAAATATTTAGTGCACTGATGAGAGAAAGGTGAAGTTTTCTATAAGGTTTCCAACCCCGTAAATCTGCTGTAAAGCTAACCATATTCCGGTGGTGATGACGGTTAGACACAGTGGTGGTAGTGTGATGGTCTGCGGTTGCTTTGCTGTTTCACGACCTGGAAAACTTGCTATAATTTTGTTCAAACATGTCTCATGCAATGGTGAAGAGCAGGACCCAAATGCGGGAAGGAGGCCGGAGGAAGACATGAAAATAAGTGATTTTAGAGAACAGAAGGAAATTGAAAAGCTCACTACAAAAACTGAGCTCCATTAAAGGCATACTATGCAACATTTTTCAGTTAATTAATATGTTCCATATCGTTTTGGATGATTAAATGAGTCATTTCAGGTCGAATAAAGGTTTTCTCGGTCACCCTGGTGGTCTGTGGGGGAAATACCGCACTTGCAATTGCAGGAGGCCTCGGCCCGCGCCCACAGGCTCAAAATCTCGTGTGCATCGCGAGAGTCGGTCTTGCTTTATGGCGAGAACTGCTACACGCCCCCAGTGAAAGGCTTGCTCGTTGCTAGCGCAATGGAGATATTTGTGCAGCTATCATGGCGGAACCAGCGAGAAAACAACGAAAGCCCATGTTGGAGCAGGCAAGAAAGAGGAAAATGGCTCTGGACAGAGAGAGGAGTCGTACACGGGTGAACATCGGGAAAGCTTTTTCCGAATGGCGAGAGCTAAAAGAGAAAGAAGGCTGCAAGGCTGACGCGGACCTCGCGTTTCTGCTGATGCGACTGTAAGTAACATTGTAGGGTTTCCCTCACGCTACCGCCTCCCAACATTCCAAAAAAAAAAACTAACTCGATATGCGCGCAAAGCTTGTCTGCCGCCCGCCTCGCCGCTCGGGGACGCAAAGCCTATCTCCCGCCCGCTCCGCCTCGCAGCTCCGGTGGCGCAAAGCTTGTCTCCCGCCCGCCTCGCCGCTCCGGTGGCGCAAAGCTTGTCTCCCTCCCGCTCCGCCGGTCGTCCGCTAAGCAATTTCCTAGGGGAAACACTGCATTGGAATGGTTTCTCTCTCTCTGTGTGCATGTTCTTACTTTCACTGTGTTAGTCATTGTTTGTACTGCCGTGTTTTCGACTTTTGTATTCGTTGCGTTCGCCTGTCTGCTAAGCTCAAAACAACCGCGCCTGGCTTGACGGAGAAACCAGGGAACAGCTGATTTACGACAGTGCACTTTTACTTTCGCCCTCTGGGGGGAGCCTCGCTGGAAAATCAACCCCGGTTGCATAGTATACCTTTAATACTGTGTCACAAAACGCTTATCAGTAACCAGGCTGGTGGGAACTACAGGACAATCTGACTAGCAAAGTTGATAACTGAACAAGGAGCTGGTGTTCAATTGGACAGTGGGTTCAGCTGAGAGGGAAGGCAAGGAACTGAGGTTTAACTGTGGGAATCTGAGAAATGGCCCACAGATCACACAGGGAACAAGAGAGCAGAATAGAAACACTAATAAAGCTGAACACAAAACCAAAGATCATGACACCTAGCTGAGTCTGGTCGTCACGTTTTTTGTTAGCCAGCAGGACTATGATCTCTGATTAGCTAAAAACGGACAAAGTGAAGGTTTTGGAGGGGTTTAGTAAAACTCCCGACCTAAGTCTGATCGAGATGCTGTGATGTGATTTTTAAACAAACCGTTTATACATGAAAACGTCCCAATGTTACCTTTGTTCCCATGAAAAATAAAATCATCTGAAAACTGCATTTTATATTTACCCAGCTTATCCTTGTCTGATATTAAACTGGTTTGAGGGATTTGCTTAAAAAGTGTTTTGTGACCAAAACACAAACGTTTGAGGAAATCTGCCTTTTTTGCAACGAGAAAAATGTCCAAACAACCATTCTTTTAATGAGGGGAAAAGTTCAGGGGGAGGTCCTCTCATAGGCATCTAAATATACAGCTGACTGACAGCTCACACCTGCAACAGGGCAATGAGGAGTGATACGCTACGCTCCACGTGCTCAGAGGAAACTCTACAACGTCTCTGACATTAAAATGCATTAAATGGGGAGGAACTGTGCAGTAATTCTTTTAAAGCTATCTTTTTTTTTTTTTTAAAACAGCTGTACCTGCAGAAACTGAAAACGAGCCAGGGCTGTGTTTATCGATGTAGCACTCATAGAGGGCTGCAGTATTCCTCTTGGGATGAACGAGCACGAGATCGGGAGGATGTTCAGGGCGAGCTGGGGGTTCTCCCTGGTGTTCTGTTTCTGATAATTACTGCAGTTTAGTGAGGGGATGCCTAATGACCCTTAACGCTACAATTATCAATCTTATGTCCCTTGCAGCTCTACAATATGGGATGTATCTAATGCATTTTGAAATTCCCTCCTTGACAAAGACTTTGTGAAGATGATGGATGAAATATCGCCATCTGTGTTACAAAACCTACAGAGATGGAAAATCTATTGCACACATCTTGTAAAGATTTTGCTGGAATTGACTGAAGTCTTGCTTTTTATGTCTCCTCTACAAAAGAAAAAAAAAAACGACCTTGGGTTCAACCTATATTCCAGGCAAGGACACAGCGTGCAGGCTTATCCAGATAAATTCAGAGCCAGCGCAACTTTTGTCAAAGCAGCGTTAAAAGTTGGACATTTGCTATATTTTGAACAGGCCCAAGGGCACCACATGTGGTCCTTGGGGGTGACCCCTGCCATAGAAGGTCCTGTTTGCCGGTTACCCCAAGCCATTTAGTGGACAAAGCAAAAAGAAGTAAGAAGACTGTGTGGTTAGATGTACCAAAATTAGACTTTTTGGTCTACACCTGCAAAAGACTGCATATAACCCTAAATATACCTTCCTACAATAAAGCATGGTGGTGGCAGCATCATGGAGTGGAAATGTCTTTCTTCAGCAGGGAAAGGGAAGCTGGTCAAAGAAGGTGAGAAGATGGATGAAGCCATTTTACTTTTCAGATTTATATTTGCAAAATATATATATATTTTCACTTAATTTTGAGATTATGCATTGCTTTGTGGTGATCTGTCTCTTAAAATTCCCATAAAATACATTGAAGTTGGTGGTATTAATGCTTTTGCAATGCACTGTGAATTGCAACTAAATGTAATGAATGTAGATGAACTCTCGCACATTTATTTGTTGATTCTCCCCTTGCAGCTAATCTTCAGTTCATTAATACATGGTGACCATTCTAGAAGTAGACGTCTGACCCCTTTGGAGATGATAATATCCCACATTTTCTGTGTTTTCATAAAACGATGTCTTGAGAGCATTGTATCAAACTTTTGTCTCTCCGTTGTCTTCCATCTGTCCTGTGGCCTTCTGGTCGTAGTCTGCTTCTAATGCTTGATGCCATGAAGAGGAGGATTGTCCTATTCTTTACATTTCCCCAGAGAACCGTTTGCTATTGTTGCCAGAACTCTGTGCACATCTGTCATTTTGGTATCGCAAAATTAAAAACAAGGACGTTTCCCTTTGTAACCTGCTGGGTCTGACTGACCCCTTATTTTAAAATTTTTTTCCCCCCCACAGTAGTTGGATTCAGCTTTCAGAACTTTAATCTGTTTCATTGTCACACGTTTTTGTATTGCAGGCATCGTGGCGGTTCTGTTCTGCGGCCTGAGCCAGGCAAAGTACACGACACTCAATCTGTCCCACGAGGGGAGGACACGAACCAAACAGGTAGACACGGATTCAGTGACTTCGACCAATCTTACATCTACTTTCAAGGAACGCCTCTCGGCTTTAGTCGTTCTCCTGGTCGTTTCATGCCACCATCTGTTCACGCGGAGCCAGGTGTTAATTGCTATTAGTGTTCTGGTCATCCTGCGGACGCCTGTGTGGGAGACAACCCTCCACCTTATCTGCTCAAAAAGCCCGGCACAGGCGGGGGCCGGCTCTTCTGATATACCGAGCTGACAAGCTTCACAGGGAAGCAGATAAATCAAGAGTGCACATAGACTCGTCTGTGCATTTATTATACATTATCGGTGCCACGGCGCATCTGTTGAGCACAGAAAAGCTTTCTAAAGGTAACACAGTTGAAGACCTCGCTTACAAAGTGGATTGGCTACGCGTTTGTACAGAACATCGTGTTTACTTGGCAGGATGCCCGTATCTATTATTTTAATGTTTTATACATGGAGCTCCGGCTGAACTGAAACGGGAACAAAACGAGCATTTGAGTAGCTAGTTAGACATATATTTCTCTCTCTGGACCATCGCTGGTTTATTGAGACTGAAAGCTTCTTTTGAATGGAAGATTTGAACCAAAGCTGGCTTTATCTAAAAAAAAAAGAAAAGAAAAAAGAATTGCATTTGTGAGTATTTAATAAAATCCAAATATATGTAGTATTTTTCAATGTTATTAATTAATGGCTTTATCAGGGAATTGCTTTAAAAAAAATCTATTTGGTTTTAACAGAAGACGATGAAAGACAAGATGAGCTGTAAGACGTTCCAATCAGGAAGTGTCACAAAGAATAACCAGTAGTCTTCTTTAAATGTCCAATCTACTCCCTCTTTATCCTTTGCTTCTTCCGACGACCCACATGATTGCAATAAAATGCTTTTAGTATAGAAATATTTTTTCTTTAAAACGACTGAAACAACTCGGCCGTCAAAGGCAACAAAGCGCCATGCCCTCAGGCTGTAGATCTCTGCAGCTGCTCCCTCAAAGGGAAGAACGTGGTCCTCCACTCCTTGTCAGGCCCACGGTCCGTCCACGCAGCATGCACACAGACCTGCGCACACGCTGATCCGTGTGGGGAGTAGAATCGGGTCTCAATCTTCGAATCAAACCCGACTGACACCAAAGTATTCACTTGGGCCAAAACCCTTTGGTGGCTTATTGTTTGATCTTAATGAACGCCCAAACAAAGTGAGTTCAAAGGAGCTATTTTGGGATGGATTTACAAAGCGTCCGTGTGTGATACAAAGATGCCGAGGACTGTTTTGAATGTCGCTCTGTGCGGCACAGAGACGTTAATGAATGCAGCCAGGCAATCTTAAAACATTAGGCAGACAAAACGAGAATAATAATGATATCAAAAGCCTATGGTCTCATCAGAAGTTTACAAGCAATCATTGTCATGCTGTCGACTTAGTTCGGGGTTTTAATGATGCATCTGATGTAATGAACCGGAAGCTGGACCCAAGATTCACCACAACAGGTCAGTGACGTTCTTACAAAGTTTAGGAGACGCAGGCGTCGGCTCTCAGGGTTTCCGGCTCACGCTCGTTGGGGAACCTCCTGGAGGTAGAGGCAATGGTTAAGACTCAGCACAACAGGTGAATGATGAAAACCTTGCTGAGTAACTAACCTTATAATAAGGAGAGCCGGGCAATTCGGAAACGCTTCTCTGAGAGCTGGATCCGTCCGCAGGTGAGCAAGGCTGGAGCCGTTGAGCGGCTGGAAGGCAGTGAGTCCGAATGGGGCTTTCCGAGAGGGGTTTGTCCAAGGGCAATCCAGGTCCGGTAACGGGGAATCCAGCAATCCAAACGAAGCACAGGGAGAGGAGAATCCGAGCGGGGGGGGGGGGGGGTCCAGGTCCAAATCCAAATCCGGTACACAAGAAGGCAGTCCAAGGGTAGGGATTCCAGGAGACGGGGGACCAGGCAGACAGACACAGGCTGGGAACAGGCAGGCTCAAACAACAGGTAACAGGTCGGAGTCGGATAACAAACAGGCTTAGTCAAATAATGCTGGGAGGTTCTTACTGTGAAGCTCGAGACAATCTGGCACTGGAGGCTGAAACTGACTGGGCCTTTATGCAGCTGGAAACAGGTGGAGCCAGTAAAGGTTAATTGCAGAGGGGTGAAGAATGAATAGCTGCTGATAGAGAGAATGGTCAGCTCCAGTGCCAGGATCATTACATCTGAACCCTTTTTAGCACTGTGGAAGGATTTTATAACATGGTGTCCAGGTATTTTTTAAGCAAAAAAAAAAAAAAACAAGAATTAGATTAGATTAGATTCAACTTTATTGTCATTACACAGGTACAGGTACAAGGCAAAGAAATGCAGTTTAGGTCCAACCAGAAGTGCAATAGCAGCAAGTGCAGGATAAACAATGGTTCCATAAGTACAGGACATGGGTTTTTACTGAATAAATATAGAGATGGAAACTATTATAGACAGAATTTTACTGATAGATTCGTCCTATGAATATAGTATATAGATACCTAGTATTGTGAACTAAATTTACAGATGGATATTTACTGACTATAATATACAGGTGGATATTACTATAAATAGAGTTTTTACAGATATGTACAATAGCATAATATACAGATGGTTGTTATTATAACAGAGTTTAAAGGTGAATATGTACTATAAATATATGTACAGATGGCTATTACTATAGGCAAAATTGTGAGCATAATATGCAGGTGGCTATTACTATAAAATGAATAGATAAAGTTTGGACAGAAGCTATTTAAATTAAAGTGCAGTGGAAGGTAATTGCATATTACAGTTAAAGTACGGCATTGCAAATGTATATGTAAACAATTGGTACTGTGAATAAACAGTCGGCAGTGCACATGTTTGGATTTTCCATAGATGTTCTCGAATCCACACTGTGTCAAGGTCCTACAGGCTCCATAGGTCCACCCATGAGAAAAATGACAGTAATATGTTGAACTAAACAATACAAACCTTTTTCTAAATTTACCAAAAAAAAAAGCTATTTTTGGTGAGGAATAAACATCCCCACGTTTATTCCCCACATAACATGAGTAAAATACCAGCCAGGGTTTTCACATCCGGAGTAGATGAGGAAAACCTTGAGCATTTTGAAGGAGTTTTGTCATGTTTGAACCTCAATCTGCCACTGTCTGTTGAAAAGCGAGCGGACATTATGGCGAGATTAAAAGAACTGTCTGAAGCCTTCAGAAAGAAGATCGTTGCAGTTTATGAGAGCAGATTGGAGGTTGTAGATTGGAGGAAATCTGGCCTGCAAGCACAGGCGGCTGATGCAGATGGACACTTTTTATTTCTCATTTATTGAAGGGGACATATTCAAAATCCACTTTTTAACACTTAAGTACATTTTGTTGTGTCCTTGGAATCTTTAGGAGTGCAGAAAACTTTTACGTAGTTACTCCAAGTGCTACCTTCAGTTTTTTCTGCTCTTTATTATGTTTACCTGGATTGTTGAGATGCATCATGACATAATGTTGTTGTGTTTCGGTCCCTATAAAAAAAACTCAATAAATAAGTCTGCTAAGAAAGCAGCAGTCCCATGAGTGCATTATGGTGCTCATAGCAAGAGCTAATTTGTAGCATTTGTCCCTAGATCTGCTTTTAGATTATCCATGCAGCATGTGTTAATTTATATAAAGCACTCATTTGAGATAAGAGAAATAGTCATCAAGTGAAAAGATGTCAATTAAATCTCTGTATAAATGTTAGTCTTCCTGCTCATTTGAATTTTAATATTATGATAATGCATAAATTCTCCATCCCTAATTGGTTAGAGCCAACTAGCAATGTTTGCATTTCCAGCAAATAAAAAATGTAAAAAATCCAGCTGCAGGCGAGTACCCATGGACAGAGTTATGTTGAAGAAGAGTTTATTGTTGTGTTGTTATTCCTGGCCTCTAGTGCCAGATGTGTGGCAGAAATAAGTTGTCTGCTACAAAGAGTGTGTGATTTTTCTCCAATCTGCTCAGGGACTGTTAATCAATTATTCGTGGAGCTGCAAGTATTTCAATAAATTAGAATATGCACTCTGATTTGGTCTAATTTGTCAGATTAAATAGTACGATTTCAAAATTTTTGCAACCTTTAAGCAAGAAATAAACACACTTTTCAATCAGCTCAAATGTCTGAATTAAAAATGTACTTTTTTAATTGGTTTGATGTGATACTGTAATCTGAAATGTCTTATTTCCATTGTATGGAAGAAAAAAACGTCAGTTATTAACAGAAATAATAGCTTTAAAACATCAGCCTGTGAGTAAATCGATCCATATAATGTGTTACCTTAGTTAATTGGGTTACAAATTGATATATATATATATTTATTTGTGTGTGTTCAAAGTACTTGCAGTCAGCTACACAGCTGCTCAGAACTGCAGACTCTCATCTATTCTGACTCTCTCAAGATTCTTTTAATCCTTTTTTTTGTAATTTGCAGCTCTTTGAAGTTCTCAAATTCCTCGGGGAGATTTTCATCTTCGGCTACATGGGATATATATGGTTTACATTTCGTCACCATGACTTCAGAGCTCTCTTCATCTTTGGGGCATTTGTATCCTTTTTGCAACACGATGGAGTTTCTTCACCCCCTGCTGTGCAGCCTCTGGATTTCAGTCAGAGCTCACTCTGTTTGATTTCTCTCAGTCTGCTGTACTTTGAGACCGATCCGGTTACTGGAACCTCTTTCTTGTTTCCAGTTTGGCATCCTTATCGTCACTACAGCAAAAAACAAAACAAAAAAACATTCTTACTCTGCTCTGGATTGAGTTTGTCGACTGCATAGATAGCATTTAGCTTTAACTCTCCAAATTCACACCCTGCCGTACATCTTAGTTAAAAAAAAAACACTCATATACACAAATGTTTAATTATCGCCGCTGGTTTTCCATTTGCTTGAAAAGCTCAGTGGAATAAAAATGTTCTTTGAAATTAGTTTGCTCTGGATTATGATCCATATCTCTACTGTACTTGGGGAAAAAATACAGTATTATTTCATGAAGCTTACAGAAAAGAGGTTATTTGTGTATTTTTTATCATTTACAACCTTGTTTAAAGTTAGAATCAATTTGAAAAATAATTTAGGAACATATATTATATTTTATACATTATATATTACATATGCTGATTTAATTGTGCTGGTTTTATATTTATTTTCTGTGCTGAAGTAGATGTTTTTGAACAGATATAAAAATCTCACTATTTATTAGGGACAGTTTTTCTTATCTTATGTTCATTCGTAAAACAAGTTAATCAAAGAAAAAATGTTGGACTTGCTCTCTTGCTTCCATTCACTAGTTAATCTTTCTGTTTTCACTAACTCTTCATCTAGTGGCAGTGCTAATTTTATATACAGGATAGGTTGTAATCACCTTTTGTAGCAATAGCAACTAAATTCTGTTGAATAACTTTCTGTTTTTTGTTTTTTTATATTTTTTGTGCGGGCCTGAGGGATTCACTTCAGAACTACCCTCTGTCTTTGCACAACCTGAAACAAGGCTCACATCAGAAACCATTTGTTGATCTTCGGAGGAAATTCAAACTTATCTCCGCATGAAACTGTATAATGAGCTCTGCAGGGTCCAGTATCGAACAAAGCAAGCAGATATTTGACTTCTCAGTCAATTAATTCCCAACTTCCTCGCTCTGGTGCTCAACAGTGCAATGGAGACAAGAATAGACAATAACTAAAAGATATTCAATAATTGTGTGGGTTATTGTGCAAGACAGTTTTAGGTTTTTTTTGGGAATCAGTCTGTCAAGGAAGCCGCCGCTATGGGTGTACTGAGTGCAAAGGAAGGAGAGGGGATTAGATTTTAACAATATTTGGAGATGAGGCGAGTTGTCCCCATTTTTGTGTTTTAACGAACAGAGTAGCAAATACACTGTGTCACAAATTACGAATCGTGTTTAATTAATGAATAATGAAGTCCAGGGTTAAACTGTCTGCATATTTTTGTTGTTTTTTTCATGCCTGTCTTAATCTAATCAATCTCTACACAATTGGTGAATGTGACCGAATGCGTCTGTAGATAGTTCAACGATGAATGGAAAACAAATGTTCTTTAGTGGCCCACAGTGGGAACATTCCGGCATACCTGCAGCAAAGTAAAAAAGTACAAAAGTAAAAGATAAAAATCCATAAAATGAGGGTAAGAAACTGTACAGTAAGGGTTAAATTTACACCAAGAAATACTGTACAGTTATTCAGAATAGCATGCTCAGCTTTACTGTGCAACTGTGTAGGGTGATTTTAAAAATGCACAAAACGTACATGTGCACTGGTGCATAAAAAAACAACAGACCATTTACGAGAAATTAAAAAAATCTGTGCAACAATAGCATGGCTGTAAACACTTATTGAGTTTCTTGAGAGCAGTGATGGTTAGAAATAGCATGACTGACTTGAAGAAGTATTTTATTTGGGTTTCTAAAACATTTTGTGTTTTGATCATGTTGTAAAACAGCCCGTGGAACTTTGCTGCATGTCTTCCCCTTCTCTCCCAACCCCATTTCCTGTCAGCCTACTGTCAGAAAAAGGTCACCAGTGCCACAAAGTAAAATCAAAACTTAAAAAAAAAAAACAGGGAGGAAATTTGAGAAAATATTTGACCATCAACTCAATTCAATTCAATTTTATTTATACAACAAAAACAACCATAAAATACAAAATAGATAGATAAAACAGCATAAATGCAACATCATAGCATAAAACTAGTTAAAAGCCAGTCGGAACAAGTGGTTCTTCAACTGCTTCTTAAAAGAGTGAACAGAGTCAAGCGTAAAGATAAAGGCAACGCCTTCCACAGTCTGGAGGCCACAGCTTTAAAAGACCGATCGCCTCTGGTCCTGAAATTAGTTCCTGGAATCATTAACAGTGTTTGGCTGCAGGATCTCAAACTACCAGAAGGGGAATATGGTTGTAACAGATTGGCAATATAAGTTGGAGCTTGGGCACTCAGGGCTCTAAAAGTAAAGACTAAAACTTTAAAATGAACTCTAAAATGTATTGGTAGCCAATGTAAAGAGCTAGATTACAATCTAGCTATTACAGCTAGATTTAGTTTTGAACAAGTCCCCAGGTCTCTGTGAAGCTGGGAAACATGGGATGCTAGGTATCCTGGGAGGCTCTGGCTACCTAGTTAGCGTTTTCTTCACAGCTTCCTGTTGTTGCCAAACTAAAGGATCATTTCACCGTTTTTCAAGAGTTGTGACATGCACATTATCGTCTCTGCTTAAAAATGTAAAATCCTTCGGCTGAACTTAATAATTCTGCACAGAAACAAAGATTTATTTAAAATAAATGAGGAAGTATGAGGTTCATGAAACCAGGACGCCATTTGTAAAACCATAAGGAAACGCACCAGGGGCACCTTAGAATGAGATAAGAATGATATTTGCAATACATAGAGAGGTCCCATCTGGACTGAATTATTAAAACATGTCTAGCTACAGATCCTTTAAAAACACAGTTTGAGATTTGTTCTTGTGACAAAAGTTGGAGATTGGTGGCGTTCCTAATTATTATGCATTTTGTGCTTTTTGTTAACTACTTTATTTGGTCAACTGCTTCCAGCATTGTTGATGAAAATCCAAAGCATTTTTTTAAACCACCTTACATAGTACCAAAAGACTTAATGGCTCCTTAATCACATTGCTAAATTTGGCTGTCATAACAGAAGTTTTACACTCGAAGCTGCTGTCAGGTTTCCCTTTATTGGGGAATGAATGGGAGGCGTCGGAGTAGGGACTGGGGACTGTCCGCTGCACAGCCGTCCTTTCCTCACAACTGGCATAGAAGTAGACTTTGTAAAAAAAAAAAAAAAAAGTCTTAAGTGGCTGCTCTCCAAGGAGCTGTTCTTTCACAGTCCGCTGCTCAGACGGCCAGCAATTATTGTAGCTGTTCATCGTCCAGCGCAGGGTCAAAGGGCCACAGAAATATGGACTGAGCAGATTCCTTTCCCAGCACTCCTGTTTAGTCTGAGTGGCCTCTGATGGATGAAAACGTAAGACTCCAGTTTAACTGTCCTCTATTTAATGTAATATCCACAAAAATCTCAATCTGCCTCCACTGGAAGCTGACCGGGTTGTACAAACAGCAAGAAACGGAGGTCAGAGTCATCTTGCAGGGCCGTAAACGTGTCTATAAAAATGAAATAACCCGCGTCGTTCGCCCCCGTGTTAATCGCTCTTTGGCTATTTAGTAGATTTTAATCGCTGTAGCCTCCAGCCTTAGCCGGTGACAATGGAGATTGACTTTATTGCAAATGGAGCTGAGATGAAAGTGCTTAATTACCTCCATTCAAACAGCTCAAAGGCCTTCGGAGAAGAGAGATGACTGCTTTTGGGAGCAGGATATTGCTTTTGAAATTCCATAGGGTTCACGAGATTTAATATTGACTGCAGGATGCGAGGGAACTCTGTTTTAGTAATAGCTCTGTCAGACTAACGTCCCTTGCCGCAGATATCGGCGCTGTTTTTTTTATTTCTTGCATCATATTTGAATTTCCCTTGAGAAAGATTATTGTCTGCTCCCTCCGTGTATCTAAAACAAGGTTACCTGTCTGCATAAATGGCTCTCGTGCATCAAAGATTAAAGAGGGTTTGGAAATAGGTTTGGCCCGTCCTCTTATTCTCACGACGAAGCAAGCGGAGCCCCTCAGCTTCACCCAAGGTTAGCAGTTGTTAAAAGAGGGTGATTGGAGCTTTGACAATAAATGTGACAAAAGACATTAAGTGTGTCCAAAATGGCAGCCACGTCCCTGATAATTGCCCACCTATCATCTTCTGTATTACCGCCGTGGACACTTAGCATTCAGTCCCATCCTGTGCGCAACATCAAAGTGGGATTTTAGAGCCAAGGCAGCTGGCGGCGCCTGATTGGTTTCATGCTTCAGCAAGGTGCCACACTGCTCCGTTTGCATCATAAACACACAATGTTTGGAGATAATCCTTCACGTGTTCTTGCGTTTTGGGTGTCAGCCTTCATATCCTGTGAATACGGTTGAAACCAGATGTCGGCGCACCCTGTATAAAAAGACATAACCTTTTATTTCCTCTTTGTCCGACATTAAATCAGAGAAAGGTTTTCCTCTTTTTGGTGAGTGTGGATGACAAAAAATGATTTCTGAATGCCAGAATAACGGGGGAGAGAATTTTATAGTCGTAATTGCTTTCACATACGTTTCCTCAGTGTTTCGTAGCATTGCCTTTCAACAAAAGGTCTTCGATCCTGGTCCTCAGGACCCACTGTCCTGCAGGTGTTAAGTGTTTCCCGGCCTCCACACACCTGACTTAAATAAATTAGTGATGAAGAGCCCTCTGCAGCCTTCGATGGGTGCTGAGGAGGTCATGCAATCATTGGATTCAGGTGTGGCGGAGCAGAGACACCTCAAAAACACACTGGACAGCTGGTCCTGAGGACCAGGGTGGAAGACCCCTGAGTTACGCTGTGTTTTTTTTTTTTAGGTACTCCAGTCCCTCGTGTTACAAAATACTTCCAGAACATGATGTTTCTTCTGCTCGTATTTCTAAACTGGAAACCCTTTTTTCCCTCTAAATGCAACAATGAACATTAAGGCCAAACAATTTCATAGGGAGGTGTGGTTTCGTCCTCACGGAGCCGCCTTTCGGCGCTTGTCGGACTTGTATCCCAGTGGATTATGGCGCTTCTAATTCCAGCTTCAGCCACAATCTTCACAAGGTATTTGGCTTCTGTCGTGGAGTTGTTACCCAGTTTCATCTCCGGGACACACAACCCATCTCCTTACTGAACAGTATGATGCCTGGAGGTGGTTTAAACAGATAACATGGCCCCGTTAAGGGATGTGGACATTTTATGCAAGGATGAACCAGACATGTGGAGCTCCACAATTCCCTTCCAAATACCTTGGCCTCTTTTGATGATGTCACACAAGGAAGCAGAAAGCTTGAGGTGTTACATTAAAGTGCATCTCAAGGTTTACCCTAGTTACCTTAAATGTTGTCAATGAATATATCAGAGGCTTCCTTAGCCATAACATCAACATCTCGGCTGTCCAGATCACGATGGCAAAATATTAATGTACTAAATAGGTGTCTGGATTTGAATGGAATAATAAAGGCTAACTTTTTTGATAAAATGGTGGCCTAAGAAAAAGAGCATTTGTCATAAACAATGAAATCAGTTCAGCTAGTGTGACAGCGAACATCTACGATTCCCTGGGGGCGGTTGACCTTTACATAAATGTTTTGTGTCTAGAGAGCACAAAATGGAGTTGACCTTTTTTTTTCACATTTTAGGTTGATTCAGTGGAGCTTTATTTGATAATTATGCGCCTAAATGAGGTTTAATGAAAAAACACAAGACGGATTCTCTAGATCTCCCTTTTAAATGTGATGCGTTTCATTGTTCTGAACTTAAAATTGCGCTGCCATGTTTAATGTTTAGGTTGAAACTTTAGGGGCTGACTCACTGTACCGCCGCGTTAATAAGTACACCATTTAAACCTGTAACGACTCTTGGCTGTTCCTTTTAGCATTAAAATTCTTTCTTTTATTCTTTTTTTTTTTTTACACAGGTGAATTTGTCATATTTTCCTTAACAACGTCAATCCCTTCAGTTATCCATCTTTATTTCAAGAGCCTGCAACGTCTACCCTTTGTCGTTCCTGCTAAACCTGGGTCGTACAAGCAAGATATCTCACAGCTCCCAACACTTCATGGTGTTTGCAGGTACTATTTTCTACCACTTCTAACCATTATTAGGCCTTCCCTCTGCAAGTGGGACTGCTGAGGGAATAGATGTTGGATTCGGGATTTCGCTCCTGTAAAATGTTTTTTTTTTTGGGGGGAAGAAAGGAACCTTTTCTTCTCTCATATATCCCCTCGTTCTGGGCCTGCAGCTAGCAGTCTATGTGAGGATGATGAGGGAAGGTGTCCCTTGTGGAATAAGGGGAAAAACGATGTCTTTATGAAGGTAGTGTGACAGGCACAAACGCCGGCACCTACTTTAAGCCGTTAATATTTCACTACTCTTGCTCCTGAGGGCAGTTCTGCTTGAAAGGATATACTCAGAATCACAAGTGTTTTTATTTTCCACTCATAGCCTGTTAGTTTTCATTAAAGGAAATGCATATATGGTAAATCATCACCTTAATATAGGAGTAGTAGAGACTACTGGTTTATATTTAAAAGACTTAAAAGAAATGTTTTATGTAAAGTGATACACCATCCTGTATGTCTGGATGCCTGACCTACTTACTGTTTATGTAAGAATGCGCCTCTATTTAAAAAAAACAAACAAAAAAACCTTATCTTGCTATTTTTTTAGAATTTATTATACAACGCAAGCAACCAACACCTTCCACATTTTTCCCCACGGAGGTCGAGGCACCGCCTTTTTTTTTTGCTATTAGGCTCTGTATCACTCAATGTAAGCAATTTGTTGGCCATCAAGTGATAGTGCTAGCCGGAGTGTAATCTGTTTCCGCACTGTGGCGTTATCTGGATGGCTATCTGCTGCCTTTTATAGGCAACCGATTGCTGGATAGTTGTCTGGTAGTTTGGCAGACGTCGTACATCCATCCGTTTGCTCCAAATAAGCTTTGTTTTCTGTCTGTACTCAGGTTTAAGAGGGGCCATTTCTTTTAGCTTGGCAGTAAGAGACACATCAACTGAAGCCAAACGCACCATCCTCACCACCTGTCTACTTCTTATTGGCTTCACCGTCTGGGTGCTGGGCGCAGCTGCTGGTCCTCTGCTGGGTTGCCTGGACCTCAGGTTAGTGTTTGCTGGGAGACAAAACTACTAGGATGAAGATTAAACTAACTATTCCACCCTTTTTCCCCCGTTGTCATCTGTTTCAGCCTCATCCATGAAGAAAAACAACAACTGAATAAGGTTTTAGGACATAATCAACCCTTTGATTCTTCAAAATGTTCTCCCCACATATGGTTTCTGCCTGTTTTCCAGCCCTGAAAAGATTCTATATTTAGAGACATAAATTTTATGGAGAGAAAGATTAATAGATCTTTTCATTCAGTTTTAAAAGTTGTCCTACAGGCTCTGACACCAGAAAACATACTTGTCAAAATATTCTGAACGCCCTGCTAGGTCTAGTTCCTCTTAAGGGACTAGAATCAGTCTCTGCATCTGCTGGTCTGACATCTATCCTCCAGCTCCACAGATGTGGAAACTAAAGCTTGCTACGTACTCTGCGAGAACCGAGGAATTTGTTGTTGTTGTCAGGGTGGCAAGAACAAAACGTTTTGTTTTTTTGTTGTTTTTTTTTGGGTGGCTTTGGCTATTTAAAATCTCACTCAGGACTTCCTTCCCTTCTTACTTTAAAGGGGCCTAGTCACGTACTATGTCGATAAAAAACACATATATTCATCTTGAAATAAAACAATAAACAACAAGCATTTGTCCTGACAGTGTTTACTTTGTCCTTTCTGAGCCTGAAAAGAATTTTTGCACTGGGCGCAATCAGCAGATATAATCATGTTTTTTGCCATCTGCCAGCAGTACCGCGGGGCTATCAGAAAGCAAGATGGTGCCAATTGACGCGGATCCTGTAAGAGCAAGCAGACCGTCCTGCACAGTCTCACTCCATCACTCTCGCCATCAAATATCTTTTTTGCGCTTTTTTCACACTCGATCTTGGACTTTTCCTCTTTCTTTTTGCACCTCCGCTGGCCGTTGCTGACTCGCTCCCCTCCATTGCTTCTCCTTGCTTACAATTTGCACACATGGGGAAATCATACTTCTGTCATGAGGTCTTGTTATGGTTAATATACATCAAAGTGCTTAATTTAATAAAAAATACAGCAAAAACAAAGTGTAAACCACAGAATTAGAATATAGTAAGCCAGCAGGGTGCAATAATTTAATTGTAAAACCGTCGTATGGAACCAGAAAGCTACTGCCGTAGAAATTCAAAATATTCATAGTACATGACTAGGCCCCTTTAAATCTGGACGTATGGAGGAAAACAAGACGAGGTTTGGCTAGAACTTTCGAGAAAGTAAAGTAGTGAAAATATCCAGTGGGAGAAAAAAAACACTTTTTCACAACCAAAAAAACAGGGTGATCAGGCCTGGATTGATCCAAATGGGCTTCCCTTCTCGCTGCTGTGATTCTGTTCTCAGTCTCAGCTCACAGAAAACTTCACACAGGGACGTCAGCAAAGACTTTTTAAAACGTGAGCCGTTGGGGAAGTGAAAAGGAAAAAAAAAAACGTGAAAAAAACATTTTTTTTCTAACCGGAAGTTGTAGCTTCCTTCAAGGTTTCATCTTTAACTCGCAACAGGATTAAGACAAGTGCATATTCAGAGTTAAAGACGTTGAATCACGTGGATCATTCCATAGGCTTACAGAGTTCTTAACTAGCAGAGACACATGTTTATGTGGTAAAAATAGACACTTTTCAGGGTCATAATATAATTTAGACTTAGACTATCAGTAATATTATCTGCTTTATAAAAGGTTAGCTTAGCTCAAAAAAGACAAAGTGATTGTTTTCTGAAAAAGCCTTAGTCAGAAAAGTGAAATGTGAGAAGTTAGTTAACATGAACAAACTCCCATTTGTTTTTCAATTCAATTTTATTTATATAGCGCCAATTCATGATAAATGTCATCTCAAGTCACTTTCCAAAGTCAAATTCAATCAGACTATACAGATTGGATCAGGTTATAGTTTAGTTTGAGATGCACTTTATGTTCTGAAAAGGTTTAAGAAAGTAACTGCACTTTTAAAAGTCATTAATGATTGTATTAGTCACTGGTTTAGGACATGGCCCGTTTGGATCTCACAGCCACGCCAGCTGACTTTGCCCGTGACAACAGTGTCTTTTTGCGCGCAATGCTTGTGTCAAACGGTTTCTTTCATGCACTGGAAATCTCTCACAAAGCTTTCTATATTTTATGTAGATATGTTCTTTCTAATTTAGTGGACTAGTTTACCTTTTCCCAGCTTTGTAAGGCAACACCCACTATGTTAGGTAAAATACAGTATTTTGTGAGCTGATGTTTATCATCCAGTCCCCATCATTTTTTCCCGTACACTTTTACAGGTTTAATAAGTCACCTACTCTCTCTCTCTCTCTCACCTTGGTCATCTGTTCTGTAATCACTCTTCAGTCTGATATAAAACTTTAGGGGGCAATATTATATATATTTTTTTTCATTAAGGGGCTGGTTGCTTTGGAAGGTGTCTCTCCCCTTAAAAAATTCAGGTTATCTATGTTGGATATTAAAAATAGTGTTTGATAATCAGAAACAGTTTACTGTGGTTAAAAATAGCTCAAAGAGAAAAGGAAATGTCTAAAAGGGGAAGTCTAAAGCCATTACCTGCATCGTTGTGCATGTATACAACTGAATAAAAATGTGTTGCCAGATAATGAGAATTCCCATAGTAGGCTGCTAATTTTGCTACGCGTTCCAGCTCAAAGTGTGAGCGCAATCTGCGATTCGAGGCCGGCGATAATAATTAAGGCGTGCAGAGGAGGTGGGAGGGATGCGAGAAGGCAATTAGTGACCTCTATTATTATTTTTTTTAAACATGACCGAGATCATGGGGATATAAGTGACTCTGTTTTGCAGTGTTGATCAGCAATGTCTGATGGAAAAGCTTATATTGTGCCGATCACAGGTTGCAGATCCCTTATGTTGCCGGTTTCTAGTAAATCAAAGCAGGTATTTCTATAAATCAGTTCACAAAATGAGACTCGAATACTATATAGATTTATTACACAGAGTGCTTATTTAATTTTTTCCTATGTGTATGGGTTATAGCTGGTGAAAGTAGAATTATGTTTCTCAAAAATGTTTTATATTATATTTTTTATTTTACTTAAGACCAATTAAGTTGTCATTAACAAAAGAGCCCAACTGAGAACATGCGTTCATACTAGTTATTTACCTATTTAAATAGTCTTTAAATTATGACGCTGAGCCAAACTGAAGAGCCATATTGATCAAATCACCTGGATGTTTATATAATCACCGATGTATAGTCAAAGTATTGTCCAGGCACTATAAATCTGAGAATTGGGAGCCACATGTTTTCTCCTGTTCTCCTAAACTGTTTTTTTTTTACTGTTGTTATTATTATTATTAGTAGTAGTATCACCTCTGGAGCTCATTTAGGAACCATTGCAATCCTGATCCAGGAAACATGTTTTTTCTCATTTCCCAAACTTCCACCTAGTCAGTATTACGTCTGAAGACCCCAGAGGTTTGTTAGAGGACATTAGTCGTGAAGACCCAGGAACACGCTAAATAAGCTGATCGAGAAATGCGATCAGAAAAACAGCCAACAGTGCCTTGGTAACTCTGGAGGAGCTGCAGACTCCACAAATCTGTCTTTAAGTGACGAGATTGTTGAATCTTTGAAAGGAAGCCACGCAAAGTTCCTGCTTCAGTTTGTCACAAGTTGAACACATGCAGCAAGCACTTGGAAAAGGCTGCTCTGACAAAATTCTACGTCTGGCAGAAAAGTAACACAGTGTAAGCACTGTGAATCAGGGCAGTGGGTACGTTGGCATCCTGCTGTAAGGATGCTCTTCTTCAGCATGGAAAGAGAAGCTGGTCAGAGTTGGTGAGAAGATGGATGGAGCTAAATACAGGGAGAAAACCTGTTTGAGGCTGACACTTAAGACTGGAGCAGAAATGCACCTACTAGCTGGGCTGTGACCCTAAACATGCAGCCAGAGCTGTAATGTAATGGTTTAGATGAAAGCATATTGATTCTTAGAAAGGTCTAAATCTAATTGAGAGTCCTTGGTAGTGCTGGATAACTGCCTCTCCATCCAATCTGCAGCTATTTTTGCAAAGACAAGTGAGCAAAGCTGCTAGGAACATCCAGTTACAAGCCTTCTGGGATAAATACAGCTAAAGGCGGTTCTAAGCTATACTGACTCTTGGGGTCTGAATACAGATGCAAACCACAGTTTTCACATTTGGGTTTAAAAAGGTAAAATCATGTGTATGCACTACTTTGCGTTGCTCTGTGGCATAAGAGCCCAATAAAATGAAATTAAAGTAAATAAACTGAAGTCTGTTTTGTTGGAATGTGGAAGAAAAACGTGACGAATACTTTAGCAACGATTGCATGATTGTATTCTTAAAACCTGTACCGAATGTTAGATGAAACCCCATCTGAATGAGGAACCTATGAGGATCCAGCACAAAAACATACAACCCCTGGCAAAAATTATGGAATCACTGGCCTTCAAAGGATGTTCATTCAGTTGTTTAATTTTGTAGAAAAAAAGCACATCACAGACATGACACAAAACTAAAGTCATTTCAAATGACAACTGTCTGACTTTAAGAAACACTAAAAGAAATCAAGAAAAAAAATGTGTTAGTCAGTAACGGTTACTGTTTTAGACCAAGCAGAGGGGAAAAAATATGGAATCTCTCAATTCTGAGGTAAAAATTATGGAATTACCCTGTAAATTTCCATCCCCAAAACTAACACCTGCATCAAATTAGACCAGGAGTCCGTTCTTCGTACGTCACTAACTCAGTTAGCAGGATTTCATTGTTGACGATTTGGCATGATCTTGGATCGTTTGGTTCTTCGAAAGACATCCTGCTCTTGTTGTCATAGCAACATGTGCGCCAGCTTAAGCCTGCTGGAGAGCAGGCTTATTTCATGTAAACAAGATTAGATCACGGCTGTATAAGCGGAGGAGATAGGGAAGTCTGCCGTAGCCATGTCCATTTTTACGACTGCAACCTGTTGCGGAAGGTGCAAGAATAATTTGCAGAGTTTTTCGAATTAATTAATTAATTCAATTGCGCAATAGACAGGATCCTTGAGCGCAGCGCGACAGTGTAATTGTAGAGAGATTTTCTTGGTGGCTGTTATAAACAGACAAACACATCATTTAACAGTGGCTTTTAAAGAGGAAAAAGTGGTGTTGGAGCCATAAATCTAAAATATTTAAGTTATTTGTATGATGGTTTGCTTTTTATTTTTATCCTATTCAGTAAGAAGATTTGTTCGGGCCATTTTATTGTGAAGTTTAGTTTACTTTGAAAGGCTTGCTTCCTGTCGAGCCGTATATTGTATTAGAAAAAACTATGGATGGATTATCTAGCCACGGAGCAGTACAGTTTTTGACCGTGTAAACTGTGTATGACTTGGAAAAGGAAGAACTTCATTTTTTTATAGATAAATAATTTTTTGTTAAAAATCCCAGTTTGCATGCGTCCTTTACTTCCCGTGTCTAAGGAATGACACTTAAATTTGGATCTCTTGACATAAGTGCCTTTTTAAAATAAAGTATAATAATTAAAGGCCATTTTGTAGAATATTCTTGTATTTCACTTTTACTTGTCCCCATGTTCTAGTGGGTCCCATGGAGGCTCTGACATAAAAGAACAAAGTAAATATGAGATTATTAAAATGCAAAAATTCATACTGTAGAAAGTGATAGAAACATCTACCATGGACAGTATTTACGCATTAATTTGTCTGCTGCTTTTTGCCAGCCCTCTCTCCTGGCTTTAACAGATTTTGAGGTGTTTTAATTAATGACTCAAATTCGGCATAACCTTCCATTAAAAGCTCTTGTTCTGCTTGGGAGAAAAACTGTGGGCGTTCTTTGGCCATGCTAAACAGCCAATAGCAGCGTTGCTGATCAATGTTTCTACTATCGATACATTTCCCCTTTTAAACAAACGCATGAACGCGCAGTTGTCTCAGATAACTCAATCCAGCGATACTAATCCTAAACAACAGGTGTGTTCGAAGAACCCAATTAGCCGGATCATGATTAGCCGGATGAAATCATCTTGGATGTGTCATTTGATCTTGGATGTTTTAAGCAACGTACGAAGAACGGACCCCAGCTCTTTAGTCTGCATCTAAAAAGGAGTGATCACACCTGGGAGTGCTGCTGCACCAAGTGGACTGACATGAATCATGGCTCCAACATGAGAGATGTCAATTGAAACTAAGGAGAGGATTATCAAACTCTTAAAAGAGGGTAAATCATCAGGCAATGTTGCAAAAGATGTTGGTTGTTCACAGTCAGCTGTGTCTAAAATCTGGACCAAAACCAACGACATGGGAAGGTTGTTGAAGGCAAACATACTGGTAAACCAAGGAAGACATCACAGCATCAAGACAGAAAACTTAAAGCAATATGTCTCAAAAACCGAAAATGCACAACAAAACAAATGGGGAACGAATGGGAGGAAACTGGAGTCAATGTCTGTGACCGAACTGTAAGAAACCGCCTAAAGGAAATGGATTTACATACAGGAAAGCTAAAAGTAAGCCATCATTAACACCTAAACAGAAAAAAACAAGGTTACAAGGAAAGCAATCGTGGACTGTGGATGACTGGATGAAAGACATATTCAGTGATGAATCTTGACTCAGCATTGGGCAAGGAGATGATGCTGGAACTTTTGTTTGGTGTCGTTCCAATGAGACTTATAAAGATGACTGCCTGAAGAGAACATGTAAATTTCCACAGTCATTGATGATATGGGGCTGCATGTCAGGTAAAGGCACTGGGGAGATGGCTGTCATTACATCTTCAATAAATGCACAAGTCTACGTTGAGATTTTGGACACTTTTCTTATCCCATCAATTGAAAGGATGTTTGTGGATGATGAAATCATTTGTCAAGATGATAATGCAGCTTGCCATAGAGCAAAAACTGTGAAAACATTCCTTGAAGAAAGACAAATAAGGTCAATGTCATGGCCTGCAAATAGTCCGGATCTTAATCCGATTGAAAATCTTTTGTGGAAGTTGAAGAAAATGGTCCATGACAAGGCTCCAACCTGCAAAGCTGATCTGGCAACAGCAATCAGAGAAAGTTGGAGCCACATTGATGAGGAGTTCTGTTTGTCACTCATTAAGTCCATGCCTCAGAGACTGAAAGCTGTAATAAAAGCCAGAGGTGGTGCAACAAAATACTAGTGATGTGTTGGAGCGTTTTTTTTGTTTTTCTTTGCTCAGAATTGAGTGATTCCATATATTTTTCCCTAAAAAAGTAACCGTTACTGACTACCACACTTTTTTTTCTTGATTTGTTTTAGCATTTCTTAACGCCAGACAGTTGCCCTTTGAAATGACTTTAGTTTTTATTCTCCAAGGGTAACCATATTATGCTCCAGATTTAGTTTTACAGACTGGGCACCAGTATTTTGGGCTGAAAGGAGTCCTGAGATTTGATAAACAAAAGTCGCTGGAACATCCTTCTGGCAGTGTGTGAAGGATGCAGCCTCTGTTTGATCAGAAGCAGACACACGTGGATAGGCTACGCTGAGCTCATTAAAACTGAAATATAATATCTGAAGAATGTTTCAGGCACTTCTGAATCCAAAATGGACTCTAACCCTACATAGTAATAAGGGATGCCTAATAAAGTCTTCCAGAGTCTTCATTCTTAAAGCATAGTTTGGATTTGGGAAAAATAAATAAATGTATATTTTTACTTTTCTTCAAAAATATCTAGCGAATAAAGTCTCCTCCTTTTTTAATCTTGGCCCAAAATTGGTTCCTCCACTCTGGGCACAGAGGATATGTCTCCTTCCAGGGCGGCATTTGTGCGACAAAAAAAAAAAAAAACGGCCCACCGTGCAGCAACCTGTTTCCCTTTGCCTCTGTGTGTTGGTGTGTAAGAACATGTAAATGAGCGGTCCTCATAACCTGGAGGCTCATACGTAACAGCTGGCGCCTGGCTAATGACCAGCCTGTGTGTTCTGGACGGACAGATGGACGGGTGTGAAGCCCATGCTTCTGATGGCTCTTGCTTTCCTTCATGCCCCACTGACCTCGCTTCACTCACACTCCATGTGTGTCTTTTGACATCTATCTGCTTGTAGCATCGACTCGTGTCAAACAGCAGTTTAGATTTGAGAGGACGGGCCTTTTAAATCACCCTACCACTGAGTAAAAGAAAAAAAAAAAAGGAAAAAGCAGACATGCTTTTCTCTCTCCATCTTCAGGGCAAAGCAGGCTGAAGGAGAACGGAAAGTCACTCGTATACCCACGGGCGCGCGTTGCCCATGATAAAAAAATATGTCAGCCCGATTGCATGGACGATACTTGGGAGATGAATAGTGCTCGCGTAGGTTCTGATAATATAGGTTAGAAATATATTTTTTCGGAGACGCAATCTTGCAAAGCGGCTTCTTGATTAAGATTCTGTTTGTAAGAAATATATGGCAACTTTGTTCTCGAGTATTAATTAAATGCAGTCACGCGCTGCTGGTTTGACCTGCTTGACCAAATTCATCTGTCAGGTTTGAACCACCGAGCGCATTCATTATTCATGCATCCCGATGATCTGGTGATGGATTGGAGCTGTTGCGCCGTTCCTGGAACACTCTGTCTCGTGGATTTATCAGAACCACCTTTTCTCTGCTCTCCCCTCATTTTCTCTCTTCCCCTGAACTTCCTGAGTGACTTCTCCTCTCCCTTCCTTTGCCAAATGTTGAATCCTGTCTTTCATTATTGCTCCCGGGCTTCCAGTCGGCGTCGGGCCTCGGATATCCAACGGCGAGCGGCATTGGAGCAGTACAAGTGCAGCCAGCTGCACAAACCGCTATCTGAAAGCCACAACCGGAGCTCCCTGCCTCAGCGTGACACGAAAAAGATGGGTTTATGTATTCAACATGTCTTAGTTGGGCTCTTGTGGAAGCTGGCTGCTCAACCAGGTCTTTGGAGCTACTGCACTTGATCCAGAACCCTGCAGTCAGAGCGTATAGCCTCGAGAGATCACATGTTCTTGCCCTCTTCACAATGCCTCTCTGTAAATTTTAGAAGACATCTTAAAATCAGTCTTTGTGTCAAAGTGCTGAAGGGCTTATAGCCTTTAATCATCTAAAAGAGCTCCCTTTATACCAATAGAAATCTCTCCCAGACACAGACTTTTGGGGTTTTCAGCATTTGTCGGTCGAGAGTGGGAGACAAGCATCAGTTCTCCGAATCTTGTTCTGTTGAACTAGCTGCTAACTGGGTTACAGAAAGGAAACGCCTTCTTTCAATTCCGAACCAAATTAATCAAGTCACCCTCTTGCATTCAGCCCGTACATCTCATACGATGCTAGGGACTATTTGCACACTTTTTAGCTCCTCAGAATTCAACTTGGACGTTTATGTCTTTGATTAGTTTATGTGTGAATCCCGAGCCGTGTCTCACCAAAACTTCATTATGGTTCCATAATGACAATAAAGACTCTGGATTCTTGATTCAAAGTCTTCGACATTCTCAGTTGCACTGACCAAAAGTTTCCATTTTAGACAGATCATTTTAGGTTTTAGTTTACTTTTAGTCGTAGCCTTTTAACTGACAAGTAATTTAGTTGTGGTCACATTCTATTTCATCTGTAGTCCTTTCAGCTTAAGTCTAGTTTCACTTTTGACTACATTTACTTGTAAGCTTTGTCGACAAGAAATGAAGCAATAGTGGATAGTTTTAGAACAAGTAATTGATTTCTTTTCAACCCGTGGGAAATGTTTATCCTAAAAAGTAATGGTAGAAAGTAAAAGTTTTCGACACAAAGGCACACAGGTTAGGTTCAGATATAATTTAATTTCGGTTTGCTTTGTCAATAAAGTTTAATAAACCCAAAACGTCTAAATAACTATGTGCATTGTATAAAAATATATACTCATTCTATATTTATCACACGAACGTGAAAGCAGTGCCATAAGTTTAAATTATCAAGTTAGCATTTTAAAGAAGTGAAATTTGCACAATTTTAAAGTCCAACAGCCCTCTTTGACCTGAACGATAAGGGAACCATTACAAATATTCACAATTTTCAGTAATTTTTTAACGTTAATTTGGGTATTTGGGGAACAAAGACCGCAACGTCACTGTGACTGCTGAAGCTAAAGGTCTATGTGGTGGGGGGTAGCTACAAACAACTGTACTGATTGCAGAACTGCATAAAGCTAACAAGAAAAGTAAGAAAAAAGCACTGGCGCTTATGAGAGAAGACCCAAAAGGCCCAGGATCTGGTATCCAGGTGACACTGAGATTTTAAGCAGTTTGTTTTCGGTCCTGGAATCAGCTTCATGCATCCCAGCACACAGGAGAGCTCCTGGTGGCCTCCATTTTCCTCTCTGCTAACGTTGACACAACCATAAATCAGTTGTTCTGTTCGTAGCCTTAAAAAAAGACTTTGGTACCTAAGTACGAGATGCTCAACTCTTACAGCGTTACCTGCATGCTCATCTCTCCAAGCTGGTTGCATTCTGTTGCTTCACATGCAGCTATAATTGTTCCCATAGGACAGCTTTTCTGTCCAGCACTGACCTTTTTTTTTTTTTTCTTACCTTCCAACTGATGCTCAGGAGCACTGGATATAATTGGGTAGTACGTCAACTCGCCCCTCATCGTTGCACAACTTAAATCAGATAACATGCAGGCACCTGAACTCGGCGAGCTCCTGCTTTCCCAAACAGATATCCGACTGGCATTCACCCCCGACTGGGAACTCGGAAAATCCGACGCCCGAGTGCAAACGCACCATGAGTCTCGTTTTATTCATGTCAATCATTTTTGTCATTGTCCTCCTCGTTCTCAATCGGTTCTCGTTTATTTTTCCTCCGTTTTTTTGACACATAAAAAAAAAAAAAAAAAAAAAACGCAGCTGAGGAAATATTTTCCTCATAGTTTCGGTCGGTGAAATTTCGAACCGGCGATACGAGGAGTCTTCATCTGCTGCTTTCTGTTCACTTACAGCGGCAAAGTGTTGTCATCAGTCAAGTTAGACATCCCTATGCTTTGCCCGGCGCTTTCCTTCACCCTTATTCTATATTCATGAAGAGCAAGAGGCAAGTCAGTGCCGGATTGCAAGGTGTTGATGACACTTTGCTGCTGAATGCCAGGTCAGAATGGGGTCAGCTCCTGGGGTAATTGATGACGCTGTCGTTACAAGAGACACTGAGGCGGGAGGAAACCTGGTGAGTTACGACGCTGATGCTGATCAGATGTGAAATCTTATCTCCTCACATTAGCCTGCGAGGGTTATTACCCGTGGCACCAGATCCAGATATAGTCCTCGGTCACCTGAGCTATTAACACAAATGGGGAGTGTTGATAGTTGAGCTCTGTGTGTAGAAGTGAAACACAGGTAAAGGTTTATGCTAAGAGAGAGAGAGTGAGAAAGAGCGCTTTTACCTTCTGACACACAGTTCACTGGCTTCACTCTCTCACAAGGGGATTGATAAGTCATGGCGGTGCGTGGAGAGGCTGAGCAGATTGCCCCGGTAACCGCATCTGTCAGGCTGGCGAAAACGGCGAGTTTATCAGCCGAAAATGGACTGTAGGCGAAGGACTCTTAGCCTGGAGCTCTGTGCTCCAGCCTCCACTAAAAAGGCCCAGAGGTACGGCCTAATGGAAATGACGTCAATATGAAGAGGGAGGAGGAGGGCCATTAAAAAGCGCATTAGGGCAATAAAAGTGACCACTTGTGTGTCTCTGTCAATTTATTCGCTCGCTGACAAGGAAAGAGGTCATGTGGGTGATTTTAAGGGTAAAAAGAGACTATTTCTGCATGAAAACTCAGTGTCTACAAATGGATTTGTTGCAAGGTGGCTTTCTGTTAATTGTTTAAAGATCTCTCATTGAGGCAGCAGAGAGGGAGAGATCTTCAGTGAGTTTGTCTGTCAGGTGTCCCTGGGCTGAAAGAGGAGCCACACGAGTATGAATAATAAAAGAGTCATGTAGCGCCTCCTTCACACAGACTCAAACCTAACATGCGTGCACATTTGTCCAGTTGCCCGGGCGGACGAAGAACGCTTTAAAAATCGGCTTTTAGCTCCAAAGGAACGGGAACGTTGTTATGGAGGACAGCGGTAAACCTTTGCAGAGCCCTGCGCAGGTAGAGGTAGTGCAGCGTCAGTGTGTCGGTTGTGTTCGAGCAAACTTCGTGGTTTTTTTTGTTTGTTTGTTAGTGTGGAGACTTTGCTTTAAAAGCGAAGGCCGGTAATTAAATCACCTAGCTTCCCCAGCCGCCGAGCGACCTCACTTCTCAATCATTCTCAATGGGAGCCTCTCATTTATAGCGCCATTATTTTTAGCCCTCTATAATTTCAGCCGTCACCCTCTTGAGGAAATAGGGGATTGGATTTTGAATCAAGACGGAAGGCTGTCAGGAGAGAACGAACGTGTAAAACCATATAAACACAGAAAATGTCGGATGCATTAACTTATAGTAGCAAAGGAATCCTTATTTATTACGTTTTCATTTTTTATATTAGAAAAATCTTAAATATAACAAAACTGCTAGACAGAAAACCCAAATAACATATACAACTGGTCTGCTATTATATAGTAATAGCAACATCATTATAAAAGTTTATGTTATCTCAATCAACCAGATCGTGTGGAAATTTGGCACTGAGCCGAGAAGGGTCTCCATGTTGTCTTATGTTCATGATGCTTGTCCAGTTTGTCCAAACAAATATGTTCCAATTGAATCACAGACCATTTACCTGAGTTCAAGACTTGGAGAGGTGGTAGATTTCCAGGACAGTAGTACAAGCTGTTTAGCAACCACCATACCGAGTTGCAAAGCCATCTGCAAGCAATCTGCAGAGCATCCGAGTTTTGCAATACTATGATCCTGGTTGAGTGTCTTTTGAGAAGCAATTGGAGCACCATCTGAAAATTGAAGACCAAAAGCCAAACAGTTGCGGACCAAAAAAGAATAGAAAAAGTTCAATTTTGGTCTGTGTTTTGATTCATTCAAATATTTTTTACTTCAGCTGATCATTTAGGAAACCTTTGACTGAAAATGGGAAAATATTAGACAAATCTCAAAGGATGTCACAAGCTGCCGATATTCCAAACTAATCACTGACAGAAGATTTCTGAAGTCATTTTGAAGTGTTTTTTTAACAATAGTAAGAAAGATAAGTGTTGTTTTATTGATTTAATTCAGATGTAATAAACGGTAAGCATAAATGTTATTTTTTAATGTCTATTAACATACCTTACCATCCACATTTACTGGCGTCCATGTTGGAAAGAAATGTGTCAAAGCCTTAAAATCAATATAGTGGCATAATCTCTCAGTGAGAGAAAAATCAAACCTTAGTTTTAGGTACATTTATACAAACTTTAACTACTGCATTAATATAAATTTAATTTATTAAAGCATTTTTTTTTATTTGTACGTTACCGTTATACGTTGATTGGAGTTTCTAGGAACTTCTAATTCGTAATCCAAGCTTTTCTGTTTCCCTGGGGTATAAATTTGATGTAACACAGCCTTGTAGCCACTGGCAACAAGGCTGGACAAAGACACAGATTTATGTGACAGAGTAAACAAGATGGCAAATGGAGGCAAAAACAATTTCATCTTCTGTCAGTAACAACTTCCTCTCCGAAGAGTGTTGGGTTTAGCTAGAACTGGTAGCTCGTACATATCTGTGGTATTTTTTAGAAACGTTGTTGATCAGGCGATCACAGGTCAGGAGAGACCAAGCTTGATGCTTGTCAGAAACCAATTTTTTTCTTCTCTAATCAAAATTTAATAGTAGTTTGGTTTTTGAAGAGAAGTTTTAGAAAATTTCTTCCACCAGAGCACAATTTATTGCTTATTGATGACATGTGTGCTGTAGCCGGCACCTTTGGGAAGAGGGGAGAATTTCATCAGTAATGCCTTTAAGGCACGCCCAAACACACCTATTTCTCTGTCTGATGACTGCTGGTCCTCCTTATTCAATCAAAGGAAAGCTGAAAATGGTGCATCATTTGGTTCTAAGTGGTTGTTCTTGAATGACAAAAAAAAAAAAATCAAAGGCTCTCAGCAAAAGTTGTGGTTCTGAATCCACAGATGACCAGAAAAACACACACTGCTCGGCAAAGTCTATTTCAATGTGTGCAAGGAAGGGTCTTTAAACAGAATCTAAGACACATGCAGACTCACTCTCTGTGAGACAATCAAGTAAAACAGGAGAGCGAAGTGCTGCAGCACGGTTATTAATTCAGCCTTCAAAGCACTCCAAGCTTTGTCACTGCAAAACTCAAGCCTGTGCAATCAATTCTTTATGGAAGGCAGCCGTTACGTAACTCGGTACACTGCTGAGGGTGACACCGAGACCCACGGAAATGTAGCTTTTAGCACGTTTGCTCTACATCTGCGTCCATGGTCTCCTGTCTGTTTTCTCACCGTCTGACTTGGACTGTGAGACTCCCAGGCAGAACCAGAAGAGAAGAACAACAGGCTTTTTTTTTTTTCTCCCTGCCATCTGTTCATGTGGTCAGTCTGAACCTAGACCCCCTTTATTATAAGCCTTGCATACACCGATAAACAATCCCATCCCCTGTCTGGCGGTTTTTGCATTTCCTGTATTTCATCCCGCCTCGAGCATCTGCCTGCCCAGACTGCCTTGTCTCCTGGCCATGTGTCTGGACTTCTGTTCACAGGCTCTGTGCTTTCAAGGAGAGGAGGGGGAAAAAGGGGGGGGGGGCAGATGCTGATGGTGGCTATAGGGGTTTGGGGAGGGCTCGTATCGATTCATGCCCGCTAGCAACACACTAGAAAAGCTGCTTTCATAATCCTCCCCTTAAATAATTCAGCACCCACCCTCAAAATTTCATCAGCACCTACATATAGGGAACAATCTCCCCCTCTGCAGCTGCAGCGGTGTAGGAAAAAAAAAACGGGAAAGGGAGGAAAAGATGAGACAGCAGAGGAATGAGCAGGTGGAAGATTATTGGTTTATAAAGCTCCTATCAGAACTCCAAATCAGCAATCAAGGGGCAACACGGGCATCTCTTTATCCCTCAGTGTTTCTACTTGATTGTAACAAATTACACTTTTATCATGTCAAATGTCAAAGCTTATGGCAGTACAGCTAGATAGATACTTGGTGAAGAGGGAGAAAAAAAAAACTCTTCTCTCGAATAGAAATATGGCCGGGCACGTTAGGTTTGCAAAGTTGCATTTGTTTCGAATCAGGTGGGACAATTTCCTTTGCTTCGATGTGACGAAAGTAGATAAGTTTAGCCATAGCGCACAGTCCCATGTCTGGCGAAACCCAAATACTGACTCTGCTAAAGTACCTCATACCGACTGTCAAGGGTTGGGGTTTAATGTGGTCCAGGCTTGTTTTATGCCCTCAGAACCTGAGTAACGCTGCTGTCGCAGAGTCAACCCTAAACTCCTCTGCATACCAAAGTGTCCCTAGAGTCAAGTGTGAATCCATCAGTCTGACAGATCAGCCAAAAACAATGTTATCAGCTGGCCAGTGGTCCAAAGCACATCCCCGAAACTACAACAGAACTGCTGAAAAACAAAAGATTTGAGGCGTTGTAGTGGCCCAGTCAAAGTCAAGACCTCAGCTGACTGTAATGCTGTGGAAGAAAGTTAATAGCAGATTCAATCCTCATACTCTGCTTAATATTCTCCCTATTCTGTGAGACTTTTTCTTTTTTCATCTGTACCTACCCAGAGAACCATCTCACTCTCTTTTGGACTGATACTCAAGCTTTTCCTTCTTTTCTCACTCTTTCATCTTGCCCAGATAAACAAGCAAAGCACTCCTTCCCTAATGCTGTTTGTGATTGGGAAAGGGGTACTTGAACAGCTTTCCCAGAGGTCTTGATAAATATGTGGGTGCGTACAGTTTTTGGCGGCGACCCCTCAACACTACACAGCGATTCAGCTTGGCATTCATTGTCCGAGAGTAAATAAAGATATGCAACTTAACATTAGCAGTACCTTCTTAAGTCCCTCAGTAAACCACCAAGCATTAACTCTGCAGCTTGTTCACCCACTTCTTTTTTTGCCCTATATTGCATAAAATCCCATTGAAATATATTGAAGTTCATTTTTGTAAGATGACATGAGATGGAGAAGATGTGAATACTCTTGCAAGGTACTGTAGCTCAGAACTTATGTCCATATTTATTGTCACAGGGTGTAATTTTTATCATAGAAGAAATTTTTTTTGCTAAAATAATTTGCCACTATTTTCCTCTGGTGCAGCAGCTATCGCCTTGCCAGATCCTTCCAAGCCTCATATAACACCTCTACACTAAATTTAGTCAGTTTCCCTATGTCGTGTTGAGAAATCCAGGTGAACAGCATGCTGGGAAATGAACTCCATGGCACATAATAGTAGATTTGGCCATCACAGCCTTGTCGTCTCCCCGGCTGTCCTTGGCGGAAATATCCTGAACGATTCCTCCCTGTTGAAGTGACAAGATTTAAAAACACTGATGGCCGTCAGCTCCCACGTTGCAGCGACGTGTTCTGTATTCAATGGCTGCATGAAAAAAATCTGTGCAAAGTATGTGGGAAATGTCAGCCAGAACAGAGGTACAGTACAAACTGAATGTGTGCAGCATTGCCTGTTGTTTTTCCCACCTTTCCGGAGCTGATGCTGACTAACCAGCAAAAGGAAGTATCAGATCGTTTTTTGGTATATTTTTTGGGCGCTTTAATCTCACTTGAAACTGTTTTACGTTGAAAAGAAAACATTTGAAAGCGATGCATGTGAATGAACCTGTTGCTGTAAATGTAATTTCATAGAATTTGTTAAAACACCTTACGCAATTAAAAGTCTTGTCATTTTAGATTATTCTCTGATCTGAAACCTGGTAGGTGTAGCTGTGTTTATTAACTTTGTCATTCAGCAGATTAGATTATTTTAGACTATGGTGACAAAACCAAAACACATCCATTGCTTTTGCTTTACGCCTTTTCTTTTTTTCTTAAAGGAAGACATGAAGTCCATTTGCTATCTTAAAACGAGCTTCTTTAGCAGAGCATTGGTTTTTCTCTCCTTTTGTTCAGATTCTTTTGCTCGCTGTGGTTTTGTTATATTTGGTTTACAGAACTAAGACTGGTATTGATCTGCTGCAAGAAACCCACTGCACAATTCCAGGGTACTTTAAGGTGCTACTTAGATACAAATAATACCATATTTTTGCTGATGGGGTCATTTTGCAGCCTCAAAATTACTTTATCTGCAGAGACGGTCAGGCCTTCGACTAATTGCTTAAATCTCTTTTAGCATGTTGTAGACAAAAACAATAGATGATGTGCATAGTTTTTTTTTGGGTTTTTTTACAGTTTAGAGGAATATTCCTATACCACCTGGTCACAACAAATGACACAAGACAAACAGGTCCAGATCAAATCCAGTTGTGTAGAATCAACATGCGTGTCACACATTTAAAGAAACCAAAACAAGCTGCGTGTTTTAGTGCCTTGTCTTGTTATCAGGACATGAAAAGCTGTTGATTTCCATCCAGAGCGATTTTTGCACGTTATTACCCTGCAGTCCGCTCCTAACCAAAAAAAGGTAATCCCCAAATATTTGGACATCTGTTGAGTGGGTGTTTGTTCATCGGCAGGCCGAACAGCGTACAACAAAATAATGAATAGAAGCGTGCTGTAGGGTGCGTCGTTTCCACAGCTTGCCAATATCAGTCACGCTCATGCAGCTGATCATTTGCGCTAACGCACACGCAGAGAAACACTGCCCTACTCTGCCAATTTTATTTTTACACCAGCTCAAGTCATGTGGAATTGAGGTTAAAGCTTCAGAAGCAGTGGGATTCTCATCTGCCGTTTCTGTACACTGACCCACATATAGCAGGCTTGGATTTGGTCATGTATGAGCTGCTCTTTTATTTATTTATTAATTTTTTTTTTTTTTAGAGTTGCAGAAACAAAGACGGAAACATATCTTCCATTGTCCCTTGTTTCTGTGTCTGTATTCAGCTCCAAATAGCAGCACAGAGAGACCTAAGCGATCCTCATGCATGACTTCTGAGCTATTTTGCTTCTTGGTTTTGTACACCTCATACCTAGAATTAAAAGCTATTGTTAGAATATGTGACATAAAACCGTAAAAATAGAATATTATATGTCCAGCAGACAGTCACAGACACCATCCACAAGGATGTCATGAGAGGTCGTTTCTAAAGAATGGTGTTCATTCAATGACGTTCACAGAGTGCTGGATTCAAGCATAAAATGGAAAGTTCAGTGGAAGAAAAAAGTGCTGTAGAAAAAAGTGCCCAAGCAACTGCAGCCGTGAGAGGACGGTGAACCAGTCATGAACTAGAGAGGATCAGAACTGTCCTACCTGGGCTACAGAGAAAAAATTAGTCCTGTTTTCATGAGCACATTTCAAATTTCACTTGAAAATTAGGATCTCTAGGTGAAGAAATGGAGTGGCCAGCTAACTGGCCTGATCTAAATCTCATTGACTCCGTTTATGGCGGATTGTCAAGAGGAAGATGCGAGACACGAGAGCCAACAATGCTGACAAGGTGAAGGCCGCTAATAAGCAACCTGGGCTTCTTGAACACCTCATCAGAGGCTCAGATTATTTCATTTTTTCATTTGTTGTTTATTTTGAAACATGATATGATTTAACAATGTTTACATGTAATACTTCATAACATACATCATGTTTCAAAAAGGAGTAGGATGAAGCATAAGCTTATTAAGCCCTACCCCTCAGTTACATATGTCATGGAGGTAAAGGACAAATATTTACAGTAAAACAAACAGTATACCAACTTTTTATATATATTATTCTTTTTTGTATTCATCAAAAATACTTTTCTTATATTCTTTCATTTTGCTTTTTCAACTCCCGAATCTCGCCCATTAAGTTCATAATTGTGCTCTGTTGTTTTGATATTTTTGCAATTTCCTCAGAAAGAAAGTTTAGAGACTGTTTGATTTCAAACATTTCCAATGCGCTCTTCTCATCTGCCCCTACACACCTCTCGGCAGCCATCTTTATCTCCATGCCACACTACATTCAGGTTGTAATTCATGCAAAAAGAGTCCAAACCAGGTATTGAGTGCATGCAGATGGACATGGTTTTCAGTAGGCTGGCATTTTTGTATCGGAAATTTGTTTTAAATGGGTGTTATATAATACTGAAATTTTTCTGGGATACAGAATTGTGAAATTTCAATAGCTTTAAGACATGATTGTCATAATTAACAGAAACAAACAATTAAATAAACCCAATATATCACTCACAGTAGATCTATCTATACAATATACTGCATGAGTTTCACGTTTTAAGTTCAGTTAGCTTTTTAATGACATTCCAATTTAAATTTCTTCTAGAAAGAGAGGTGGCTCATGGCAATATGATTTATGAATTTAAGAAAAAAGCACTCATGTTTCCTAAAATCACAAACAAAACTGCTTTTAGCGTTTGTAGGTGGGATCTTTGATGCTTCCAAGTTATAGTGGCCCTGTGGTTATTTATAGTTATTTATAGACTTTTCAAAAATAAAAACTTTTCTTTTTACCTGTATGATGAACTGGATGTTATTTAGCAGCTTATTAATAGTAAATTCCATTTTCACTGGTGTTTTTAACACCCAATACACTATACTCTCTGTATTTCTCTCTGATGCCCTGTGTGCTGTAAAGGTGCTGTGCGTGGTGTCAGTGCTGCTGAGACGCATGTACACCATCAAGTATGTTTTTCTAGAGTCTCTTGAGGAATAAAAGCAACCCGGTGGGAGTCGTGTAAAGGAAGCTGCAGCGATGATGATTTACAGCTACTTTTTGCTCCAAACTATGTGATAGGGGGGAAAAAAACTCAACGCAATTCCCTGTGAGACGCTTCCTCCCTTTGTTTTTAACTTGAAGATGTCCCAGCGCTGTTGAAATTCCTGCGTCGGCTCCTTCCTCCCACTCTGACGGCAGCAGACTGAGCAAAACAGAGGCGGAAAAGCTTAATGGGATAAATGTTTTTAAAGAGGAAGACGTGTTTGCCATAGCTAAACTTTAAGGGGCTGATTAAATCCTTTTCAGGAATGTCATGAGGTCTTCATCATGTTGGTCATGTGTACCTGTTATAAAAATATTATTCTGAAGTCACTATGGCCTCACGCCACTCGGATATAGGAGGCCAGGAGACATGATTACTATATTACTACTATTACTATTACTATGATGTCTGTGTATGAAATCCACTGTTTGCTGAGTGCAAGGCCAAATGCTGTGCGGGATACTGATTGTCTAGGATAGACTGTCTTTGTTTTGTCTCATGCCAAGGCCACTGTGCAGTATTAGGGAGAGCTGAAAGCGAGTCAGGACAGAGACAGGGCAGACGCAGACTGCAGCGGGACCGTGGGGTGCGATTACTTTCCATCTATGTGACCTCTGCTCTGTTTCTCAATAAAAGTGCTGGAACTTCATCACCGCCGTCTCTTCATTCAGTAACGATGGGAATTCAGTTACTATTGTTTAGAATTCCATCCACAGTACCCGAACAGGCTTTATTTCTCCTTTTTTTTTTTAGCTCTGAACTGATAAGGCCACAGATACACAGGCTCGCATATTCACACATGCATCTCATCACCAGCCTGCTTGTTCCTCCTGCATAATAGAAGTGTTTGCTTGCAAACACGGATGTTACTGCGCGCCCGATCATGTTTGGAAAGGTGATAGACAAAAAAGGGTATCTACCATGTCAGTTCAGTCCATTTCCCATTTATTAGGGTTTTCATTGAAATCCTTTTGAAAAGGAAGCGGATGAATCGTAAGTCGAAAAAGTGCTGTGATGTGGCGCGGTGAGTCAAGAAGCGCTTGAGTCACAGCTGGCTTCCCAGGCACACCTTCGAGATTATATCAGCTCACAAGAGCCCAGAGGAAGGAGCAGAGATTTTCCTCCTGGATCTGCTAGGATTCGGGGGCACATTTCAAGCCTGCCACTCCAGCCAGATTGCAGGAGATCCAGTTACCGCCACTGTTCGGTTCCCTTTGAGTGGGTGTTACTCGCGTTGGGTGTGATTTCCCGACAGAATGGAGGGCCCAACCTTATTTTGAGAAATTCTGAGTCATCCCGTGATGATTGAGCTGTTCTCTATTGTTCCTTGTTTCTTGAAACATACATGCATTTATGCAAACTTAGTCATGTTTCTGTCTCATGTAAGCATTGCTTTCCTTGTTGTTTGTTTATCAAAGACCAATTTCCAGTGCTTTCTAAAAGTGTCCCCACCTCTTGAACCATTTTTAACTTTTTACCACGTTACGTCCACAACTATTGTGGCATATCTAAGTAGTAGATAAAGTAAAAGGTAAGGGATGCCTTATTTTAATAGTTTATTAATTAAAAATATAAATCTGAAAAGTGTGGCACGATATCCCTAAATCCATTGCAAGCAATGGTCTCTAAAAGTCATCTAATAGGACCTCACCCAGCCGTGCAGTCTTAACCCCGCCCACAGACTAACTTAGAAAAAGGCCACCAAAGTGGGCAGTGTCACGAGACCCTGAGGGGCGGAGCTAAGCATAAGGAACGTGGAACTTTCAAAGCAGTCACAAATGCTAAACACTATCGATCAATGCTCGCGATTACAACTCCTGAGTCTGACCCGCTGCGGGTGAACGTGACTAAGATGCTTTGATACGCGAAAGTGGGGCTATGATGACGAAAGCATGTACCGTTTGAACCAGCAGGAAATTCCAACTGCAATAGCGCCCCTTTCAACCCCAAGGGGGCAGCACTAAGAGAGTTTTAATACAAATATTGCAGAACTAAAAATGTTCACAGTGACAAAAATTTGCTCAGTAACATTAAAATAGCACTCTTAGGCCCAGTTTATACAGATTACATATAAAAAAAAAAGAAAAGTAGATTTTGGTGTGCGTTGCACTTTAAGGGTTGTTGTCCTGCTGGACGGTGAACCTGAGTCTATTTTGCTGCCCTTAGCAGGTTTTCTACTAGTGTTGTCCTGTATTTGGTGACAATCATCCCTCCATTAACTTTGACCAGCCTCCCTGTCCCTGCTGAAGAAAAGCCTCCTCACAGCATGACGCTGCCACCACTTGCAACTTTGCCTGCAATGGCTTTTACGTAAAGGTCGCCGAGAAAAGAAGTCTGAATACAAATGCACGCCACACTTTTCAGATTGTCATGTTGAAAAGCATGTTTTCCTTCCACTTCCAATTTGTGCCGTATTTCTGCTGGTCTATCACATAAAATGCCAATAAAATGCATCGAAATTTGTGCTTTTTAACACGAGAAACTACAGAAGACTTCAAGGCCCGAGAATAGTTCTGTAAGACACTGTAACGCATTTGCAGACGTATTCTTCTGAACTGTGAATGAATATAAAACCGTGGACACGGAGCGCAGTGCGCTCTCCAGCTGTAAAAAGGCGAGGCTTTGGGAAGGGGAAGGCATACAGCTAAACACGCATGATCTCCAATCTCACAAAGCAACTTGTCGCTCTCTAGAGAAAACCACCCCCTGCCTCGTTGTGTCTTTGTTGCTCTTGCTTTGGTGCTGATAAAGAACGCAGAGATCTGCTAGTCTCTCTCATGTCGATTTCTCAAACCGCCTCGGCGCGTCTCCTGCTCAGTTTTAGTTCTTACTCGCATCAACCCGTCTCGTCACCGTCAAGCCACCACAGATCATCTTCCATCATGCTCAAGACTCTGGATCCCCCTTTCCCCTCACATCTCACCTGCCCCTTCCTCTCTCCATCAGCTCGGTGACACGGCCTGTCGACATGGAATATGTCCCGCCAGACGCGGGTGATGTGTCATGTGCATCGCAGGCTGTCCGAGCCTGTCACGGCCTGCCACAGCCCGCGGTGATCTACGGCGTTCCATAAAACAACAGCTCCACCACTGAGCCAAACATACCTGCGCTCACGAGCCAAAAGTGTCATGTGACTATTTACCAAAACTCTTTTCGACGTGGGTCGGCCTTACTGTTCCGCTGAACAGAGGAACGGAGCCGAGCGTTGGTTGAATAATCAGGACAGGAGCTGAGAGATGGAGGCGGGAGACAGGGAAGAGAATTTAAAAGAGCTGTGGTAAAGGCAGGAAGCGTGATCTGGGAGAACTGGATAAAAAAGGAGAGACAAATTACAGCAGACAGCAGGGGCTGAGAAATAGCTGTAAGAAAGGGGGAGAAGCTTCTTAAAATTTGCAGTGAAGAGAAAGGAAGTAAAAAGGAAAAACTAAAGCTGTAGAGCTTTGCAAAAGGGTTCATTCCTCTTAGATTTATTTCACATCATACCCCCGACGTCAGTGTGTTTTATTGGGAAAACGTGCGATAGACCCCGAACAGAGAGTGGTGCATAATGAATATGAAGTGAAAAGAAAATTATACATCGCTTTCAGAACGCCTTCTGAACAAAACTCTAAAAAGGGTGGCTTTTGAAGAATCACATTTCACTGCAATTACAGCTGCCAGTCTATCGGGGGACACTTCTAAAAGCTTTGCACAGGTAGGCGCGGAAATTTTTGCCCATTCTTTTTTTCTTTTTTTTCCTGCAAAAGAGCTGAAGTTCAGTCAAGTTTGAGGGAGAGAGTCAGTGAAAAGCGTGTTTCAGGTCTTACCACAGATCCTCTTAACCGGGCCAGTCTAACGCATGAATCTGCTTTTTGCAGACTTTTGCAGCCTCTGACAGGTTTCCTTCCAAGATTGACCTGTTTTAATCCCCATCCCCGCAGCATGATGCTGCCATCACCATGTTTGTCTGTGGCGATGGTTTATTCATTCTGATGGGTTTTAGAACTTTTCCTGCCAAAAAGCTCCATTTGGGCATCCACTGACATGCTCAAAGGATCTCCTACTAAACTGTAAATATGACTTAAAATGATCTGTTTCAACTCTTTTTGGTTTTCTTTTTGATGAATACCTCATTTGTAGGGCTGATAGTTAATAGTTTTCCTGGCAGCTGATTCTCACACCCAAGCTTGGCTCAAACAGGGTTCTGTGAGAGGTCCAGAACTTTGGATACTGTTGCCACAATAACACAAGCTGAAGCTTCTCAAGTGCTGTGTCTGCGGCCAGTCTGCTGTGTTCCTGACTATTAGTTCTCTAACATTTTGCAACAAAACTCTTTACAGGACGGCTGCATTTATATGGAGATTAAATTGCAAACATGTGGACTCTATTTACTAATCAGGGACCGCTAAAGGGAATTTCTGCCGCTAGATTTAATTTAGAGGTATTAAATTGAAAGGAGCAGGGTACAAATTCAAACAGCTTCTTCTTCTTCTGTTTTTTTGTAAAAGAAATTTGAAAACCAAGCATCCCTTTCCTTCCCGTTTGGTGCAAGGGTGAACATTTTGCGAGTTTCTGTCGTTTGACCAGTCCGGTGACGACAGAAGGACACATGGAAAGCACAAAGTCGTCCAAGCTCTGTTGTGAACAGAACCAGAAGGGAATATTAACTTACGTAAACATGGTGTAGAATAAATGATCTGAAGTCCGTTCCAAACAAACAACGCCGCGGAGCTGCAGCGAGGAGGAAGGGCGGCCAAGACAAATGAAAAAAACGCGTACAGCTTTAAGTAGTCGCAGCACTTTGCTGCCCTGATGAGAAGCTCCAGTGCAGTTATTGCGCAAAGGCCTTTTGTGTCAGCACATTGAAAAGGCTCACAGACACACTGAGATAAATAGCAGCTGGCTAAGTCAAAGTGTCCTGAGCAGCACTGCTGGGCTCTTAGAGTTAACTGCTGACCTGTGGGAGCGAGCATCAGCAGCCATTTATGCTCCGCGAGGCGTTTTCCTCCCACGGTCCGACGAGGTCAAGATTCAGCACATGGATTAGCGGGGTGAGTGAAAGGCAGGATGATGCCGTTGCTTTCCCACGAAGCTGTCGGCTGGGCTGACGGAGGCCGCCGCCGCCGCCTCACCGTGTTGAGATTCAAAGTGCGTGAGCCGAGCAGCCAAGCAGGTCAGGCCCACACCTCGACAGGATAGTCACAGCGGCGGCGGCGCATATCTGGCACCGTTGCTGCTCTGCGTTGTCATTCATCAAAGGTCTACCCCACTGACATTTTTCCTGCCGTGATGTGGAAGAAGGGGCTGATTTTTGATGAAAGTGTTTGAAAGGTCACGTTGAAACGGCGGTGCGGCGTTTCCAAGCTGACGTTCCGGTTTCATGTTCTGTGCTGTCCAAGATTGGCTTTTCAAACAGGCGCTTCACAGAATGACTCTTGTCCCTTTATTGTTCAGTTCAACTCCCTTTAGTTTATCTATTAAGGGCTAATTATTAAAAATGTAGTCCATGGGCTGTTTACAAGGCAAAATATCAGAGGAATAAAAAATGCCAATTAGATCTATATAAAATTCAGTTAATTCAGAAACAGTAAAATCATATTATCACATTTATATTGAATTATATAAAGGTCAGGTCAATCAACATGGTAGTGCATTAAAATGTGTTGATCATATAATGCCAGTTGGCACAAAGTTATCTAAACAAGGATCTCCACATGAAGGCTTTTAGTCTGTTAACTTTCAGTTATTCAGGAAGCTGGGCAAACGTGGCACCAAAAAAAAAAGTAACACGTTCTCTGCCCAGGAAAGAGACACAGCTAAACACAGAAGCACTGAACCATCAGTACTTTCTATGGTGAAAGAAACAAAGAGGGTGCATAGGGGCTATATTTACCATCACAGCTTTGTTTATAGATCACTTTAATAAACAGCCACACGACTTAAGTGCTGTACATATAATACTTAATCAGTTGCTTTGGCTAGGAAAGAGTGACAAAATAAAAACAGAAGCACCGAGTCCAGAGTACTTTCTATAGGTAACAAAAAAAGGAGGGGGGCACACAAAGTTAATGGCAGCAAAAACTCTATCAACGGCTCCATCCAGGAGGAAGACAACGCTCACATTAAAAGACATAAAATCTGGGAGTACTTTCTCTAAGACGGAAAAGCAGAGAGTACAGAAAGTTTTCATTCGCAATAATTTTGTCAAAAGCTCCACAAAGAAAAGACAGAACAGAGAAGCAATGATGTAAGAATACTCTCTACTTTGTATGCAATTGAATCAGGGTTTGACTTTGCTTTGTCTGTCTTACTACAGAGTGGAGGAGGGCACAGATGGCAATTTGGAGGATGTTTCGTCTGAGGTAAAACACGAGAAATTCTTTTTTTTTTTTTTGTCGATGAAATTTGCCTTCCATTTTGTCAATAAAGTTTGCTATTTAGATTTGAACGCTGTCATTAATGCATTTTTTTCTGCAAGCAGTACACTGATAAAATGCAAAACACGCCAGTCGTTAATTATCGAATGACTCGCCGCTTCAAGTGCAAAAGGGAGGACCTGTTTCACACCTATTAAAAGAAAAGCTTTTATTGTAATACATTCCTGCTCAGATAAGGCTAAGAAGGATCCGTTTAGTTTTTTCTAGTCTACTTTGGGTCTCAATGCGACAAACATGTCAGAACTACTGAGTCTTTAGCATGAAAGACGCCCGCAGGTATCTGCCATGCAGGCGGTGTGCGGTGGCTGTAACATTTTAGTCTGCACACAAACATATAAGTTGGTTTACTCATAACACCACAGGACAATAGTTTCTTATCTTCTCATCTTATCTGACTTTGCGATGATTTAGAATGCAACCAGGTTTTTATAGGAAAGGTTATCACCTTCCTTACTGCAAAGCAACAGCGAGTACCACATCCTTCTTATTGCACCTAAAGGCTGTTTTTGTTGTACGGAAACATCTACACCCACACAACCCTCTCACCTCACCACTTAGGGCATTCCCTCTTTCCTCTGCTTTCTTTCATGCATTCTTCTGTAACGTTACTCTTATCTGTATGCTATCAATCAGAAGAAGTCTGGGAATCTCCGTAGCATCGAGTGGCCAAAGTGAGGCCGCAGCTCGCAAGACTGCAGATGGATCCCGCTAGAGGGACGGAGCCGAGGGCCGTTCTGTTTATATGGATGAGTGCACCCTGGCCCAGGGTGGGGGTCCACATAGGAATATCTCGGGCCGTGGTCTCGCCGTAGCTGCAACAGCTCTTTAAGATTGTGCAGTTTATGAGATTATGATTTTTTTTTCCTCTTCCAGTATGATTGCACAGTGGTCTCACTTGTACAAGTGCAGGTCACTGGATATGGGCCCCTCAGGCCATCCAGGAGTGCAGGTTTTCATCATTTTCTGTCACGCGGCAGCCACTTTAGAGAGGTTTTGTGTGTCAAAGAGTAACATCGGTTCTCTATTGGTCTACAGGTTGATAAAGAGGAGCCCGACACATCACAGAGCCTATGGCGCCGTCTGGACCACCAGTATCCTTTCACCGCTTTTTCTTTATGCTGTGAGAAACTCCTACATGTGCATCTTCACATTTTTTACTCCCCTTTCTTATTTTCTGTTAAAACCTGACACCATATATTCAATTCAACTTTATTTATATAGCGCCAATTCACAACACATGCCATCTCAAGGCACTTTACAAAGTCATATTCAATCAAATCATCCAGACTTGATTGAAGTGGAATATTTTACACCATTGAGATTCACTGAAGATTGAGCATGGGGCCATGTTACTACCTGCTACCTATTCACACAAACCAATGATAATGATAACTAGAAAAATTTGCATTTCCTGCGAAAATGCACTGTGAATGCAGATAGCTTAATGATTGAGCAAAAGATGCAGAAGATCTTTGAAGAAGAGAAAAATAGCTGAAAAGCATTGAAGAAGTTGAAAAAGTTGAAGAAGTTGAAAAAGTTGAAGAATTTGAAAGAGTTGAAGAATTTGAACATGAAAGAACAATAGCTAAATGATTAGAAGAAGAAAAAACTGAGGGTAAGGCACCAAACATTTCCTAACTCATTCTAAACACTGAATCGTTTAACAAAGCAGAAGTAGAATTTCAAACTTGAATATACTGTAGCCATATGTGGGCCTGCATTTTTAGGGAGTATAAGGGGTTTCGCCCCCATTGAGAAGCATTGGATGTTTGACACCTCCTAACTTGGAGATGCTTTACGTGACGAGGCCCAAACTTATTGTGGAGCATTCTGTATAAAGGAGGTACAGACTCTGTAAAGCAGAAGTTTGTCCGAGCTTCCTAGAGCTACTTCCGGTTAGCAACATGCTAACCATTAGCCGCTAACATGGTTGTGTTCAGTATCACCAGGTGATTGTACTCTGTCAGTTTGGTCCAAATCCTGTACTGGGAAGTGCCTCAAAAAGGGGTGCCAATACTTAATGTCACCAAACGTGACCAAAGTTCATGGGTCAGATTGGCCTCCTTTAGAAACTCAGCCTCACCACATCTGGGCCCAGAACTCAACATTTGACCAAAATGGCGTGCAGCGCCATTTCCCACAGGTGGGTGGTGCTGTATTTGCCAATTGGGTCGTGTCTGGGCATCATGCCAGGTCCTGTTGGAAGCAAAGGCCCAATAGGAAAGCATGTGAAATCCAAAATGGGACAGAAAAGTGACACATGGCTGAAAGTCACTTGAAAATTTTAAAATGTCAAGAGGAAGTGACTGTGCGAATTTCAGATTCCTACATTAATCACAACAACTGCGGTGAGCGTCGAAAGTTGCCATTCTATCTCAATGGAGCCTCTCCCTCTGGCCCTCAGAGTTCCGTCGTCATGGAAACTCACTGACACACCTGCAGCGGGCCAGTCTACCGAAGTGCAGACACTTTGCTCAAAATATGTCCCATTGGGTTATAATAGAGAACTTTGCCTCGCACAATGCTCCATATCTCCTTATCCGTAAATGGTAGAGATGTAATTTTTTCTGCGTTTATTTCTTAACGGATAGGGGAAGAAGACTTGCTATCGGTTTTTGCAGGAAATATTTTAATAAAGGCGTGAAAAATTATGATATAAAGGATATTTTTAAGGAATTTCAAAAATCCTCTAAAAACGGTCCCAAAACAAATCGCTCTAGCTGAAAAAGTATAAGAGATAGCAAAATAATTCTTTCACTGTGAGTATCAGCAGGCTTTTGAGGACTATGTTGCTCATTTTTATGTTTGTACAAAAATCGGTGTAGGCACAGCGATGATGTAAAAAAGTGGATCATTTGGAAAAATGCAGCTCTAAAGCATTTTCAGGATTTTGCAGATTCGCTACTCCCGAACAAATTGTTCCTGCGGCCAAACCGTAACAGTTATCCACAAAATTCCTTTTTTGTGAGTGCCAGAAGGGTTGGGACATTCATGTGTGAAAGTCTCATGCCTGTACATCAAACGGTTTAGGAGTAGCGACGATGCGAAAACGTGTGATGTTTTCGATTTTCAGGCGTCATTTTTCAAAACCGCTCCATAGGAAATGAATGGGGGAAGTTTCGGGTTTGTGTCGCTCTGAGGTGATTTGCGAACAATTTTAAAGGCTACACCAATGAGGGTTACATTTCCTGAATCCAGACAAAAATTCCTACGTTTTGATGTATAATTTATGTGGATAGGTTGAAAATTGAGCGAGTGAGAAGAAGTTGTTCGGAGTAGAAGAATTAGTTGAATTTCTAGAGTGCGCACTCTATAACTGCCTCCTTGACGACCATAGCAACGCATGTTATTTGCTGAATTTCTTGAAAAGCCAACATTATTTTAAGGAGGTACTATATGAAAATGGTTAAAGATATGAAAAAGCTGAAATATACCATAATAGCTGAAAGATATCACTACATTTTAAAAGTTGAATGGCGTTTCTAGCTGAAAGTAGGCTGAAGCAGTAAGCTGTCAAAAAGCAGCTGAAATGAGCGGAATTTTAGTGAATTACATTCATTTCCTATGGGAGAAAAAAAAGCTGAAAATTTGCAGAAAAAGCTGAATATTTTAAAAAGTTGAAAAGGTATAAGTACAAAAAGATATAGCCATCGATTACAGAAGAAGCTGAATAGTTTAAAAGTTGAATGGTTGAAATCGGAGAAAAATTGTAGGAGGAGAAGCGAATCAAACTTTAAACAGTAAAAACGCGAAAGAGGATCTCAAGAACTGTGAATGCCTACTGCATTCACAGTAATAATGTGTCAGGAACCAGAGACAGAGGACCCAGTATTCAGCCAGACAAGAGAGGTAAATGAAAAAACAGGTTTAATTAAGGCGATCTAGACAATACAGGGGCAGGCACAACTCAGTGGTCGGAATGACAGTCCAAAAACGGTACACAAAATGGCAGTCCAGAACAGGCAGGAATACAAACAGGGATAAGGCAAGCTCTGATAATCCAAGGGCAGAATCAGGTCAGAAAAACGAGTGAGCAGTCAGACAGGGCAGGGAGAAACAGGTTCAGGATGGCTCAGACGTCAGAAAGGCAATTGGGTAATATCAACAGACTTATGGATGCTGGACAAAACTCACCAAAGGCTTGTAAAGACAATGATCTGGCCGAGTGCAGGAGACAGAGGCAGATATAAATAGGGGAGTGAGCAGGTGAACAGAGTGAAACTAATTACCAGAATGGGTGGAGCTGATCAAGGGAGACAAAATGGCTGCAACTAAACTGAATCTGATTGGATGGTAACTGGTGAAGGGGAGTGAGAGCAAGACAAAAGAATGCCGGCAGGTGAACTGAATAAAGGCTGGTGACAGAAGTGATCAGAGCAGGCCAGAAGAAAAGTACAAAATCAAACCACATTAAAACACAAACTGAACATAAGCAAATAATTAAAACCCAAATCATGACAATAATGATAATTCACAGCAGTTCTAGTGAAATCCCTTCTTACCTGCGCCACTGTTTACCCATTCTTTACGTATTCAAACATGTAGCATTTAGTCCCAGTGAATTGAAGTGAATTACATTATCAAAGATGTGTTAACCAGCACCTCTGACGTTTGTAATCACAATGATGTTTATAACATTTCTATAACATTTATAACCTGAACCTGCTAATCTAAGCTTGACACCCAGCCTTTCAAATTTATTGTCAATTGTGGTAAAGATGAGTAAAAAAAAAATTAAACATGGAGTCAAAATTCTGCCAAAAGGGGGGGCGTACTGGTGTACCCTCTTCCACCCCCTCTCAGCCTACTGTGTTAAAAATCGAGCCACTAGAACCGCGAAAAATCTAAAAAAAAAAAAAAAAAAAATTCTGCCAACAGAACACACTCAATAAATAATCAAACAAGCATTTTTGTTTAATTCATACACACATAAACTACTCTTCACGTGCATTTTGAGCAGCTTACACGTGCAGAATCAATATAACACACGCATGAGTGCATGCTCCTTCTTTGTGCGATCGTGGTTTGTTTCCTCGCTCCTACTCGCGTGTGGACCTGTTTCTACTCGTTCATGTGGCACCCACCGGAGAAGGTCCTTTTCTGTTGTTGGTCCTCAATTATGGAATAACCTGCCCCTGTACATAAGACAGTCTCCTTCACTGTCTACCCTTAAAGCCTGGCTTGAAACGTAGTATTAATCTTTAGCTTTTACCATAAGCAAGACTTAGGTTTTGTTTTAAATTGGTTTTATTGTTTCTTTTAAGTGTTTTTATGCAATGTCTTTTTATTTTTGTTTTTTAATGGAGGTGTTCTAGTTTTTAGCTATGTATAACACTTTTTTCAGCTGCTGGCAGTTTTTAAGCGTATGTATGTATATATGTATGTAGTTATGTCCGTCCGTCTTCTTCCGCTTATCCGGGGTCGGGTCACGGGGGTAGCAGCTTCAGTAGGGAGGCCCAGACGTCCCTCTCCCCGGCCACTTGGGCCAGCTCCTCCGGAGGAATCCCAAGGCGTTCCCAGGCCAGCCGGGAGACATAGTCCCTCCAGCGTGTCCTGGGTCTTCCCCTGGGCCTCCTCCCGGTGGGACGTGCCCGGAACACCTCTCCAGGGAGGCGTCCAGGAGGCATCCTAACCAGATGCCCGAGCCACCTCAACTGGCTCCTCTCGACGTGGAGGAGCAGCGGCTCTACTCTGAGTCCTCCCCGGATGACTGAGCTCCTCACCCTATCTCTAAGGGAGAGCCCAGACACACTACGGAGAAAACTCATTTCAGCCGCTTGTATCCGGGATCTCGTTCTTTCGGTCACGACCCAAAGCTCGTGACCATAGATGAGGGTAGGAACGTAGATCGACCGGTAAATGGAGAGCTTCGCCTTTTGGCTCAGCTCTCTCTTCACCACAACGGATCGGTACAGCGCCCGCTTCGACATTGAGTCTGAATGGACCATGTTCCGCGCCTCTATTGTTGAGGCGGCTAGTCGGAGCTGTGGCTGCAAGGTTGTCTGTGCATGTCGCGGCGGCAACCCTCGAACCCGCTGGTGGACACTTAATAGGGGGTTTTCACTGACGTCACTGGCCAACTTCCGGTCCGCCATATTGGGTGGCACACTTCCTTATCTCTAGTTGTCGTACACGTATTATCGTATCGCGAATGGATAAGTACGCCAGCACGCTAGAGCGACCAGATAAGGACGTATATCTGAGGAAATGTTCCGTGATCGACCATATGGACCCCTATGCCCTCCACGGTGCCTTGTTTAGCCGTAATCCAGATGATTGGCCAAATGTAGAGCACGGCGACATAGTGCATTACCTGGTGTTCGGTGAAAACCCTCTGCACAGTCTTGAGGAAATGAGAGCTTACAAGGGTCTAGAGGCTCACAACCAGTTCACATCTGGTTGGGTACGAGATGTAGAAGTTATGTACATGAAGGAAATCGCCATCATACGTGGACGGGTGAGTTTTAATAAGGATGGTAAAAATGTAAACAATCCGACGCAAATGCGACGCATGCTTCTGCGGTGGCTGACGGCCGGCGGTGCGCAAAGGCGCTTGGCTGCAGGGCTGATCGAAGCCGCTCGCGGCTTTAATTATTTAAGCAGAACAAGGACCAGTGCAAAATTAAGTTGTATTTACCGTATTTACGCCGGTAGGAGCTGCAGATCATAAAGCCAGCACACATTAGGAACACAGTAACTCGTTCAAAGGTAAGCTGTGTTCAGACGGGCTCTGGCACATGCTAACCGTTAGTGCTAACAACCACTCACGCATGTAATGTACTTTTAACTAGCTGCTATGTGTTTCAAAGGTTTAGAACACACTCTCATTGACATCGGGATACTGTGGAAAGTTATGTTCGGTCGTCTTACAGCCGCGATCCAAGCGAGCCGACGACTCTTCGTTATCTCTGACACTTGTTCTCCGTGGTTGCGCCTCCAGGCAGGAAAGCGGTGGAAAATTAACCCGTTTCTATGTTTTTCCCATGGCGATCATCTGTTGCGCTGTTACAGCCCACAATACAGCAACGGTTTACCATGGTTGAAATCAAGTTAAGGTGAAATTAATCAAATTAAAACACGGCTGAGAGAGGGAGTACAGTACGCGGTAGTCATAGGCAGTAGAGGCGGCGGAGGCAGTCAACATGGCAGCCGCGGAAAGTAATACGTCATGACGCCCAAGCCCTATTATTAATATATTATTACATGTTTTAAATACTTAACAGTTAATTACCTGTGACAAAGTGAGCACCGCAGACTCTGGCGTATTCCAGCTTAACACCGTCCAAATCGGACCTGGATATCCGTGTCAGCCATAGGTGATGGCGTTGTTCAGAGAGCTGTTTTGTTTTTTCACACTGATTCACGATTACGGCTGGTAGGCGATAGAAAGAGCGTTGTTCTCCACCTCCACGGGCCGTGCAACCAACCATTAAACACGTTTTCCCCATTGTTCACTCCAATACTAAGGCGTCATACAATGCAGGTCAACGGTGCGAAACGACTGACACCCAATATGGCGGACGCGCTGAGTAGTCACGTGAGCGTGACGTCACCTGAAAACCCCCTATTCCACCAACACGTCTTCCATTGCGGAAACAGAGCCTGAGGACTCTGGGTCGGGTTCTCCCATCTCTGGTGCTGAGGTTGCCGAGGTTGTTAAAAAGCTCCTCGGTGGCAAGGCCCAGGGGGTGGATGAGATTCGCCCTGAGTACCTTAAGGCTCTGGATGTTGTGGGGCTGTGTTGGTTAACGCGACTCTGCAGCATTGCATGGACATCGGGGGCAGTTCCCCTGGATTGGCAGACTGGGGTGGTGGTCCCCCTATTTAAAAAGGGGGACCGGAGGGTGTGTTCCAACTACAGAGGAATCACACTCTTAAGCCTCCCTGGTAAGGTGGGTTAAGGGGTTCTGGAAAGGAGGGTCCATCGGATAGTTGAATCTCGGATTCAGGAAGAGCAGTGTGGTTTTCGTCCTGGCCGTGAAACACTGGACCAGCTCTACACCCTCAGCAGGATTCTGGAGGGGGCATGGGAGTTTGCCCAACCAGTCTACATGTGCTTTGTGGATCTGGAGAAGGCATTCGACCGTGTCCCCCGAGGGATTCTGTGGGGGGTACTCCGGGAGTATGGAGTACTGGGCCCTTTAATAAGGGCTGTCAGGTCTCTGTACGACCGGTGTCAGAGTCTGGTCCGCATTGCCGGCAGTAAGTCGGACTCGTTTCCGGTGAGAGTTGGACTCCGCCAAGGTTGCCCTTTGTCACCGATTCTGTTCATAACTTTTATGGACAGAATTTCTAGGCGCAGCCAAGATGTTGAGGTGATCCGTTTTGGTGGCCTTAGGATTGCGTCTCTGCTATTCGCGGATGACGTGGTCCTATTGGCTTCATCAGGGCGTGATCTACAGCTCTCACTGGAGCGGTTCGCAGCCGAGTGCGAAGCGGCCGGGATGAGGATCAGTGCCTCCAAATCCGAGACCATGGTCTTGAACCGGAAAAGGGTAGAGTGCCTTCTCCGGGTTGGGGAGGATGTGCTGCCCCTAGTGGAGGAGTTCAAGTATCTTGGGGTCTTGTTCACGAATGAGGGGAAGATGGAGCGGGAGATCGACAGGATGTATGTATGTATGTATGTGTGTATATATATATATATATATATATATATATATATATATATATATATATATATATATATATATATATATATATATAATACACACATACATAGTCCTGGGTTCAAGTTCTACCCTTGCCCTGGGTCTTTCTGCATGGATATATATACACACACACATGTGGGATATATGAATATATGTGTTTATGCAGATTGATCATCTCAGATTGAGAAATGCTGATTAAAATAGGTAAATACATTCAAATACATTTGTATGTATTTACCTATGGGAATTAAAACCCTATATTCAAAATAGTTGTATGACTTTACAAATCAAATCAAAATGTTCTTGCTTATACTTTACATTTTCTAGTTACCTCAAGTGTTGAGGACCTTATAATTACCAACCCATAATGTTTGTTTTCCTGGAATTTGACATGATAGTTTGGTCTATTTATTTTAGTCACTGGCAATTTGGTTGTACAGGGATCCATATTTCTTTTTGCCACCACGCAAAGCGACAAGTATAGTAGGGGAGGCAAAGGACAACTGCAAATTACACTTGAACCAACACTTTTTTAGTAATCCAAATCTTCCTGTTTCCCTCGGATATCAATATGACAAAGGCCAGTTTTTTTCTTAGTCACTCTTCAAAATGGCAAGTACAAGAGAACAAGGCATTGAAGTATTGCAGATGTGTGTTTTGTCCTTTATAAATCGAGAAAGGGCTGCAGGAAAATAGCTTCTGACCTAAACTAAGTGAGACAAATAGCTTACACGTGTAAAAACAACTGGAACTGTGACAAACAAGGCTGGACCGGGAGCCAGGAGAAGTTTATCTTTCTCCCACGCAAAGTCAGGAGAGGTTTAGGGAAGCAAAATAAATCTTCAAAGTTCGCACACGAGCGAAGAGATTATAGTCCTGAAATAAAAGATGCATTTATTTTTAGGCCTTCACCAGTGGGGCCAATAACTGTGATGGCAGCTGCAGTTTTATTATCAAACAGATCTGAGATATACTCCAATGTTAGAGAACATACTCTGCCAGTCGATTTAATAAATTTTCATGTTTTTATTAACTAATAAAAACATAATAATTGTCATAATAACAAAGCAAAAGTCATTCCTTTTTTTACTCATGACAAAAAACAACTTTTAAAAGACTTAGCAGTAGGCATCGGAGTTTACTGAATCCTTTACCAAATCACTGAAGGGATTTCTGAGATCTCCCCTGCGTTCGACCGGAGTTCACAGATGGTGAAATTAAAAGGAAATCGTGAGGCTGGAAGAGTTGTTGATAGATCTGTGATCCAGAATGGCTTCCCTGCAGGGATTCAAGCACAGTTAACAGGCAACATTCTCCAACTCATCAGATTTTTAAGATCTAACTCTAACTTAGATTTAGACTTAGACAACTTTATTTGTCATTTTGTATGCACAGGGTGCGTACAGAACGAAATTTCATTGCATACAGCTTGTAGATTACAGTAAATTAGATTACAGTGTGAGGTGCAGCAGTGATTTAAAAGTAAACAATTGAAATGTAAACAATGCAGGAGAAAAATCACAGTGTACAGGTGAGTATTTCTAAAAACCATTTGTATGTGGAGAATTGATTGTGCAAAGGGCATTTGTGCAAGAATGCATTTAGAAATTGAGAGTTCGTCAGCATTTGTAATGCTGGATAGAGATGCAGTGATGCAGTGATGCAAATGTGCAAATATGCAAATGTTGTGCAGAGTCTAAAGTTTATAGTTCAGCAGTTCAACAGTCTGATGGCAGCAGGGAAAAAGCTTTTACAGAACCTGGTGGACCTGCAGCGGATGCTGCGGAACCTCTCCCCAGAAGGCAGCAGGGAGAACAGTCCATGGTGGGGGTGTGAGGGGTCCCTGATGATGTTACGAGCTCGGGACACACAGCGCTGAGATGAGATGTCTTTTATGGAGGGAAGAGGAGCCCCGATGATCCCCTCTGCTTTCCTCACCACTCTCCTCATGTTCTTCCAGTCGGAAGCACTGCAACCTCCACACCACACAGAGAGACAGCTGGTCAGAATGCTCTCTATGGTGCTTCTGTAGAAAGTCGTGAGGATGGGCGGGGGCAGGTGGGCTCTGCTCATCCTCTGCAGGAAGTACAGTCGCTTCTGTGCCCTCTTCACCAGTGACGTGGTGTTCACAGACCAGGTGAGGTTGTCTGTGATGTGCACCCCCAGGAACTTGGTGCTGCTGACCACCTCCACAGCTGTTGATGAGCAGTGGAGCATGGTCAGGCCGGTTCTTCCTGAAGTCGACGATGATCTCCTTTGTCTTCTCCATGTTCAGGATCAGGCTGTTGTCTCTGCACCAGCCCACCAGCTGCTCAACCTCCTCTCTGTAGTCCTGATCGTTGTCGTCTCTGATCAGGCCCACCACCGTTGTGTCGTCTGCAAACTTCACGATGTGATTGGTGGTGAACCTGGGTAGGCAGTCGTGTGTCATCAGAGTGAATAGCAGGGGGCTCAGGACGCAGCCCTGAGGGGAGCCCGTGCTGAGGGTGATGACATCAGAGGTGTTCTGTCCGACCCGGACCGACTGTCTGTTGGTGATTGCCCGTATGCCTTTCCACATGCCCCTGGTGTTGCTTGCGTCATGGAAAAGCTCCTGGATTTTCTGACTGTGTTTTCGCTTCGCTAGCCTGATGGCACGGTTCAAGTTGGCTCTCGCTGTCCTCAGTGCCTCCTTGTCACCAGACTTTGTTTTTGTCTTTTTTATTCTCATTTTTGGAACTTTGGTTTCTTCTTGGTTTCATCTGGTGTCTGCTTTTGGCTCATGTAGTCTTTTAAAGCTTTCTTACAGTGATTCCTAGTCATCTCACGCCTTCTGCTTTGAATGTTGTTCATGCTGTATTTCTTATGGTGAATTTAGTTTTCTATCCTTATTGGACATGTGAGTCTTTGCTGTTATTTTGGACCTCTGATACTTCCTTTCCGTCATCAATGGATTATTGGTTTAACCTTTATTCCAGATTTTGTCTTTATGTGAATTTGCATATGTAAACCCTCTTTTTTTAAGACACCTTGAATAATCCTAAACCATAGATTCCAACTTTCTATGTGGGTTTTTTTTGTTATTCTTTTTCTTTTCTATCTTTTTTGGCCCTTTTACTCAGTTTCCTTCCAGTTCTTAAAATCTTACTTTATTTTTCTACAACTCAAGAGATGAGTCAGAATTTTATCTACTTGCAACAGACAACTCATTTTTGTTTTTGACATTTAGACCCATTCTTGTAATTAGCCATTAACGAACACATCAAGTTTCTTTTGGTTAATTCAATACAATTGGCAACAAAATCCTTTATTTCATGGACATAAAACAGTATTTTTACACAAAGAAGGTAGTTACTGGAGACAAATTGGCCGTAAAACTGTCAGATACCTGCACGGTGTACCGTGTGTCCTGAGAAAAGGCTTGAACAATGCTGTACGTGTCCTTGTGTCCGCTTTTACTGTCGATTTGCTCGAGCGTCCTGCGAAATGAAACGGATATATTACACAAAAAATGGGGCGTCACATTGTTCCCTCATGCTCTCTAACAGCTCCATGTTCCTGCCACTAAAATGCCTCCTCACAGATTGATATTGTCTCACCCACACTTCACACAGAATGGTGTGAAAAAGAGACTCACTTCGTCTGCCAAGTTTTAAAGAAACAGCACTTTAAGAACTGAAGACAGCTAAGCTCATATTAGACGGCTTAATAAAAGAAAAAAACACTAATGTTCCTTTGCTGTTTATCGGCTATTATTTAAAACAGGACATCAACTGTTTACATAATGAGACAGAAGCATTAGGCTTTCTTTGAGGATCAGACTGATTTTAATCAAGCACTGTTTGAGCTCATGCTGCTGAAGCGCAGAATAAAGAAGTGGAGAATGTGGCAGAATACGTTGGAGCTGATTACGAGTTAGTTTTTCTCTGTGTGTCTTTGTTCCTGAGATGGTTTTTAATTAGTTGCTCCGTCTTGCAACATTTACTTTTTGTAAAGTAAGTTGCTCCCTGTCTTCACTGGAATACTAAAATCTGATGTTTGTACAGTGCCTTGCAAAAGCATTCATACCCCTTTTTTTTTTTACTCTATGTCAGGGTAAAACCAGAAACTTCATTGCATTTAATTGACATTTTATGCTACAAAACAAAGTAGCACAACTTATCCTTTAAAAAAAATGCTAATGATTGTCTTCCAATTACGTAGCTATGTGTGAAATATTAACCTCACCCTAAACACACAATTGCCTTTGTTAAGCACGGTGGTGGCATCATCATGCTTTGGGGATGCTTTTCAACAGCAGGGACATGGAAGCTCCCTAGAGTTGATGGAAAAGAGGACAAGAGAATCACATTTCAGTGCAGTTACTACTGCAAGTCTTTTAAGGTATGTCTCTCGACCACCTTTTTGCCAGACTGAACGGGGATTGTCTGTAGACAGCAGTTTTCAAATCTTGCTGCAGATTTTTCAATTAGATTTAGGTCTGGACTTTGACTGGGCCATTCTAACAACACGAGCTTTGATCAAACCATTCCATTTTAGCTCTGGCTGTAAGTGTTACTGCCATAGTGAAAGGTGAACACCGATCTCAAATCTTTAGAGGAACACTTCCCCCACCATGATGCTGCCACCTCCCTGTTTCATGGTGAGAAGGGCGTTTTCAGGATGCTAGGTTTTGCCGCACCGTGTCTTGCTTGAAGGGAAAATGCATCCATTCTGGCACATTTATTCATATCTTCCCTGTGTCGTCCACACATTTGGCTAATGACTTATTTTTATTCAGAGGTATCGGGCTAAAGGAAGCTGAATAAATTAACATGGAAAAAAATCATATTTGAATACGTCAACAAAAATGTAATTATATTTCATTTTCTACCACTTGACAAATGAAATACGTGCATCTTTGTATCGGCCAATCACATTAATCCCTAGTAGAGCTCTTTTGAAGTTTCTGGTTTGAAGCATTTTTTTTAAATGCTAACTAAACATCAAGAGTTCACTTTAAATATTTAATAAGTGCCAATTTGAAATTCAAATAAAAAAACCTGTGATGTGTTCACAAAGTGATATGTGCCTACCGAGACTGTGAGGGAGCTCAGACAGCAGTTTCCATCACTGAAACCTATCCTTTAAATGGGTCTGCACAAACTGGACCCTGTGGCTATGGTTTAACAGCACACATAATGGGTTAATTTGCACATATGTGGGAGAGCAGTTTTATTTTTATTATTATTATTATGCAAATTAGAGGCAAGGCGAGAAGATGAGAGAAACTGTGAACATGATGGGGAGGATGAAAGCGCCAGTTCTGACTAGTGTTTCATAATGACTGTGAGAAAGACACACACAATGCAAAGGTGCTTTCAGGCGGAGCAGTAAATCCAGCTGCCACACAGCCTAACACCAGCTTGGCTCGCAGGTGTCCCAACCTCCAGGCATTCTGCTGCTCCCGTTACTGTCCTCGCTGTGGGCCTGGGTGTCGGACAAACATTTTACTCCTAGGTGTTCATTTTGATGGAGATCAAAGCTTGTTTGATGTCTGCTGCTGAGCTGGTCTGAATGCTGGAATATTAGAGGCTGGAAGCAGATGGTTTTGTTTAGACTCGGGCATCTCGACGGCCACCCATGGTTAAGAAGATTTAAAGCCGGTGTTTCCCGTGAATGTGATGTGGGTTTGGGGGGTTAAGCAAACAGTAGCACGCAGGCTACAGCTAGATCCAGAGATTTACATACACTGGATAAAAAGACAACATTTTCTTCACTGTCTGGCTTTAAATCTGTCACGATCCCCACGTCTTTCACTATTTTTAGGTTCCTGATGATCGTGCAGTTCTGTTTGTGTTTTTCACATTTTTAGAATTGGTACTATTCTGTAGATTTGGTTCCTTCCTGTTCCTCTTATTAGTTTCCGGCTCATAACGATTCTGTTATTCTTGTTTCTGCTAGATCCTCACTTTCCTTGCCTGCCTGTCTTTAGTTTAACTAGTGAGTTTATTTTGTCAAATTCTGTTTATTCGTTGTGGTTTCTGTATACTTGTCAGGTCCTGTGTTTTCGTCCGTGTCTCCTGCCTCCTCATTGCTTTCCGTCTTCTTCAGCTCACTCTCATATCTATCACCTGTGCTGATTACTTTCACCTACTGTTCCCTCTTTTATCTCCCCTTATTGTACCCACCAGTCTCCTCTCACCTGTTATTGGTCCATCTGTTTAAGGGTTACAGTGAGGGTAAAGGATGGGTTAGTGTTAGTTTCACAGTTTGCAGTTCATATAAAATGTTCGCGTGTTCTTGCCACAATGTCTCATGCGCGTCAGTATCTGATGCCCAGGGGGCTTGACCAAGCGTCGACTTTTGAGTGAGACTGAGTTGCAATAAGAGTGATTAGGGGTGCTCCCTTAGTTTCCACACCGTAACTGTCTGGTTTTCACAACTCAAAACAGTTACAAACAGCAGAATTTGTCAGGGGAAAGTATAAGCACCTTGTTTAAGCCAACAGGCCCATGCATGGCAACTGTTGGGGGTGGGGCAATATTGCAACACTCGATGTTTCATACAGCCCAAGACGGCACAGCCACTCCAGAGCTTTCTCTGGCATCCCAATCAAATGACTAAAACAATATTTATTTATTTAATAACAGAATATTTTATCGCTTTTGAAACTCTACCTTTGTAAAGTCTTATCATAACTTGTTGGAAAAAAGAACAAGAGACAAAATAGTCAAGGGATATGGAGGTCTCTGTTAAGATCTTCATGGTCTTGCAGGTAAAGGAACAACATAACAATAACTTTTACAATAATGCTCAATGGGCGGTCCCTTGAAACAGGCTTTTATTTTTCTCTCGGATTAGATTTCAGTCCCTCCCTAAGTTCATCTTCATGGGTGTAGTCAACCCATTGTTGCCTCCATCCTCACCATGTTCAGTCCTCCTTTTTACCTTGTGGTCAAGCTGAGAAACTCTTAAGACGTTTAATATTCCAAATCAATCAACTCCAATATGAGGAACTTTAACATCAAATGGTAACTGTGAAAAATTAAATCATAATAATATACATACATTATCTACATGTGGTAAAATTGCAGACTGGTAAAACAAGTTTCTGCACCCACAGACCCCACTATACATATCATAAGATCAAGGAAGCTGATAGAATACAAATATTCTCACAACCTTGACATTTGCAACTGGCTAATGCTTTTTCTGCACAAAAACAATATTTTAGGACCAGATTGGTACTGTAAACATTTTATTTATGAATTTTAACAAAATGTAAAAACAAAAAGAAGCCATTTATTTTTTTGTTGTTGTACCTCAAAACAACCACAACTACCGTCTTCGCCAAAGGTTTTGGTGCATTGACGCAAATAGATTTGTTTTCCAAACTGAAATCTGTTTGTTTTGTTGAGATTTAAAGTTGTTTTCAGATTGTTTTGCATGATAGTTCATAACAGAAAGCTCTATTAACCTAAAAGTGTATTTTAAAGCCAAGACCCATTTCCATTGTATTTTTCCCCATCGTACTACATAATCAGCCATCTTCCTGTTGTCATATTTATAAGCAGAGGTTAAGCTGTGACATAGTACAAGAGGGTTTAAACCTCATTAAAATTATTGTCTTTATCTATTAACTCCTTTGAAATGTGGGATACTGCTAAGAACAGTTTTCCATAATATCAAGAATGTCATGGTCAGAGGCTCAGTTGAAAGAAAGTAGATTTAAATGTTTAAACGGTGTGCCACAAGCAGAAGGACCATTTCCTCTTAGGCATAGGCTGAAGGTTGTTTCCACCAGAGCGTTTCAAAAGGACTGAGAGCTTGGACCTGCGACAAAGAAACTCTCTAGATCTTAGCTTAATTTAGAATCAGTGGAAATTTCTCAGAAAACAGCGCGATAAGCTAAACATGAGCCAAAAAAGTGTCCTCTAAGCACTAATGAGACCAAGAGGGATCATAGTCAATCAGTGAGGATTTGGCCAGAAAGCTGAAATCAAGCAAACCAGAGGGAAACGACCTTTTTGTGCCACTTTTAAAACATTTGCCCATGACTACATTGAACTAAACATCTGCTGCCATCATCCTTCACCATCAATAATTATTTACATCAACTTTAACTTAACAGTAAAGCAGTAAATTAAGGAGAGTTGTATTTGGTCATTTTGTTATTGTTTTACGGTACTTCCCTATTCATTTTCCTTTGTAAGAAAAATGCATTTGTTGGTTGAGCAGCAGAGTTGAGTATCTGAGGTTGTGATGGTGAAGGGCAGGATCTCCCTCAATGAAAATACAATGCTTGCCATCATTGGAGACAATGCTAATGCTGATGGATATTGACATGAGATTCAGCAAGCAGTGGCTGTGCCGTATCTCCACTCTTACGTAGTGAAGATGGCAGTGCTCACCACAGTGGAGGGGTTTATAAGACCCTACCTCCAAAATGTGGGAGTGGAGAGTAGGGAATGACCAACAGCAGCTCCAGCCCTGACCTCAACCCCTCTGAACACTTATGAGATCCACTTGGACATGTTTCTGCCAGAATGACCAGGACAACCACGTTGGCTGACTGGCAATAAATACTGGTTGAACAACGGCAAGCTGGTGACCAGCATGAGGAAGTATGTTCGGGTACATCTCACCCACGCAATGCTTAGGGTCCTGTGTGTTGAATTAATAAACTTTCGAACTGCCAATAAGTCTTGTTACTATTCCAATCATCCAATCCAATAAATGGTACCAAACAATAGTCAATAGCAGAGGAAGATGCTTACTGGCGGAAAGAATTTGGCAAGTTTTTATAGGAGTAATCCACACCCTCAAATCTGCTGTTCGACCCACAAAGGCTTTTTCCTCGTAAATGCGGCTCTTTTCCGGGGAAGTCAACTGACCTTCCAAAAAAGTTTTGTTGCCAAGATGTACTTATAGACTTGGGTGCTATTTATGTTATTACTTTTTGCCTCCTGTGGCAGGTTCCCTTTTGATCTCAAAGTAAATAACATCTCTACTTGAAGGCATTCACCGCTAACAGTTTGTGTGGCCTTGTCAGGGAGGATGTTCCCCTGTGTGCCCAAAAATCTAGTTTAGAAACAAAAGAGGGGGGATTCTTTTTTCAAGTTTTATAGATAAGCACTGGGATAGATTACCCATTCAAGTCCGATCGCACCCAACCTTTTCAAATCTTTACCAAACAGTTTTCTCTTTGGCGGACACTAAATATACTTTTGTTACTAAATAGTGCGACTACTTGTCATTCCGATTTTTTCATTGTGTGTGTATCATATGTTGTTAATAGCTTATGTCCTGCTGAGTCCTTTGTAAGATATTGCTCACCTACTTAGTGAGTTTTTGTTGCAAGATTGGAGAGCTACTTATTAATATAGATACTACTAGGATGCACTTATTTAAGACTCAATTAAACTAGAGGTATTCTATGAAATGACCCCTGCCTGTACTGACAAAAATCGTATTTTACCGTTTATTAGTTTTAACCAAAACAGCAAACGAGCCGAATAACATCAGTGTATGTTTCGGTGCAGGATCATAAAAAAATTCATTAACTTCATGCTGCAAATAGAACATCAACAAAACGTTGTCCTTGATTTCCGTATTAATTTATTGCTTGGCTGTTACCTTATTATTTATTTGATCTATTGATCGATCGATTGATCGAAAAAGAGTCACCTCGCATTTTATGGAAAGTAGAGCTGTAACAAATTTGAAAGGGATTTTACAGAGACAAGTTTCTCTCCCTATTGAAGCAACTGGAGAGACCACTCTGGTCAGGAATAAAATACAACGTTCTAGCAAAACATTTGTAAACATTTGACAGCATTTATACAATTAAACTGTTTTATAATTATTTCAAAGATTAAGTTTTTGAAATATTTAATAACCTAAACCTAAAATCTGTGGTCTAAAAGAGTATTAGCCCCACACGCAGTCAGTGACCCTAATCGTACAGCCAGGGCTTCCATGGAAGGATTTAGCATAAGCATAGTCATGTGTTAAAATGGCCTAGTCAAAGTCAATACCTAAATTGTCAGTCTAACTCCCCATCCATTCTGACAAAGAATTATTACTATTTTGCATTTATACGCCCTGTCTTTATTTAGAAATGATTGCCGAAGCACAGTTGCTTTGCATGTTGATTTTTTTTTTGGCTCAGTTTATATAAATGGCCACACTGAAAGGTATTATGAAACACTGTGGAGAAAAAAATGATGGTATAATAGTTGTGAAAATATTCCCCAAGCCTGATGGGAGGTTAGCGAGAGGAGACGTGGGATGTGAGAAGAGGGAGGGATGCTGGCTGGAAGGGTGGCTGAAACAGCAGCTAGGCTTCCACCAGCAAAGACCCACTCAGCACCTTTTTACGCAACCATAATACGACACCGCAGTGAAACAGAGAGCAGCTCCAGCAATAATAACCATCCGCTGGGCTGTATTATTGTAGTGTGGAACAGGAGTACACCGTGTAGGCTGCTCCACCTCATCATCCCTGTACTCTCCTTGTTTTCTTTAGTTCCTCATTTCAAGACATTTAGAAATGAATCCTGTTAGTGAACACGTAGGAGCCCCGTAATCCTAACCCATTGCTCATTACTGATAACCTGACTAGACGTTAACCAAGGGTTTGAGCCAAGTGGGATAATTTCCCTCTTACATTTATTTCTTCTTTCTTTTCTATGTCAGGGCCCTGTAGACTTTGACATCCCATGTTATTAATTATACAACCAGAGGTATAAAATGATGCTTTTATCCGGTAAGGATGACACTGGTGAAGCATGGGTTTTCTCTCTTAATGATAATCATTTTATTTGTCATTGCAACATGCATTCCAATTAAACGTGTCCTCTTACATTTAACCCATCCCTTAGGGAGTGGTGGGCTGCCACTGGGGCTACACTGCAAATAGAGAACTAAAAGTGAGTAAGATTTTCTTGAAATTAGTGTATTTATCCTTGATTTGAGCAGGTAAATAAAATGATCTGCCAATGGAATAAGATTTTTGCACTTAAAATAGGAACAATTCATCTCTATTATCTTATTTCAAGTCCAGTATATCTAATTATCTTGTTTTAGGGGTCAAAATACTCATTCCATTGGCAGATAATCTTATTTACCTGCTCAAATCAAGGACAAATACACTAATTTCAAGAAAATTGTACTTATTTTTAGTTCTGTTTTTGCAGTGTAAGGGTCTTGGCTAAGGGACCCAGAGTGGCAGTCTGTGGGAGTTAAACCCAGAACCTCCAGGACAAAATTACAACGCTGTAACCACCAGGCCACCAGTGAGGACCAGACAGCCAGAACAAAGTGTGAACCCTTCTGGGAAAGTGGCTAATAATTAGAACTCCTAAAACCTTTGCAGCCGATAGCTAATGAGTGGGCTGTAATTTTTAAGGGGCTTTAATAAAGGGGATCCAGGATCAAGTGTTTAATGAAATATGCTGTCACTAACTGCCCTGATTAAGGAGGTTTTAGAGTCTTCTCGCAGGGTGTAATTTTTTTTATTATGCATTAGCCCGAAGCATGTTGATTTCCTTCCCTAACATTAACAGACCATCTCTGTCCGCAGTCGTTCTCTACGCTCATCTGACGCGTGACTCTCTGCACTGCACCGTAGCGGCTCTTAACTCTTGTTTCGAAACCGGTTGTGACCTTAAAACTAATTGTGACCAAGATTCACCAAAATAAGATAACACATTATATTTTCGTCTCCGTCTGACTTTCAGACATCCCCTCAAATGATGAGAGTGTGCGCATCTGTGTGAAATTAAATATTTTAACCGCTTATAAGTCCCAATTAAAAATAGCACGAGTACCTCGAGCAGGAATGACTAATGTAGAGCTCTCTGCCTTGTATGAAGAGGGGCCATTGGCTCTTAATGACCTCATAAAAGAGTTAGCCTGCTACCGGAGCTGCAAAGAGGTTCATCGTTTTAGCCTCACATCGGGTGAATGTAGTGAACCCAGTGAAATTATAGTGATTCAAAGTGAAGGTAAATACAGTGCCTTGAAAATGTATTTAATTTTGTCATGTTATCACTCTAAATTTCAGTGTATTTTATTGGCTGATATATCCCAACACATATTAGAGTACCACTGTGAAGTGGAAGGACGGGTCCATCCATCCTTTGTTTATATCAGCTTGTCTGTGCAGGGACCTGGTACCTATTGCCAAGGGTCATTGGGTGAAAGGAATATAAATGATCCACAATCACCCTCTGATACGTGTTTTAGTTCATGGTGGATTCTGTGATGGTGATCTGGTCTGGTCCTGCTGCAGCAAAGCATCTCCAAACCATGACATTTCCAGCTCTGTGCTTTACAGAACACTCTCCTCTGTAATGTTATTATGATTAGTTTACAAATATGTCCTCTAATCAGGTTTCCAACTAATTACATGTTACCCTCATCTGTCCAAAAGACATTATTCCATTATTCTTGGTATTTTTTTTCTGCATTCTTTCTAGGATTTAGGTCTTTGAAGACGTCTTTTAGCATCTCGCGGTCCCTTCTTGGTTATTGTTTTGAATGTCCTCCACTTGTAAACTATTTTCTGGACAGTGGAGAGGCTGATTTTAAATCCCTTACCAGACCCATAATCAGCTACAATCTTCTTTCTGAAGGCCTCAGACCGGTCTTTGGATTCTACCAGGGTGTTTACTCTGACTTCAGCAGTCAGAAGAACACCAATTGTCTATCTGAGGTGTAAACAGGGCAAACCTTTCGCTAAATAACTGAGTAACCATTTTTCCTTATGTGCACCTTATGTGTTATGTCTGTGTTAGAGTTTAGTACATTTTACCTGGGAATAAATGTGGGGCTGTCCTATTTCCTCTTCAGAAATGGCATTTTTCTTACATTTTACAGAAAACCTATGTTGTTGCTGTTATTATTATTATTATTATTATTATTTGTCCTTGTATATCTTACATTTTTCAGTATTGTTAAAATTGATATGAAATATCCATGTGTCCATAGGCTTTCTGGTGGTGTCCTTAGATGGTGTATCTACATTATGTTTTGGGTACATTTATGATTAAAACTGCATTGCTAACAGATGTAAATCATGATTTAATAAATGAATGTTAAACAATCTTGTTCTCAAATGGAGACCTACAGAACATAGGCAGTGCTAAAATTGGCTGTTTTCAGGCTGATTCAGAGTGAAAAAGGGTAATTCTCTGCAGTCCTATGTGAACGTCAGAGAATTCAACTCATCGTCACAGTGAAAACAAGCCTGGAGCAGCTGCTGTATGCTAACATCTGACACCCGGACAGATGGATGAAAGATCAAAGAGCCCGTTAGTTTTAAACAAAAACAAACTATATGGGCTATTTTAATGCCTTACATGTCTGTATATGTACATACATAAATAAGCACATATGCATGTCGATCTGTGGGGGTTCTCAGGAACAAAAAAAGTTGAGAACAGCTGATCTTAGCTATTCCAGTATGTGTTTAGGGTCGTTGTCAAAAAGAGAGCCTCTGTCCCCCAGTTTCAAGTGTTTTCTAACAGGCTTTCTTTCAGGACTGCTCTATATGTAATGTCATCCATCTTCCCATAAACTCTGACAAGCTTCCCTGCTGAAGAAAAACCACGATGCCGTCACCTCCATGTTTCACAGCGGGGAAGCCGTGCTCAGGGTGATGCATTCAGGGCAATCCAATTTTGGTCTCACCTAACCCGAGCACCGTCTTCCACACATTTCCACATTATCAAATAAATAGTTTAATTATACCTCAAATCTGTGGTGGAACAAAACTGACAAAATTATAAATAAAAGCAGAAATATGTAAATGACTCAAACGGCACACTAAAAATGTGTGCCAGTTTAAAAAAATAGAAACAATTTAATATTTATAAAATGATTTTAAAATATCCAATTTATTTCCTTTAATGTTATTGTCCATCCTATTTTTCTTTATTTTTTAAATTTATTACCAGCATATTATTTGTTTAAGTAATTGGTTTTAACTTTACTGGGGGGGAGGGGGGGTCATTTTAGTTTTTTATGTTTTTCTTTTACTTATAGTTACATTTATGTCTCTTTTATTTCCCGTTTGAATTTTCTTACCCAGTTTTTTTCCCTATAAGCCTTTTTAGTACAATGTATTATTTACATGTTTCTGCCTCTTGATGCAAATAAGGTGGGCGGTCCATCGTTGAATCAGCTCCTCTACTATTGGTCAGTCCATTGGAAGGGGAAGGATCAATGTGCAGATCAACTTTCTGTGCCTTCCTTCGTTTACAGCTGAAGTATAGTTATGAAGGGAACGGATCTTCAAAGTTTATTATTTCTCTCTTTTTTTATTAATTGGCACATTTTAATTGCACTGGTTTATTTATTGGGCCCTACATATATTTCTGCTTTTATTTTACATTCTGTCAGTTTTGGTCTTCTATACTCACCAGGACACAAAGATCGCATGAATGAATACTTCTAATTTGTTGTATATTTATTGAAGCTCATCACTGATCCACTAATGAAAAAAAAACTTCCTGTAATACTGGTTTGCAAATATCATCCGTTAGAGTTTATTGTGATCACAATAAATCCCAGTTTTCTATCACAATAATCATTTTCCCAGTTACGATTAACTTTACTATATTTCCATTTACTGGTTCGCGCTGAGATTAAAGGCACACTATGCAACATTTTTCAGTTAATTAATGTGTTCCATACCGTTTTGGATGATTAAATGAGTCATTCCAGGTTGAACAAAGGTTTTCCTAGGGGAAACACTGCATTGGAATGGTTTCTCTCTCTCTGTGTGCATGTTCATACTTTCACTGTGTTAGTCATTGTTTGTACTGCCGTTTTTTCGACTTTTGTATTCGTTGCGTTCGCCTGTCTGCTAAGCTCAAAACAACCGCGCCTGGCTTGACGGATAAACCAGGAGAACAGCTGAGCATATTTACGACAGTGCACTTTTACTTTCGTCCTCTGGGGGGCGCCTCGCTGGAAAATCAATCCCAGTTGCATAGAATACCTTTAAATTACACTTCAGAAGGCAGCTGGTGGCACTATCTAGAACGGGGTTGCCCACCGCACATTTCAGATCACATTCTGTCCTTCTACTACTTTGCACCAGAATACGTGATATAATAACATCCCAATATAATACACTGAAGTTTTTGGTTGTAATGTAAAAACAATCTGAAAAAGTTAACCTTAACTGTAAATCCATAATGACATGATGTGTGTATTATATCAGATGTCATCATATGTTCAGAATAATAATTGTTATATAGTTTTTAAAATGAAAACAATGCCTTTATGTTGCCGTTTTACCACTGAAATGAAATCTGATCATTTCACTGCATCATTAAAGCTTTACTATTACTCTTTTATACCCACTTTCTATATATAAAAGCATTAGCATTTGTTTTACTGACTTTGGATATGACTTAGAGCCTTAATGAGGTTACAGATATCTAAAGCCCCTGCTAACACATTGTGGCCCCCCGCTGACCGACTCGCTGCCACAGTGGTGTGGGAGATTTACCGGCGTCTTCTGTGGCCACCAAAAACAGAAGGTGAAAAATACTTGATTTATGTTGCTTTACTGCAGATAAGTTGTTTTAAATCGAATGAAACCAGATAGATTTTTTTATTTATTTATTTTTTGCCTTTCAGGATGAGGAAAGGCCCTTTGAGACTGAGCTGGAGGACTCCAACGTCAATGTGGAGAGATCCGAGCTTTCATCGGCCCGAAGCAGCGATTCTGGGTCAGAGCAGCAAGAGGACCTGCTGGAGGGAGACTTGGGCCTTGGCACCGGAGCAGCTCATGTCATGGAGGAGGGAAATCCCCCCCTCTAACTCTCCCTTTTCCTCCCCCTGCTGCCTTAATGCTAGCTCCAACCCCCCACAGAGCGCGGGGACTCTGGTCTGTGTATTTCAAAGCCACCGTAGCGTGGCTCGCATAAGGTCACACAACCCCCATGTGCTGAGATGTGTGCAGAAGCACACACTGGAAGGAAGGGACCCTTTAGTGAAGACCAGCACTCTTCCTGTTTCTCTGCTGGAGATGCCTTGGCTTGCTTTCCCTCAGCTTTCTGTAGTTTTTTAAGCTGAAATCAAAATGATGAAAGGGCTTTTTTTTATCTAAAGGTGTATGTCAGTAAATTAGAATATCATCAAAAAGTAAATCAGTTGTGGTTTAAAAAGTGAATCTCGGGATATTTTGATTGATCACAAAGAGAGGGCCATTTTTCCTGCGTTTATTCCGGGTAATTTATATGTTTATGGCTTACAGTATCTGTATTTTTGTTTGTTTTTTAGAAGTATTATGTAAGAACAATTAAAAATGATTTCTAATGGAGAGACTATGTTATAGCAGTGTTAGTCTACAAAATCATGGGGAGGACTCCTTGACTCCCTCCACAAGGAGGGTAAGCCGAAACGGATCATTGCTAAAAAAGCTGGTCGTTCACTGAGTGCTGTTATTCAAATATATGAATAGAATGTTGAGTGGAAGGAAAAGGTGTGATAGAAAAAGGTGCACAATCAATTTTTGACCACAGCCTGATAAAGAGTGGGACAAGTCCATGCTTTAAGAGCTACCACACATCATCCCCTCCAGGATATTGACTAAAACTGTCACATTCCTTGTGTTAGGCCCCTCCTGAACCAGAGACAACGTCCCAGGGAAGTGTCTTACCTGGGATAAGGAGAAAAAGGACTATTTCTGCTCAGTGGTCCACAGTCCTCCTTTTAGATGCAAGTAAACTTTAACCTGACTCTCGCCAGATGCATGTCTCGCTCCGCCTAGCTTCACTCACATACATCTGGGACATCTCCATAGGAATTGCCTTTATTGAAGGCTGGGCCTTATCAAAAATCCTTGCATATGATTGGATAAGCCACTTGTCTGTCATCTTTATCAACGTGCTATTTCAACCACTCACACCGAAGCCAACCCGTGACGCTGATGAGAGCCTCACGGGTTTTTTATTTTTTATGTGTTTGCGGCTCTAGTGGCACGCGTTTTATTGACAGTGAGCTGACAGGAAGAGGGGGGAAGACAGGCGGCAAAGCGCCGCGGGTCGGAGTCGATCCCGGGCCGACCGCGTCGAGGACTAAAGGCCTCCTAATATGGTTCGCGCTAACCGAAAACAAAACTTGCCAAATCCGGTCGGAAGAAGGGTGAAAACATCGTTTCCACCAACAAAAGCCTTCAGAGCCGTTCTCTGATGTTCTTTTAATGAAACAATATTAGGTAGATTGGACAACATGGAAGAAATAGCAGCATCAATGCTAACGCTTGCTTCCTCGATGCGAGCCGCCATTGCTGTTGGAATCTCACGGTCACTTCTCCACTACGTCACATCCATGAAACTCCCGCCCTGCGTTCTGATTGGCCAGACCATAAAATTGGTTGGAGAAATCACTCTCTATGGGAGAGGTCCCAGATGTATGTGAGTGAAGCTAGGCGGAGCGACATACATCTGGCGAGAGTCAGGTTAAGTAAACTTAGCATTTTGTTCAAAATCAGTCTGGCAGAAGAGGTGCCAAATCCAAGTAGCTTGAGCTCCAGTACGAATGTTCAACAATCAGTGACGGTTTGGGGAGAAACGTATCCATTTTGGGCGGTGCACTGCGTTTTTAGCTTTAGGGTGTGGTTCCCTGTGCTAAGAGACTATTCGGAAATGCAGAGTTTATAGTATTTTTCAAATGACTCCAGCATTAGTCCTTCTGAATCTACCCCCCAAACTCTCAAATGGGATTTGTCTTGAATGTTTTGATTTCATAAGCTTTAAGTTGAAAATCATCATAATTAACAATATAAAGGCTTATAAAACATCCGTCATCCTAAAGTTAATCAACATAATGTGTTTCACTCAGTAAAGTTAGTTACTGATTAATTAACTTCTTAATAATATAGTGTATTGAAGCCAACTTCTTATGCTATGACCTTTTTTTAGCGTCTCCTTCTCGTGCAGAAGTCCATATAACATAATGTTTCTGTATTAAAACTGCCTTTTATTGGTGTTGTGTAACATTTCAAATTCTGTGAAACTACATTTTGGATTTTCATAAGATATAAGCCATGATCATCTAAATTAACAGAGAAAATACTTGAAATATGTCATTGTTTTGATGTTTGAATGAAACTGTGTTAACTGTACAAGGATATTATAAATTATTAAGATGTATATGTGGCGACCTGTCCAGGGTGTACCCCGCCTCTCGCCCATTGACCGCTGGAGATAGACACCAGCACCCCACGTGACCCCAGCAGGGATAAGCGTGACGAAAAATGGATGGATGGATGGATGGATGTATATGTAAAAAAAGAAATGCAAAATGTGAGGTGAACTTGACATTTGCTTATGGGAACATTATCCAGAACCTAATCATCCAGAATGGTATTTCAGGGCCTGTTTTGTTTCTCTTTTCTCCCCCAGCTCCTGCTTTAATCGTACTTTGTCCTTTTAACTGATGTAATACATAATATTGTGCTTGTTTCACTCCATGTCCTGCTTATCATTCAAAATATTTCTAAATGTGTAAGTATATTAACATTTCTGCCTTTGATTGTTGATTGAACTTTGTTGCTTTCTGAGTCATAAATCTCTGGGCCTCCCCACTTCTTTCCCTCCCCTCCGGCGTTGTAGGGTGCAGTGTGCTGTAGGTAAGGCTCTGTGTAAATCACCCACTGCCCTTGAAGTGATCTCTTTTCTATTTATACAACAAAGGCATGGGTCCATCTGTGGAATGAGGCACTTTCAGGTTTTAGTTCCTGAAAAATGTTTACTGTGTAAGCCTGATAGCAATCCTGATAACAGCTATGCCCTGATTAAAGAGTCGAGAACAAAAGCCTTTCATCTAAAGTGTTCAGTTGGAGATCCTTAAAAGACATGTTTCCCAAAATCAAACTAAATATAGTTTCTGTTTGATCTGTTGATGCATTGCCTTCGGTTGCTATTGTCAACGAACACAAAAGGGTAATTGCTAAAGAGCATGTTGTTAAAGCATTGGAGTGGAAAGTTTACTGGAAGAAAATAGTGTCATTGTCAAAGGTTGATCGCCTTCACGCCACTCACATTAATGCGGTAATTCATACAAATCAAGTTCCTAAATAAGTACTGAGTGCTCTTATGCCCAATAAATTTTTTTTTACATTTTCTGCAAAAGATTTTCCTTAGCTTTAAGCCCTTCTCATTATAAAATAAGAAAACCAACTGAATAAATGGTTGAAAATATTCCTTTTTGTATAGCTACTGAATTTATACAATTTGAGTCTCACCTTTTGAATTTAATTTCCAAGCACAAACTTTACTACTGTTCAGGTATTGACCTGTTCTCGGCCTCCTCTGGTTCTTTTATCTGATAATGAGGTGTTTGAATTGTAGACTCTTCAAACCGTAACAATATTTTACCATATTTAATCTAAAAGGCAGAGGAATTGTTTACAGACACTGTAATCAGCGACTGATCATTTCTTAAGCCTTATAAAGAAGTCTAGGTACACGCCCATGCAAGGACTGTACGCTTCCTAACATTACTATATTAAATTAATAATGTGTCCCCACTTGGGTGCTATCTGATGACCTTATGTCCCAGCCTTGTGACTGTCTAGGTGTGCGTGCCGCTCCCAGGACTGACGTTCCACTCGTTCATCCCATTTCTACATTCTACACATACGCCGCATTTCTAACACTACGGTAATCATATTTACCAGTATCTGTACAGCAAGTTCTAACAGGCCTGTTTTTAAAGTTGTCCTCTTGTCAGTTTAAAAAAAAAAAAAAGATATTTACTGTAAATGAGGAGTGTTTATAGGTGTCAATGCCCTGTGTTATTGTTTTTATCTCCAGGCCCAGACGCATTGCATCACACCTGTTCCTGCAAACAGCTTCAAGTACCTAATAAGGGTTATTATTTCCAACAAAACAGCCCCGTTCTTAAACCTTTTTTTTCTTCTTTTTTGCGGCCGTTACGTCACCTCTTTCACTTTCATGGTGGAAACATGGAAATATCTGTTAAAATGCCAGCAACTTTGCACGGATCATAGAAAACACATGTTATCAGCTCTCCGTCTGTTTTTCATAATTTGTCAGTCACCTATCTCATCAGGCCACACGAGCCGTTTCCCAGGGGTCTGCTCACTGTGATGGATAAAAAAAACGAAGTCTCGTTTTACATCTTTTCTTGGCCCTAACCCTTCATTTTACTTGTTTTGACGGGTCTGCTGTTTCTGGTGTCGGTACAAAGTAACTCGGGCCCTCATATACTATGGTTTAGCAGAGACCCACTTGGAATCAAAGCGGTAGGAACTGTGGCTGCAAATCTTCTCACAAAGTGTAAACATTTCAAAGTCAACATAAGATTAAATACACAATAAGAACACTAATGCCTTGAATGTTAAGATATATCACACTTGGTACTACTTATTATCCATTATAAAGATAAATAAAATACTGAAAATGTTTACAACAAACATTATAATGCAGTCTAATGCATAATAATGTATTTAGTTTGATAAACCTTTTAAATTGTTCTTAATTAGCATTAAAAGTATTTATGATGCTATGTGGTGAAGGGTTGGTGTTTACGCCACACCTTTTAAGTCACCTCACTTTCCATTCAAGGAATCCATGAGAACTAAAGATACATTAGCTTCTAAAAGGAGTGTCTCATTTGCCAGCAAATATTTTAACAGCTGACTGCAATTAAGTGCTATTAAGAGACAGTTGAGTGTTTGGCTAACCCTGAATCACCAGATTGCTACCTGTGACTCACAAAACACTGCACAATGGATATTAATTAATCTGACTAACAACACAGAAGTTATCACTTTTTCTTAAAAGGCAGTTTGTTTTTTGTAACATCCGAAAAAATAGCACTAATCGTACAAGGTATAATTTTAGTTCAGTTAAACATTTTAAGGCTCTAAAATATTGGCTTTATTGTATCATTATTTTTAAGTGGGTCACATATTCTGATTCATTTTGCATATTGAAATGACTAAATTGGCCAGGAAAGTTTCCTTTTACCTTTGCTTCCTGAACCCAAACATAGAAATAAAACTGTGGTTAGTTAATTTCACAATAAAACAAATATAGCTATAGTTTATAAATTTACCTAAAAGTAAGTTAACATTTTCAAAGGGTCAAGTAGTTATTGGGCCACAAGGCAAAAATGTATTATAGCAACGTTTACAAAAGCCAAAAAAGTCTCTTGGGAAACGACGCCATGACAACGTGAGTTTAGGTCTTCCCTAGTACCAAAAGAGTCAAAGTTTAAAATAACTCTAATGAAATGCGACACTTTTAAGACCCTGATACACTGTCATCAATTGCTTTTACACAAACAGATGTGTTTCAATATTACTTTTAAGTGGTTATCTAGTATTTAACAGCAGTATGCAGCCATTATCTAGAATGCATTTTTGAAAATTGTCAATACCGACTATGAAAACAAACATACATCAGTGTATCCCTTTAAATTGCTTTTGTCACAATTAAATATTTTGTACTAATGGTAAAAAATATAGTAACAATACTTTTTTGTTTTATTTCCACAGAGGCCTACTACTGAAAACTCTGCAATGTGAATGTACTAAATATGTAAGATGATTACACAAAAAAAATGCCAGGGTATTTATTTAAACCAAATGTTGGGTTTATGCTGATAGGAGGGAATTCAGGCAGTTTTAAGCGAACCCTGGGTCAAAAATCTGTAACAGAAGAAAGTAGAAACAACCAAGTCATTCTTTACAGACTGCCATTTTAAACCCCGCATTGACCTACTCATCCATCACTGAACCTTTGAAAAAAGTGATGGCAAGATATGGTATAATTATGTTTCATGCTAATGTTAATGTCGTTTGTTTTGTTTTTTTTTGATTGGTTCACATTAGAGAACAAGTTTAGCCACTTTAGATGACATTAGCCTTTGCCCTGCTAAGTAGCTAGCACAAGCTTCACATTTTGGCCAAAAGGCTCTGTCACACCTTATAAATTGACTATTAATTGTGCTATCCAAATTCAATTGCAACAATTAAACATAATAAAATTGTCCTAACATTAGCATTACCCAATTAGCTTTCTTTGTGCTACCCACTTAGCATGAGCTAATGCTATGTATACTCAAATTACACTTTGTCCGTAGTGCTGGTAATATAATCAGTATAGACATTAATATAATATACAGTTTTATATATTGAGTGTAATTTGGTTCACAATCATTGATTTTTAACCCAAATACGACTTTAGTGGTCTAAGTTGAAATAATATTTTCAACCCACTCTTTGAAAGTTATTTTAGACATTAGTCTAATGTAGTATGTTGGATTAAACCTGAACATGATTAACCCAACCCTGTTGTGGATCTACACACCGTAGTTCCAATCCGTGGTTGTAAGACCTAATGTCAAAAATACAATGTTATAAACTCCAGACCAAAATCAATCAATTTTGAACTTTTTCCACTTCTAACATTGCATATATCCTGTATAATTTGACTGAAAAACAAACAAATCTGTTAGAGGGAAATTACTAAATTTCATAGATGCGTACACCCTTAAATTAATAAGATATTGAAGCATTTCAGTTCTGGCATGCAGTCTTCTTGTGTTCACACCTGCCATCGAGTCTACTGAATCAGAATAGCTGTAAAGTTCAGCTGAACTGCATCCCACAACAAAAGCCATAGGCTGCCCAGGGGTTACAATGGATTCCGTTATATAAAAGCCCCAGTCAGGAGAAGAATACACAAAAAACACAGCATTGTGCTTGTATATAGGAAAGGGAAGGTAAGTTAGGTAGAAAACATTATAGAATATCACCTGAAGTGCACCTTATCCATGGTGTCATATGGTGGAAAGATACAGGTCGCTAATAGATTCCTAACAAAGAACACTGAATGCTTGAAATGAGTCAAAAAGTGCATCAATAATGTATTAGTTTAAGGTTTGTGCACGTTTTTGCAAACAGGGTTCTGGGGCTTTTTGATTGTTTTTTTGTTTTTTTAGATTTTTTTTCCCCTCCAATAAATTAGTTTGCTTTGCAATAGAGTTATACAGGATAAGTGTGGAAAAAAATACTTCTGTCATTTGGTGACATCACAAAAACAAAAACATTTTAACAAATCTGTAGACCTTTTATGCCCAAAGTATATTTGACCCAGAAGTGGATTAGTATAACAGCCTAAACTGGGTTGCTAGGTCATAACCCAGCAGTTATGAGCATGTAAGGAAGAAGGTAAGTGGGATTCGGCATTAAATCTAAAAGGTTTTGCAGATAAAAAGATATGGGTTTGTCAAATATTAAAGCACCTCCTTTAATTAACTCACCCAAATAAAACTGTGAAAATATAAATACGTATTACTGTGGTTTGTTGAGAGAATTATTTTTTTATTTTTTTAAATAGCATCTCAAGCTCCAGTTTAGATCTCAGAGGGGCGCATACTCCATCCATGGTGAGTAAAGCTGATTGTAAAGAAAAAGCATGTTTCCCACACAAACTCCACAGGGCACCTTTAAGATATGTAGCAATTGGCAACAAATGTGTGACGCTGCGGTGGCACTCAGAACTAAAACCGTTTGCAAATATACAGTGCTGTGAAAAAAGTAGGTCCTCCCTTACAGATTTCTTTCCAATTGGATTTATTGTCACACTTGTGATGTTCCAGATCGTAAAGTAATTTGAATATCGGACTAAGGTAGCCAGAGTAAATACAAAATAAACATTTTGAAAACATTTATTTAGGGAAATAAGCTGCGCAAACCAACCTGGCTTTGTTTAAAATGCAACTCTTCCACTTATTAAATGATGATCAAACTATGAACTATGATTCTAAGCCTCGCCCAGGCCTGACCTTCTCTGTACATAAATTACCTGATACAACCTGTTTGACAACACGAATAGACTAAAAGCCAACAAGAAACATCATGCATCGATGCAGAGGAACTCATAAACACGTGAAAAGCAAAATACTTCACTGCTATTGGTCTGAAAAGCGTAACTAAACCATTATCTGGAAATGAACAACACATAAAACACCAGTCAACATTCCCTGGAGTGTCAGGCCTAAAAAAATAACCCCAACAGCGCATCGACACGTCATCCAGCGGGTCACAACAGAGTCCAGAACATGCCGGCATCTTCAGCGCTGCAGGCTTCACTTGCCTCAGTTAAGGCCGGCGTTCACGATCCAGCAACAAGAAAAAGCAAAATACCATCTGTGGGAAATATAGGGAGGAAACCTCTGCTGAACAAAAAATAATAATAAACAACACAAAGCCCAGTTACATTTGCAGAAAAAAAAAATCTTGATGATCCCCAAGATAATAGGGAAAAGGTTTTAGGGGCTTGTGGCAATAAAGTTTTATTTTTTTGAAAGGTGGCTATCCAATTTAAGTTTTTGTACATTAACGGCATTTCGGAAAACAAACATCATATCGACGCCCAAACAGGTTGGCAGTAGTGCAACGGCCTATGGGCTGCAGGACCTGGACAGCTTGTCATAACTGATGGAGCCATGAATTCAGCTCTCTAAGAGAAAAATCCTGAAGGCGAATGTCTGGCCATCTGGTCGAGAACTTCAGCTCAAGCTGTCTTGGGTTATGACGCCGGGAAATGATCTAAAACACACCCGATTCCTTCGCTGAATCGATCAAAAGCAATCAAATTAAGGTTTTGCAGTGGCCTAGTCAAAGTTCGGACATGAATCCTATTATGTCAGTGCCATAACCCAAATAAAAACGAAACTTGGCCTAAATCTCTTCCACAATGATGTCAAAGACTCATTTCCAGTTATCAGTTAGTGTTTCCAACAATTCCAGCAATTTGTATCCATTTATTCCTTTTTACACAGAGCCAGGTTGGTTTGGATACCGTTTTTCCTCCCCAAATTATTGTAATCTTTATCTTATAAAACACGTATTTGAATTAGTTCAAGTTACCTTTGACATTAAGATTTGTTTAATAATCCGAAACGTATAAGCGTGACCCCAAAAAAAATAAATAAGTGAAAAGCAGAAGGGGTGGGAATACTTTTCTCAAAGCGCCCACTCCTGCCTCCGATTCCTCCGCCGCGCTTTTGACAACGTGGAGCGCTCACAAATGACGCACACACTCGTTTCCTGTGAACTTTACTCAATGCAATATTCTCAGATAAAGGTGTTTTCATAAGAGCAAGCAATTGTAAACATTGGTAAGATGGTAAGAACAACAGACCGCTCACACCGACACAAAGAGATGGTCCTCCTGCTTCAGAGTAACGAGTAAACGTCCACAGTTGCATGACATCATCCTACGAGGACTCTGTGACAAAAATAACAGCTTTAAAAAAATAAGATGAAATAAAAAATAAAATTAAAAAAAAAATACAGAGAAGCGCGTACTACTTCTGTTGTGGTGACTTCAAGCTATGGCACGTCATCAAACCAAATTGCTGATTGTCTCTGACTTTAACCGGGCCTTAAAAAGGAGAGAGAAAGAGAGAGAGAGAGAGAACATTTTTTTTTTATCTGTTACTACTTTTTTTTTTCCCTGTCGTCTACTGTTTCGTTTTACTTATACAGACAGATATGGAGAGCGTGAAAAATAGTGTTTTTGAAGATTTGGAACATTCAAAAATAACCTCAAGAACATAGACTTTGAAGTGTTATAATAGTACCAACCAATACCAAATACATAAAGTATCCCCCCTTTTTTTTTTCTTCTTCTTCTTCTTCTTCTACTCTTATCTAAAGTCACTGTCCAACAGCCGTTGTTCCTGTATAAAAGAATCCACACCCCACCCCTTCCGATAACAAACCGCAGCTCGAAAACAAGATATACATTCCCAAAATGTGGCCGGCCGGAGCTCCTCCAACACTCGAACGTAAAGCTTTTAATTCCACAACGAGAGGAAACGGCACTGCATGGAAAAATGAGCATTAAATTAAAAGGTCTTTGGTGGTGAGGCGGAGGATGCTTCGTTTGTGATTTCTTTTTTTTTTTATTTCCCCCCCTTTTCACAGTTTGGAGCGCGTCAGCAGCGATTTGCTCAAATCCTTCGCCTCCCCGGCTGTTCTCACCCTCTCGTACCCCAGGACGGACATGGAGTGGTGGCAGTAGTCCTCCACCTGTTTGATCTGCTGGATGCTCAGCACCGTTCTCCAGGCGCTGGCCGCCTGCGTGGCGTTGCGGGAGGAGACGATGAACGGCTTGGAGGAGGAGCTGGAGCCGCTGGTCATGTTCAGCGCAAACGACTCGATGTCGTGGTTGGTGGTGAGGTTGGCGAAGCGGTAGACGCTCCGCAGGGTCTTGACGGGGTTCTCCACCAGGTCCTCGTAGCGCACGGCCATGTACTTCCCCTTCAGCCATGCCGGGGGGCTCAAGGCAGTCCTCAGAGTCCTGGAGGTGCGGTCGCAGATCACCTCCATGGCCCCGATGGAGTGGTAGTCGGAGCCGTCCTTCTTGTTGGCCTTGTGGCCCGGGTCCACGAAAGGGATCCGGCGAAGCTTAGGGTCCCTGCTGCGGACCACCTGCAAGTTCTCCCTGATCAGACCGTGTCTGGATTTGATCCTAGAGTTCGCCACAGCCCGAGGGTCTCGGACCAAGTGGATCACCTTCAGGTCCAACGACGGGTCCTCCATCAGAGGGGCGAGAACGTTCACGTCCAGAATGCGGACCCCCTTGATGACGATGGTGTTGTACTTCAGGCACTGGTCCTCTAACAGTCTGAGGCTCTGAGGCGGGCACTTTTTGCACACCTTATCGTCCACCAACCCCACCACCTCCTTCTTGTAGGCCGAGCACAGAGGGATGGAGCACACCACCTTGTTGAGGGTGGCCCCGAACAGCCCCAAGGAGGTAAAGTTCTTGCCGCCGGGGCTGTTGTACAGCTGGAACACGGACAGATCGCAGCGATACAGGGAGCTCAGCATGTCCCTGGCCGCCCCCTGCAGAGACACGGCGTCGCCGGGGTAGAGCTTCTGCCAGATGTGCCACATGGGCTCGTACAAGAAGAACACCTCGGGGTTTTGGTTGAAGAGCTCGCCGAAGAAGGAGGACCCCGACCTCCAGGTGGTCAGGACGTAGATGAGCTGCCGCTTCTTCGCCAGGGACGGCCTGTAGAGGAAGCGGATGTCCGACCGGCTCTGGTAGGCGGTGCTCCTCATCTGGTGGTTGCACTGCTGGGGCTCCTTGGTCCATTTGTAATTGGCCAAATTGAGCATGGTGAGCACCAGCAGCAGGAAATAGGCCATGAATAAGACAATCTTCTTCCTGCGCAGCACTTTCATCACGATCCCAGGCTGTGCTATTATCTTGGTATGATTCCGGTAGGTCTTGAGCTTCCTCCCAAAGCCAGCATCCTTCTCCCAGGGCGCTGTCAACTTCAAGGGCTGATGGTATTGTTTGCCTCTCATCTGTAACCCCTGGAGAGAGTGGCTCCCACCACTGGACACAGCCCTTTACATTGACGACGCTGCACCCAAGGCGCGCTCTGTAGCGTGTGCGCTGAGAACGTATCTTCCAGATGATTAGGTAATATTATTTATTAAGAAAGAAGGAGGTGGTGGAGTGGGGGGGGGGCACGATTCACGGCGTTAACTGCACTGCGCCACGTCCCTCATAGGAAGCGGCGTTGGATGGTGGTGATGATGATGTTGTTGTTCATACCGACCGCTGCAACGATCCGCAACAAGAGAGGAAGGAGCCGCCGCCGTCGTCTTCATTGTAACAGACGCCCTGTTTGCTCCTGTTCAGCGGGGGCATCCGTGCGCAGATCTCGTCTGAAGCATCTCCGGCGAGCTCCGCCGGGGCGGGATCCGCACGTACACACGCTGCAGCGACATAAAAGGGAGTCCGGCGCAGGGGGGGTGGGGGCTTAAATCATCTGGATGCAATAATAAAAAACGGCGGTCAGCCTGTATCCGCAGTCGAGGCTTTCGGCGATCTCCCACAGCAACCTCCGCCGCTAGTCCAACTGCCACAAACCAACTGAACGGATTCAATCAGAATGCAAGGAGCGAAGGCGCCGCCCCCCGAGGCGCCGCATTGGTCCGAGTAGTGACGCAATGCCGAGCGAGCTCTGTTATTGGTTCTTTTGTCCCGTCCGTCTTGAAAGACTGCCATATATAGATATAGAAGGGTAGACGACTGGTGGGCTTCAGTGTACCGTAGCAACTATACGTCAGCTGTTCCGCCATGTTGTGAGTGACACATTTGGCCCGGAAAACACGGTTTTCTGAATAAAACATAAACCGAATTATATCTTCTACTCTTTTATATGTATCTTTTTATATCTATCTATATCTGTAAATCAAAATGAGACCGAACAACCTTTGTTGTTACTGTTATTATCATTATTACTAGTAAAATTGTATTCTTATTTGTAACTACAAAAGGGTAGTATTACAAATTGTAATATATTACAATAAGTGTGGACATAATAACTAAAGTAATGTAAAAACATTAAGAATATTAATAATTATTATTATTAGTAGTAGGAGTAGTAGCAGCAGCAGCAGTAGTAATAGTAATATGTATTCATTTGTAATAACAAAAGGGCACTATTACAATTTGTAGCACATTACCAATATTAGTTGACACACAGTAATGATAGTGGTGGAAATGCAACAACAACAATAATAAAAACGATGACTATGTTTTTATAATTCATAATAGCATCAAACTCTTTGAATAACAGTAAGCGTTTTATGGTTTGGCATCGACATAGACATAACTATTGCAACTGTTTTTACAGTACTACAAAAGAGCACGCAGTCACCAGATTGGCCTAAAACCTGCACATCATTTTGTGTCTAAACAACAACGCCACTCGCAACATGGCGCCGCATTGACGTACGATGTTCTACATCTATGTTGTACAGAAACAGTTCATGTTGATAGCGTTCATTAGTCAAATAAGTCTCCGCCCTTCCTTCCTGTAAACAAACGAAGGGTTCTAGTGAGAACGCTTTGAATTTATTCTTTTACAATGCACCGCAATCAGCAAAAAAAATTGGGCCTCTTGAAATGAAAATCATACCAAAAGCTCACATATTTATACATTTTTGATTTTGGGGGGCCCTGTCAGTCAATGGCTCTTGGAATTGTCCTACCTTTTTACCCTGTACGGCTCCCCTGACCGCAGTAATTCTCTTTTAAACCCGTATCCTACTACAGGGATAGCTCTTCTATTTAATCTACAATTATGTGCATTATTTAGGAAGCTTGAATGTTTGGAAAGGTCAGAGTCCCAGTGCATATTTTCAGCACTTCAAACTTACATACATGCATACATACATACATACTAAATGATTTATTCTTCCTATACCAATCAGGCTTAACATTATGACTGGAGAAGTACAATAAAACAATGCTTTATCCTTTCTTGGAGAAATTCACAGTGTATCAGCAGCTAACAGAACATAAAGAAACCCACGTTGAAGAACAATAACAAAACTATTAAATAGAATAGTAGAAAAACTGTATACAGTTGGTCATAAACATAAAACTATATCATAAATTACACAAATGAACTACTTTGTGGCTGTTTTGTTTGAATTCAGTTTTTATATTTGTGCAAAATAGATATGTCGCATTTTAAAAACTACAAGAACATAGAAACTTTAACATGAAGAAAGCGGCAACATCCCTCTCCGGTAAATAATCACACTCTTTTGTTATAGCTGCTGATTGTGATTGGGACAAATTAAGCATTAAGTGAACGTTTTGTCCTCAGAGTGGATGTAGGAGAAGGAAAAATGGGCCAGAGTGTTGATTTGAGTAAGATAGACCAGCCAGCATAGATCAGCCCAGATATATTTAAGAAAGGCATGCCTTGAACAGAAACCTTTCTTACATTACCTAGAAAGCAAACATTCAGATGACACAGAAAGTACAAACTGTCTATTTGTATGGGGGACAGTTTCATTTTGAATCAAAATCAGGGTAAACAGGTTTCTATATGAAACAGTAATCAGTGTGTTTGTTTCTAGGAAGAAATCTATAATACCCTGAACCTGAAAGTCCTGACAAAAACTTCATGCTCGGTGATGCGGGGATAATTTTTTCCAGGAAGCTGAACTTGCCTGGTTGGGGTTAAATTATTCTTTACCCCAACCATATGCCTGACCTTTTCTAATGGCCTTATGGGTTTTGAAGATATTTTTATATTGCAAAGTTCATTTGCTCATTTTTGGTTAGGATTTTTCAGTGGATTGGATATGTTTGCAGACGTTCTTGCTGTGAAAGCTTTGTGCATACTGCCCTCTGCTGGGTAACAGAGGTTTTGCCTCTCACATTAACGCACAAAGGAGGACACTTTTAATTTTCTTTTTTTCCTCGTCTTTTTTTCTGTTTCTTTTACAATGCAGAGCATTTAAGAATAGAATATAAACGTGAAAATTAAACATTCAAGCACTTTGATTCTTTGATCAACTATTTCTGTTTTACTTTCTGTAATGTAACCATGTTTCAGTTCGAAAGGAGCAAATAAAGGCTGAAGTGAATTAAAACAAATTAGAAAAACAGAAGATTATATTGAATCAATACCATCAACAATTGAATCTGCCAAATTTCCAGTCTTTACTTTCTGCATAGTAAGGTGTCTTGCAAAATAAATCACACCAGTTAATCTATTCCACATTTCACATGGTGGTGGTCGTAGCATCGTGCTGTGGGAATACTTCGCTTTAGCAGGGACAGAGAGGCTGGTCCAAGTTGACAGCTAGATGGATGGAGCTAAATACAGAGGAATCCCAAAGAAAAGCTGTTATAATGAATACTGGGCTGGTGAAATAATAAAAAACATAGAACCAGAGCAACAAAGGGATGGTTTAGATTAGATCAAGGCATATAAAGGTTGTAGAATGGCCCAGTCAAAGTCCAGACCTAAATCCATTACTGTCAATCTGGGTCCAGACTTTAAAACTGATGTTCACGGACGCTCTCGTTACAAAATAATGGAACTTGAGCTGTTTTGCGAACAAGACTGTGCAAGAATTTCAGTCTCTGGATGCAAAAGGCTGGTACCAACCTACCCCAGAGGACTTCTAACTGTACATAAAACAAAACAGTGATTCTAAAACGTATTAACTCGGGGTTTCTAAATTCAAACTCATGGGACATTTTTTATTTAAAAAAATTTTGAAAGTAATTTATCCTCTACTTTATGTGTTTCAGTATGTGGAAAAATCGGAATTTGTAAACTGACAGAAGCTGATCTAGTTAAATCTAATTAAGTTACAAAAGAACAAGCTTGTCCCCTTAGGTTTTTACTCTTCTTGAACAGGTGTTCCCATAACTCCTGTTTTTCTTTCCCACTTTGAGCTTTAAATTACATTTTCAAAGAGAATAACTTTTTTAAAACTCCATTAAACACTTTGTTGTTTTGAGAGCAATTGTTGATTAAAGGTAATAAATTTTATACAAGTTAATACCCAATGTCATTTTAATTTTTAAAATGAGAAACCTTGTTTTTTTTTGTTTAGGACTGATTATCTCCATTCGCTCCTTGCTGCACTCAGCTCAGTCACCTCCCAGCCACTACTCAGCACCATAATCAGTTCAACCTGCTGCCACTAATTACCTTCAAGTCATCCCACTTGTTGCTCTACCTACATATACCTGCTTCATTCAAGCTCCCAGTGCCAGAACGTCTCATCTGATCCTGCTGCCAATGTGTGGTCTTTAAAATCTTTTGAATTGGGTTCCCAGTGTACATGAAACACTACAGCTTTTGTTTTTTGATTAAAGGCAACAATGGATCTTGGACTGCAAAGAATTAGTCATGAATTAAAATGTGGAGGAAAAAGAAGTACTTATTTTGTTACTTCTGTATAATTCATGGGAGTTGTTACCCAGCAGCACTGTTATAGCTGTCTTAAAAACAGTTTGAAGCTTTTTATCAAACTATTTTAAGGCACTGTGTCTGACTTTGGTCCGTCCGTCCGTCCGTTGTCTTCCGCTTATCCGGGGTCGGGTCGCGGGGGTAGCAGCTTCAGTAGGGAGGCCCAGACGTCCCTCTCCCCAGCCACTTGGGCCAGCTCCTCAGGAGGAACCCCAAGGCGTTCCCAGGCCAGCCGGGAGACATAGTCCCTCCAGCGTGTCCTGGGTCTTCCCCTGGGCCTCCTCCCGGTGGGACGTGCCTGGAACACCTCTCCAGGGAGGCGTCCAGGAGGCATCCTGACCAGATGCCCGAGCCACCTGAACTGGCTCCTCTCGACGTGGAGGAGCAGCGGCTCTACTCTGAGTCCTCCCCGGATGACTGAGCTCCTCACCCTATCTCTAAGGGAGAGCCCAGACACACTACGGAGAAAACTCATTTCAGCCGCTTGTATCCGGGATCTCGTTCTTTCGGTCACGACCCAAAGCTCGTGACCATAGATGAGGGTAGGAACGTAGATCGACCGGTAAATCGAGAGCTTCGCCTTTTGGCTCAGCTCTCTCTTCACCACAACGGATCGGTACAGCGCCCGCTTCACAGCAGACGCTGCACCAATCCGCCTGTCGATCTCCCGCTCCATCTTCCCCTCATTCGTGAACAAGACCCCAAGATACTTGAACTCCTCCACTAGGGGCAGGACATCCTCCCCAACCCGGAGAAGGCACTCTACCCTTTTCCGGTTCAAGACCATGGTCTCGGATTTGGAGGCACTGATTTTCATCCTGGCCGCTTCGCACTCGGCTGCGAACCGCTCCAGTGAGAGCTGTAGATCACGCCCTGATGAAGCCAATAGGACCACGTCATCCGCGAATAGCAGAGACGCAATCCTAAGGTCACCAAAGCGGATCCCCTCAACACCTTGGCTGCGCCTAGAAATTCTGTCCATAAAAGTTATGAACAGAATCGGTGACAAAGGGCAGCCTTGGCGGAGTCCAACTCTCACCGGAAACGAGTCTGACTTACTGCCGGCAATGCGGACCAGACTCTGACACCGGTCGTACAGAGACCTGACAGCCCTTATTAAAGGGTCCGGTACTCCATACTCCCGGAGTACCCCCCACAGGATCCCCCGGGGGACACGGTCGAATGCCTTCTCCAGATCCACAAAACACATGTAGACTGGTTGGGCAAACTCCCATGCCCCCTCAAGAATCCTGCTGAGGGTATAGAGCTGGTCCAGTGTTCCACGGCCAGGACGAAAACCACACTGCTCTTCCTGAATCCGAAATTCAACTATCCGATGGACCCTCCTTTCCAGAACCCCTTAACCCACCTGACTTTGGTATAAGGTTTTTTTTTTTGAATCCCTGCAAGGCTTCCAAGTGTGTGTGTGTGTGTGTGTGTGTGTGTGTGTGTGTGTGTGTGTGTGTGTGTGTGTGTGTGTGTACACATACTTGTCGCTCCGAGCACTCTGCAAAATAGTCTTAATCTCCTCAGTCCTTTCGGGTAAAATTTATCAAGGTGTTTGCAAGCGTTCCGACGTACTGATGGAAAGCTCCACATCTGCTCCATTGTGGCCTTGTGAGGACGCAGTCTTATGATTGACTTTCCAATTAGAACGCCTCAGCCATGCATGCCCAAACATATCTAGGACACAGTCAAGCCTCCATTGCTGGCTGCTACACAGGCAGTAACCCAGGCATAAACTTTGGTACAATGTCTGCTCTAATGTACCAAAATATTGAGTTGGGCTTTAAAAAAAATGGTAATAGTTCATGGGAAGATGTATGGAGATTTTAAAAAAAAAGTCCCCGAAAAAAAAAAAAAAAAAACTTCTTGAGGCTTCAAAAGATCTGAGACTAGGGTGATGGTTCATCTTACAGCTGGGCAACGACCCAATGCATCCAACTAGAGCTACATTAAAATGGTTTAGACAAAAACAGGTGTTTAAGATGACCTAGTCAAAGCTAATATCCAAATCCAGTTGAAAAACTGAGGCAAGACTTGAAAATTGATGTTCAGGATGAATTCTCTCCATTCAGTCTCACTGAGTTAGAGCAATTTTACAAAGAAGCATGAGTAAAAATGTCAATCTTTAGATCTCCAAAACTGGTAGACTTGCAGCTGTCGTTGCACCTAAAGGTTAGTCCCGTGTCAGTCCTTGCACTCTTAGCAATCCACTTCCTCTACACCCCACCATTACTCTACAAAGGGGTCGTTATTATCATTATTAGTATTAGTGACTGTCCTGAGTTTGAGAACTAGACATTGGGTCTTTGCCACATCTCGTCCCCCTCTGTCTCAACCCTATTTCCTGTCAGCCTACAGTCAAAGGCCAGCAGTCCCAAAATACAAGAAAAGAGGTGGAGTGGAGGGTCCTTTGCCGAAAAAGCATACGGGTTAATTTTATGTTTTTGTTTCTTTGTTTTTTATAGGAAAAATATCTGCTAAATCTCAATTTATGTGGTGAAGAGTTGCTGCGCAATCTAGAGTTTCAGGTTTGACAACTCAAAGCAATTTCTGAATTTTGAGCAAGGGAGAAATAGATGCACACATGCAAGTAGTCTGGGGGTTGAAACTGTTGCAGAATCTTGCTGTCCTGCTCCTCATGCGTGGGGAAAGTCCTGCCAGAGCTGAGCGGTGACAACAGATTGCGAGGTGGGTGTGAGGAGTCTCTAATTATATTATTGGCTCTTTTCAAACAGCGCTTGTCTCAGACGTACGGAGCCCTAGAGGGGTCATCGCAAAATGTTTTGCATGTTGAGAGAATGTGCGCTCGTTTCACTACATTGTGCTCTCGTTTTACTATATTGTGCACTCGTTTTACTAAATCGTGAGCTCGTTTAACTAAATTGTGCTCTCGTTTAACTATATTCTGCACACGTTTTACTAAATCGTGTGCACAATTTACTATATTGTGCTCTTGTTTTACTATAGTGTGAGCTCATTTTACTAAATTGAGCTCTCGTTTAACTAAATTGTGCTCTCGTTTAACTATATTCTGCACACGTTTTACTAAATCGTGTGCACAATTTACTATATTGTGCTCTCGTTTTACTATAGTGTGAGTTCATTTTACTAAATTGAGCTCTCATTTTAAGCATAGTAAAACGAGGGCACAATTTATTAAAACCAGAGCACAATTTAGTGAACATGGTTATAGAACATTGTGTGCACGATCTACTTAAACGTGGCCACAATATGTAAAACGTGCACTCAATATTGTCTTGACACATGTAAACATGAGCACGTTATAGTATATTCGAGATCTCAATCAGACAAGGTAAACTCAATTTCTTATCATGATAAGAAATTTGTTTGAGATAACAATACGAAAGGCCCACAGGAAGCTGGTGCCGTCCCCCACCTCCACTGCTGAGCCATCGAAGTGCAGCGGAGTGTGAAGGGGCTGATTCTTTCTCATGCCAATAATGTTTTGTTTTGTCTACATTAAGGAAAAGTTTTTTTTTTCCCTTGATGTTCGGATGCTGTAACCTGACAAAACACGAACAAGTTCGTGATGCTCAGGCTTTCTTTCTCTTTTCTTTTTGTTTTGTTTTTTTCTCCCAAGGCACCTTATTATTATTTAATTAAATAACTTGCTCTTTGCTGCACCACAGATTCAGCACAAACAGTGCACAAAGCAACGCTCTTACGTAATCATGAGTCGCACACTTCGCCGCGCGTGCACGACGGTTGATGAGCGTGCGGCACGGAGGAGGAGGAGGAGGAAGAGACATGCGCAATAGCGTCCTCGTCAGCAGCATCAGGACCAAAAAAGATCCCGGAGGTGCGATGTGGGGGGAGAAGATGGTGCATGCTAAACCCGCGCTGAAAGGGACGGACAGCTTCGGGGTTGTTTGGGGCGTCCGCCGAGATTCGACTCCTTTTATCTAATGTTTGAGGTCCGGTGTTCGGAAGCGGAAGGTTGTATTTAGTCCGATAAAAACACACACACACAACGACGACGGGTGTGTTGGCCGCACATTAACGATTCCTCCCGAGGACGACGCTGTGAAGCTGCCTCCGCTGCGCTGCGTCTCGCTCCGGGAAGAATTCCTCCACTGTTCGGCCGCGCGTAATATTAGGCCGTGATGGCGACGCCGGGCTTCCTCTGTGTGATGGTCGCAGGTTTCTAGTGGGATGCACATCAGTGCTTGACCGCACAATCGCTCTCCGTCGTAATGGCAGCTCTGTACCAGGGCACGGACACCTCCTCTCCCGACAAATTCCTGGCCTTGAAAGACGTGAGAGAAGTGAAGGAGGAGACGACGCTGGACGAGAAGCTCTTCCTGCTGGCCTGCGAGAAAGGTTGCCCAGCTTTTATTCCCCCCCCCCCTTTTTTTGTATGTGTGTGGGTGTCTTATGTTTATCATCTCATAGAGGCTCATTTTTACCCGCAGTGATCCAGTTAGGCCAGAAGTAGCACATAATCTGCAAAGCATCTCTCTGCATGTCATCTGCTGACTCGCCTCAGCTCCTAACAAGGAGAGGTAGCAAAGCAAGCAAGCGCGACGATGATGAGACACAAGCAGGTCAAATAGCACAGAGGCATGGGCATTTTCAAGCAGTCATTGATAAGTTCGCAAATTCGCCATATAAAGCTTCTGTAAACACAACCGAGCAGCTGTAAGTCTCCTCTGAGGGAGATGTTATTGTTAAGCAAAGATTTAAGTGGCTGCAGCCTGCTCTGTCTCACCACTGCGCCTCCCCGAAGATCTGTGCGAGATTCACTGTAAAGCCGCTTCCTGAGCATGATGGAGCCTTGCGTCTCCTCCCAGGTGACTACTACATGGTGAAGAAGCTGCTGGAGGAGAACCGCCACGGCGAGCTCAACGTCAACTGCGTGGACGTGCTTGGCCGGGATGCGGTGACCATCGCCATTGAGAATGAGAACCTGGACATCCTGCAGCTTCTGCTCGAACATGGCTGCCAGGTGAGCAAAATATGAAGATGCACCGTCCTGCAAACCTATTTAGTTTTCTTCCAATTTGGATAAAAAAATAAAGATCTTAAGTTTTCCATCCACGTGTCCCCTTTACTCTGATACGTATAAATAAATACGAAGTCACCTGATTAGTAAATCTGACTTTTCTTTCGCGTCGAGACGGTTGAATTGGTGAAAGAAAGCCGTAAGAAGTTGTTTGCAGTTTGCCTCAAGTCATGTAGGCGACACAGCAAACATGTGGCAGGTTCTCAGGTCACATGACGCCAAAGTGCATCATTTTAACCTATAAAAATGCTACGTACGGGGCGTAAAACTGACACCCTGAGAATCCCATAGCCATATTGAAACATGGTAATGGCAGCATTATGCAGCGGGTATGCGTTTACATAACAGATTCTTAAATCTTTTTTAAATAAGTACCAAACTGTTGATACATAATTAAGAAAAGATCCTATAGCAACACGACTGGGATTTTTTTTCACCCAGTTTTCTTGTCAAAGACTAAACAGAAAAGAAAACACTGTTAATAACCTTTGGCACTTTATGGGTGGCTGAGTTTTGAGTTGGAAAATTCAATAGTAAGTCCAGTGAGGTCGAAATTTCAAGTCAGAAATCTGGAGGTTTCTCTCAGATCTCAACCTTAAAATCCAATATGGGTTCTGCACCTTAAAAACGGCGTAATAGTCGCTTCAATAAGCTGCTTATTTGTACTCCTGATAATGTGTATCTCGTTTTCCCATGGTACAGTACAACCTTTGTTCGCAAATATGTTCCTTTAGAGTCTGAATACATAAACTGTAAAGAAACACGTGTTCCTTTGCCTTCAAATTTTAGCTATAGTTATGATTATATTAGTTAGCTTGTCACTTGGCATAGTAATTAGCATATCCCACTGATTATCTGACCTATAACTGGAATATAACCAATCAGTCGCACTTGCTCTTTGTTCACTGTTGTCCACTTAAATATATACCAAAAATTCAACGAATATTCTCCGTTACACATCCCCTTTTTTCCGTTCCTGTAGAAAGCAAACGTCAATATGCTCGAACAACTAATCCTTTCTTACTCTTATGTACCTTTGTATCTACCTTACAAATGGCTGAAACCAAACCTTCTTCCCAATACCACTAAATAGCCCCAGTGATACTTTTACCAGAGTTTGAGAACCCTTGTCGTAGATCAAAGCGTGTTCTTGTGTTAGAATGGTCCAGTCAAAGTCCCGGCACAGATCCAATTCAGAATCTGTGTTAAAATTTCCTCTGCAAGCAGTCTGACTGAACTTGAGCTACTTTGCAAAAAAGAATGTGCCAAAACTTCAATCTCAGGATGTGCAACGGTGGTAGAAACACCTCATAGTGTGAATACTTTGGCATCTTTTTGTTTTCTTCGTTTTCTCTTATTTTCCTAAAACGATGCATTTCTGTGAAGGCCACAGATGCCTTGCTGGTGGCCATAGACTCGGAGGTCGTGGGAGCCGTGGACATCCTCCTCAACCACAGGCCAAGGCGCTCCTCCAAGCCCTCAATCGCAGTAAGTTCCCTCCCATTGCCGGAGATTGAAACCTATTCACAGATTCAAATCCCAGAGCAGCACGCCGTGCGTTTTCCTGCACACTCTAACATACGTCTGCGGCCCCTCTCAGAAACTGATGCAGCGGATCCAGAACCCGGAGTACTCCACCACCATGGATGTTGCTCCGGTCATCCTCGCGGCGCACAGGAACAATTACGAAATCCTGACCATGCTGCTGAAACAGGACATCTCTCTCCCCCGGCCTCACGCCGTAGGCTGCGAGTGCATGCTCTGCAATGCTAAAAACAAGAAGGACAGCCTAAGGCATTCCAGGTACACGCCGTCTCAGTGATTTATAGATAAGAAAACAACGCATAACGCCGTTTTCATGTCAGCTTGAAAACAAACAGACGTTCAGTCTGTTTGTGTATATTCAAACAAATTATTCATGGGAAAGCTTTAGCGGGAATGCTTTTAGCTGTTCTTTCATACAATGGCTTGACCTCTGCACCACAAAGGACTCCTAATGCAGTAATTCGCTTATGTAGCATCAGGGAAACAGCATTTTGTAGTTGTATTGTGTACACTGACATATACAAGAGACTTCCAACTTTATTTAAGCAAAAGCGATAGAAGACGACAGTGTTTTCGCTGGGGAAAGGAGTGCAGTACGTGTTGCTTTCGGATTCCATCTGGGATCGGAAGATACGATTTTTTCCTGAGCCATTCTTCTGTGCGGTTTTATTCCCTCTCTCACAGAGCGCTCTGAACGAACCAACCCGTGGTGTCTCTGCCAAACGCAGCTTCAAATTGAACGAGTTGAAAACTAAAAGTTTCTGCATTAAATCTTTTTTTTTTTGAGTTCTTTGCACTTCATTAGTTCATAAGTGAAAAAAAAATACAAAGTCCTGTTAATACCGATACCAAGCCCGGATAAATGCAGAGGGTTGCATCAGGGAGGGCATCTGGCGTAAAACTTTGGCCAAATTTAGCCAATTTTAGCTTTCTATAAACAACAGAGTTAGCAATGGTGCTGGTGAGCAACCAGGTACTGGTGAAAATTGGCCTACTGTTGGTCAGCAAAGAAGAAGAGAAGGAAGATGTGTCCATAGGAAGAGAAGAGGCAAGAGTCTAGGGCTGAGAGTAGGGACTTTGGATGTTAGCTAGAGAGTTGGCTGAAATGATGCAGAGGAGGAAGGTGGACATGCTGTGTTCAGGAGAACAAGCGGAAAGGTAGTGAGGCTAGAAGCCTGGGAGCAGGGTCAGGTTTGTTCTACCCTGGTGTGGATGCGAAGAGAAATGGTGTAGGAGTAATAAGGAGGAGTTTCTCAGAAATGCTGTGGAGGTAAGAGGAAAAATAAGACAGATATGGTAATGAGCACTTTAAGCAAGATGTTCAGCAAAACCTTCAGAATGCACTGATGGATAACTGCAGTGAAAAAATACATTCTGGGGTCAAGAAGCCACCAAAATAACTATTTGTTGCAAGGCTTTTACACTCTTCCTCTCTAGAAATTATACAAAACATACATGATTTTTCAATTCTTGTACAGAAAAAAACAATTACTGTTTTCATTTATTTTATTTCCGTTTTAAAATGTCCAGTTTTTGAAAGCAGCACAGTTACTCAGTGGTCTGAAGACGTCCTGATGAACTTGTTCGTTGATGCTGCAAACGTGCCCATGATAGTTTTTCGTTACTTTTTTGTAAGATGGGAGGTGCGTTCGCCCACGGCTGCTTGCTGCTTCGGTTGAATTCACCTTTTTGGGCAGCTTCATTCCTGTTTCGTTGACATTCAGATTCCGTCTGGACATCTACCGCTGCCTGGCGAGCCCCTCTCTCATCATGCTAACTGAGGAGGACCCCATACTGCGAGCGTTTGAGCTCAGCGCAGACCTGAAGGAGCTCAGCCTTGTCGAGGTGGAGTTCAGGTAAAATACTGCTGTATCCATGAGCCTTCTATCTTTCCATCTGTCCGTCCCTCTTTCGATATGAGGGACCGGCCAGTTGTGTACCCTTTCTACTGTTTTTACAGGAACCGTACCGCTTTAGAAATATGTACTATAAATCCATGGTCAAGTTTTGGATTTATGATTAAAATACGGGACAATTAATACTGTTAACTCTATAAATTTCAGTCACGACAGGTAGAGTATACCAAAGTAAGAAAAATGTGCAGGTGTAGGCATACAGCACAGGCAATAGAGCTGAACAGCAAGAGTTTAAGGACATTTCTCTATTGCAGGAATGACTACGAGGAGCTGGCAAAGCAGTGCAAGATGTTTGCCAAGGATCTTCTGGCTCAGGCTCGAAACTCTCGGGAGCTGGAAGTGATTCTCAATCACACCTCCAGCGAGGATCAGATCGACAAGAGGGGCCTGCTGGAGGAGCGCATGAACCTTAGCCGGCTTAAACTGGCCATCAAGTACAACCAAAAAGAGGTGGGTTGCAGAAAGTCTGCAATCTTTCGGATTTCCTCGTTCCTGTTAATGATCTCCTGTACTTGCTGTGATATTTGTCAGCTACAGCAGCACATTGTGCGCTTGCCTATGGGGGAGCAAAAGTTTGGCTCCTCAAAGTGCTCCCTTCAGGGAACAGCCAGTTAGAGACAGACTGAAGCTCTAAGCTTGAAGCTGCCGAATGATTTACAGTCTGTAGGGCCATGTGTGAAAATGTGACTCATCTATCATTGTACAGCTAGGAGCACAGTGCTTCCTGCTGAAAAAAAAAAGAAGGTTACTTAAGAGGCTGCACATCAGAAGTAAACAATAACCAGAGAGAAAAAAATAACATTTCCTTTTATTACATTTCTATATACCCCGAGAAAGAACTTATAGAACCTTGCAAAAGTTTTTTTATACCTCTTGCACGCTTGTACATTTTGTTGCACCCACAAACTTTCATATGCAGTCGTATTCACTAAATTTGGATATTGCTGAAAAGTTAATTTGTTTCAGTAACTTGATTCACTAAGTAAAATGCAGATTGATTTCACAGAGAGAGACATTTCCAGGCCTTTGTTTCTGTTAATTATGATAGTTTTTTGCTTACAATTAATAAAAATATGGCCGTTAAGATTTAAAAAAAGTCACCCCAGATCAGTTAAAAAACTATTTTAATGCGGAAATGTGGGTTTAATCAAATATAAGATAAATATCTGCTTATAGATTAGTATTTTCAAAAGGAACTTTTAATCTGACAAATGAGCCTCGTCTAATTAATTGAATGTATCTTATTGGGGATTTGTGAAATAAATCAGCACAGAGTAGTCCATAATAGTAAAGCAGAACGAAAATTATAATTTTTAAAAGAGATGTTATATTTGTTGGTCGTTTCTTCTTTCCTTCTATTCCTGTTGCTGTCCATCGTTCCAGTTTGTGGCTCAGTCCAACTGTCAGCAGTTCCTCAACACCGTTTGGTTCGGAGAGATGGCCAGCTACCGACGCAAGCACACCTGCCTGAAGATGGGCACGGTCCTGAGCGTGGCGCTGCTCTGGCCGGTCCTCTCCATCTGCTACCTGCTGGTACCCCGCTCCCGAGTCGGCCAGATAATCCACACTCCGTTCGTGAAGTTCATCATCCACAGCGCCTCCTACTTCACCTTCCTGCTGCTGCTCAACCTGTACTCCCTGGTCTACAATGAGGACAAGAAGAACACGATGGGCCCCGCGCTGGAGATGATTGATTACCTGCTGATCCTCTGGATCATCGGTAAGCTGTTTAACGAGTAAATGGTGAACTTGGTGTGGTTTGGTAAGCTGCCGTGTAAAGGTTAGAGGGTCGGTTTCTGTATCTGAATAATTTACTGTGACATAACACACAAAGCAGGACTAACGATGTGTGGAAGAAAACTCATGTTGACACATCACCCTGAATTTTAAACCCCCCTGGTGAAAAGTGGTGATGGAGATGAAGGTAAATATGATCCTTGAAGATCTGTTAGAAGCGGCAACAGATTTTCGATTGAGAAAGTGGTTCATCTTCCAGAAGGAAAAAACTACCCTTAAAGTCGACATATCGTGCTTTTCAATTCTTTCTTTTCACATTGAAATCATTCAGTTGTGGTCTATATAAAGTGGAACTGCAATGCTTTGGTCTGAGTTTCTAGTTACTGTAGCTCCACAAGCCCGCCTTTTACCTCTGTTCTCAGGGTCACCTGAGAACAACTCGTTTTGGTGCTGTCTCTTTAAATCTAAACGAGGCTCTTCACACCCCGCCCCCGTCCAGATCGCAGAACGTTCCACTCCACCCCGTTCGGCCATTTTTGTAGTATGCTGTGAGACGGTGTAATGAATTGTATGGGTTAATACACCCAACAACAGAACATTTCCACTTTTCCATGTGTAACTTTGGCATCCTTCGACTTGGACAACAAAATCGCAGAGGAAAAAAATAAAAATATCAAATTCGCGAAATTGGTTAGCTGGAATCCATGACCTTGTTTAGCAGCTTTACAGCAAATACTGTGACGTAACTGTTCAAAAAGACCTAATGAAAAGAGAAAAGTGAGAGGCTTGAACAATATGACCCAAACGGAATATAAAGATATCTACGCAGGACCTGAAGAGACTAAATTAGCATTTTCTGCACTCCTAGAGTATAAAAGTACACAACAAAATGTATTTAAGGGCTCAAAAAAAGTGGATTTTTTTTTTTTGGCTAGAATGTTGCCTTTAACATATAGTCATATATACAATAAAAAACTCCACACATAAATCCAGTTGATAAAAGTGAGGTTCACAAACACGAAAATTGGAGAAAAAAAGGCTTGTAAAGAAAGACGTGTCACAAAATTATTATTTTTTTTACAAATTACCTACTTTTCAGATTTTTATCTGAACAGAACATTAAAAAACAACATGTGTCCTTTCCCTTCCACTTAGCAATTAAGCGCTGCTTTGTGTCAGTCTATCACTCTACCCCCCCCCCCTCCCCAAAATAAAAATAAACATTGTAGGTTGTGGTTGTAACATTTAGAAATGTGAAATATTTCCAGGGATGCAAATATTTATGCAAGGCACAAAAAGTATATGGCCCAGCTTGCTTATCAGATGCAGCTAAAAAGTCACAAATATAATTGGACCGTCCCTAGAGAGCAAACCCCCTCCCTACCTTCCTCGTCTGCCAAGAAGCCATTATCATCAGGCACTTTGGGTCTAGTTAATGGCTCTGGCCTCTTGCTGGGATGTTTGCGAGTGGCTGTAAAACCCTGCTTTTATTCCTGGCTACTTGTGCTGTAGGTCTCACTCTTCTCTTCTCACCGCTTGGGCGACAAATCATCCCGTTAACAGCACCTCACATGCGACAGAATGCTGCAGAAGTATTAGGATTCATTCATTAAATGTCACAGAAATGGATGTGGGGTGATTTTAGGTTTCACGTCAGCGTAGTCAGTGGCAGAAAAGGCGAATTGGATTTTGCATAGAGGTAAAACCTTCCTTCAAAAGAAACAACGTGAGAGATCATTTTCACCATTTGTCAGAAATGCTTGATCTCAAAAGATGTTATCTGCCCACCAGGGGTCCTGTTGTTTCCACATATGTTTCTCTATGAGCCAAATGGAAAAGATGAGAAGCAGTCGTGATTACGCTCATCTAACATATTTCTGCTATCAGGATGTGAGCAGCTATTACCCCCCACCCCCCTCCCGCATGCGTCTTGCTTACACCCAGCCATCACACGATAGGGCAGCCTTTTTTTTCCTGCTCTCTGTTGTTCGCTCTTTCTCTCCCACTGCACCCACCTTCTCATCTTCTCATCTTTCTCCGGCTCCCTTGAGCCAGTTGCCTCCCATTAATGGAGAAATCAGATGCTGTAAGACTGAGTGTGTTTTTGCACTCGGCCGCCTGAATGTGTCTTAATGTTTCTCGTGTCGTGTTTGTTTGTCTCATTTTTCAAACACAATGAGTGGGCGAAGAAACGGCTATTAGGGCCTTCTGTGCCAGAGGCTCTTACTTCTTTGCTGGCCTCCCTTTAAAAAAAAAAAAAAAACACTGACAGATTCGTCCCTGAATCACAGTATAGAGTTACGACACATTGCCTCTTTTTATAACCTGTGCACACACACACAGAATGAATGGTTCTGGGGTTTTGGTTTTGCTCTAAAGTAAGCTACTACTCATTTTTAATCAGTTCCACACGCCTCTAAAAATCCCCCCGGAGGCACATTTCGAGCACGCTAATTTCCGGTTTTTGCATCTCAACGATGCTGGTCTCCCCCGCCGCTCAGTGTTAGAGATGACTTTTGGGTTAATCAGAAAAAATATTCCACACGAGATCAGCATGTCTGTGTATGTAACCGTATCTGATGGTGAGTTTCTGCGCCCTTTTAGGAATGGTGTGGTCGGACGTGAAGCGCCTGTGGTACGAGGGGCTGGAAGACTTTCTGAAAGAGTCCAGGAACCAGCTGAGCTTTGTGATGAACTCGCTCTACCTGGCGACTTTCACTCTTAGGATAGTTGCTCATAGCAAGGTGACACCACATCACACATGGACACATTTCTTTTTTTTTTTTTATTGAATAGTTACAAACAGTTCTGGTCATGGGTTTTCATTCATCGTGGACTCGATTATCATAATAACCTGGGGCTTTAAATTGTTTATTTGTTTTTTTATTTATTTTTTATTGGGGTGATTGTATTATGAACAATTTGAATGATTTTTTTTTTTTATCAACTATATTTGAGTGCACAGGTCTGACATTCTGGATGAATATTTGGCCATTGCCAAATGCCAGAAATGGTGCTGCCAGTTGCATTTGCAGATTTCTCAAAGTGGTTGTAGTACTAAAGAAGGAGAACCTACCCCAAATTCTCCAATCTCCTTTCAAACCAACAGCTACATGGTTACGTTTTCGACACCATTTTTAGACAATTCAGTGGGAACGCTGATCCCAAAAACACATCGAAACTACTACTGGAAGAGTTAAGGCACATTTCTGAGGTGGCCCCAACCTCAGCACTAAAATAAATCGTGTTATCAAACTAATTCTGTCAGGAAACCAGCAACTTTAAATGATCATCATTACCACTTCAGCCATGAGTAGTGGTCTGAAAGCCAGCCAGAATTAAGCCAGTAGCTCATTCATGGCTAAAAGAAAGCCATCTCTTCCTTGCCATTTATTAAAGGACATTTATTCAAATATTAGTAGGGATATGTATATATTTAAGCCTGTATGTATAATTTTCACCTTGTGTGGATCAAAGAAAATCGACGATAAATGCAAACCTGCAAACTGAGATCTACTTTTTAGGAAAGTTGTATGCTGATGCACTGTTCAAAAAAAAAAACCTCTTTAAAAGCCTTAAATGAATAAGACTTGAATGCCAGTGATGAGCGAATGCAAACTGACTGGAACACCGTATTTCTGTAATGTTAGGCTGAAGGGTAGAAGCCCTCCTGAAGTTTGGCTTCAAATTTCTTTTCTTTTTTTTGCTGCTTGTCAAGACTTGATGCAATTTACTGGGTTTCCTTAACTAGGAAATTTTTTTGACCAATCTGTATAATCTGATTGAATTTGACTTTGGAAAGTGCCTTGAGATGACATGTTTCATGAATTGGCGCTATATAAATAAAATTGAATTGAATTTAATTGTTGTTTTTTTTCTTGAAAATAGGACTTTGAAAAATCTGCAGGTTCAAACCTTAGGGAGAACTGGGACGCCTTCCATCCCATCCTGGTGGCCGAGGGCCTCTTCGCCTTCGCCAACGTTCTGAGTTACCTGAGACTCTTCTTCATGTACACCACCAGCTCCATTCTGGGGCCGCTGCAGGTTAGTAAGCACTTACGTAAGGATTATGAAATCACTTCGATTTTTTTCTTTTTACGTGTATTATTACATATTTTTTCACACTGGAACAGACAGACGATCACACCGCCCACTCTCTTCCTCTCTCTAATGCGATAACATCAAGGGCAAGCCCACTCTTAACATCGCACCAGCTGGGCTTTTCTGCCTGACAAACATCCTCATAGACGTTAAGTACAAGTAGGGGGGAATTTTTGTAGGGGATGAATGTTTTATGTTCGGATAGTGAAATGATCCAAGCGTAGTGAACCGTCACAGCTTGTTGTCGTTTGCATTACCATTCTGCTGCCACTATCTTTGACTGACGGCTTTGGGCCTCCTCAAGACAGAGTTTCAGGAATATTTTAGAGGTTTTGAAGCATGTGGGAGTTGAGAGTTCAGGACATACTTTTTATAAGTTGTTGGATTGATTTTGTGACGTGGCAGCTTTGATTTGCCCCACCTCTGCTGCCTGCACTTCCCCAGTCAGTCTGATTGAACCCACCTGCTCTCAATCATCCCCTCCTGTGTGTATTTAATCAGTGTGTTCCCTCCCCTCCAAGCCACTTTGTCTTTGCTTCTTCCAGCAAGCGTTCCAGCCTTTTTTTCCCCCCAAGCTTTCTAAGCTCTAGTGACTTTTGGACCCGTTTTGTGCTTCGCCTCTGCCTCAACCCAGTTTTTTTTTAATACCTCTGCCCTCTTGACCGATTCTCCGTGCACTGACCTTTGGACTGTCATTAAACCACAGAATTTTGGAAACTGTCTATATTGTCATTTGAGTCATTGCCTGCCTAGTTTATTGTCATAAATTTATGTCAGAACAGGCAGCTAATCCAAACTGTCTCCATCTTAAGAGCCAGTTTGGGTTCTTGGGAACATAGTGTGAAATTGGGAAATTGCCTTTAACGATGGCTACCTGCATCCAAGGACATCTCTCAAGCCTTTGACATACTGTATTTTGGTGAGGATGTGCTATTATGTCCTCATATGGTCAGTAATTTCCCCACATCAGGTGCCTACCTCCTTCGGCTCCAGAGCCACAAGTGGCTCTTTGGACCTTTCAAAATGGCTTTTAATAACTGAAAAAGATTAGGAATGAATATAGATGTAACAAAAAGTGCAGGTTTCGACATTTTTCAGTCTATTCATTGAATAATTGCAGGAAATTTCTCTAACAGAATGACACTCAAAGTTTTTTGGGTTGTTTTTGTCATTAGGTTGGAAACTTTTTTTTTTCTGCATTTTCTGCAAATATCAACATGCCATAGAAGAAAATGTGTCCATCCTCTTTTTGCAACTGTTGTATGTCTTACTTCATTTGGAAACATAAAAACAGAAATTAAGTTTTTTTTAAAAAAGATTTCAGGTAACAGTTGCGGCTCTAATCGAGTTTTTGGCAAAAATGGCTATGTGGATTTTAAACGTTACAGACCCCTTATTAAAAATATACTGTGCATAAAAAACTGGAAAGGTACGGCATGCCTATTTGATACTTTTTCCTGAAATTACAGCTGTTTTAAGTCTTTTGGCATATGCTATCATTAGCTTTGACATCTAAAGCCTGAAATTATTAAAAAAAAATTGAGATTGAGTTTTGAAAAACAGCTCAATCTCAAGAGACAGTTATTTTTTTTAAGCTTCAGATTCTTAGGTGGGCTTAGGTCTGGACTAAACACGTGAAGATGCTTTCATCTAATTATCACACTGCAGTTTTGGCTGTGTCCTGTTCAGAGTTATTTTCCTGCTTGAAGGTGATCCTCCATCCCAGTTTAAAGTCTTTTGCAGCCGCTGATGGATTTTATTCCAGGATTGTTCTGTGTTTAGCGATGTACATTTTTCATCAGCTATGCTGAAGAAAAAACATCCCACTGCATGATGCTGACACCATCATGTTTCACCTGGGGGATGGTAGGTTAAAGGTGGGGTGGAATGTTAGTTTTCTGCCACACGTTGTTTTGTATGTTTGCCAAAATGTTCGCTGTCATCTGAACGAGAGCAATTTCTTGTTCTGTCCCCTCCAAGACTTGTGGCAAACTGCAAATTGTGTCTTATGACTTTCTTTAAATTATGTCTTTCATCTTGCTATTTCTACATAAAGGTCAGATTGGTGGAGTGCAGAGCTAATAGTTGTCTTTTTTACAGATTTGCCGTGTCTTGGCAGGTTTTTAATCATGTCATTCTGCTTTCCATGTTCAGACGATGCATTGAACAGGGCTTTGTCTCTGTCTCGAAGTAAAAAAGGTCGCTTCTTGAGATTATTGAGTAGAAAAAATGTGTAAAAATCTGAGGGTTGTGGATACTTTTGCAAGGGACGGCAGTCAGGCAAGAAGCATTCAACAAAATGCTGCAGTCCATGAAAACCTGAATTAGTTTAATTAGTTTTTTTAGTTTTTAAAGGAAATCTGTTTGTTTTTCTCCAAAACTATTTGCAGATTTTTTTTATTAGTGTAATTGTGCTGATTGAAGTTTTGTGGTTTGAAAAAAAAAGAAAAAAGTCAAAGAATAAGCTCACACGTCTTCTTTTTACTTGAGAAAATTTACAACTCTGGATTTTACATTTTCCACTGCAGGCCTCGTTATTTCAGGATCATAGCTGCTCCTTCTTCTTATTCATGACATTGTCTACTTGGATGATTTATAAAAACAACCAATATCCAACCACCCCGCCCCCCCCCCCCCTCCCCCTCCTCACCATCTGTGTTCGGCATTACGTAAGGCAGTCCTCAGGTATGCGCCGATATATTTCTGGGGATGTCTTCCTGCTGTTAAGTCTGGGCACACTTTGCGGTTGCCTTATAAAACGCTAATTCCACGGTGCAGATTGTTAACATGCATGTTCCATCTTAAATCTCCTTTGCCCCCGTCTCTTTGCCTCGCTCCTGCTGTGACATCAACGTGTGGCTTGGCAGGATGGAAAAACTATTAGCTCTGGAAACAGACGCTGCACTCACATGGCAGACACACCTCTCCTAGCAAATGGACACGCACCCACACATTTCAGCACTCTCGTGGCATCTGGCTTAGCCATGCGGCCGCTCCCACAAATTCCCCCTTTCCGATCCTTCAAGCACACAGACAGTGACTCATGTCTATGGGGGATGCAGTCAGGGAGGTTCCTCTGAATCGGACCTTCCTGAGGAGCCTCGCTCGTGTGCCATCGGGGTTGTTCACCCCCCACCCCCCTCCCCACCCTTGCTCTGCGTGGAAAGCGTGACTGGATGTGTTTATCTCTGCTCGCTTGTGGCCCAGACTTAACCTCACTGACAGCATTAATCCATCATACCTCATGGTCAACTCCATGCAGGAATGCGCTTCAGGGCACAAACACAAGCTGTGCCCCGGTTGCGCAGCACATCTTATCTTATTAGGGTTTTGAGTGATTCCTGTGGGGGAAGTTAAAATTGAGGTCGTCAAAGAAAATGTTCTGTGAAATTTGCCAATACCGTCGCTGTGATATCCTATTCTTCTACGTGTGCACATCGTCCTGCAAACCTCCAAACCCCACTGGGACGGGATGTGTAACAAGCTTTGACTGTTTCACCGGAGACTGAAAGAGTTTGAAAAATCTAAAAACAGTCGTTCAATACGTCTATTATGCAATGCAGAATAACAAGGCTCCCAGGGCATCCAGAGGACAAGCAGGCCCACAGTATCACAGGTCCTCTGCCTTACTTGAAGTATTTTCATATTTATTCTCTCGCTTTTCGCCAGACCCACCTGGAGGTGTTTGCTGCTAAAAGGTTTAGTCTCAGTCTCAACCAAAGCAGCCAGTTGCCCTTAAAGTCTCAGTGTAGTTTAGCAGCCTCCATTTATGGTTGCGATGAGAAGACAGAAACCTCTTTTTTTTTTTCTGGCACGCCCACCCAAACGGCCTGAGGCACGGAGAAAGCGATTAATGCAGGGGTCTTCATCCCACGCAACCCAAAGATATTTTTTGCCTCAAACTAAATACGTTTTATTTTTAACTACAAAACCTTACTGACCCGTGAAAAATAAAGACTACTTATCAAGTTTTAAAATCTGTCAAGCTATCGTACATGCCCCCTTGCATGTGTATTTAAATATTATATGAATAAAATTATGCTGCTACAATAAAAAGTAATAATATATTAGCAGGTTTTTTTTACTTTTTCTACCAGGGTTACCATAGAACAGGGAGGGGACTATTTAGCCAAGAAAAACTAAATTTGCCAGTGTTTGAGCAACACATTGAGCCTTTTTCAGTCAACATTAAGGGCAATTACTTTCAAGCTCTATTTGTACGGTTACTAAGCCGGGCTTTATGTCAGGCTTGCCAAGGTAGGGAACAACCTCAACTCAGCATCCTAAATCATCCGTGTACACAGGGGTTTGGGGAATTTATATGACAAGAGAATAATTCACCCTAACAGACCAACCGTTCTGCTCAAACAAGTCGCCTGGGTCTCAGCTAAAACGCGCTGGTCATCGTTCAGCCCAGGGTGCAGGAAGAGCGGGCCCTCTGTAAACACTGTGGGCTCGTGATTTTGCTACAGTGACTACAGCTTTTTTTTTTTGAGCATCCTTTTTTTAGCCGATAGGGACACTTGGGCTTAAAAATAGCAGGCTTCCAGTAATCTTTGAGGACTTCTGCTGTCCTCTTTGTCTTCCCTCGGGTACAGAAGGCCCTGAGCTTGAAGGCTGTTAGATTATGACGTCTTTTTCCACTTCCCTGTGTGGGCACGGTTGCTTTGCTAAAATTAACATGTAAAAATAGGGGACAAGGATGACATTTTCATTATTAAAGAATGAAAATGGAACAGAATATCCTGTTTAGTTTGCTACAGAACAGTCTTTTAATTTGTCTTTTGATTTTTGTTTTAAATGAATTAGGAGCCATTTGGTAGACCTGATAAAAGTTGCTTGCTTAGTCTTCATTGGACTACTTGTATTGAGCATATATCAATATTGTATATATGACTGTTTCTTAATATTTGTCTCATGCTTGACTTATTCTTAAAGTCTTGTCTGCTGTAAAACAGCAGTTTCCAACGGGGACATTGATAAAGTGCTTATTCTATTCTAATCTAGAGATGCACCAATACATTGGTCCGATTTTGAAATGGATAATTTGTCTTTGATCAGCTCTGATTGGTGATCATGATGTCAAATATTGAATTTCCTTTCTTCTTTTCATTATAAAAGCATCAAAAATGAAGAACTTCCACTATTTCTGCCCATTGAACGCATCAACCAACAGTGTGCGCTTCAATGCACTTTTTTTTTCCATTTAATAAAAGTCGGCTAAAGAGTGAGGGCATTTGATTTGACTAATAAGTAGTGGGAATCTTGGTATGTCTTCATTTTCTGTTGGATTTCCAACTACTACCTCTGTAAACAATCCGACAGCACGTTTTCTTTCCTTCTCACGGGTTATAGTCCTTAGGAAGCAAAAATCTGTATTATCACATCAGACCTCAATGAAAACCAGAAAAGGCCTGGAAAACTTTCATGGTGCATCTCTGCTGCTTAGTAGAAATATATTATTATTATTATTATGTTATTTTATTTGTGTGCATTGTGTTTTACAGACATGTTTCTATTCATACATCCTAATATTTAACAAACAAATCAAAAGCTTAAAATACTATTGTATTATATTGTTTGATTAACCTGTGTTAGCAGCACTGGAATAACAGACGCATTTTGTCTTCCCGCAGATCTCCATGGGTCAGATGCTACAGGAGTTTGGGAAGTTTCTGGGCCTCTTCCTGCTCGTCCTGTTCTCCTTCACCATCGGGCTCACCCAGCTGTATGGAAAAGACTACGTCAAAGACACAAAGGACCGGATCAAACCGAGCAAGGACTGTGAAGGCATCTTCTGCCCAGAACAGAGCAACGACGCCTTTCACACGTATGGCCACACTTTAAGACAACTATTAATGTTCACGATGCACATTAACAGGCGCTAAAATAAAAAAAAAATACTTTTTGTTTATGTGTGAGATTATGGTTGAGATTATCTAGAGAACTCTAAATGGTGAAAAAGATGTTTGCTGAACTACTCTTTCATAACAGAAACACTCTTGCTGGCAAATTCACAGAAATTCAAAACATGAGATACAATAGGGGCAGGAAAAAGTTTGGAGGAAACAGTATAGAATAGAAAAACCCATAAAATATGCAAATCATCTTAAAGGGCATATATCGTCACCTTCACAATGTTTTGAGCTGTGTTCAAGTCTGTGTACAAGCGGTGTCTGTGGTCACCTTAATTGTTTGGCTGCTGACTCCACATGTATTATCTGCTGTTTCTGTGGTTGTTTCCATCAGTCTTGAGGTTTTTGTTTTTCTTTTATAGCTTCCAAGGTTCAAATTTATTTGTGTTCCTGGGACAAAAAAAAAAGTAAAAGATCAAACAGAGAGACTGCTTTTGATCTCTGTAATATCTGTACTCTTCAGCCATTTACTTTTAATGGGAAAGGTGAGCGAGTCCACTGGAAAACAGCACTTTTGTCTTTTTAAGACAAGAGGCAGTCGTGCCTTCTGATTCCAGGTGACATGTAATCATCCATATATGGTAGTGCCTTCCAGGGGGATCTGCTTTGAAAACCATGGGAAATATGTCATTTTTTTATGTGTCATGTTTTGAGTTTTTTTTTCTTTTATGGGGGACTCTAAAACATGATATTTGCTCTTTAAGTTTGTATTGCATCTGTGATTCAGAGAAGACATGCAAATTAATCACTGATAATTATGTCTTTTTTTAAGATTAGTAACTCAAATAATTCTACCAATTGTTTATTGATAAAGACTTGGGTCAGCGAGTAATTTAAGCACTTTTGCAGCCAAAAGTCATGTTGTAAAGTAAATTCACATTTTTGTTCCTCATTGCTTTCCTATAGCTAGGTTAGAAGTGGTTAGAAGTGCCAGATGTTTGGCCGGCAGCCATGCTTGTATTTATGTACCAGCATCCTGTTTTCCAGGTTTATGGGGACCTGCTACGCTCTGTTCTGGTACATTTTCTCCCTGGCGCACGTTGCGCTCTTCGTCACCCGCATCAGCTACACGGAGGAGCTGCGCTCCTTCGTCGGTGCCATGATCATCGGCACCTACAACATTGTGGTGGTGATCGTGCTGACCAAGCTGCTGGTGGCCATGCTCCATAAAAGCTTCAGACAAATTGCTGTAAGTTTTAACAAACATTCGGCCCAGCAGTTGTCTCAAGCAATTTGAGTTCACAGCAGAACTGAAGGCCGCATCTGCTTTCACTTACTGTCAAGATTGGATGTTACTTCAAGTCCCTCGTTAAATGCTTCACAGAAAGTTGATGGTTTATTATTTGAGTAATTGTTTGATTCTGATTAGATCAAAATGGTGATTTGGATATTCAAGCTTGTTTCACTTGAACAGTTAAGGTTTTAGAGAAATGAAGGGCATTATTTTTAAATGCTTTTTTATAGAATCACGAGGACCAGGAGTGGAAGTTTGCACGGGCCAAGCTCTGGCTCAGCTACTTCGATGACAAGTGCACCTTGCCCCCACCTCTCAATGTCCTAACCTCGCCGAAGACCGTCTGCTACCTGGTGACCAGCATGAGGAAGTGGATCTGTTCTCACACCACAAAGGGCAAAGTGAAGAGACAGAACAGTCTCAAGGTGAGAAAGTAAAACTACGTAGCAAACTACTAAAACAGCTATGATATCATATTTTAAATTCAAAATAATGGTCAAAAAAAAGCTCACCTTCCTTCTAATCACAGGGTTTTACGAATCACAACATATATCCATCCATCCATCCATTTTCTGACCCGCTTAATCCCTCATGGGGTCACGGGGGTTGCTGGTGCCTATCTCCAGCGTTCACTGGGCGAGATGCGGGGTACACCCTGGACAGGTCTCACTATATATATATATATATGGCCTCACATTTGAGGCTAGAATGAAAAACATCATAGTGGACTTAATAAGTGAAAGGTGTCCAGGTGCAGTGGCGGCAAAATAAACCCAAACCATTGCCCTCTCACCACCACACTTGGTACTGTGGGGTGTTTGTTCTGATATGCAGAGTTTGGTATTCACAAAACGTCCTACTCTGATATATTACCAAACATCTCTACTTTAGTTTTATTTATCTAAAGGAAATTGTTGCAGGGGTCTTACAATTTCTCTAACATCGCTTGGTCTTACGCTGAGCATTTAGGCTGGTTGAATCTCTTTTAAATATTTATTTCTTGCAACTTAGGTTTATTTCTGTAAAATGATGGACATGTTGTGGAAACAGCCAAAAACAGTAAGATTTAAACAGTCATAAAAAGTCTTAAGGAAGAATGTCAACTACATTTTGCCTCTTGTTTGGAGTTCTTTTTGTAATTTATTGTCAAATGGCACAGGCAGTAAACAATTATGTGTGCTATAGGAATGCGAGAGAGTTAGAGGGTTAGCAAACAACCCTATGAAAAGATTTTCTTCTTACAACATTCAGTCATTCCCACGAACCATTGAAGCTCCTTTAGAAGAGTATATTTAACAATGTTTAGCTGGTAAAAACACGGTTTCCAGTGGTTGATCACACCTGATGTCGGCATCAATTGTTAGGCTACTGTGTAAATGGCAAGTATGGTAACTTGTGTGAAAAATCATATGCCAGAGCTGAGAAACACCAAGACAAGCTGACAAAGTAACATTTAACTGAAGTTACTGAGTCAGATGAGCAAAAGTTAGAGCAAGTTACTAAGTCACTAATTTAGGTTGTTTTTAATCATTTGTGTAGTAAAATAAGACCACTAAGTGGTCATAAAACTATTTAATTTTAACCCTACAATCTTTTCCAAATTGCAACAGTCTGAAATTGTGTTGACACGTATCTATTTGAGTCTGATTAGCAAACCTCTTTGTCACAGGTTTGTCACGTATGCTGATGATCACTTAATCATCAAAGGGATTTAAATACCCTAGTTTTTCTCATTTAGCTTCTTGAAGCACAAAGGAAGTACTCGGGTTTTTTTTTTCACTAAAACCTTTAGATTTTGGCATTGCTGTTTATTAAATAGTGACACTGATCTGTTGTGAGTTTATTTATAGATGAAGTTAGATTTAAACTAGGCCAGACTAGATCTTATTTCGTTATATATAAAATACTAGAGCTGAAAGAGGGTGTACTTTATATTTTTCATTACCTCTCTAGATATTGAAAACTGTAACACTACTACAGACCTTTTTGAAGCAAAATGACCATCCATGGCTAAAATGCTTGTCTTGCCATGAGTCTGAAGTCCTTCGATGTGGTTTCCCTGCAGGAGTGGAAGAACCTGAAACAGAAGCGGGATGAGAACTACCAGAAGATCATGTGCTGTTTGGTGCACCGCTACCTGACCTCCACGCGACAGAAGATGCAAAGCATGGACCAGGCCACGGTGGAAAACCTGAACGACCTACGGCAAGACCTGTCCAAGTTTCGCAACGAGATGAGGGACCTGCTGGGCTTCCGGACATCCAAATACGCCATGTTCTACCCAAGGAGCTAAGGCACAAAAAAACAGACTATTTCTCCTTCTTCCTTCTTGATAAAAATCTTGCTTCATGTTTATCTGGGATCCCTCAAGCATGTGCAAAAAACTCTGCTCTTTAAAGTCGCTGGGGTCATTTTATAAAAGCCTCAAGACTCAGGCCTTCTATCTATTCAGCTATGTAACCTTTATTTTGTAAAAAAAATAAATAATAAAAAATAAACGGGAAAATAAAGATTTATGGAAGAATTGAGACTAAGCTACATGTTTGAAAAAGAACATTTTCGTTAAAGTAACACACTAATTCAGTGATTCCCATAACGATTTACAAGGATATAACATGTAACTTGCAGTAGATAATGCTCTCAATTAAAATAAATGCTGGTTAGTTAGATCTCAAAGCATAACCCAAGAGGTTCCACAATCAAAGCAGATGTCTTCCATTTTAAAACAACTCCTGTCTTAAATTTTTTTTTATAAAAGAAGTTTATATGAATGCTACTTCTTGTACCTTTAAAGAAGCGTCACATTTGTGTTTGCTGTTTTTTTTTTGTTTTTTTATACAAAGAAGCCAATGATAATTGCGCACCTAAAAAAGGACTGGTATCTTAAAAAGCTAGACAATTTCTTAGCTTTTGTCACCCTTGACCAGTGATCACCCGGTCAGAAGCACAAACCTCTTATTTTCTTCTGATCAACACGCGGTCTCTACGCAGGTCGCTAAAGCAACAACATTCCTCCATCTGTAAGTTGTGGATCCAGTAAGAAGACTCCCGTGTTAGTTATTCCAAATATCGCTGAGGTGACAGAAAATTAAATCTCAATAAAAACTGAAGAGTAAGAACATGATCTTTTTCTGATCGGAGGAAGTGTGATTTAAAAACAAGCTATATTAAATGACAAGGGCTGTGAGAAAGCGAGCTAAAGCGAGACTTTTTCAGCAGATAACAGGAAGGCTGAACAGAGTACGGCAGTCTCAGTGTTATCCTTCTGAGCTTCCGCTGTCTTGGAACAAGATGGCATTAGAAAAATTGGACGCCTTTTGGAAATCCCTGCGCTAAAATGACACCCTAAACACAGATGAAGGTGTTTTAGTAATACTTGTTGTGATAACTACTGTCGTCATGTTTGCAATGGATGCCTCCAATCATCTTTCTGTGCGAAACATGTTCTGGGAAAGGTACAAGCTTCCGATCAGAGTGACCGAACTGCAAAAAAAAAAAAAAAAATTTAAGGTTTAAGTGAACATTATTTCATTAACATTTTATACTCCCCTTATTGTTCTTTCTGCACATATTTGGAACAGGAGGATCACTGGTGGAGCGCTACCTCCTACTGCCGTTTGCTGATTAAATGATCAATCATCAGCTTCTGCGTAAAACGTTGCTGAGGCTGCAGTTTCTTTAAGACGTCCGTTTTTGCCCCTCTTGGACAAGCTGTTAGCGTCAGCCTCAGCAGCTTAGAAGTTAACATCTTATAACCCTTCAACAAAACCTCTATTTTTCTTTTTTGCCTAATTCCTCCTCATGTTAAGACAATGCCCAGCTGCCTTGTGAGCTTCAAAACAGACAGACAAAATGAGAATGTCAGAGTTTTATTTGGTAAGATGAAAACAATGCTTTATAAATAATTTCCATAGACTTCTTTTTAAATGACATGAGCTGATGTTGGCTGCTTGCATATAATTGAACAGTAAATATTTTAACACAAAGTCAGTCTTTTGAACGAACCATTAATTATTGCACTTAAGTTACCACATTTAAAACTCACAACCTGCCCATCAAAACTGAGCACAGGACATTTTTAAATGGTTGTCATAAAATATACAATAAATCCTCTCTGCTTATCAGGGAAGTTAGGAGAATTCACAAAGTCTTTCTCCACATTGCGTTCTGCAACATTAATTGTTTAAAACTCTAAACAGAACAGTTTGAAACCACTTTAGAAAGAAAGTGCCAATATGTGATGCCAGAATAGATTTGAAGAGGGGGACAGAGGGATTCTTTTCTAAGTAGCCACAATATAATCTCAGTGAGAAGCGTGACAGGAATGCAGGGGAAATTTGCAAATATAAATTTTGACTTATTTTCTGCTCATTAATCTCCGTTTAAACAAAAGAATGACCAGCTGTTCTTTTTAAACAGGACGCAGCCTGCAATTAGTCAGCGCTCTGTGTGCCCAACTTGCAGAAAGAAAGTCATAATAACACGAAGCTGAGTTAGCCTTAATTTAATGAACCATTCGTATTCCTTGTTTTGCCCTGCCAGCTCTGCACGCAGGTCGCGTTTTGCTCCTGTCGTTGAGAAGGAGCTTTGTTCGTTCCCATCCACAGCCGAGCCCCCCCCCCCCCCCCCCCCCCCCCCGTTCTGAGCGGGAAAGGTGCGGCAACGATCAGCACTGCCTGTTCTTCAGAACGTTCAGTCCTTTCTGGTTCTTCTTCTTGAAGGCCATGACGAAGTGGTGCGGGGCGATCTTCCCCCGGCCCTCCTCATCCACCTGGCCCATGAAGATGTAGTTCAAGCCTGATGAAGTCACACAAAAAAGACCTGAATGCGGTGGCAGAACGGCAGAGACATTCAGGGAAGCCCGACATGAGAGTCTGCAGGTGGCAGGTCTGTACGCCTTATGACTATATGCACACATGGAAACATCAACACACGTTGACTGTTTGGACGGTGAGTTCTGCCGCTTACCCAACGCCTTGGCTGGCCGGCACAGCAGAGGAGGCAAACTCAAAGCCGTTTGTTATTTAAAACAGTCAACCAGGAGCTGCATTGTAGCTACAAGCATTTATAAATGTCTTTTTTTTTTTAATAAAAAAGAGAAGAGGATTTAATTTCCCCAGCGTGGATGCACTTACCTCGTCTGATTAATGGACACTTCTTGCACAGGATAATGATCTTGGTACTCATTGTCTTCCCCGCCTGCTGGATGGCCAGGCTGCCTTCCTTGTACACGTTGATGATGGAGACGGTGGCGTACATGCTTCCTCCCCTCATCGCTGCCGTAATCACCGTCCCAGTTATCACTGCCACAGACACCCGTGAAAATAGAAAATAAGCACCCTAACGGTCCAGCAGCTCTTCACGTGTGCTTTCTGAAACTGTTTCCCTTATTTTAGATCTCCGTGAGAACGTATGCAAGTTAAACACTGCAGGATCTTGTAGACAAGCCTTCAGCAGGTTTCTGAACGCCGGCCTGGAATTTGACGGATGCAGTAGCGAACTATGTCCGTTTCATTTTTACTATTAATGATAGATATTCGGACAATGTTTGTCCAGCGAATCTGATTTTTATTATCTTGTCTTCAAAGTGCAGCCATCCTGTAAAAGAGCTGTGGATTAACAGGATCATCTCTGGGCAATTGATATGAAGTCTCAACAGTTCCCTCCTGACCTTTTTGCAAATCTGCTCCTCCATGAGCTATAACGCTCCTTCTGGAAAGTCAAACAATGCAATAGCAGCAGTTATCATTTAGTTGGAAAATGTCAAATACGCTCTTATTGAGAGATTTACATATACTCATCGTGCACATGAGTTACCATGTTGATTTTGAGCCTTTAATTGTATATTTGAACCGTTTTATTATTAGTAGTAGTAGTATTTTAATGCCCATGGCAATGATTGGACAAAAAATAAATAAAAAACACAAAGTTATTTTCAAAAACAAGAATTGGCAGCAAAACTTTGACTCTATTTTAGATTTGCTCTAATTCTCACAGGGTCACAATTATACATACAGACTCTAACATATACACACCTTTATAACAGTATTTTTTTATTTGACGATCCCATTATTTGTGTCGCCTAAGGTCTCAGTAGCTCACGATTGAGCGCAGTCAGGAGTTTGTCAGCATAAAAAGATTTTTTTTTAGCATTGTATTAATCAGTGAATTGATCAAAACTTGGAACAACAGGATATTCCTAAGCCTCTCAGTGAGGATCTAAGGGGAAATGCAGATTTCCACACAAGTCATTTGTCAAACAACCCAAACATAAGCTATCCAGATGTGTCACCACTTCCCCAAATTCTAGAATAAGACCTAGACTGTCACCCTCTGAGAGGAAAGTGTTGTATCCCTGAACTGAAATGTACAGCAGCCCACAAGGACAACCCTAACGTCTTCTGGAAAAAATGGCTTTATGTTCAGACAACACAAAGACTGAGCTGTTTAGCTGCAACCACTGGAGATATGTTCAAGGTGATTTAAAAGTAATACCGCTGCACCAGCTTTCAAGCTCTATTTTTTTTTTTTTTTTCAAACCATGTAGTATTTATTCAGCCACGGAAAAAAGAAACACACAATAAAAAGTCCAAAATCTATATGACATTGACCCAAATGATGAGTGCATGCACATTTCTGACTAAAACTGTGCAAGATGAAATATAAACAGTGGCACGAAATTAAAAGAGGTGATGTCGCCTCCCTAAAAAGACCATAAGAAACCAATTATTTTCTAACAAAAAGCAAACTTGCCCCCGATGATAAAACAATCCAATAACGTGGGGGTTAAAATAGCTTCCTGTTTAGTCTGACTGGGCCTTGAGAAAAGTACACAGTGTTCCTGTTCTGACTCATGGAAACTCAGTAACGACAGGCGAGTGACTCCTGAGGAATTATAGATAAAGAGGGAACCTAAAGGGAAAAAAAACACAGGACTCTTTACACTGATGGCACCACTATGTCTGCACTGACAGAGCTGAGAACATCCAGAGAGGCCTCAGTCAGTTGCTACTGTTACACAAACCAGAGGAGGGCTTTGGACGGTTCTCAGAGAATTTAACTAGATCAAACAGCTCGAGCCGTTTCAAGACCTGAAGCAATGATTAGACGACAGCGTTTTCAGGATCCTGTTCAACACCATCAGGGGCTAAATTTCCCCAAACCGCAACATTCAGGAGACATTTTCCACATTGTTTGCTCATCGGTCTCTGGCTCAGGTCCAAGCACAGATCTCACACGTACGCAGTTAACATCTCGGAGGCCGCGTCTGTTTATTATAGACCAGGCTCTAGGTGTGTGTGTGTTCATACTGGAGGTTACTGTGCCCTGATGTGTACAGTACTTCAGTTTCTGACTGCCTATCAAGGCAGCCTTTCAGTTGCATGACCAAAAAAAAGTGATCAGGACTGTAAACAGCTACTTAAAGGGGAGTTTTTGGCTGTCGAGTACTATAGCTGATGTATGTCTACGGATCCTCAGCTGGGGTTCTGTTTGGGATCATCATGTTTGCATCTGTTGCACCATCCAGTAAAAACTGTAATCTATTAATTGGGGTAATTTATGAGGGTAATATAAACCACAACACACATTGATGTTCTCACCAAAATTGCTGGAGCAGTAATTGCTCTCGAGGGTTCCCCGTCTTTTGCATTTCTGCTGACACAAGGCGACGGAGTACTTGAGAGCTGCGGGGGACACACACACAAACGCACAAGTAAGTCTCGTCAGTCATCGGTGGGAGCAGGTAAGTTATGGCTGCATCTGGTTTGTGGTGGTTTCTTCACTGGATACTCTGTTACACAATACTCTCTTCGCTGTCAACTTCCAAGACAAACAATACAATAACAGAACTGTAAAAACATCTGTTTTTCAAGTTAGAGTCTATAAAGGAAAAGATTTATGGCTTTAAGAAAATACAAAGTGACTGGCTAAATCTTTTTTTCACTGGGTAGAAGGAAACAGGAAGCAGTGTCAAAGAATGACATCACCACATGGGGGGTGGTGTGGCTGCCAAGACAACCTGGCCTGACTAAGGGAAAAAGCAACAGTCTGTGGGAACGTGAGTGTTTGAATATGGAAATGAGGCGTGATTGTAGGCACAGGCGGGTGTCCACACGGCGAATCAACCTGCCTAATGTACAGTTTACTTAAGGGGAAATGGTGGCAAACACACACTTTTAGGGTCAGTTCTGTATTAAAACGCGCTGCTAACGGGGACTTTCCATCTCCAGGGTCCGTGCAGTCTATCCAGAAGACAGAATCCTTTTTACTTTGCTTTTCTATCCAACTTTAGTTTTAGTGCATGGTATGTTATAGATTTCTTCTTCAGAATAATATATTTTTTACACATTACTTGCAATTATTTTTATGTTTTTTACTCATTCTTACTTGTAGCTGGTCTGAGTATCTAAGAACTTTTAACTTTTGAATTAATCCTCAATTTCTTGTTTCTCTGGAGTATAAATATGACAGAAAAAACAGAGGCTCATTTCTGTTGGCTCTTCAAAATGAGAAAGACAGTAGAACATTCCCATCAAATCAGGCAGATGTGTGTTGATCATTGTGGGTCAGCAAAACATTATTCACTAAGACCAAAATGGTAATAATTAAAAAGTGTTTTGCTTTTTCAGATTTTGAGGTGCTAGTGGCCCGTATTAACAGCAATCGGACCAGAAATGGGCAGAGGGAGAAGTCAAGCAGCCGAGATTCCATGTCTAAGAATCGTACCACGGATGGTTTTATCCAGGACCAATAGGTGCTGCTTGAACCACTGCTACAGCACACGCTGGCTTAATTAAAAAGTTGAAACAACTGGAACAAATAAGGCTGGATGAGGATCCAAGCTTAACTTGCCCTCTGGTAGGACAGAAAACTGCAGCATCTTGGGGCCAACAAGTCTCCATTCAATTCAAATTCAAAGGGACCTCCTTGTCTTGCATCACATACTCTTTGAAATACCCTGGCATTTTAAATACAAATCCAATGGACTCAACCAGAAAACTGAAAATGGAACATGTGGCCAAAATTAACATAGACAAAATACATATGGGCACAGACACAATCCTTCAGCCCCTTGACCTAAACTCTATAGAAGTAGAATATAAGTAAAGTAAACTGAAGATAAGAGAACCTAAGAGAGAACCCAGGACTCGGGGCAATCTATTAAGATTGTGCAAATGGGAATAGTCAAATATCTCCTACAGTATATGTGCCAACCTTGTTGATGCTGTCCTATTAGCAAAATGGAGTTGTATCAAGTACTGACACCAAGGTGCCAATGATTTCCCCATTATTAATTTCATTGAAAATAATTCTTTCATTTTCTAAATACTCATTATTTGGTATTTTTCAGCTCAGTGCAGGATGTTGAAAATATAACATTAATCTTGTTGGGTGGTTGAGGGTCACACTTATTCCTCCTTAGCTGCCCTTGACTGGTGTTTCAGTCTATCTGAAGGTAGGTCCTTTTCGTTTTGTGTAATCAAGCCATTTTTATCCAGTGTCATTCCAACTGCTTGGATTTGGTCCTTAGACGATAAGTAATGTTATCCTTGTAACGATGTCCTCTACTATTGTCATCCACTGTGTCAGACATAGAGAGTCACTTTTTAGCCATTTCCTGCATATGGCCTTTTCAGCAGCCAATACCAGGATTTTGAGGAGATAGACATCCTTTCTTTGTATCTCTTCACTCTCTAACCAACCCAGGTATACAATGCGTTAACCTGGCCAGCCAGATTGATAATGTGTAGCACGCTACGTTCTTAACATTATTAATCTGGGACTGCTCCCATTGAATCCGTTTGGGGAAAGGAGCAGAACTCTCCAAGCTGATTGGGTGAAGCGACACCTAGTGCCCGCCTACCAAATGTTGTTTTAGTCAACGACGGTATCAAAGTAAGCAGAACGCACCATGAGAAAGCACAAGAAGGTAAACTAGTCAAGGCACTTCTTGCTGTTCTTCAATCAAAGAAGAAACTGTGGTTTGTGACTAAACAGATGTAAAAGCAGCAGCTATAAGCGCATCCTCCAGTGCTGCCATGTTTATGTTGGTTGAGCGGTGGGCTCGTCGGCTCTTGCTTTTGTCGCACCGGTGTGTCCCGCCTTAAACCCGCAACGTGATTGGCCCGAACCGTTTTTGGTTCGGACACAAACGGTTGAAGCCGAAGCGGTACAAGATGGATTCTCGTGTGTTTGTGAACGCACAAATACCGTGAGAATTCATCTTGCAGGCAAGGTTCACAATGTGTGGATCTTTATGTATCTTGTAACCTACTGTATCTTCCAGAACTGCCAAAAAAAAGTATTATTTCTTAGCATTTTTCCCCCCCTACTGAATTAATCTACTCGAATGAATGAAGTGCGTGAAAGGTGCAACAGATAGCTCAAGAAATGGATATCTAACAATTCTTTTTGTTGTTTATGCAGGACTCAATTTACAACGTACGTGTGGGCCTAGTAGTGACCGGCTGTGTAGTGGTGGTCGGGGGTGTGGTGGTGACGAGCAGCTTCTTCGGTCTGAACTTGTAGTGTCCGATGAAGCCATCCGCAGTCAGGCTGAGATCTGACAGGAACTGGATCAGGAGCTGATTCCCCTCCGAGAACACCGGCCTAAAGAGTGGCACAGAGAACATGGGTGGATGATGAACCAAGGGGAAGTCACAAGTTGGAGAGTTTAACCAGAAAATAGTACCTTCTGCATGACAGAAATCACCTACGCTGGGGGGCTGTCTCCACAGTATTTGCCGATCCTTCTGGCGTCGTTTATTTCTGGCCCGTTGAAGATGGAGACGTGGTCATAGCGGCAGTAGTTGTCCCGCTCCACGTCGAACTTCTCAAACTTCACTTCAATGATCTGCAGCAGCAAAATTATTCACAAACGAGTTGTCTCTCTGACACAGACACACACTCCTCTAAATAAGTGGTAATATACAAAGTGCAGGGGGCTCTCCATAAAATGCGAATACCATCAAAAAGTTAATTCGTTTCAGTAAATCACTTCAGAAAGTGACACTCGTATATTCTATAGAGTCAGAAGAGAGAGAGAGTGATATTTTTTAAGCATTTATTTCTGTCAAAATTCAGTTTCTCTGAAATTCCTTGTACGCCGTTTGCGACCAGTTTTTCCTTCTCCGAAACTTTCTAATGAAATGCTCAGACACGGCACTCCGAATAGCCAGCTTCTCCTGTGACTTACCACCCTTGAGGAGTATGTCAAGTTTCTGTAATATCAGTTCACTGACCTGGTTTTTTGGGGCCACTATATGCCAGAAGCAAGACACACCAGCTGGATAGTCCTTTTCGGGCCAATTGGGTGTTTTGAACGTCCCAGACGGCTTATCTAGTCTGCCTCCACAGTACTGATCACCTATGAAGACAGAGAGGGACATGTCATAACTGTTATATTGCATTTTGTTATAAATTTATAATCACATCTGAACGCTGTGAGCCTTGTAACTAAAGTCAAATTCCTTGATTGTGATGTTATTTATCATCTTTAAAAAGCTTCATTGGTGAAAGAAGCTGTTATTCATGTGTAAAAGCTTCTCTAAAAACCTATTTAGTCATTATGAACTTTTGAACTTATTTTGTTGCATGACAAAAGAAGGAGTTCAATTTGAGCACTGCTACAAAAATAGAGGACATGATGCTTTGCTAAGATATGACAACCTATTTAAGTTGAAGTCACGATAAAGACACACTCCCGCTAATGGGATGCTGGGACCGTATCCATTACGGTTGTGAGCATAGCTGCAAACAAGAAACCCTCCATTAAGATTCCACCAAAAAAAGAAAACCGTAGATGGGCAGTCGGACAAAATAAATACTCATTGACCTCTAAGTGATCGTTTTGAAAGTGGCTTTTAACTGAAATCAACCCAGTAAGAGGGAAAAACAGCAGTGAGAAATTCCCCATCATGATGAGAGTAAACCTGAGATGCAGCTCTCTGTTACTTTGCATTAACTTTCTATTCCAAGACTTGAACTGAAAAATCAAAACACCACAAGGTAAAACTCAAAGAGCATTTCAGAAATGATAGAGGTCTGAATGTCTATTATTTTTTCACTTTATTTCTTTTTTTTGGCTTTATGGCTTCAACACCTTTTACTTTTCATAAATCCATTCTTTTCCAAACTCATATTTGTAGTGTTCTAAAGGATTGGGCATAAAATGTACACCTGGGATTTTTTTCATCTGTATGATCCACAAATCATATGAAAAATCACAATTGTCAAGTTGCAGTTTAATTTTGCATTGCAGTAAACTGCTATTTCGCTGCTTTCTTTGGCATCTAGACTAACTGAAATGAACTGTTAAAATATATAGAGTAGTCAAATCAGAGTAGTCAAATCCAGACTATACTGTACAGTACTATACTATACTATACTATACTATACTATACTATACTATACTATACTATTCTACTCTAAAAGGGTTTAGAGGCCTAGAATGCAGTAAATCTGGCCTTTCTTGGGTTTTTTAAATGCCTCTATCCTCAGTCAGCAACTCAAAAACCAAAATGTTTGCTGGGTTAAAAAAAGCTCAACATAAAAATTGTCAGTGAATATAAATCTATAAAAACCTTTATTTGATCATTACCTTTACACAGTTTAATAAGGAATAAAGAACCAGATATTTTTTCCATAACTATTCAGACCTGGAAATTACAGACTTTTTCAGCACCTATCTATCCTACTATAGCATGGTGGGTCATGTGGCCTAACAGAAACAATGCAGATTTATTCTATAAAAGGCAGGGAATGAGGTGATTCCTCCATTTTTTACTTTTCTGCATCAAACGTACGACATCTGGCTCAGGCAACAAAGTGGACAGGCAACGACAACCATTAAAAAACACCAAAACGATTTGCCTTTCGTGGTGTTTGAGAACAACTTCTTTTGTCAGATCATGTCTTTTTAGACAAGTTACCCTGATCAACTTAAAGGCTTGAAGGATTAAAGTGAGTAGCCATTATGAACCTGAATCATCCGGGAACCATATTGATAGCTTGTTGCCTACCTCTCTCATGAGGGTGGGCAGCAGAGAAAACGGCGAGGAAGCCACTGCCAGCAGTGTTGGCGTCAGACACCATCTGCAGGAGCATCTTGTTGCCTGTGGACACGAGGGCTCCGGGCTTGAAGGTCCCACAGAAGCGGCCGAGTCTCTGGCTGTTGACATGGCCGCTGTGTACGTCCACGTAGTCGTAGCGACAAAGGTTGTCGTTCTCCAGATCAATGTAGCGAAACGACAGTACGACCACCTTGCCTTCCGGTACCTGGGTCGAACATTTCATAGATGTTCTGTGCAGAAAGTTTCTAGCCATGGATAAATTTCAACACTTTAAATATTCAAACGACCAACTATTTAAAGACTGTGTGATGCCATAGAATAAAATAGACATTAGGCACCACAGTATAGTTAGAGTAAGCTACTAAGTAGAGTAACACACATGCAAACTACCATTGCAAAAAAAAAATATATATATATATAATTTATTAAAAACAAACACCATCCATGTAAAACGTGAGCTGCATCAAAGCACAATAAATTTATGGGTGCAGCTTTGTCGGTCTTTTCATCTGTCCATCGTCAGTTTCATTGGATTTAACAAGAGAGATGTTCCGGGGCAAGACTGTACAAATGTTTAAACGTTATTTTTAGAAAACTGGAAAAAAAAAACCCAAGCTAAGTAATTGATAGATAAAAAGCACGTTTGTTGGCATTACTGTCAGATCTAGAAAAAAAATCTATAATTTTCAGGGGTTGGTTATACAGAGATGAGACACATCTAGCTTCCGATAATGATGCTTGAATCCAAACTTTCATACGATAAAAGATATGTGAGAAAAATCGTAGCATGGATAAAAAAAATTATTTTTGACCAATCTGTATTTTTTGACCAATCTGTATAATCTGACACAATCTGTATAATATGATTGAATTTGAGTTTTGAAAGTGCCTTGAGATGACATGTTTCATGAATTGGCGCTATATAAATAAAATTGAATTGAACTGAATAAAACTCCAAGCAGCCTAAAAATGATTAAAATCTCCTGTTAGGTTGAAACCATTATGATAAGTTTTTATTGCTTTTCATTTTTTGTATGCTTATCAAACTTAAGACGTGGGTAAAAAAAAATCATTCCTAAAACTTTATTTTCAGTAACTTCTTGTATTTTACTTATAATTTGAAATGTCCCAGGAACAATCTGGTTTCTGATTTGGAAAGCACATTAAAACAGTTTCTTTTTTCAGATTAAGTACAATATTATTATGTTTCTGCCACTGATGGACATCAGCCAGACATGTCATTAGGACCTCAGTAGCCTCGCTAGGCAACTTGGCAGGTGTATGTACACCCATGCCGTCTGCATAAAGCTGGCAGCTGGCAACTTCAAGGCAATGAAAAGACTAAATGACAGTGGACCGAGCTCTGAACCCTGGGTTATTAACACTTTGTTCTTGAAAAAGGAAGACTTTTCTTCATTAACGTCAACACACCTTTCTCTAGTTTGTAGGTAGTGTAAAATAAATGAACATGGGTCCAGATCGTTGGTGACAAACTTAAATAACATAAAATAGTTTATTGTAACTAACAGCTTTTTAAATCCATTACACTGTTTCACATTGTTTGAATGTTGCACTCATAAACTTTTATGCATTTTATTTTGATTTTATGTCATAGATAGACATAAGGCAGTGCATAAGTGTGAAGTATTATCCCAAATAAAAGTTCAGTGCAACCAACTGCCTCCGTAAGTCCGCCAACTCATAAACAGAGTCCACCTGTGTGCAGATTAATCTCAATGTGTTCTCTGAAGGTCTCAAAGGTTGATTAGAAGGAATTTGCTAACAAAAGCATGATTTAGGACACAAGGTTGTTGTTTTTTTAGTATGTTTTTTTATATATAAAAAAAACTATAAATGATACTTTGGGATCAATTTAACAACTGTTCATGCAAAAACGGGGATAACTGTGGCAAAACTGAAAACCCATTAATCAGAAAAGTAGCCAAGAGGTCAATGGTCATTTTGGCAGCGATCCAGACCTCAAGTGCAAGAATCTGTCAACAGCTATTAGCAAAGATGTGGAAGAAGATGCTCTGATCAGATGAGACTAGAACAGAACATTTTGTGGTTGAAAACTAACACCAAACACCATCACATGGGGACGGCAGCAGGAAAGATGCCAGGAAAGGAAAGATTAACTGATCTAAATGCAGGTAGTCCTACCGATGAAACCAGCTAAAGATGACCTCAGAGTGGTGAAGACGTTCACCTTCCAGAGGGACAACAACACTAAACATACAGCCAGAGCTACAAGGGAATGGTTCAGATCACAGCATGTGTGTCTTAGAATGTCCCGGTCAAAGACTAGAGCTAAATCTGTGCCAATGTTCAAAGAAGCTTGACGACCAACCTGACTGTGCTTGAGTCATTTTGCAACGAAGAATGGGCTAACCTTTCAGTTACTATTTGCAAAGCTAGAAACATGCCTCCCCCCCCCCCCCCCCCCCCCAAAAAAAATAGACTTGGAGCAATAAATGTAGGGAAAAGTTGTTCTACGAAGAAATAGCTGATACTGGAAATGATGACTACATTTTTCAAACTTCTGTTTTGCTCTAAAATAAATAAAGTACAAATAAATTGGTGCTTTGAATGTGACAAAAGTGAAAAAGTTCAAAGGGTGTGAATACACTGTTCGCAAACAGCAATTAGAGAGCAGAGAAAGCAAAAACTCAATCTGATGTGGCTGGTCAGAAGTATTTTTGGAAAGAAATTGGTACTTTTAGAGCTGTCATCCCACTGACTGGTACAACTCTTTGGAGTTTTTGTAACTACTGATCTTTTTTCCAATCGTATTTCTAAATTTTGACTGGGGGGAAAACTGTTAAAACGTGCAGCCAATCTTACTCACTGTGATTCTCCACACACATTTGGTGTTTGGGGGGTAAACTCCCGGGTAACCCTGGCTTCCGATGACTCCAGACTCCCCTGTGATGTTTCCGCCACATGTAAAGATTGGTCTGAAGGGGACGATAATTATAATAATACAAGATTTAAAAGGAAACACAGCATGCAATCTGAATTTCGATCGGCATCTACTTAAAAAAAAAGAACACATTCAATGCGTAAATATATGTCAGGAGCCAGCACAGACTATAGAATAATCCTATTAAAACCCCTCCTGTAGTCCTCGAAAACCTTGTTTCCACCTGAATAAATACATTTGAAATAATAGGAAACGAAGATGTAGCCTACCGATGAGACTGCGCGCAGACTTCCGTAAGGAACAGCAGGGTCCATGCGCAAAAGATACTGCATGTCCTCCACATGGCTGGGTGAACGGAGCAGGCGCTGCGCCTGTTTTCGCTCCGTGGCATTGCGCTCTGCAGCTGAAGCGGAGGAAGGGGGGCTGAAGTGCCCAGGAGTTGCTGCGGGGATTTTGAGCAACTGCAAGATCAAGCACATGAATATGAGGTTTGTTCGGAGCTGTAGGAGGGGACGAAGCTCGGATTAAAAAAAAAAAAAAAAAAGTGGGGTGGGGGGAGGTTGTGATGGAGGAGGTGCTGGGAGGGTGCGGGGTCCTCAAGATTCATACTTCTGGTCTGGAAGAGATGGCATGATTAAACTTGACTGAGTTCATTCATGCTGTTTGGCATTCCTAAATCCCTTGTGTAGCAGAAGCATGCGTGAGAGAACCCACTTGTACAGAATGTTAATTTAATTCAAAAGTTTACAAAAACAATGTTCATAATAATGATGATGATGATGATGATAAAGAATCGTCTCTGTCCATCAAAAGGCGACGAGAGATCAAGCTCTATGTGGGTAGAAGAAAAGCGCCCCCTGCTGGAGTTATATGGCAAATTAAAGGTAGGTCTCAAATTAGATTGGTAACCAATGGCTGGTTTATCTCAGTAAGAAAAGAGAAACACTTGCAAAAATATATTATTTTTCTCGGAAAATATGAATATTACATAAAAATAACAAACTGTTATCTAGACAGTTGACTTGCAGACAGTTCTCGCCACCCTTTACAAAGCAGGGTAAGCCACAAAAAGTTTAGACAGAGTGCTGAATCCAAGTATATCAATGGAAAGTGTAGTGGGAGGAAAAGTGTAGTAGAAAATGTTTCACATCAATGCTGCGAGTATGGGGTTCCATTTGTGCCAAAAATATGTTGATGTGTCTTGTGATGCGTTCATGTGTCTACGTAAAGTGCGAGATTGCCAAGTCCGGGTGCAGTTGAGTGCGCAGAGTCAACAGATACAAACATATCAAGGACATGGCAACTTTCACATTCCTGGTTTAACTGTTTTACCCAAAACAGGACTAGTAGGTTGCACTGTGCTCTAACGTCATCTTCATTTTGGAAACCAAGCCTGTTTGCTGTTCTGATAACTGAGAATTTACATAGACACATGTACATACTTCTGTTTATATATTCACATTTTGTTTGTTGTGAGCGCCATAACCTAATTTGTTGTTTGTGCAAAAGATCATGGCCAGTAAACCTGATTCTGGTTAAATTAGATTAGAAGGGGTTTACTTTTATGTAAAGTATGTATTTATGTATGTAAGGGATATTGTTGAACTTACCTCTTTAATTAAACTTTGTTTGCTCTTATACACAGATAAATCTTGCTTTGCCTGACGCTCAACCTCACTCTTTTCCTTCATTATAATTTTTTTAAAAATAAATGCATCAATCAATGCTTGTCAACAAAGGGAATTATGAGGTGTGCTCATATTTCCAGTAGCCAGAACACCAGCACCAGCTGATAATATATGCCCCCACATAGGAGCTTAAGTGACTTGGACCATTTCTCTTTTCTTTTTTTTTTTTGCTGTTCTCGATGCATTGATTATGGAAGCCCATTTCTACCACTCTGATGAAGAAAAAAAGTTTTTATGGGCTTCCATACTTAATGGATATGCTGATTTCATTTTCCAGCAGAACTTTTCACCCGCCCATTGATGCAGTTATTATACCAAAGGAACCACAGCCAATAACTGAGATCAGCCAGTAACTGAGATCATATGCTGTGCAGTATGGTGACATTTCCAGATTAAACATATTTGTTTTCTAAATCTTATGAAGTTTTCAATGTTCTGAATAGCAGAATTGTGTGTTTTCATTAACTGCCAGTCACAATAACCTAAATTAACAGAAACAAACACACACAAAAAATCACAGTTTGAAATAAATATTGATATGAGTTTCATATTTTGAATAGTATTAATTTTATATAACAGTGGCAGAGGAAGAAAACAATCATTTCTGTTGTAATGCTTTGTGCAGCCATTGGTTTTTGAATTAAATATCCAGGATTCACTTTTTGTTATTAGTTAAAAAAGGACATTTTGCAACACAAATAAGATAGATGTCTCAACTCTTTCCTCTACAATCATCAAGTTCCATGTTTTTTTGTTTCACAATGTATTTTTTATTTTATTAAACTTTTTTGTTTGTTTTTTTGTCTCACTTGACCATTCATATTAATACTGCGCTGCTGTCCCTAAAAGTGTCATACCTTCCAATGAACCAAGCCAGGTGGCAAAATACAAACCCCTCTGAGGCATCATGTGCAATCTAAAAAAAGTTCCCCTTTGCTTTCACATTTCGATGCCATCCTTGATATATACCTTAAACTTTTGTTTCCATTCTTGATTGTGTTTTCTGTCTGAGCAAACGCTCAGAAAAAAAACATAAGAATCATTCACTCGGTATTCGATTGTACGACCTGGGCTTTCAATTTAGCTGCTATCGGGGCTCGATTTTCTCTTCAGTTGCACAGAAAGATGGCGGACCGGACGCCTGGCTCTCAAAAAGCTAGCGCTAAGGTGAAATTTACCGTTTGTCCTCGTGTTAGCTAAGCTTTTCCTATTCTTGTGATAGCGATGTCGTTTTTTTGCATTCCTGGAACACTTTAGGTGTTAACATGGTGGCCCCAGTCAGAGCTACGCACACTAACTGAAAAGTGAAACCCCCGCTCTAACGAAACCCGTTCATGTTAGCTTAGCTAAGCTAACGTGTTAGCTAAGGCTCCCCGGGACTAAGTCGCTGTTGTAGGCGTTTAGAAAACGAATAAAAATCAGAGCTAATGACTTGAAAACGTGGTGTTTAACACACAAAAGAGGATTTCCAACAGCTGGGTGTTATGTATGTGCTCTGTGAGGGGCGGGCGTTATGGTAACATTAGCCGCTCAGCGCGCTGCATTCAGCCAGCCCCGCTGCAGTTTACATCGGGCTGCTAGGCCTCTGGTTGATTTTTAATCTTCAGACTGTAACTCAGAAGAAAGCGTGCAGTCGTCAAAACGGAGACGGTGACGTAGCAGATATTTGTGCTGGGTTTTGCTGCTTTGCAGTAAACATGGTGTTAGGAGTTACAGGTATGGGACACAAAAGCTGTCATCTGTCACGGTGTCTGATTAGCATTTACAGGGTTTGCTCGGCCTCTGCTTAGGTCAAAGTGTTGTTGTTGACAAGATGTCATTCCGAGTGATTCTAAAGGTTGAAACGTAACCATTCCTTGTTTTGCATCACCAGGCGCTGCTTGAGAGCAAACTCAAGTCTTTCAGCATCGGCAAGATGGCTGTGGCAAAAAGGACCCTTAGCAAGAAGGAGCAAGATGAAATTAAGAAAAAGGCAAGTTGGGACCTCTTTTGACAACATGCATGTATTCAGTCTCTATGATTCTTCATGAAACACCATATTTTTTGCTTTATATCTCTATATTTTATGTTGATTTTTCTCCCCCTTCTCTGTTCAGGAAGATGAGCGAGCGGCAGCAGAGATTTATGAAGAGTTTCTTGCTGCTTTTGAGGGAGGAGGGGAGGGCAAAGTCAAAGCATTTGTCCGTGGGGGTCTGGCGAACGCATCAAAAGGTATGATTTCTCTTTAATCAGTGTTGCTATTCAAAAACAATTAAATCATGTTTCATTTACAATGTAGATTATATCTCAAAGAGTATTAGTTGTTATATACATCGATGTTCAAGGTCAGGGTTCAAGGTGACTTTATAAATACCTGTAGGTAGATTTATTACATTTTTTTGCGGTTTTCACGACTTTCCCATATTCATACAAACAGCCAGAATCATTGAGATAAATGTAATAATGCTCCAGGCTTCACAAATCAAAGCAAGTCACAGAAGAAGAGAGGAAGCGAGACTTAAAAATAGGATAAATGTACAACAAATGAACATTTTTTAAAACGGAAAAAACAAAACTAATGTAGACTTGATCAAATCTGACCTCCAGGGATCTGCACTCAAACACAGTTTCACGTATTTATGAAGGTAAAGACAAAATGATCAACGTTGACATTTTAAGCCGTCTATTGCGTTTTATTCGGGGGTTTGGTGCATTTAGCAATGTTAGCATTACTAACCGCAGCCGCTTGTTGTATTATTAGCCCTTTACCTCAACCGTGAGATCACAGAAAAGCTTTCAATATTCGCTGATGCAGCGTGTTCAACGGCAGATGGAAGTGGACTCTTAAAAAGATTCGAACGGAGCAACCTGCCGTGGTGATTTGTCCAGCTTTCTGTTGAGGCTGCCCTGACGGCTAAGCCACACACTTATTAACTTCCTGTACCCTCTCTCCTAAATATCATTCATCCTGAAAATATCTCAATTAAATCTTCGTCTTTTAGTTACAGCTCCCACACTGAAGAGTGTTGTTGATCTGGCCTTGCTTCGTATAGTTGTGGTGGTGTTCACTGATTGGAAAGAGATTCAGTATTTTACTTATTTCCAACCAGTTGATCATGGATGAGTGGAAAGTCAGACTGTGGTGGCCCACCATGGGATTTCTTGGCACTTTTCTGCCTAAAAACCAACGACGTTAATGGGAGTGGATTTTGGATTGAGCAAACTCTTTGTCCTTTCAGACGAAGCGGCCTCTGATGACAAAAAGGGAAAGCTATACAAGCCCAAATCACGTTTTGAGGCCCAGCCGAAAAGCATCCTGCCTCTGGAGACCCCATCCCAGTTTTTACCAGCAGACAAAAGAAACGTAAGCGCTTCCAAGGTCAACTCATTGTGTCTCTCGTTTGTGCTTCAGAAGGACTTGCTTTAACGTTGGTAGTAATGGTCGCGTTTCTGTTTACAGACTGTAAAGAAAGGCAGTGACAAGGAAAAGAAGAAGAGCAACTTGGAGCTTTTTAAAGAAGAACTTAAACAGTATGATTCCTCTTATGTCAAAATTAGCTTCCCGCTGTTCTAATTGTTTGCTAATAAGAGATTTTTTATTTTTTTTATTTCATTCTTTGCCACTTGTTTCAGGATCCAGGAAGAGAGGGATGAAAGGCACAGGATGAAAGGACGCGTGAGTCGCTTCGAACCCCTGCCTGGATCGGAGGGAAGACGCTCCTGTGAGTGCATTTAAGCTGCTTTAGTGTCTTCTGTGTGCTAACCGGGCCTGGGACGGGCCCTCCCAGCAGCCCCGCTCCACTCCCCCGCCCACTTTCTGCCGCTTTCCTCCTGAAACAAAATTTATACTGCCTTTCTGCTTTTTTTAGCGGATGGTTCTTCAAGAAGAAACCGTCCGTCCAGTGGTAATTTTGACTTAATACAGTGACCGTGAATATCTCCAACTTGCTAAGAGAACGAGCGCAGCTGTCCGACAGCAACAGGAAACTCTTGTCTCCTTTCTGTTTCTGCAGTTCTGGACGACTGTGCGCCGGGCTCCCACGATGTCGGCGATCCATCCACTACTAACTTGTATCTTGGAAACATCAATCCACAGGTATTTATATGAATATTTTTGTTATCCAGACATACATTGAAAGGTCAACTGATGAGCTAAATGAAATGGCCATGCGTTTGTAATGGAAGCTGGGGTTTTTTATTTCTTCAAATGTTCCTTGCTGTGCTTTGTGAAAGTATTCCTAACCCATTTTCACGTGTTTCGCTCATGAACTTTGATGTATTTTCTTTTTATTCCATGGATCAAAAGTTGCCCATAACTTAATCTGAAAAGTGTGCATTTTGTTTGATTCAATCTACAGACCACTGATTTTTGCCCATCCTTCTTTGCGAGGTAGCTCAAACTCAGGCAGATTGGGTGGAGAACATCTTCACTTTCAGTGTTACAGACTTGCGGTAGATCGGATTCAGATCTGGACTTTGACTGGGCCAGTCCAGAATGAGAATATATTCTAATTCCATGTTTAGGGTCTTTGTTCTGCTGGAAGGTACGCCTCGCCCCAGTTTCGTTGTCTTTTGCGACTACTGATTGGTGTCCACTTCCACAATTGTTCTCTATTTAGTTCCACCCGTTTCCCTTCAACTCGGACCTGCTTCCTTGTCCGAGCTGAAGACAAGCTTCCTTGCTGCCAGTACCGATGGCTGGTTGGATGGATGATGTGTTTAGGGTGATGTTCGTTTTCCCACCACATACATCAAACTTTGATCATACAGTCTAATTACTTTCTGTCAACACTGGATTTGCTCTGGACGTTCTCCCATAAAGGACGGATCTTTAAAGTACACGACTACAAGCTGTCCAGTCAAAAGATTCCTCTTCCTGAGCTGTGGATCTCTGCAGCTCCTCCAGAGCTCCCACGGGCCTCTTGGCGGCTTCTCTGCTTCTCTCCTTGCCCGGCCTGTCGGTTTAGGCTGATGTCCATGTGTTGGCAGGTTTGCAGTTGCGCTGTTCTCTCTGTGTTCAGGTGATGAATTGAACCGAGAGAGTTGTTGAAGGCCGGTGGTTCTGTTTGTTTTTAACCTACCTTTCCCTGACCAGTCTGGTTTGTTCCTCCTCCTTCGTGATGCTTCTTGTTTTCTGAAACCTCGGAGGCCCTGACACACACACACATGGACACTATTCATCAAATGCATCACTGGTTGCACCGGATTGTATTTAGGAGGTTTTCTCTCTCCAGATTTTCTTTTTGTATGAGAAATGGAAACTACATCATACACAATTTCCTGTTTTACTGTTATCCGTTACGTTTCGGTTTGTCAAATAAACAAAATAAAATGCGTTGTTTTGTGACGGTTTCTATTCCAGATGCCTCCTTGCAACGAATTAGCCGTGTTTCTTTGCCACTGATTATTTCTGAGTCTGCATTTTTTCACAAATACTTCCTGTTTGAATCATCACAGATGAACGAGGAGATGTTGTGTCAAGAATTTGGCCGCTATGGCCCCCTGGCCAGCGTGAAAATCATGTGGCCGAGGACGGATGAGGAGAGGGCTCGGGAGAGGAACTGTGGCTTTGTGGCCTTTATGAACAGGAGGGATGCTGAGCGAGCCCTCAAGAACCTAAATGGTACTTTTTCTTTATTTTTTCCCTCCTCCTCATAAAGACTTGACAAATTGCTTGTATATCACTCCTCTCCTCACTGATTATGTATTCACCACCTGTTCTTTTATCTTTTGCTTTCCAAAAACTAGGGAAAATGATCATGAACTTTGAAATGAAATTAGGATGGGGCAAAGGTGTGCCCATCCCCCCCCATCCCATATACATCCCTCCCTCGCTGATGGAGCACACGCTCCCGCCGCCTCCCTCCGGCTTACCCTTCAACGCGCAGACCCGAGAGCGGCTCAAGAACCCCAACGCTCCAATGATTCCTCCGCCCAAAAACAAGGAGGAGTTTGAGAAGGTAACTCCCAACGTCAGGCTGGGCTTTCATGGCATATGGACGTGTTTTTATCTGTGCTGGTTTTGTTATAGCCTTTGTAGTCGGCAGTCAGTGCAGGATTTATTCATAGTTTATTTGATAGGTTTATCTTCCTTGTTAAATACGATTTATTAGCTTCACAATAGGAAAAGTTTGGATATATTCAGTTAGCCTGTGTTATCGCTAAGTGTTTACGGCTAATTTGGTAACGTATCATGGGCTTTGTTTGGCGTTTTTGTTAGTAAAAGGAAAATGTGTTCTCTCTGTGAAGTTTGAAATGCATTTTTTATATTTTTCACCTGTTGCCTATTTAACAATACTCACATTCTATTGTTTATTATCTGATGTGACTTCATATACAGACTCTGTCGCAAGCCATAGTCAAAGTGGTTATCCCAACAGAAAGGTACATGTTTTTCTTTTTTCAAATTGGTGTACAAACTTAGAAAAGACATAACATCCCATTTTGGAGCTAAAAGTTGGACCCATTGATCACTGCATGCCTACAGGGGGCCGTTCTGTGTGGGTGAGCAATGGTCGAGGCGCACATTTACACTCTGCGCTTGCGCTTCATGTAACATTGACATGTTTTTTTTTTTTTTTAGCTTCTTCCTTCGTTTACCGCCATTGTCCATGGTTTAGTTCAGATTTCTTTTCAAAGAGGGGTTCTGTGATGGTATAAGTCACGGTTCCCTTACCTTTAGTGGAGAAATGTCATGTTTCAGTGAGTTCTTGGGAAAGGGAACGTTTTGGTGCCAAATCTAGCCGATTCAGAGCTATAATGCAGGAAGACACGAGGACAGTTTTCCAAACGTTCCCGTTGGCAACGCGGGTTTAGATTAGGAAGCGCAGGCGGCTTCACGTTCTCTTAGGTTGGCAGTAGTTGTGCTTAGTGTTACTAAGGTAGTCCCTGCATGTATTTCCAAATCCAACATGTTCCGTGAACCTACAGAAGTTGGAGGCAAAAAGCATAAAACGGTCGTATCCTATTGAATCTCCCTGCTACTTGCTGAGGTTTTGGTTTTTTTCTTGCAGCCTAAATGGGCCGCAGACTAGAGAGTGACACGGGAGTGGATTTTCACTCCTGTCCCGTCCCACTCCCACTGAAAACAATTGTGTCCCGTCCCAATCCCGGGCCAGAGTAGAAAAAAAAATCCTGTCCCGTCCCGCTCCTGGTAAAATTACTCCCACTCCCATCCCGCTCCCACTCAGAATGACTCCCGCTCCTGCCCTACTCCCATTCTTGTTGTCTTCATTAAGTTTTCTGGAAATACATTAAACCTGAATGTCTACGAAGGGTCAGTTAAGTTTCTGTTTTAGCTGTAGTAAGCTTAAAGGCCAATTAAAGTAAAAGGAATAATTATAAATAAATAAATAAAGTAACAAACACGGAAACAGACCATGCCTATCTTAGTTGAATAAACAAAATGTACAATGTTGCTTTTTACTAATTCATTAAGTAATTGTTTCACATGAACAATGAAGTTACTTTTATATTTCAAATTGCTGAAACTAAAGAATAATGCACCGAGAAAGAGATCTATACTCAGTTAAGAAAAAAGTGCATAAAGGCATTACTGTCACAATTTAGATAATGTGGTTCAAAAACTCAGTTTAGTAAAAAAAAAAAAAATTTAAAAGTTGAATATAATTCAAGCATATTAGTATTTTTCCATTTGCAATAAAATATCCACAAACTAATTAGGGTTTACTATCAGAACCAATACATTAATTGAACATTAAACACATTCTTAGACAGATCTGTCAACTTTTATCAAAAGTTAAAAGTGAGATTATGTTAATTTTCGGGGATGATGCGGAACTGGAGGCGGAGCTAACTGGACCCAGGAACAGCCGGTCCAGTCGGCTCCGTCTCATTTTTACCCGACCAGACATGGAAGTACATGTTTTACTTTTGTTAAATAGTGAAACAGAAGTGTTAACACATTGTTCAGTTATTGGGTTAAAATAGAAAAAAACACAACTGTGCAGACAATACTAAATAAAATAATAAAGTAGTTTTAAGTTATTGGCCGTATTATTACACTGTTGCACATTGGGAAATTAGTCCAGGAAACACGTTTTACAAGCAGGTACTGAGTGTTAACACCGTGACATTCAACTCTCGTCAAGTTTGTTAATAATTGCAACTTTACAGTTGCGCTGTGAGTTTAATAAATAAGTCCTTACTTTTGACTTTGCGTTGCCGATCCAACTTTTCCAGGTTGAGTTTCCCACTAGCGGTTGATTCCCCCCCCCTCCCATTCTGTTTTTTGAGCGCTGGCGGAAAAAATAAACCGGATGCACTGTTGGCTTCTGGGTCGTGTAGTTCTTTGACCTGCACTATAGTTTCGGTTTCTTGGTTAAAAAACTACAAAATGGCGGCGGCGAACCTACATTTTTGATTTTCTATTTTATTTAATCTTTTGGCATCGATCCTAGTTAATTGTACCTGTTGTTGGTTTACTCCCGCTCCCGTCTGCTCCCGTTGATATTTAATCCTGTACCGTCCCAATCACGTGATATTTACTGATGTTGACTCCCATCCCGCGGGATTCCCGTGGGAATCACGTGACCCGCGGGATTCCCGAAAAAATGTCAGTCTCTACCGCAGACATCTCTCTGCATGTCATACAAGACAGTTTCCTTTATGAAAAGCTTCCTACAGATCTGTGCTTAATCTGACCTCGTTTTAAATACGTCACTGATACTGAGAAATGCTTCGAGACTCAGTTACGGCGTCAAGATCCAAGAGTCGTTGTCCTCCCAGTCAGGTGGTGGTTGGTATGGGGCTAAACTGACCAGAAGGGATGGCCGATGTCCCCTTAAATTCGATCATGAGATTTTATAGTATTTATTGGTCTGACACAGTATTTGAGAATTCATGCAACACTGCAGGCATTTGGAGCTTCACTTAAACCTTCACTCTGAGAATAAAGCGGACCCATCGGACAGAAAAGCAAAGCTGACAATCCTAACAAGGGTAACAGTTTTTGGGGCCAAATGCCCTCACTTAGTCTGTTATTGTTACCACAGGATCCATCAGCTAATATTTTATTTTATTTATATTTTAGATTATATATTTTATTTTTTTTACATGAAAACAACAAATTGGCCATTCCTATCTGCCAGTCACTCTGTCGTTCGGCTCTTTGTGGGGGCACCTCTAGCTGTATTTCACGGCTACGAACATTTTCAGTTTGAATCGTTTTAAGTTGCTGAGGTCGGCTAAAACGGGTTCGAGTTGCTGGTCCTGCCGCTGCGTCGAGGATTTTTCTGACTTCAAGAAACTCACTGTGAAATGAAATCTGCTACAGGTAAAGGAACTATAGCCGCTAATTGCGTCGCAAAAACCTCGCCGTAGCCAACACCTTCATCCTTCCACATCCTAAACGGACATGCGACGACGTTAACCTAGAATAATGCCGGGGAACTCCACCTTATTCATGATCTGCTGACTCTAGATCTGTACTTTTGGAAGCTGGCTCTCTGGCCATTGCTCACTCAGACCGTCTCTTCCCCCCCTTGGCCTCCATCACTCTATGGGCGAGCTCAATGAAATCTGGCCCCCTGCCAACAAACCCACTCTAGAATTAGCCCCTGAATGACCTTTGACATTGGCCTTGGTGAGCAGCACAAGTTGAACTGTCTGCGGCAGCGAGGGACCTGAAAAGCATCATGGGATGGATTGGGAAAGTATACAGAATTTTACCCCGCCATTGGTACGATCGGCTCCAATACACATAAATGTTATCTGTGTTGTCAAATAAAAGACATCCTTTATCTTGTTGGTCACTTCAGGCTAATTGTTTACAAGCTGCAAGACACATTTCCCTTAAACTTGTTAAATAATCCCCTTTGCACCTATTCAGGCAGTAAAAAGTCAACCAGTCGATAATCTAGTCCAGGCAAAGAATGTTGCACTTTTTTTTAATTTTTTTTTTTAACCCTAAATTAGTCTGGAATGGGGTGGGATTAGAAAGCCGTTGTACTGGTAAAAGCTTTTGTCAGTCCAACGTCTTTTTCAATGCTCCCCTGCCTCTTTCCCAGACATATACAGCTCCACTTGTTGCTTATTTCTAAGTAGGATTATTTATTTGATCTAATTCTGGCGGTGCAATGTCATTAAGATCAGTTGCACTTTTGCCTTTAATAAGCACAGGTGTTACCATATTCCAGGGTTTCTGCAGGGTCGCAAAAAGTCTTCACCTTCAGCTCATTAATCTAAAGTGTTGGCTGTAAAACGTCCTAAAAATGTCCAGATTTCTCACGTTAGAACGGACATTGTATTTGTTTCCTTTTTCCCATTTTCTTCTTTTTTTTTTTTTTTTTTTTTTTACAACAAGCTAGGACTTGAATTACAGCAAGTTGACGATCATTTTTAAGTGTAGTAAAGTATGAATAATACAGTCATATTCAATAAATTAAAAATATTATTGAAAGTTCATTTATTTCAGTAACTTAATTCACATTCTATTCTATGGATAAACACAGATTGATGATGTTTTAAAGCCTTTATTTGGATGTTTTTTCCTCCAGCTCTAGCTAATAAAAACAATGCTCAAGATTAGAATATTGCATCAGACCAATAAAAAAAGCAAATTTTTTCATGCAGAAATGAAAAGTATGTTTAATAAAAAAGGTACTTACAAAAAGCATTTCTAAGAGGCTTGTTTGTGTGATTATAATTTATTCAATATGACTGTAATTGAAAAAGCCATTAGGTTACCTGCCTAACGTTATTTATTGGGAATTCATTCAAGTCTTAAATACAAAAATAATGGTCTTAAAATCTGACTCAGTAAAACCTGCAGAAACCCTTTAATAATGAAAGAATTACCTAAAGTCATAGAAAAGACTCATTTTAAATTCATGCTGGTTTTGGTGTCAAATTATGTCGTAATTTCTGGTATTTACGTCAATATTAACAGAAAGATGTAGTTACAGTTCTGCTAAACTTCTTACTGGTGATTTGACACCTCTTAAACAGTCGTCCCCATCAGACGTCTTTTTAAAAAGTCCTTTCCTATAAGGTAATACTTATTGTCCTTCACCGTTCCAGGGCATTTTAGCCACATGCGAAAAGTGCAGGACGCTTGTGGTCGTATTCATCTTTTTGAGAGATGATTGGTGTAGTTTATAAATGATAAATAATGTGGGGGGGGTTTTTGGGGGGGGGGGAGATGACTGCTGCGGGTGTCAAACCACCAAGTGTGATTTAGTTTTTAATGAGGCAGGCTGGAAGCAGTGCTCAAGACTCCAGTCCAGTCTGAATCAGTTTGCTTTAACTGTGTCTTTCTTGTAGGAATCTGCTCTCTCTCATCCACCGCATGATCGAATTTGTGGTGCGTGAAGGCCCAATGTTTGAAGCCATGATCATGAACAGAGAAATTAACAATCCAATGTACAGGTGGGTTGAATTTCCCAGCAAATGCGCTCCAGGTTTACTGGACTCAGATGCAGTTCTGATGGCTGGGATTGTTCTCTTTCAGGTTTTTATTTGACAACCAGAGTCCAGCACATGTATATTATCGTTGGAAACTGTACACCATACTACAGGTTCGTGCTTTAAACAGCGATCACATTCCTTCCAAGTCGTTGTTTTTTTTTTATATATATATATTGAAAGCAAATGTTTCATGTTTCAGGGTGAATCTCCGGCCAAATGGCGAACGGATGACTTTAGAATGTTTAAAAACGGCTCTTTATGGCGCCCGCCTCCTCTTAACCCGTACCTCCACGGTCCTTATGATGATGGCGACGAAGAGGAAGAAGAGGAGGAGGCTAACAAGAAAGGCTCCTTGAAAGAAGAGTATGTTTATGACTTGATGATTGCTGTCCCACTCGTTTGACTTGTGACCTTTGGCGACGTCGATGTCAGTTTTATGCCTGTGAAATTTAAAAACACGGAACCAAACAGGAAAACCGACAATCTATGAAACGGATACAAGCCAACATACAAAAATTGGCTAAAAAGAGTTGAGGTTGACGCAATGAAAGACCAGAGTGCATTTAAACTGAACGTGAATTGAAATCCAATATAAAAGACTGAGTCAGGTTAACAAAACTGAACGCATTGCAGTGGTAATTTCAAGAGGCAATCTTAATAATCGTAAAGAAAAAAAGTCTAATCCTTTTATATATTTCAGTTTAAACAGTGGCTGTGTTAGGAGCATTTGGCTTGATGACTATTTCAATGGTTTTACTGGTAAATCAGCATTTATTAGGCGACTAGGTGTTAATTCATGGCGCCGGACAGTGGAGCAAGCCCAGTAACAAACCATGAGCTTTCCCCCCCCCCCCCCCCCTACTCTTGAAAACAGAAGAGCAAACTCCTGTTTTTGTTTCTGCTCATTTCAGTTAAACGTCTCTAAAACCTAAATATTAAAAACAATTGCTAGATTTTTAGACCCACCCTCGTCGGCCTGTGCACCTCTATAGAAATACTGTGATCTCTTCAGTCAGTGGGTTCACAGCCATGGAAAATGATCTAAAGGGGATTTGGTCCAGTTTTCTCTGGGGTTAGAAGTCGGTATCTACTGCAGCGAAAGAGCGTTAAACCCTCAAACCCAGCAGGTATATTTATACTGTATTGATGCTCAATGCCACAATGTTGTTTAATGAGTTGTTGGAGGTTTACATCTGAACATTCCTCTACCGTCCTGGAGTTAATGTTTTCTCGTCAGGCCCACAAAGGCTCACGACTGCGTTCTCGACACAAAGTGGCGCTTGTTGTCAGTGCAGGTTGATCTCCACCCGCCGGTCCTGTTGGGGCCGTTCATCGAGGCGCGGTTGTGGAGAGGAGGGTGTCTGATGTTTCGTTTAGGTTGATGCAGCTCCGTTGGCGTCTCCTAGAGATCACATTTAGGTTGCAGCAGGGGCGAGAGTCGCCTTCTCGGTGAAAACGTGCCCCTCCCTCTAGGTCAGCGGTCCTTTCTAGTGCAAGCGGAGCAGTTCAACCAGAGCGTTTCAGACGCTTTTTCAGCTGTCGGACGCAGGATGCCTTTTAGGGACTCAGTTCACACCCACTAGGGGAGCTTCTCACAGCTGCTTTCAGTCTAACGTATAGTTTTATTTTCTACTTGTACTCTACAACACTTTGAAGGAAAAACTGGTTTGAAGGGTAATACATGTCCGCCTGCAGAAGCTCGCTTAGAGTAAAGACATTTTAGGTTCAGTTGTTACAAATAAGGATAAGAACCGCAGCCAGTGAAAATGGTGTATTACGAATTTATCTGAAATTTAAAACATTAACTTGAATCATACATGAGATTTGAACGTCTGTATGACTTTTCAAATCCCTTAATTAATATAAAATGCTCAAAGAATAGGCACCCATGCTTAGAAAAGCTTTCTATAGAGCACCTATCAAGACAGGGATCACAAAGTGCTGTGCAGAAGAAGACTACAAGCATTAAATGTCAATACAATGGGTCATTAAAATCAGTGGTTAATGTGGTGCAATTGTTTAAAGTAGTTGATAGGAAGGGACAAATTGAAAGCGTTGCTATTAAGCTTGGGTAGGAACTACGGAAGCCTGGATGGGCTCAAGACGAGGAGCCGCGTGATCCAGGAGAGCTCGGACTAGAGCGGCTGCTCCTCTGCAGCGAAAGGAGTCAGTGGGCAAATCCCACTGGGGGGGACTCATACATTGTTGGCAGAACCCCTTCTGGCCCTGCATCTCATTGCTGAGACGGGGTAGGGTTTCACTCCTGGCCCAGTTACTCCCACAATCCAACAGCAAATCAGCGGAAGACGAGACAGTTTGGTATGAACCGTGAATGGTTGTAAACTTGCTGTTCCGTGTGAAGGGAGCGGGACAAACTGGAGGAGATGCTCCGCGGTCTGTCTCCGAGGAGGGGGGACATCGCCGAGGCCATGCTCTTCTGTCTGACCCACGCTGAAGCTGCCGAGGAGATCGTGGAGTGCATCACGGAGTCCCTCTCCATCCTGAAGACCCCTCTACCAAAGAAGGCACGTCCAGAGCCCCTCCCTCCGCTTCGCCGACCTTTCCCCAACAAGCTCTAACCCACGCGCTGCTTTTCAATGTTTCAGATTGCGCGGCTATATCTGGTTTCCGATGTGCTGTACAACTCTTCTGCCAAAGTAACCAACGCGTCTTACTACAGGAAATAGTAAGTCGTTGAGTTTAATTAGACCTGACCGCTTGGTGGTTTTTAAAATCAGTAAATCTCAGTAAATCTGTTGTTTTGTTTTCTTTGTTCTCAATAGCTTTGAGACGAAGCTGAGCCAGATCTTCGCTGACCTCAACGCCACGTACAAGGCGATACAAGGACACCTGCAGAGCGAGAACTTCAAGGTGCCGCCCTTGAGACGTGTTACTCTGTCAGCGACTCGTATCAGTGCTGGTCTACATGGTTTGATGGTCGTTTTCCTTTCTGCTTCGCCGTAGCAACGAGTGATGTCATGTTTTCGGGCGTGGGAGGACTGGGCCGTGTACCCGGACCCCTTCCTCATTAAGCTGCAGAACATCTTCCTCGGCCTCGTCAACATCTCTTTAGAAAAGGAAGTTCTCCCTCTTGTTGTGGAGGTAAAGGAACGCACAGCCACTTCACCAGATATACATTTTTTTTACTCGTGTTCTTGCTTGATTTTATTTATTTATTTTTCCCTTCGATGTTCCGTTTCAGCCCGAACCCGCAGAAGACCTCGACGGGGCCCCACTGGGCGAGTTTGTGGACGGAGCTCCGCTGGAGGACGTGGATGGCATACCCATTGATGCAGGACCCATCGACGGGGCCCCGATTGATGGGGCCCCTCTGGATGACTTAGACGGGGTTCCTATCAAGGCCCTGGACGACGACATAGATGGAATACCTTGTGAGTAAATCAGGGACCGGCACAGATGCTTATAAATTCCCAAAATACACTCCCAAGAGCGCATTTTAGGCTAGGCTCATTTTGTTCTAATTCTTGGTATTCTCAAACAACCTAAATGTTTTTTTTTACATTTACAACTAAGCAGCGTCTGCTGCAGTTCCTTATCTGTCTGCGGCATGCCGCCCGCTTAGTTCGGGGATCCACAGACGGTCCTCGGTGTAGGAGGGACAGCTGCGCAGAGAGCAGGTTAAAGCAAAGGGCCGCGTTTACGCAGCTGGACGACAACTTTGTGTTGTCGGCACGATGGACTGGAACCACGTCGCAATGTTTGCGAGTCACGAGCCTAATTAGTGGCGAGTTGTATCCGAACAGAGAGGGAACATGCTAGCGTTAGCTTAGCACTGCAGCTAACAGTTCAATGAAGCTAGTTTTCAACCCGCTGGTGCAGTGAAAAAGTATACGGCCCCTTTCAGCCTACTTTGCGCTGACAGTTTCTGTTTGAGGGATTTCGTAATCCTCCAGAACTGGCAGTAACATCTAGACGGGCTCAAAAAGTCACTTTTTACACAAAGAAAATCATCATTTGAAAGCTGCCGTTTGTATTTCCCCAGGTTATCTTTGCCTGACATTAAAATGTTTGTTGATCTTAAACATTTAGGTGTAAAAAAAGGAAAAAAAACAAACAATCGGATTGGGCAAAGACTTTTTTTTATTGTACTGCATATATATTAGTTTTATAACCTTTTAGGAAGTTTGTGTTACTAAGCAGCTTCCTAATCCTTATTGACTAGGATCAGTACAGAGGAGGCAAAAAAATAATCCTGACCCGGTCAACCCTAATTATAAATAGATACTGATAAATGATGGTTACAGATTTACAAATATCTGATCTGAATAACTTTTATTCTGGCGGTGACAGTGGACCAGTCAGCAGGAGCTACTTTCAAGGTTGCGCCGTCCAAATGGGAAGCGGTGGAAGAGGCAGAGTTACAGGCTCAAGGTAACGTTGGAAAGCCTTTAGCTGGTAAAATCAGATATTAGGTCCTGGTTTTTGGAGTTAAACGTGTCTTTACTCCTCAGCTGTCACAACATCAAAATGGGAGGTATTTGAGCAACCGGAAGAAGCCAAAAAGTGAGTTGGGTGTTTTTTGTTTTTGTTTTTGTTTTTATTTATAATCTCTCCTGCCCTCGCCGTTTGGTCTGAATGAATCCGCGAACGTATTTTCTCTGCTTTTATCGCATTCTCTTCAGGGGTGAGGGCGACAGCGACGCTGACGAAAGGAGCCCTCGCTCAGAGGATAACCAGAGCAGCTCCAACCCCATCAGAGACGACGCTGATAATAAGGCCAAGATGGCCGAGATGAACGAGGAGAAACGCACTAAGCTCCGAGAGATTGAGGTTCGTTTATTATGATTTTGCAAATAGCGCGTCTTATTCCAGCTAGAGGTTCACGTACGCTCACCATTGCCACGAATGTCTTACTGATTCAGGGCTTTAAATCTATTCATCCTGATCATACGACTGCAAGGTTGATGTGGACGGATGCTGCAAGTCAACATTCAATGGCTTTTACTTGTTTCTATTGCTTTCTACGTTCTAGATGCCGAATGAAAACATCAAAGCTATCAAGCGACAGTATACCGTATTATGCAGCAAACGACTCAAAACATCTTTTTTATACTTTAGGTTCTTCAAAACAGCCTCGTTTTATTTACTTGTTGCAGTTTCTTTGACTACTGTTCAAATCAGAAATGATGAGATGGTTCCTTGGCTCTAATAGGCCGTAAATGTCAAGAGCTTAATATTGGCCTCCTGTTGGATCCTTGTAGCAAGACCCGAATATCTTCCAGGTCTCAGCTGTCTGACCCAAGCTGTCGTCTCCGGTGGAAGGACAGCGGTTAGGATGTCTAGAAACGACGCAAGAACCAGTAAGGTGCAGGCCTGCATTACGCCACAAGATGTCGCCGTCCAGAGGGAAGCGAGCTGACGATCTGTAGGCTGGCCGATGTGACGGTTATATGTTAGTTCTACGTGCGACGTTCACACTACCTCGACTACTCGAGTAAACATTTCCCTAGGTACCGTCGCTCGTCTGCATCTAAATTTCTGGAAGCTCGGTTTCTCTTAAACGCTCCTGAAAGCGTCAGTCACCCCCCCTCCGCCCGTTCAGGAGGTTCCAGGCTGTCTGAGGTGGCATAGAGGCGCCTTAAGAGATGTGAAACATCCCAGCAGGTTTTCACTGCCAGATGTTGGATGAAGCAACATTTTTCTGGAGGAAATAGATCGAATCATAACATGACATGACAGGAAGAGACATGAAACGAACAAGTTTAAGCACAGAGGCAGCCCGGATGAGAGAAGAAGAAGGCTGTTTGGCAGCTAATCGGACTAAAGTTTAACCAACTTCACTGTTGCTTTGCTTTTCAAAAGATGACACATTTGCTCAGCCCGCTGTAAAACAGCCTTTAGCCTCCTTCCTGTGCTTTTACTCGCGTACCCATTTGAAGTAGCCTTTATATAATTTTTCCCTTTAATTTTCTGTTTAAATTCTACATAATTTATTCTAAACTTAAGAAACTTAAGCCTACACAGGCTTTTTTTTTTGTGTGGTTTGGCAGGATGTTAGGCTTTTCTTGTCGTCCCATGTCTGTGTTTACTTCAATCGGTCATTATGAAAGTATCAGTATTTAAGATTATAAATACTGATACTTTCACCTATTCCCCAGTGGCGTTTTGCTTAAAATGCTGCTCTTGCTCTCACTGATGTGTGTTTGGCAGATAAGTTTGTTGGATTGTCAACGTTTAGCATCTGATTACAGCTCAGAGGGATTTTACTGGATGGTCCTTGCAGGTTTGTTTCCAGTCTAACGTCATGATTTAAAAAAAAAAAAAAGGGTTTTGCTGCTGTTTTCCCACATAATCCATCAGCAGAAATGTTTTATTTTTTTTTAAACAGTGCAGCTGAAAAAAACGAAGCTGCAGCTCGGCTACTTTTGTTTTTCTTTAAAGCAGGACAACCCAGAGGACGTAGCGCCGGCTCCAGAACCCACACCTTCCAGCCCACCTGAAACTTGCATGTGGCCACACACTGTCTGGAGAAAAGCCTCATGGTCAGACTAGGGAAAGATTAATTTAGCTGTTTGCGCAAAACAACATGACGCAGGTTTGGAGGAGTTGAGGGGAGTCGTGGTGGATGTGGCATCATGGTGCGAGCCCCGCCTGTAAACAGCCACCATCGGCCATTCTTTCGTTTGACCTCAAATGAATCCAGCTGAAACCAACAGGGAGATGATCCCTAACGCACAATAACTGGCTTTGTAACAGAGTCGGATAAAGTTGAGCAGCTGGGTCTGTGCCAAGAAACCAAGCCGTTTAAATTAAGCCTTTCCTCTGAGAAAAGCCGTCAGATATTCAGTCAGAATTGTTTTTTTGTTTTGTTTTATTTACCCTTGTGCTTCATTTGTAAAAACAGGTTAAAGTCATGAAGTTCCAGGACGAGCTGGAGTCTGGCAAAAGACCCAAGAAGGCCGGGCAGAGTATCCAGGAGCAGGTGGAGCACTACAGGGACAAGCTGCTGCAGAAGGTACGGCACTAGGTCGCTGTTAGGTCACGTGCTTTCTGATCCAGGCTGAGCAACACCCTGACTGCTTCGCTTACTCTCCTGAAAGGAAAAGGAAAAAGAAAAGCTGGAGCGCGAGAAGGAGAGGGAGAAAAAAGAGAAGGAGAAAGCAGAGACGCGGTTAAAAGAGCTGAAGAAGGAAAAGGAGAAGGACGACACGCCGACCAGGAAAGAAAGGTGATGCGCTCGCTTTGCGCGCCGTCGGCTGTCACCCCGCGCGTTCTAACACGTCTCCCCCTCCTGGCAGGAAGCGGCATCACAGCGGCTCTCCCAGTCCGCCCAGGGGCGGCGGCAGACGAGGCCGGTCGTCCTCGCCGCGTTCGGAGCGCTCGGAGAGGTCGGAGAGGTCTGAGCGCTCGTATCCGAAGGACACGTCGTCCCGCGCGTCCCACAAAGACTCCCCTCGGTCCAGCAGCAAAAAATCTTCCAAGAGGTAGGACGGCCCGTTGAAGCCGCGTTTTTAGCAACACTTTACACCGACATGTCCTCCCTCTGCATGCATGGGGTTACCAAAAGGATTTCATTTGCTAAATGACAGAATGACACCATTTTAGTTTTTTTTTTGTTTCATTTATTTAGCTTTTCAAATTTTTACCTTAGAGACAAAAAGATTTAAACAATTCCAGAAGATTATTACAATGTCACGTTGGCTTCTTATAGGTTAATTCACAACATTTGACTTGACATTTAAATGGTTCTACAGCTGTGGATGCAGCACCTCAAACACACAGAGTCCTTATGTGAAAAATGAAATCAAACCAAACAGGTTTTCTCCTTCTTTTGTTCGGTCTTCAGATGGCAGCAGAGGTGCTTTCAGGTTTCCTTCATTTAGTATAAAAGGGTTGGCAATGTTCAGCCTTCACACGGCTCAGGAAGGAGATGGGTTTAGTGTCCCAGAAATAAACTTGTTTAGGAGGAAAATGTGTGAATGAGCCCCCAAGACAGCAGCAGCAGACCTTGTAAAAGATGCTATCCACCGTTAAATGAGCCTTTTACCGGCGTCAGCTGAAAGGCCAATCAGGGAGGAAGAAGCCATTACTCCAAAGGCAATGTAAAAACCCTGATTGTAGTAGGAGACTGGACCAGAGACGAAGACATCTGGTCCGATGAAACTAAAATTAAATGTTGGGCTATAATAACCAGTGTTACATTTGGAGGGAAAAGGGAGAAGTTGTAAGTCTGAGAACATCCTACCTGTGACGTATGAGGCGGCAGCATCATGTTGGGTGTTTGTTTTAATGAAGGAGGGACTGGTGCAGTCATGAAATTATTGGCTGGGGCCTCGAGCCGTGCTTGGGCATAAATCGGACTCAATCCGAATACCCTTACAGAGCAAGAACTGTTTAGCCAAAGTGGAAATGCGTCAGCGGTCACCATGATCAGTGCAGTCAGTAAGGAAGGAGGTAGAAAAAGGAGCCTGTATGCTCCCTCCAGTGACTAGTTTTGCCTTTAGGTATTTCATAATTCTTTGTGTGACATGATGTATCAGCACACCCCCAAAAGGAAATCAACGAAGATGTCCAGAGAGAAGAGAGCACGGATCTGACTCTCATCAACCAATGACGTTAGAGTTAAAGGCGGTCTGAAGCTACTTTCCTCCACATGACTTCTGTTTACCCCATAAAAGGTCAAGGAACAGGAGCTATTAACGGTATTCAAATGGAGCCTTGGGCTCGGCGATATGGCTTGAGAATAAAATCTCTGATTTAGTTTTACCAAATCCAGTTAGTCAATTTTTTTCTCCTTTTTGTTTCACAAAAAAAAATTAAAGAAAGTATTTTAAAAACTTACTTTTATGTGAAGCATTTCTTCTGGGAGTTGATCTGAATTCAAAGTGCTGTGAAACAGGCTTTTAAAACAAGATGGCGGCCCTGCTGTTGTAAATGATGAAGATATGTTTGCTGCTGGTGGTTTTACACAATGAGCTAAAAACAGGCTTCACTCGTGTAACTTCAAACCAACTTAATAATTGAGTAAAATAAACTGCCTCGTATTAAAGTAAAAAAAAATAATCAGTATTGCTGCTTTTCTCTTCATGTAAGCCCAGTGAGTGCATTAGCAGAATTAATCGTTTAAATCGAAAATGTGGCCCTAATCCTACTAAATAAGCTACGAAGTGGGCGTCACACTTGTGGGTAAAAAATAATTCTCGAAATCCAATCTCTTTATTAAGGAGACGTGTTTTTTTTTTTTTGTAAGTGCATGCATACGCCTGGTTTCATTTGATACTTTACAAAAGCTAAACCTAACATGCCTTTCATCCCACTAGATCCCCATCTTCACCTCGCACGCCAAAACGGTCGAGGCGGTCGCGCTCCAGGACACCCAAGAAATCCACGAAGAAGTCCCGCTCCAGGTCCAGATCCCCCCACCGATCTCACAAGAAATCCAAGAAGAGCAAACACTGACGTCTCTTGTTTTCGTGGTCCACTTGTAAACCCGCCCCTCTTACTCTTCCTCCTTCTCTGCGCCGCACGATCTGAAGACGAACTGCTCTGGCAGCCGGGGGTCTGACGCCTGAAGGTTAACGGAGAGGACAACAAAGGGTGGAAGGCGTTGCATGGGTTGGCATCTGATGAATGGGGGGGGGGGGCACCGCTGTTTTATATTGTAAAGATTTAAAAAAAAAAAAATAATGTTTGTGTCCTAATTTCTCCACCTTCCAATGGAAATCATCCATGTGGTAGACCACACCGTGTAGAGTGTGAGGAAAAGTCTTACATTCATGCTGTCGACTTCTGTTTTTGTAGTTCACATTAAAACGAATTCCTAATAAAGAAGCGTCTATTTTTTTTATTCAGCGATTAACTTTACTCATTTATTTAGCTTTCGCACCGTCTTTTTTTCTATAGCTTGGCCCGCGCCTGCTTTAGCTGATCCCTTAGTTCCAGCCCTGCAATGGAGGACAGGTGCACCTCATCCGGTCCGTCGGCGAGCCGCAGAGTCCGCGCGTACGAGTACCTGAGGAACAAAAGTGACGCTGGAATCAGGGAACAGGTTTAATCAGAATTACATGGTCGTAGTCAAAAGGATTCTTTACAAGCAGATGGAAGCACTTGCAGGCGTTTCTTTTCATTTTAATGAGAGCCTTCTGATTGCTGTGGTTCAGAAGTCGCTGGGGGAGATGAGCAAGACGTGCAGACCGTATGCTGAACATGTGTGGCCATCTTTGTGTTCAAACTGTTGCACGGGGGTTTTACCCACAATTCTCACAAGGCAGCCGTTATCCCTGTTTATAACTACCACACCTCGTCCTTCCACTTAACTTTCCATCATAATGGCAGGACATAGCACTCAGCCAACTTCTTTAGCAATGACCTTTTGTGTCCTTCCTTTGTGGAGCGAGTCAATGACTGCTGGACAACTGTCAAGTCAGCAGTCATTGACTGGATTGTGTCGGACGTAACCTGACCTTAAACTTTCTATGACTTTTTTTTTTTTTTTTTATCTGACGTAATGTAGTTTCCTGAGGAAATGGATTCTGAGTTCTCGTTCACTGTAAGCCATAATCCTCCAAATGAACACTTAAATTACAATGCTGTAAAACAAGATATACTTTATGAACTGCAAAACATCTTTATCTATACTGCTCAAAAAAATAAAGGGAACACAAACAACACAATGTAACTCCAAGTGTTCCCTTTATTTAATTTTTTTTTAACAGTATATATTTCCACCTACTGATCTGCAGCTCTAAGTGAAAGACGGTGTGTGGGGGGGAGATTCACTTACATCTGCGCCAGAGGGAAGTCTCCCGACACTCCTGCCCCTCCATGGACCTGGATGGCACAGTCCACCACCTTACAGGCCATCCTGGCTGCGGCCACCTTGATCATAGCGATCTAAAGCAGAGGCGCTGACATTAGGACACTTCGCTGCAGATCGGCTTTTACACGCTTGCTTTTCCCAAATTAAAAAAAAAAAGCAATGAGAACTCTGAACAATCCCCACGTCCACGGGGAAGGCAAAAAAGGTCTATTCTAAGTGTAGTTTGTGTTTAATGCTGGTTTTTGGGTTTAGAATCTAACATCTCTGCATATGGACTAAATAGACTGAACTTATTAAGCGCTTCTCTAGTCGTGCACAACGCCTCCACCCAATCTCACACACCCATGCCGACATGCAAATCGCTAGGTGCCTTGCCCTGGGGCTCATCGACGTAACAGGAGGAAGCTGGAATCAAGCCAAAGCCTAGTTGCCCCAGTAACTACAGCAGCATTTTCCCCCAGGTTATACTGGTAGTTTGTCAGCACCAAACGAGCCCAGCAGAAAAAAATGTATCTAGCGTGTAGCTCTGCATGTGACCCTGACCCCGACTACCAACGGCGTCTCACCTGTTTGCGAGCAGCCCTGCTGCCCAGGGTGTCCAGGGCATGAGCGGCACACAGAGTCAGCAAGCGGGTCTGCTCCATCGTGAGACGGCACTCTGCGATCCAGTGGGCCACGACTTCCTTAAAACAGCGGACAAACGCAAGGGTTACTTCATCTGTCCATCAGCCGGCAGCGGAAGGACAGGACCGTGTGATTCCCTCACATGCTGGTAAAGGGTTTTCCCAAAGGCTCGCCTGGAAGCGGCCCGCTGACACAGCAGCTCCAGCGCCCGCTCGGCCAAACCCACAGCCCTCATGCAGTGGTGCAGCCTGCCTGGTCCCAGGCGCCGCTGGGCGATCTCAAACCCTCTGCCCTCGCCTAGGAGGCAACATGAACGGACAGAAAATAGTCACAGAGGAGGGGAAACAAGTCATCCTCCGTGTAACGTCAGGGTAACCTGACGTTCACGTTCCAATAGAACAAAACAGGCCAATCAATTTATCAGGCTTCAAAAGGGTGTCGCTCCCATCTAAAACACGGCCGGAAACAAAAAGGACAGAGAAACTGAGCCGTTTACCCAGAATCATGTTGGATGCTGGCACGCGTACGTTTTCAAAGTGCACCTCAAAATGGCCGCCGTGGAGGGCGTCTGAAGAGAAAAGAAAAAAAAAAAGGCTGTAAAACTAGACTGGAGCAGTTCACGTTGCTAACAGGGGCTTATGGAGGGAACCAGGAAGTAGACGGTTCCTACCGTCCTGTCCGAAGACGGTGAGCGGTCGGATGAGCTTCACACCCGGTGTGTCCATGGGTACGAGGACCATGCTGTGCTGGCCGTGCCTGGGAGACAGGTTGATCAACGAAGCCCTTGAGAAATGATCCTCGTCTAAAATCGAGTCAGTTTGTCAGGGTTTCTAATTAAAACTCAACCGATTTCACAGCTGTTACTGCTGGTGGGAATGTGCAGTCCCTTCTCTGCCAGAAAATGTTGGGTGTGTGTCTGAAACCCAAAACCTGAACTTGGATACAAGGAGAGCGGATTACATGGCTTAGGCGTGACTGTTAGTAGACGGCGGCTCCATTGATACTTGTAGAGACAGGAGAAACGCAGATCTGTGAGAGGTTTTATTTTTTTGCATCATGTTTCTATTGCATTGAAACATGATATAAATAATCCACTATTCAATAGAAACATGAAGGTAATCAGGGGAGATCACCGTTGCATAACAGCACTGAAGACATCCGATGAGGTTCTGACCTCTACAGCGAAAGGATACACAGACAAGCTAAAAACATTTTACATTAAATAGTAAAATTTGTGTACAAGTTTTTTTTCCCCCACTGGAAAGTTCCCCTGATTTAGTGCTTCTCTTTCCTTGATGGAGCCACTGAAGGCGATATTAATGCAAATAATGTGATCTCTGTTTTTACCCGATAGAAGGTATTCCCGGCTAAGAGCCTCCATGTTTAACCGTGTCTCTTTCCTGGATGTACTGCAGCAGTTGGCTGTATGTACTCAGTCTTTTTCCTTCTACCACGTAGAAAGTACTCATGGTTCAGCGTTTGTGTCTTTCTGTGTCCGATCTGTGCTCTCGCCGCCTGATCGCGGCAGATGACCGATCATCCTGAGACCGGTTCTGTGGGAGGTACCTCCTGTTGAGAGGGAGGGGTTCCTCTCTACTGTCACCGCTTGCTTGCTCAAGTCCAAGACTTTGCTTAGATAGAGAGCTTCTTACAAACTGACAAATATCTGGTAAATAATCCACTAAAAGTGACTGTGCTTTGGTAAAATTTTGATTTGGGTTGGACTGTACAGAACTGGATCTGAATAGATGATTGGACAGAAACAAAGTGGCCTGGTTTGAATGGAATCTGAATCGATTCTTTATATCTGAGCTTGACCTGCTCGTTTTGAGCTCTTAACAGGCATGAGATTAATTTAATCAAACAACCTTTTTTATGCAAACTGCTAAAAAAAGTTAAATAAACCTGCATGCAAATCATGAAAAAACGTCTCACAACACGACTGACCTGTTGCGGCCATCCTCAGAGCCGCTCCGGCACATCACAATGGCCACTTTACATCTGGCACTGCCGGCACCTGAGAACACAAAGCACAAATCCTGAGCCCGATTTCTACTCACGTTCAGTTGCGTCACTGCGGTGGACCGAGAAAAAAAAAAAAAGACGTGATTAACAATCCACACGCTGGTCCCGTCCTTCACCACTCCGCGACCTGAAATTACCAGGAAAGCAGTGCCTGCTGCTCCCTGGGAACTGCCGAGTTTGAGAGAGATTAACAGCGGGGAAAGCCACAGGTTGATTTACATTTCCGCTGTTGGATTCTTCTCGGATTTTAGCTGCTTATTGGAAACAGACCACGTTTGTTTGAGAGTGAGCAAAATTCTGTTTCTTTTCTCGTTTTTTTTTATGCAGAAAAGCTAAAGCTGCCGTTCAACACTGCCACTAGAGGGCACTATCCTACGCTGAATCCTAAACAGCATGTCACTAACCAGGAAAGCATGAGCGTAGAGACATGAATGGCTCCAGTGGGCGTTTAGATGCTGCGCCTTGCAAAAGTATTCACACCCCTTTGAACCTTTGCAACGTTTTTTTTCACATTACAGCCACAAATGTTAATGCATTTAAATGGGATTTTATGTGATAAACTGACACAAAGCTGTAAAGTGAAAATAGGAGGAAAAGCTGCATAGATCCACTGCTCAGGTGGGGGAATCTGTCACAGAATGACAGTTAGTGGCACACTCCACAAATCTGGTTTTTATGGTTTACAGTTTACAGTTCGCCACAGGCCAGGTAGCGGACACAGCAAGTTGAAGAGGGTGCCATCTGGTTGGTTAAGGCAAAAATGGAAATGTTTGGCCTACATGCAACATGCTGTGTGTGCTGGTGTATTAATGCCTCACTGTGAAACAAAGTGGTGGCAGCATCATGCTGTGGGGATGCTTTTCTTAAGCAGGGAAGGGGAAGCTGGTCCGGGATGACGGACGGAGCTTCCTATTGGACGATTCAGGGGGTAAAGCGGATAGAGGCTGCAGCCGCCTGGTTCAGCTGAGGAAGGTTAAAAGCACTTCTGAATGAGTGGGTCTTTAATTAGATTTTTTTAAAAGACCCGCTTCGGTGACGACACTACGGTCCAAAGTAGCGGGTCTCTGAAACGTGGCAGGACTTCTATGTTATTTTGTTTATTTGAATCTTTTTTTTTTTTCCTTTTGCTGTTTGTGTCTCTAGGCCATGTTTTTTTTTTGCTTTTCGGTTTTATCTTTTGCACATTTTTGAAGCTTCAGAGACGTGATACCAAACAGCTGATCCACGCATTACTTTGGCATTTCCTGGGCTAGAGGTCTGCTTCAGGTCACGCCCATGAGGCCTAATGTACACATGGTGTGGACCGATGGTCTGACTTCCTGTCTAGATTCTTGTCCAGCTGGAACATCGGTCCCCTAAGGACCAGACACATGGTCACCAGACAGGAACAGACCAGAGGACATGAGTATTTTATGAAAATCACAGCATGATAATCTCAGCACGACTGCATGCGAACTCTTTCAACCAATTCACTCTGACAGATGTTTAGTCTCCAAGCGGCCTGTAAAGAAGTCAAACAAACATTAACTGATCATACCAGCCTCGTAACCACGAGCGCAAAATATACAAACTACTCCACCCCATGAACCACATCAAGGGAAGCCTGTTTGGCCCAGTGCAAGTTCCAGTCTTCCCCGTATAACTCTTGCATAAGTCGCATGGAGCGTGAGCTAAGGTGATCATGCCCAAACATGTCCCCTGAAAACAGGCATCCTAGATTACAGCAGTGAGACAAAAATCATTTCATGTTGCTCTGTTATTTTATTTAAGTCACCGTATCATCCTTCAAAAGGAAGTGGCTCTGTCGGCAAGGAGTCTGTCTGGACAAACAGTTTTTATTTTTTGCTATTTATTTAATTTCCGTTGGCTGTTATTATGACCCTGACACGTGCCAGGCTGAAAAGAATCTGTCTTAAATGGACGATATCAGGGAAACATTTAATTTATATATTTTTTTTTATTTCCTTTCCATCCTTTTCATCCCACCCTTCTTTCTGAACGTTAGCATCTCAGCCACTAAAAACACACGTGTGGTTTGTTGACTCCGCCCACAGAGCAGCTCTACGAACACAAGGCAGGTGAGAACAGCGAAACCTCGCATCCAAGCAGTCTTTTGGGATTGCGATAATGCACATCCTGGTATTTTTGTAACCTGACTCTCGCCAGACGCATGTCGCTCCGCCTAGCTTCACTCACATACATCTGGGACATCTCCATAGGAATTGCCTTTATTGAAGGCTGGGCCTTATCAAAAATGCTTGCATATGATTGGATAAGCCACTTGTCTGTCATCTTTATCGACGTGCTATTTCAACCACTCACACCGAAGCTAACCCGTGACGCTGTGAGAGCGACGCAGGAAAAAACAAAACTTTTTTTTTTATGTGTTTGCGGCTCTAGTGGCATGCGTTTTATTGACAGTGAGCTGACAAGAAGAGGGGGGGAAGACAGGCGGCAAAGCGCCGCGGGTCGGAGTCGATCCCGGGCCGACCGCGTCGAGGACTAAAGGCCTCCTAACATGGTGTATGTGAGTGAAGCTAGGCGGAGCGAAATACATCTGGCGAGAGTCAGGTTAGTATTTTTGCGCATGTTATTAAAACAGAAGGGAAGCACAAAGAGCAGAAACACATCAAAGATGCCCTCCTAACCTGTGGGTACCCTAACTGGGCGTTTGTCAAATCAGCAAGAAAATCCAAAAGACACGCTGCAGAACATAATGGTGAGAAGAATAAACGCGAAAACATCGTCATCCCATATGTTGCTGGAGTCAAAATCCCAGTACATTTCAAACCAAACAGGACCCTCAGACAGAGGCCGGTGCATCCCAAGGACAAAACCCCCAGAAGGACCCAGGTTTCAACTTTCAAAAACTTACAACACAGCAATAGGTTTGATTTCTTCCAATTTTCACCTCAATCCTCACCGCCATGCAGGTGGTGACGATGACCCTAACAACTGCCCATTGCCAAGGGGTGGATCTGTTTCGGTTCAATTTGCACGTTATCTAAGCCATAAAAAGGCTTTTTTGGGCAATAATATTAAGCTTGGGTGTAACACTACATCGATCCACATCGATATATCGATTTAATGATTAACGATCCAATTAAATCGATGCAAAATTAAAACATTATCCATATTGTCATTTTTAAATTATGCCTTTATTTTGAAATTCAGGCATGAGACTGTATTTCAAGTATATATACTTGAAATACATATATATATATATATATATATATATATATATATATATATATATATATATATATATATATATATATATATATATATATATATATATATATATAGAGAGAGAGAGAGAGAGAGAGAGAGAGAGAGAGAGAGAGAGAGAGAGAGAGAGAGAGAGAGAGACACATACCTATGGGTAGCATTGCATCATGTGGCTTGAAGGAGGGGCGCAGCATGGACATCCTGTGCGCCAAGCTAATAACAGCTAGCGTGTTAGCTATTTAACCCGTTAGCTATTTAGACCAGGAGGTTTTTCTCCCAGAGGGGAACTTTAATGACCATTTTATGTTGCTCTCAAACATCGATACATTTAAAATAAACAAATGATATATATAAAAATAAATAAATAATCTGCCCCTGACACTACACGGTAACCGGAATATATAAAAACAAATAAATAATCTGCCCCTGACACTACACGGTAACCGGAATATATAAAAACAAATAAATAATCTGCCCCTGACACTACACGGTAACCGGACCCACCCGACTATGGGCCTAAACTGCCAAGCGATACACACAGACAAAGTCAACAATGAAAACCAGAAATTAACTAATATAAACAGGTTTAGAACAGGAAAGGATGGATCACATGATTCTTCAAACCTTCCCAAACACAGTAACGCCACCATGGGCGCTTCCTTCCCCGTGTAACAAAGACATGACAGAAAGTCAAATTAGCCATTTATCTAAAAAGACAGAGGAAAAATAAAAAAAACAATGATTTGCATAGACCAATAAATCAAAACACAGGGATTCTTAGTCATCCTGGGCATGCATTCTGGAAATGACCCACACACACACACACACACACACACACACACACACAAATGTGTTCAGAGCTACGTGGAGAAGGGACACGCTCCTCGTGCCGGCAGTGCAGAGAGGAGGGTTGGCTGAGCAGCACAGATTAGTCACTTCAGAGCAGGAGAATAACACAGGCGTGCCTCCTCAGGACGGACAATACTTTCTGTGCCGTTTTTACAGGAGATTGTTCTGATCTTTACAAATCTCAGGAAAAAAAAAACACCAAAAAAACCCAGCTGATAGCAGGTAAGGCACTTTCTCATTTGTCCCATTTATTTTCTGTTACCAAAGAGCTCTGAGCTAATAGAGCTCTAGTGTCAAATCTTGTCTGATTGTTTTAGTTTAGACCGTTAATTATGAATGAGAAATCTCTTCTGTGTTCTTCACGCACAGTTTAGCACAGAAACGAGTCTGGTTTATGTTTAAATAGGAGTTTGCGTGACAGTTGGATTTCAAGTCAAAGTCCTCTTTTGCAGGTTTTATGACGTTATTACCCCTAGTGAGTGAAGTCATGATATGTTTGATTTGTTATCATTACCTCACAAACGCAGCTCTGGAAGGGAGTGTTTTTTTGCCATTTGTGAAACAGTTTTCAGAGCCTGATCAAAAAGTTGATTTGTGCGGTTTATTCAGAAATCCACACCTATGATTGCATAGACTTAGATTAATTTTACTCTTACTCTGTTACTATAATAACCCCATGCTAGGCAGACAAAAACAGAATAGCTACGCTTGAATATTATGAGAATCAGAAAACCCCAGGGGGTGGGTGGGGGTATACAAATAGAAGAAAACGTTTTTAAAAAGTACAAAAGAAGGTAAAAAATCCAATAAAATCTAATTATCATGTTGATGAAGTTAATGCAAAAGAATAATACTTTTTGCAGTTAAAACCAAACGTGTGTATTATATAGTATTTTAGTGCAACGTAAATAAGAGTGAAGATTTCTAATGCCCAGCTAGTCCTTTTTAATCACCATTCAGATATTTCCTAATTGTTCTGTATTTGCCTTTCCAAAACCAAAACAAGCTACCGCGAAAGAAAAAACAGCAAGTTTGAACCTGCTGGAAGGGACACGCAGCTGTTGACAGTGGCAAATGCTTGGCATTTTTCTCAATATTCAAGAGAACATCTGCTGCAGTCGCTGCCACTCCTCCCACACGGAACATTGTTATTATTATATAACCGAAATGGACGCTGTTTGCCAAAGGAACGACTCCCGTAATGTCACAGAGAACAGCTCCACGCCATTAAAGGAAGGCAAAATATTCAAAGTATGCAAAATATCCTAATAACCCCCCCCAGGAATTATGTCATGCGTCTCATAACTTGTTTTTCCATTGGGCTGCACAGGTTCTCAAACTCTGCTTTGACTGAATCAAATGACATGGACACAATCTGCTGTATTAATTAGACTCTTAACAAAAAGATTAGTCAGAAAATGTTCTCCAGGAAAAGTCTCCAGGTTTTCTCTTTTTTTGTCATAATTGATCGATTAGGCATTTATGGCCCTTTGTGGTTCATATTTTTCCCCGGCCAACAGGACGTGGATAGCATGATGCCAGATATGTTTTCAGCAGTTTGTCATGAAAACATCTAATTTGCGTGACTTCTGGTTGTAGGATTCAATTTAAAAAATAATCCATTTACATTTTACACTTTAAAAGACAGTTCTCTTTTACTCCATCAAAACTGCATGCAGCCATCACAGACTTAGACCCTCCACTAGGAGGCAGCAGACAGGTATGAGGAGTCCAACCTACAGGTTTCTGAGTAAGGTAGACTTATTTAAAGAGGCAGAGCTCTCCAAAATCAGCGCATTACAAAAGATGAAGGCCTTGCATGGTTGAAAAAGCGCAGCTCAGCCCACACACACCCAGGGCCGCCCTCTCCCCGTGCAGTGAACTTTCCGGGAGCGGACGTCGACATGGTCACAGCTACGACTCAAAAGCCTCACATCACAGGGATGTCCTGTTGAAGCGGCGCACGCAGCGTCCAGCAGCAACAGCGTTTTGGACGGGGGGGGGGGGGGGGGGGGATGTCTGTGCGTCATCCTCATTACTCGCTTCACACATTTCCTGTTGTTCAGACATTATGAGATATATATGAAGAGAAAAAAGAAGCTAGGCTGCACAATTACCTGACGTGAAAACTGTAAATACGGCCTTTTAAATGAGGTAAAGTTAGCGGTTAACAGCTTTTACGGTGGCTTCTAAAAACATGACAGATTTAATGAGGATACGCTTGTTTCGACTGAGGGCCCTCACTAATGAAGCTGGCTTCTCCTGGAGTTTGCGGATCACTCGGCATCCCTCGCTGCATGTGAACGTCAAATTAGACGCGCTCCAAGTCTGTTCGATTGTTTTCTTTCACCTCCCTCCGCAGAGTTTCGCCCTCTGCCGTTGTTCAGGCCGACACTCATACCAGGCAGGACTTTAGGACTGAAGCGGGGAAGATTCCTTTGAACACGGACAGAATCCCCGTTTCCTCTTTCCCCACAAACAGAGCCTCGCTAAAGTATTCACGTCCCTTTAACTCGTCACATTCCAACCTACACTCCTGGGTATTTTACACCAACACAAGGGGAAGGGAAATGATATATGACTTTCTAAGTTGTTGTTTTTATGTGATTGGAAATCGTGAAGAATGTGGTGTGCATCTGCATTTTGCAGCCTCGAATATTTGTTTTTCCAGTATTGCCCTGGGTTTAGCTCCTTCTGTCCTCTCACCAACTCTGACAAAGTTCCCTGTCCCTCCTGCAGAAAAGCATCCCTGCAGCATGATGCAGCCACCATGGATGGATGCATGGGCGATGTGTTCAGGTTGTGCAAGAGTTAGTTTTCCACCAATCGCAGCTTGTTGCGTGTACCTCGGTTCAGTTTGGATTCATCTGCCAAAAACGCCGTTTTAGCGATAGCTATAGCAAAATTTGCGTTGATCAACTTCTGCCACCGAGACGTAAATGGACTAAAGTTTGTGGTTGCAACGTAACAAAAGGAGAACAAGATCAAGGAGCATGAGTATTTCTGCCAGGAACAGGAGTTTGCCATTAACGGCAGAGTGAGATGTTCTTCTGTTTGAATTAGTGCTGTCAAACGATTAAAACATGTCATCGCAATTGATCGCATAATGGCAATAGTTAACTCAAGATTAATCGCATATTTTACCTTTTTATTTCTGAAAGTGTAAAAGCCTATTTGGGCATTTTTAATATGCAATTTTACAATAAACGACATGAGTAAAAAAAACATGCTTGTACAAAAAACTGTTTTATTTTTTAAGCACTTTTCAGAAATTGGAATGAAAACATCCTGGTGCCATAAAATGTTAAACTCTGGCCAATAATAGGTAAATCATTAATCATAATGCCCTGGGGTTCACACAATGTGTAAACAAATGTGTAAATAAATAAATATTTCATGCCGAAATATTATTTTATTGCCTCTTAAACAAACATAGATATGGTATTACGCATTAATATAAAAATTAATAAATTTAATAATGTCGCAAATTTTATTGTTCATTTTTTCACTCTCTCACACATCTAATTCTGAGCTTTCACACCAACAACAATAATTTCTTTGTATATTTTTGCATTCTGTTTATATCCACGTTCATACACACAATTTTGTATAAAGCCTGGAAAAAGGTTTAAAATTTCCAGGTCATTCCATACTTACACTTTGCTTCCAACTGGGCCAGGAGCTTAATACCCTTGAAAGAGACTGTTTAGCACAGCTTCATGTGCTGACACTGTAACTCCAGGCTACTTTGTTTGGCAATGTGATTCAGCCTTAGTTTGTCAAATATAGAGACAACTAATTAATAAGCATTAAAGTACAGTTTATGGGGTGGGTTTCTGCAATGTTATCAGCGTGTATAAACTCATCTCCAGAACCAATCTCTGCTCAAAATGGTGATCTGCACCACATAATCTACTTTCAGCAGTTATCACCGATTATTACAGAATATTATTATTTATTGGTTATTAGTAAAATGTAGAAAATACGGGCAGAGTTGTTCCCTCTGCCTTTACTCCCGTCAGCTCCTATGTCAGTCTAGAGGAGAATAGACCCAGCCAATATGGCGGCGACACAGGATGCGCTCCGGCACGTAATGAGGCGGAGGCATATTTCAGCTGGTTATACTCACGGTGTCCATAGTGCGGCAGTGCAAGCGGGTCCCTTTATAACTCGTATTTATTGTCACTTATTTTAGAGCCCATATAACAAAAAAACGCAACCCTTTAGAAAAAAGAAGCCCAAAGTCGCTTATAATAAGCGAACTTGGCAACCGTGAGCGTGGGTATGTTATGCTACAGTCTTTAACACACACTTAGCATTCTTGTAACTACGGAAAGCACCGAGGATAAAAGAAATGCGGTCTGGAGAGTGCTGCGGAAAAAAAAAATAGGGAACGGTGTGTGTTTTTTGACGCGCGATTAACGTGCAGAAAAAATGTCGGCGTTATGGTATAACAAAGTTAACACGTTAGTAACGCGTTAAAACGCACAGCCCTAGTTTGAATCAATGCATCTTTAAACTCTCCTCTTTTCCTGTGCAGGAAACATGGAGGACTTCTACACCACGGAGGAGGGGGACATGTATTTCAACGATACATACGACTACGACTACGAACACAGCCTCTGTGAGAAGGATTCGGTGCGCTCTTTTGGCAGCGTCTTCCTCCCGATCATCTACGCCCTGGCTTTGGTGGTGGGCCTGGCAGGGAACGCCCTGGTAGTGGTGGTTTACACGTCCCGCTTGAGACTCCGGACCCTCAGCGATATGTGCATCCTCAACCTGGCCATCTCAGACCTGCTGCTGCTCTTCACCCTGCCGTTCTGGGCCGCCGACGCCGTCCATGGCTGGAGGCTGGGCGTGGCCGCCTGCAAGATCAACTCCTTCCTCTACAGCACCAACTTCAGCTGTGGTATGCTGCTGCTGGCCTGCATAAGCGTGGATCGCTATTGGGCGGTGGCCCAAAACTCAGCGGGCAGGACTGGGACGAGCTCGCGGGTCAGGAGGCAATGGCTCATTGTGTGTGGTGCACTGTGGGCTTTAGCCAGCTTCTTTGCCCTGCCTGAACTCGTCTTCTCCACAGTGAAGGCGAACCATCACAGGACCAGCTGCACGGCTATCTACCCGCCCAGCATGGCCCGACCGGCGAAAGCTGCCCTGGAGCTGCTGGAGGTGATCCTCCGCTTCCTCCTGCCTTTCCTGGTCATGGTGTTCTGCTACTCATGCGTAGGGCGGGCGCTGACCAAGGCTGCTGGAGTGCGGAGAGAACGGAAGTGGCGCGCCCTGCGGGTCCTCCTGGCCGTCGTGGCCGTGTTCCTGCTCACCCAGCTGCCCTACAACATCGTCAAGCTGTGCCGAGCGATGGACATCATCTACCACCTCGTCACGGACTGCGAGGTCAGCAAGGGCTTGGACCGCGCCCGGCAGGTGACGGAGAGCCTGGCGCTGGCCCACGCCTGCATCAACCCCGTCCTCTACGCCTTCATCGGGTCTTCCTTCAGAGGGCACGTCCTGAAGGCGGCCAAGCACCTGGGACAGAGACTCGGGAGACACTCCAGGCAAGTCAACGAAGAGCCCGCGGTGGAGATCGCGCTCCACACACCGAGCCAGAACCCGTCTGAGTCTGGCTCCGAGGACCAGGACACCAGCACCTTCACCATCTGAGACTCCAGCGTGCACCGGGCCAGCCATCTTTATTGGCACGCTTGGTAAATATGTGTAAAAAGGCTGAAAAGCATTTCATTTTTACTGCAGAAGCATATTTTCAGACAAAGACATTGAAAAAGCCAACATTTGATTCCTTTTATTCAGTGGGGTGGGGGTGGTGGTGGTGGGGGTGGGAGAGGTTGTACAAAGTACTGCAAGTACATTGTACAACCCCCTTTTGCCCATAGAGCAGCACTCAGACGTATGCTATAACATCTGACACAGATGGACCATCCCACAGCATCAGCACCCTCGGTTGCCTCTCATCCTTTCTTCAGCTCAGCCTCCAGGTTTTCTACCAGATTCAGGTCTGGGGGCAGAGACTGGTAAACAATTTCAGTGCTGATTTGGCCTTATGCTATGGATCACTATTCTCCTAAAAGACCTGAAACCTGGTATTTTAAAGACTTCATGATGCCTATGCCCAGTGGACGTTAGGTGCCTTTACGCATTGCTTCCCACCATTTGCTGTTGAAGGGTTGCATTTTGAAGCAGAGTTTCTCAAACCTGGCATGTTTACTATCGCGACGGTAGGTGATGGTTTTCGTTGAGACTTGGTGAGCCGAAGATGCCTCATCTGCTGCATAAGTTAGCTTTGAAGCTCCCTGTTGGTGACCGCTCCTCGCTGTGTTTTGGTGCCAAGATAAATACGGGTCCCGGTCCAACATGGTGGACAGCGGCTAAAGCAGATGGATCGCTGTGTTATGGCGCTATTATACAGAAATTCATGGATTACTAATTAGAAGTTCCTAGAAACTCGATCAGCTTTAAAAATCATGCATTTAAAAAGGCTCCAGTTACATTTAGAGGTGCGAATAATCTATAATTCAATGGATCCCGCCCCTCTGAATAAATGTATTTGAATTAAAGGTTGGATTTAAAATTTCTTTACAGGGCTTCTTCAAGTCAAACTTATTTTAAATATAGACCTCCATGACTAAAGGACAAATTATTTAACTTATATTTAACTTACTTGATAACAAGTTCAAAGTAACCGTCGAGCTGATTTGGTGTTTCCTGCCGTGCGTCTAAGTGCTCTCACACCGAGGCCACCTAACGTCACCGCCTGCAGAGTACGTTACGGCAGCTTTTTATCAAACATCTAAAATTTTCCACGATGAAGGAGCCGCTAGTAAAAACCTTGACAATACTTACATTAATATTAATTGCCTAAGCATACAATTGAGTCAGATTTAGTAGAACCGGTCAAAAGGAATGCCTTCTGACCGGTTCGTTTCATCGGGGCATAAATAAATATAAACTCTTTATTCAGAATAAATATTGGCTGCCAGAGTAGCAGTAACAACAATAAAAAAAAAAAAAAAAACTGCTTTAACGTTTTTTTATCATTTAATTTTTTTGTCATTTTTATACTGTCTAATTTGTGAAACATAATTTTATTTAACATGTGTAATTAAAAAAAGTTATTTTTAACAGTTTCTTTGTATTTTTTTCTCCCCATACCTTTATTTTCCATCCCAAACATGTACATTTAGATGTAAACAGATGGACTTTATACGGTGCTCAAGGAGCTTTAGTCACAAAGAAAAGATTTATGCACCGATAAGCAGAACGGCGGGCAACTTGGGGTGGATGCAAGCGGCGAGACGAAACTGGAATTGAAACCCACAACTTTCTGACTGCAAAGCTGCTACTTTTCCTTCTGCGCCACCCACAAAACTTCGCTAAATCTAACGATAGAGAAAGCCTTTTTCTGAAGCCTTACCTCAATATTATCAAAATTAGGTGCTTCATAGCCCTTGCAGAAACCCTGTTCTTAGTTTTGCAGCGTGAGATTATCCTTCTGCAATAAAAGGTGAATTTATTTTACACATCTTTGCCACAGGCACCGATTAAACTGACACAGCATGTAGGCAAAACTTGTGTCTAATTACATGATATATATATATATTTACATGCATGCAAAATAGACACGAGTGGCCACACATATCGAGTCTTAGGCTGAAAATTATATGTGAAGTAACCTTATATGCACACTAAGCTATGTATTTTGTATAAATGATGTATTTTCTTAAATAAAGGAACAAAGCCTCTAGCAGCATGCGTCTGTTACAATTAAACCCAGCTGAACCACAGAGCTGCTCGGGGGAACCATTCACGACGACTCCGGTCCAACTTTGCAATCAGCTCCGTCTCCCAAAAGCTCATCTGCATCGCATTTCATCACATCCTGTGGCTTTGGTTTCGGGATGGGATGACGGATGGCTCGGCTGCACAGTGGGTGACCCATTGAGTCGAAAAACACTTGGCATGCAAAGACAGGCCAGCTCGCAGCAGGAAGGACCCCTCCGTGCCATCAGAGCAGTAAACAGCAAAGACGCTGTTCCTTAGAGGAGCTTAAAGCCTAACCGCTGTTTTTCATCCACTTATATTTGTTTATTTCAATAAAATAAAGTTTGAAAGAACGAATGATTTGCAGTAGTAAAGATCTTCCCTCCTGATGTGTGTGTGTTTTTTTTAATGATGCCATCATGCACCATAGTGTCAGACTAATCCTGAGGCACATCAAATCTTGGCTCAGAGAGCTGGTTGGCCACAGTCCAGTGGGTAACAGTTTGTTTAAGCATCTTCACACGACAACAAAGAGCGTTCAGCTTGTTTTGGCAAAGCCTCCTCTTTGGATCCCCCACAGATACTTCCGAAAGACACGAAGCATTGTGTTCAGTTTTGTTTCGCGTGTTCGGCAGCCATAAGTCCACCTGACTGCTCTCCGAAGCCTGACGCATGCTGGCTCGTCAGAAAACACAGATGATTTGACGGCAACTTTTTTTTAGTTTAATCCAAACCTAATGCGGTGTGCGGATCCAGAAAACAGAAACAATAGATCACAGAAAACTACGTGAGGTGGAGGAACGCGGCCTTGCAGAGGTATTAACGGCCCTTGAACGTCTCACAGACATTGCAACCACAACATGATGTGTGTAGTTGTGAAGAGGAAGAAAGAGTCGCACGGTTTTCAAAATGTTTTCACAAATAGTTCTTTTGTCTTTGGCTTTGTTAACCCATGAATAAAATCCAGCGCTACAAATTGCCTTTAGACTTCACCTAATTAATAAGCAGCCAACCTGTGTGTAATCTAGTCTGAGTATAAACGTAGCCGTCCTGTGAAGGTCTCAGAGGTTTATCGTCGTGAGAACCAGAAAACACAGGAAGTTGGTGTTAAAGCAGTTTCCCCGGCACTGAACATTTCAAAGAGCACTGTTCAATTCATCACCCGCAAGTGGAAAGCGTGTAGCACAGCTGGAAACCTATCGGGCCCGGACCGTCCAGCAGACAAGCCGACCGAGGGGAGCGTCATTCAGAGCACCAGACATCCACAGCTCAGGCGGAAAGGTTTAAAGTTTGATAGAAGTCATGTAGGAAACAAACACGTCCAAGAAGGTCTGATTGGATCAATGTTTTCTGGCCTGCATGCAAAACACTACAGCTAAACACTGCAGATCCCCGAACGCACCATTCCCACAGCGAGACATGGCGGTGGCAGCATTATGCTGGGGGATGCTGCTGTTTAGCGGGACCAGAGAAGCTGGGTCAGAGTTGATGAGGAAATACTGGAACAACACGTTAAAAGAGCTGAAACTCGAGCAGAGGTTAGGTATCCCATAGGACGATCCACAACATCCAGTGAGAACCACCGTGGTTTGAATTCATGTGTTAAAACGACCTTGACTAATCTAATTAAGAAATCTAAAACAAGATTTGAAATTTGACTGATGTTCCTCCTCCGATCCGACTATCCCAGAGCGCTTGTGCAAAGAATGGGACAAAACTCTAGTCTGGATGGGTCTAAATGTGCAAAGCTGCTGGAAACGAAGCCCAACAGGCATGCAGACTCGTGGTCTACAAAGTATTCAGTCAGGACGGCTAAAAACAAAACCCAAGGACATTTTCCAGATTTTTATTTCTACTAAAGAATCTGGAAAACCCTGTATTTTACTTCCACATCGTAAAAATGCACGGCTTCACTGGAAAAGGGGAACTGAAAGTAAAAGTTTCTTGAAATTAGTGTATTTTTGCTTGATTTGAGCAGCTAAATAAGACTGTTTGCCAATGGAATCAGTAATTTACCTATAAAATAAGATAATTAGATATCCTGCACTTGAAATAAGATGGAGATGCATTGTTCATATTTTAAGTGCAAAAATCTTATTCCATTGACAAAGTCTTATTTACCTGTTCAAATCAAGGAAAAATACCTTCATTTCAAGAAAATCTTACTTAGTGGCACTGTTAGTTCCCTTTTTGCAGTGTTTTTGTTGATCTACCAAATGAAATCCTGATTAAATACAAACAATAAAGGCTAAAGACAAACTTGATGTCGGATTGTTTGAAGTTTCCATAAAAAAGTCAGAGAAAGTCAAAGAAAGGACTTGTTCAAAATGCAGGTTAACTCTAAGAATCACTTGAAACAACAGCAAAAGCACGCTTCTGCTTTTCTGGAGAGGGCTTCTGACCAATTCCTCCAGAAAAACAAGTTGAAGCAGATATCTACAGTTTGAAAGAGAGAAAATATGGAAAAACTTCTAGTCCCCCCCCCCCCCCCCCCCCCTCACCACCACCTCCACCGCCAGGACTGAAGAGATAACAAGTCTGGGAGTAATTTGAGCACATTATCATGCCCAAGGGACAGAATTATATAGTTTCCCCATCACAGAGCTGCACTGTCAACCTCTATGCACCCTTTCATTTAGAAACCACGTTTAAAAGCTTTAACGGAAAAATGGTGAAGGTGAAAACTGCATCTAAATGTGATGAGTGTGGTCGGGAGGATCTCTAATAAGTTTAAGTGGGGGGGTGCAGTGAAAGGATAAACTAAGTAGTTCCTCTGAACACGAAACTCCTGCTGGTGAAGGTCCTTTTCGTTTCATTATGGAAAAATATGCTGAAAATAATAGATTCCCCCGTCCTCTCCAGCTTTACACTGGGACACACCCGGAGAGTGTCACCCAGGAACCAGCATCGGTTACTGGAAACAATGACTCGACCACAGCAACATTACCTTGGAAACATTAAATTACAACAGCCCTGTCAAGTTTCACTTTTTTTTTCCCCTTCCTTGGTAAAGTCAAACGGATTGGGTTTGGATTTTGTGACTCATGGGGAAATAAATAAAAAAATAAAAAAAAAGGGATTTCCACTTTTCCAGCAACCACAAAGTTGCATAGAGCAGGAAACCGGCCAACGTTATTCCTGCTAACAGGAAGATATATTCCTGCTGCCAGAGGTCCTTCCAACAACGTCTTTCCATCACAGGGCATTCTAGATCCAAGGAAAGGAGGAAGAGCTTCAATGCAGATGTGTGACAGACCTAAACCGGGAACTGTGGAATGATGGCCTGGGGGGGAAACAACCTAATTGAGGGGAATAACTGAAGTGAAAATGAAAATACAGAAAAGAAACAAGCCAGTTGTTTCCCTGATGAGAATAAAAACCCCTGATTACACACACGTACAAAGAAAAACAAGGAAATCCTTCATAAAAAGGATAAAACACACCTTCTGTACTTCTGGGTTTAAAAAATCCAAATAGCGTTTTGCAAACTCGACATTTACGTTAGTGTCGGTACGACAGAAAATGATTTTTTTTTCTCCCCCGACACGCCTCCCAAACAAGCGGTTGGTAAGTAGACGGCATCTGATGGCTGCCATGGGAACGCCAAGATGCCACTCCCTGTTATGTTCCACAACGCTGAACTTTGGAGATACGTTTATTCCACCTTCCTCATCACGCCCGTCGCTGTGTGAGTGTTTGGCGAGACGACCCGGGGGACGGTTGTCCTCCCGCCGCGTTGGTTCCAGTTCCCGCTGTTTCAAGCTTTAATCGCCGCTCTGGCTGTGAATGCGGGCAGGTTTAGACCAGTAGCTATTTTTCTGGCAACAATTTCCTGACTTGTAAGGAGCGACACATGTTCTGCTTTACCGGAGCGCAGCGGTCCAGAAAAACAAAACATTTTTGCGGCGGGAAAACTGGTGTGTAACTTTTTCGGTTAGGCGCTCACAATTTGTTTTTTACCTTTCTCAGTCACAATATCTCAATATTTGAAAGTATTATTCATGCCATCATGATGTGTAGTAAAGTTTTATTTTGTACTGAAATTAGAGTTATGCTTATGATTATTATATCTGTTGAGCTTTTTAAAACTGCTCTAAACGACATTATACAGTATTTGCTTAACATTTCCAACAGGTCTGCCTGAATGGGACCCCACGTCTGAGCAAGATTACTTGTATTATAAAACATTAAATAAAATAATTAAATAAGAAGTTAGAAAAGTTTAATAAGTTCTGGATTTTTTTTAAGACACCGGCTCTAGTTTCACATGTAACTGTTAGCAGAAGGTGACGATTTTGCTGTTGGACAAAATAAATGAAAAAACAACAAAACAAAACCTGGCGGCCCTATTTCTGTCTGCAGTGCATCGCTCATGGAGCAGCCCGCATGATGTCAGCTTTCTTTCAACGAGTGGCAACTAAAGTTGAGAATTAAATAAAGAGTTTATGACAACGTACGCTCAGAGTTGCATGTTTATGGCTCTTATTGCGAAGGTTTAAAGGAAGTTGCGCCTCAGCTGATCCGCTAAATACAAATAATCTAAAGATTGCTTGAGGAAAAACAATTAAAAAACTCTTTTGACTTTCGGCTTTGTTGCCATTAGTCCCTAAAAAAATAGAAAAGGAAGAAAAAAAAAGAAAAAAAGAAAGAATATCAGAGAAATTGATAATGAGTTGAACAGCCGAGACATTTCTGGAGGCCTCATCCATCCATGGAAATAAAACCTTAGCGTTACCAGCGCAACCAAGTGAACGTTACATAAGTAAATAAGAAATGGTCGCACTAGAGACGGATTGTTTTGTTGTATCCGTGATCAGACTCATCACACCCTGGAGCCCCACACAGGCATGTTCTGAAAAAAAACAGGTCTCTGACTCACGCCTCATTCCTACTTCAGGGAAACAGGAAGGCATGGATTTTTTAGCTAAAAGTGCCTAAAAAAGATATTTATTAGAAATTCAACTGTTACATTCGTTTAATAGGAATTATTAGGGCTACTAGTAATTAAGCATTTATTTTCCTAACATGGGATTTATTTCCCTCCATAATACACCTACTTAAAATAAAGGTTGTATTTTAGGTGTGTTTTTTTTACTGTGAGTTTATTCTGATGCAATCACTGCAAAAACGGATCTAAAAATAAGTAAAATGTTCTTAAAGTTAGTGTATTTATCCTTGATTTGAGTAGGTAAATAAGATTATCTGCCAACGGAATAAGTATTTTGACCCCTAAAATAAGATAATTAGATATCCTGCACTTGAAATAAGATGATGGAGATGAATTATTCCTCTTTTAAGTGCAACAATCTTATTCCATTGGCAAATCATCTTATTTACCTGCTCAAATCAAGGACAAATACACTCATTTTAAAGAACATTTTACTTATTTCTAGTTCCGTTTTTGCAGTGTATTAAAGCCAAATTTATTTTAAGGCCCATTTACACTTCTTGACTACGGATTGCCGCAGCATGTGAAAGGCATTACTTGGCTTTGGTTCAGAAATAGATTAAAGATTTCTGACTTGTGTTAAATAACATGTTCTAAAACACATTTTTGGCTGTCAACTTTACAGATGCCGGGAAACATGTTTTGCTTTGTTTTACCGTGATGATCTATTTTAACCCCACACTGACATTTTCTTTTTTTTTTTTTATTCAGTATAAAATAAAAGTTTAGTTTTGAAGACAGATAGACAGACTGTAAAAAAAGAAGCATAAAAAGCATAAAACGTGCCGCCTTCCGTCTTTAGGCCAAGCGAACTCCTTTTAAATGACTAACTTGAGGGCTAACATTTATTTTCACTCACACACGCACAGATTGTGGGTTACAGCTGGAATCCATGACCTTATACCGTGTCAATCTTCTGGCAAGAACACCTTATTTTTCTCCAAAAAAAAGAAAAACAAAAAGCCACATTCAACACTTTTGAGCTCATTAAATGTGTTTAGGTTATATAACATGTATTGTGTGAGTCATCTGCCCCGTTTTTATTGCCCATATGCAAGCAGTTTGGGTTCATATGCGTCCCTTCAAGGCTCTGCTGGCATCACGTCTTGTTTACATCTGAAGCCGTCCCTTTCGAGGGACGAGCGTTTGGGTGGACGGAAAAATGTTCAGGTTTATTGTACCAATACCGTCCCCTTGTTTTATGAGTTTGTTCCGCTTTATACAACGCTATCAAACAAGCTGTGTTATTCCAAATAAAACTACTTGTTCAGGATTTAATACGTTTGAAGCTCTCTGAGTGCATTTTTACACCCCGAAGAGTAAAGAAACCTTTTATCCGGACGGATTCAGAGTACTCACCGCTGCTCCACCACTTTTTGCCGTTTATGACGTAGGTGCTCTTGTCCCTGTGGAGAGTGCACTCCATGTTGGCCGCGTCGCTGGAAGCAACGTCAGGCTCTGGTGGGGAAGATTTAGAAGAAAATGAGTCAATGAGGCGCCTAGGGGCTTTAAATTCCGGCTAAACCCGCGGTTAGTCATCAATGTAAATAAAACAAAAGGCGAAATCCAAAATGTTTACCCTCACATCATCCGGTGGAAGAGTTAACCCCCCCCCCCTCCCCTTGCCAGGAACAAACAAACAACAAAACCCCAGCCATGGGTGTTCAGGAAAACCTCAGGGACGTTCGCACTCTGCGTAATCACCTCTAGCCGCAGCCGGGTCGCCATTTGCAGGCGGTGTGAGAAGCACAGGGCCGCAAAACAGGGCGATGTCTCTCAGTATGGAGCTTGGTGTTTGTTGCTGTTGGCAGGTAAAGCTTTGAAACGGGTGTTTTGCAGCGTCGGCGGCAGCTGAGAGGCGTCTAAACTGGCTCGCGTCGCACCACAACCATCCCGGGAATCCAGACGGAAGAATCCGGAGGAGAGGAAGTGGAGGATTTTGTAGGAGTATTTCAGAAACGTCTAGCTTGCAGCTTTTTATCAGTACGGCTGTGAATATCTGTGTTCATGCCCTTCTTTGTAATGTACAGAGTCCGATTCCTACCCCTTGAGGCTGTTCAGATCCGTCATGTTGCAAATACAAACTTCAACATATTTTATTTGGATTTTACCTTGGATAAAGAAAACATGCATCTGGAATTTACATTTTCAACTCTGGCCAATTCTTAAATAGATTTTGGTGTTCTTTCAGTATTGCTCTTCATTTCACACAATCCATCTTCCCTACGCCGAGCGGCCTCAACTGTATCCCAACTGTATCCTACCAAGTCCCACTGTGGGGAGGGAAAGTCCAGGCCAACATTTTACATGTAGGCCAAAAAGTTGGTTTTTGGTCTCTTTGGACCAGAGAACTTCCCTTATACCTGAGCTGTGGATCTCTGCAGCTCCTCTAACGTCACCATAAGCCTGTCTAACCCATTTTAAGCTTCTCCGACCATGTTCTGCGTGTTCTGGTAGGTTTGCAGCTGGTACCAGTTTCAGACGATGGGTTAAACAGGGCTCTGTTTGACTGTGGAAGATGTAAATGGGCTCTTTCTGCATCTGAATACCAGGAGAGCTTGAGGACCTGAAGGTATTCACTGCAAAAAGGGAACTAAAAGTAAAAGATTTCTTGAAATGTATTTGTCCTTGATTTAAGAATAGGAATTCCTTTATTGTCCCTCCATTGGAAAATGAGCAGGCAAGTTTAAATAATCTGCAAATGGAGTAAGATTTTTGCTCTTAAAGTGGGAATAACTCATCTCCATCATATTTCAAGTGCAGTATATCTAATTATCTTATTTTAGGAATCAAAATACTCATTCCAATGGCAGATGATCTTATTTACCAACTCAAATCAAGGACAAATAGACTAATTTCAAGAGAATCTGATTTACCTTTAGTTCGTGCTTAAAATGCTCCACCATTAAACCCGGTCCCCGAGAGATGCACCATCACGGGGTTAAATGACTACAGGTCTGTAGCCTTGATCTCTGTGGTCAGGAAATCCTTAAGCGTCTGCTGTTGGAGCACCTGAAGGACATCACAGACCCACTGCTGGACCCAATGCAATTTACTTATCGGGCAAACAGGTCAGCAGAGGATGCAGTCAACCTGGGGCCACACTTCATCCTGCCCCACCTCGACCACCCAGGGGCCTACGCCAGGACCCTGTTCGTGGACTTCAGCTCAGCCTTCAACACCGTCAACCCAGTCCTCCTCCACCAGAAGCTCATCCAGGATCTGATGCAGGAGAAGCGGTGGGTCAGCTGGTCCACTGGTGCGGTCAGAAACACTTAAAGCCGACCCCACTCAACACTGTGGATATGACAATGGCCTTCAGGAGAACTCTGCCCACTCTGCCTCCCCTTACCCTCCTCAACAACACCGTCTCTGCTGCTGACCTTCCTTGTACAGGTCTAGGCTCAGGACAAAGGCAGCTAGCATCACTGCAGCTCCCGCACATCCTGGACCCACACCGGTCACACTTTTACCTTTCGGGTCAGCCATACAGAGCTCTATTTGCGACAAGCAGCTGCCACAGAAACAGTTTCTTCATCCAGGCTGTCTCTTTGGTAAACATAATGCACATCTTACAGCCTAAGAAGTGAGCTACCCCGCTGTGAAAAAAATTAAGCATGCAAGCTCATAAACTAACTGCGGTCTGCATTTAGAGGAACGTCTTCACACTTGACTGCACAGAATCCTCCCTCACACAAATGCTCGGGTCTCTTCTGCCATGTTGCATTTTAGATCTTCGAGGCTGAGGTTCAAAAATATGTGTGACTTAATCCCATTAAATTAGGGGGAAAGACCCGTTGAAAGGAGGAGGCGGCCTATGGGGCTGATCTGGAGGTCTCCTTCTGTGTTTAAAGCCGTTTTCTCCACTGTCGGTGCAGAAGTTGGACCAGAAGACAAACAGAAGAGCTCTTCTGTGAAAATTACGTTCGGGAATAAAAAACTCTGATATTTAATACATTTCTAACTTCAACGTCCATTTTTCTGCTCTGAAGTTATTTGATAATCTAACATGTAGTTTATCTCAATCTAGGAAAAGTAGTTATTTTACATCAAGGTAGATAAATTTACCCCTAAGGGGGCAACATTTTCTTTTTTAAAGAAAAGAAAATAGATCTGCCTCTTATGGTGGTCAGCAGATAACATCCTATGATTATCAGTTAAAACACGGAGCACCGAGCTAAACATCTCAACATCTAAGCGGAAAAAAGCGCCGCCTGAGTGGAAATATTCAGATGCTGGAAAAACGGACACATAGGAGATTTAATATTGATGATCAATGGCATACCGTTTGCTTTTTGACATATGATTTAAAAATAAATAAATCAGAATCCAAAGAATGAAAAGTGACTGAGAACGAATTTGCAGAAAGAACAGGCAACCAAATCAAAATTAGCCCATAACACATGCTAAGGGAGAACAGCCGCTCAACACTGTCCTCTTGTGATTGGACAGCTTAGAATGCATGTTTACACCAGATATGAACGGCCTCTAAATGGTGCTACTGAAGTGTTTCAAACGGCCCACCTTAAATAGCAAAGACTTCGCTTTAATTGCACTTACAGCATCCCTCCCATCTTTCATCATCCCTCATAAAGCGACGATTTACTAATTATTTCTTCACATCAGATATTTTTTCCCCACTGATTTAAATGAAAGGTTAGCTTTCTCTAAAATATTCAGCCTGAGGTTTTGCTACCGCAATAAAAGAGCAGAGGAGCCGATGAATGATCGGTCATACCTGTCATGCAGAAGCAGGAGCGGATTTCTCCACTCAGCAGAGGCTCCAGCCACTTCTTCTTCTGCTCCTCGGTGCCAAACATATGGAGCACCTCCATGTTTCCTGTGTCTGTGGGAAAACACCATTACGTGTGTTACTGGGGAATTTGCTGCTCTCCACATACCAATTCTTAAAGTTTGAGTTCTTTGATTAAAGAGATTTCTTTTTAAACTGAGGCAACGGATGAAAAAACAACAACTAATGTAGTGGCGTACAAAAGTATTCACACTCCTTGAACTTTTCCACATTTTGCCAAGTTGCATCCATAAACGCGTATTGCGTTTTTTTAACAGACAGACCAGCACAAAGCGGAGCCTCGTTAAGTGGAAGGAAAAGTCTCATTTGTTTTCAAGAGTTGGCACAAATAAAAAAAGGAGCATTTGTATTCAGCGCCGTTTAGCCCTAAATAAAACCAGTGGAACTAATCCCTTTCAAAGCTCACCTAATTAGTATAAACAGAGTCCTCCTGTGAGTAACTAAGGCTACGTTCACCCTGCAGCTTGAAGTGACCCGATTCCGATTTTTCTGCCCATATGCGACCTGGATCTGATCTTTTCATGACAGTCTGAGCACAGATCGGATTTTTTCAAATGCGACCTGTGTCTGTACGGCCTGGTCGCATTCATACGACCTGTACGTCACTGATACTCGACAAACGTCACTATTCTGCGTCCTGCTATGCAGAAGCGGGAAGAAATCGACACCCACGAGGAGAGCAGTCAGTGGAGAGAAAGCTCCGGTTAGAAAAGAAATTAAAGATCGCAAAATGCGCGGCAGCATTATAATCCATGTTTGGATTACACCGAGCACGCTTTGCTACGTGTGACGTCATCGCGTCCTCAACTGCGCATGCGGGACACTTAAGTCGTATGAATTCAGTTCACACAGGAGATCACATGCAAGTCGCATATATTTGGAAATGTGAACGACCACGCAAAAGAAAAAAAAATCAGATTTCACAAGAAATCGGAAATGAGCATTAAGGCCTGCAGTGTGAACGTAGCCTTAGTCTCAGTATAGATGCAGCTGGTCTGTGAAGAAACAGGAAGGAGGCTGGAGAACGTTCAGCATCCCAAAAACCAAGGATCACAGCAGACGGGCCAGGGAGAACGTTGTGGAGAAGTCAACTGTTAGCCTCGCAGGCCACAAGTCTGGCCTTCGGGGAAGAGAGGCCAGCAGAAAGTGTGATTTGCAGTTTGCTACAAGCCATGTAGGGGACAGAGCAAACAGATGGAAACAGCCGCTGTGGTCGGGTAAGACGAAACACCAGGTTATGGCCAACATGTCAAACAAGCCTTAAGGATGCGTTAATTTTTGTCTTTTTTACAATGTCCAAACCTAAGTCCAACCCAGAATGCTCGGCAAAACCTGAAATTTGACGCTCTCCATCTCATATGACTGAGCTTGAGCAACTTTGCAGAGAAGAGTGTTGTACTCTTAGTTAATAAGAAGGAGATCGGTGACTTTCACTCAATCAGCACTGATCCTTGCAAGGAGAAAACACAGTGTCACAAAGCTCTCAGCCTCCACCCATCTGTTAAATCTGTTCTGACTAGACAAAATGAAAAAAACAAAAAACACAGATAACAGTGTTATCTATGGGAGGTGTCTCACCACAGTTTCTCACGGAAAGGTCTTCTGAAACCTCAGAAGGCTCTAATGAGCACAGCTAACTCTTAGGAAAAGTGTGTCAACTCCAAAATTAGGAAAAAAAAAAAAAAAAAAAAAAAAAAAAAAATAAAAAAATATATATATATATATATATATATATATATATATATATATATATATATATATATATATATATATATATATATATATAATCTATCTATATATACAATCTATCTATATATATCTAGATCGATATATAGATATCGATCTAGATAGATATATACATATAGATATATAGATATCGATCTAGATAGATATATACATATAGATATATAGATATAGATATATAGCCTCCTGAGGAGGCTGAGGTCCTTTGATGTGAGCAGGCCCCTGCTTAGGACTTTCTATGACTCTGTGGTGACCTCAGCCCTCCTCTACGCTGTCGTCTGCTGGGCTCCTGGCAGCACAGAGCGGGACAGAAAGAGACTGAACAAGCTGGTGAGGAAGGCCACTTCTGTCCTAGGCTGCGCTCTGGACTAGGTGGAGGAAGTGGCCGAGAGGAGGGTGTTGTCCAAGCTCACATCTATGATGGACAACACCTCCCACCCCCTGCACCAGACCGTAGAGGAGCTGAGCAGCTCCTTTAGTGACAGACTTAGACACCCTGTCTGTAAAAAGGAACGGTACCGCAGGTCATTCATCCCTGCTGCTATCAGACTTTACAATGCTGCACTATAACTGTAATAACTAATGTGCAATTCTATTTAATTCACTGTGCTATAACCTGTGCAATAACCCTGAAAGAAGTGACTTCTGCTGTTATTACCACTTTAATGTACGTCAATACATATGTATATAGTCACCGTGAATGTACATAAGACATCCTAAATCTCTGCTTTATTTGCTTTTTGTATTTTTATTTTTAATATTTTTTGATCCACTGTATATATAAGGACACACTGTATAGACAGACAGACAGACAAATAGATAGATAGATGCTGCATTCATGGCTCCAATGCATGTAAATGCACTCTTAATACGACGCTGTGTACATGTTTTTTTTTTTTTCTTTACCTGGAGCCTGGCAGTTAAAGACTTCAGGAGCGAAGAAGCAGCGGCCCGTTTCTTCGGCGATGTAGGCGTAATCCAACTGAGTGAGTCCGCTGACTGCAGGCAGGAACAGGTTCCACAGCCCGGCCTGCTTGGCTTTCTCCTGGACTCACAGCACAACATTCGGCTCAACTCAAGGGCAGACATTTTTTTATTGCAACTGAAATTAGTCGGTGGCGAGTCGCATGACGCCGACATCTGGCGACTCAGGAGTAAGATTCAAAGCCGGTAAATCCCTCCAGCCTACCTTTAGATCCTCTATTACTTTTGGGGTGTGCCACCTCAGAGGAGACTGAGCGTGTTTATTGTAGTACTCTGCAACTTCCTGAGGAAATAAGCAACAATTACATCAGCATGAAAAGAAATGGATTCCATCCCGAATCTCTCTCATTAGTGAAACGACCTTCTCATGCAACATAAAAAGCCAACACGCCGAAGCGCTAAGCGGCATTTTGTTGGTTTGTTTTGGCGTGCCCGGTCCTTCCACAATAAAAAAAAAAAAAAAAGGCGAGTCAGCAAGACATTCTGTGATCTTCAGCCAACAGCGAGGATTCTGCGTGCAACAAAACAGAATCAAAAGACCTATTGTATCCATGGGATGAATTAATCCTTGTTGGCTGGATGAACTGGTCTGTGGAACCCTCTCACGTCAGAGTTAACCGTCCGTTTGAGCAGACAACATCTCACCTGCCCCCCCCCCCCCCTTTCCCAGCACTGACCTGCTGAGCAGGAAGCACGTATTGTTGCATGAAGTCTTTGACCTGCCGGAGCACGGCCCGGCCTCTGGTGGTCTGAGGGAACAGCCGGTGTTTTGTTGGACCTGTGAGAGGGCTGGCAGGAAACACATCGGAAACACGTGAAGAAAGTTGGCAGGATAAGCTAGGAGCAGCAGCTGGGTGCCAAATTCCAGCTCTCGCTTGCTGAACTTCCATCAGCAGGTGGACTCAATCAGTACTCCGGCCTCCAGTAACAACAAGCCCTGGTGACAAGTGTTTTCATGCCAGCCATGTTCGGGCTGTCATTTTCTTTTTCTCTTCTAATCAACCACAACACACTGAATGACGACTTTTACGTCTGTAGAGTCCTCGGGACTGTTCATTTTGACGAGTGTAGCTAACCTTTTGGCAAACTGCAGGCCTAATTTGGCCAGAGGCTCGATTTTCTGCCGGTAACTCTCTGCATCAGGCGCGCTGTGGATACCCAGCAGGTAACGAGCATAGATCCCCTGCAATGAAACAAAATGAGATGACTTTAGGTGACGGACTAGAGCTGCACAATATAGCAGATCCCCGTCGTCCCACTGCGGTGCCGGTGTGTGCAACGTAGGGAGTCCTTGGATGCAATACGAGCTGCACTGATGCATACGGACAATGCGATTGGCCAGATAAGGAAAATGTAGGTTAACAGCAGGCAAGGCCATCCCTGCAGTTATTAGCAACGGTATCACAATAAATCCAATTTCTTGCAGCCCTGTGATAAACCACGTCAATGTGAGGCGTAACTGTGAAAAAGGGGAAACGATCCACGGTAGGCACGTTTTTTTGTTGTTGTTGTTGTTGTTTTTATTTTTACAAACACTCCGAAAAGCGTGCCATGCATCTGCACTCAATCTGAAGCGGTGAAATAAAATCCAGCGCTTGCAGGCAGCTGTTATGACCGAGCGATGTAGTTTGCCTGTGTTTGGTTTAACCTCAGTATGAATCCAGCTCGTGTGAAGGCCTAAGAGGTTTGTTAGAGAGCATTAGGGAACGACCGGCGTCACGGCAGACAGATCAGGGAGACGGTTGTGAAGAGGTGCAAAGGTTCAGGTTCTAGGTCAACATCTTAAGGAGCTCTGTTCGATGCGGCGGTCTGCCCAAACTCACAGAGCAGGCAACGAGAGCCTCCCCACGTGGGAGTGGCAGCACCATGCTCCGGGATCGCTCGTCTTCAATAGGGTCAGAGAGGCTCATCAGAATGTAGGTGTTATGTGCTGTGAGCACATTTGTTTTGTGCATTTTTTTTTCTATAAGATAATTTTGCAGTAAATCATTTTCTTGCGTTTGGAGTATTTTTTTGTTTTGTTTTTTTTCCTTAACTTTTTGTGTAATGATGAGAAATGTGTTGTCCTTTGTGTATGATTGATTTTAGAGTGCTCGCCTCCACCCCGCCTATGAATAGCCAGGGTTCTAAGGCGCATGGCTCTTCAGCTCGCCACGCCTCCCTCCACATCTCTGCTGCTTCCACACCTGGGCGTGCCTCCTCCAGCACGCCTGAAAGGTGCAGCTGATCCTTGCTGCAGGCCGCAGGCAGCTTTGGCCTTAGTCTTGGTTCTTTTTGTTTGTTGGGCCTGGTGGGACCGGCTGCACTGTTTTCGTCTTTTCCTTTGATGGGTAAGTCTGGTGTCGGCAGCAGCTTCGACGGCACCGTACAGGGTTAGCCTGCTGTCGCTCCTGTTGTCTATGTTTGGTCGGCTCCTCAGGTCCATCTTTCTGTTAAAACTTTGTTTTTGGGGGGTTTTTTTAGGGGTGGTAAGGGTTCCTGCTGCTAGTAATAAATCGAACGTTTGAACTCATACCTTTTGATTGTGTCCTAAATAAATACGTCGCGTCCTTTTTGTTCATAACAGCAGGGAAGATGGATGGCGTGACGATCCCTAAAAGAAAACCTCTTAGAGGCTGCAAAAGACCTTCCAGCAGGGAAACAATCCCAACCATACAGCCAGCCGGTTTACATCAAAGCAAATCCATCTGTGTTCTGTAGTCAAACTCTAGATGAGGTCTGTAACCTGCGGCTCCGGAGCCACATGTGGCTCTTAACTTTGCCATAAAAATGCTAAAGAACTGCTCAATGTGTTAAAGGGTAAAGGTAATTAAAAGCTGTGAAACGTGGTTGCAGAGAGCATCGACTCGGCAGGGCTGAATAAAAGTGCATGTCACCCTTTTTAGATCTTTCTTTATACAGAATTTAGAAAGCCATGTATCATTTTTCATTTACTAAAAAAAAAAAATTGCGGTGGGATGCGACACATCCGCAAACCTCACCTGTTAAAAAGGTTCAAGTGGATATGTGTACGACTGCAAACGAGCTGAATATGAATATACAAGAAAGAACGAAGACCAGCAAAGCAACATCAGTCCGGTTCTGGACGTGTTACACATACCACCTGGTTTTAGTCCCATCAAATGTGTTTGCACAGCTGGATGTGGTCACGCACCTGAGCAATCGCAGCCATTTTAAAGACAGTCAGAGCCAGGTAGAAATTCAGCTGAGGAAAGGAAGCAGACGGGATCCCCCGACACTTGCAGTAAATGGAGATCAGGTCATCAGCTGTGGGAATACCTGCACAGAGAAAAGTAAACATAAATGCACAGTGCCTTGCAAAAAGTGTTCTCTCCCCTTGAAATTTTCCCATGTTTTGTTGTTGCCTCCCAAACTGGGATTATAAGGGATTCTTTGAGAGTTTGCCCCCTTTCATTTAAAGAACACGTCTACAACTTTCAACGTGTTACTTTTCTTTATTGTGACAAAATAACAGCATCAATAACTGCTCAGACTGCCACATAAGTCAGTCTTTACCAACCTCAAGTGGCTCTGGCTCAGCGCCTATCTTGCCTCTGGGATTTCAGCCCATTCCTCAAGGCTAAACTGCTCCTTCATGTTGGATGATTTTCACTTGTGAACATGGATCTTAAAGGTTAACCAAAGATTCTCAATTGGATCGGGGTCAAGACTTTGACTAGGCCATTCCAACACATTTAAATGCTTCCCCTTAAACCACTGGAGTGTTGCTTTAGCTGTATGTGCCGGGTCATTGTCCTGCTGGGAGCTGAACCTCCGTCCCGGACTCGGACCACAGGCAGGCTGACCTGTGACCCCGACCCTGGATTTAGCACCATCCATCTTTCCTTCCACCTGAACCAATTTTCCAGTCCCTGCTGCTGGAAATCATTTTCACAGCATGATGCCACCACCATGTTTCACTGGGGGGATGGTCTTCGTGGGGTGATGGGATGTGTTGGGTTTGGGCCAGACCTAGCGTCTTGCCTTGGTGGCCAAAAAGTTCAACATTAGTCTCATCCGACCAGAGTTCCTTCCTCCATACATTTGGGTAGTTACCTACATGCGTTTAGGGAAACTCAAAGTGTGCCTTCTTACTTTGAACACTAAGCGATGGCTTTTTCCCCCAACCCAGCTCTGTGAAGTGTACGGCCTATTGTGGTCATATGGACAAGTCCTCCAGTCTCTGCTGTGAAGCTCTGCAGCTCCTCCAGAGTAACCTTTTGTCTCTGTGCTGCCTCTCCGATTAATGCCCTCCGTGATCGGTCTGAGAGTTCTGGTGGGCGGCCTTCTCTTTGCAGGTTTGACTCTGGGCTTTCTGTCTGAAGATGATGGAGTTGATGCTCCTCCAGGGCAGCATCAGAAATTTGGATATTTTTTTAATAACCTCACCCTGGCTTCCACTCCACAACAACTTTGTGCTTGACTTGTCTGAGGAGCTCCTTGGTCTTCAAGGTGTGATCCCTCTTGCTTAGGGGTGCTGCCGCCTCTGGGGCCTTTCAGAAAAGGCACTCTTAGCCTGACGGATCATGTGACACTTAGACTGACCATAGGTGAACATCATTTCACCAATTATGTCACTTTTGAATGAAACTGTAGCGGCAGAGAGCTTTAGGGGCTTTGAACACAGGTGTTTTTTTTATTGTGTCTATTATACATATTTTTTTTCTCATTTCAATTCGCCAACTTAGACTATTCTGTGCAGATCCATCACATAAAATAAGATTAAAAGCCAAGATAGGGTGAATATATATATATATGTATGTGTGCATTTTTAAGCGTTTTTCATTTGCTGTTGGTATTACCTTCCGTCGTTTTTAGGTTGTCTGCTGAGCTTGTAATGTCAATGTCTGTAGGCTGGTAGAGAGGCGTGAGGAAGTAGGCCAGGTCTGTTAGAGGATCCCCAGTGGTGGACAGCTCCCAGTCTAACACCGCTATCACCCGGGCCTTGTTAAGTAAAGGACAGTCAGTGAAGTTACCGCTGAAAAACGCAGCCCTGGTGGTCACAGCGCCTCGCTTGGGAAACGTACCTCCGTCGGGTGGAATATCATGTTGTCAAGCCGGAAATCTCCGTGGACGAGTGTGACCTGCTCATCTTTATCTGGTAAGTTGCTCAACAACCAATCAGAGAGCTCCTTCATAGCTGGAATGTCTCTAGGGGCTGACATGTTGTACTGCTTCATCCAGGTGGTCACCTTTGAAGACGAGGTAACATTTTTTTTTTTTATTATTAATCTGACTACATACATACAGATTAATCAAAGCTTAACGAGTGCAAAGAGTTCTTCTAACTTGTCTCTTGCAGTATCCCGACCCTCTTCCGAACCCTTCCAGTTTTAGTGATGGTAAATCCAGTGAATGTAACTTGGCCAGGACTTCCACTGCAGCGACATAAACGGCGGTTCTCTCGGCAGGACTCATTCCAGGGAGCTGAACACTCCTGAATATGCGGCCCTGCTCAACATAGAACGCACAAAAGTTCACATCTTGTTGGGTCACAACTACAAACTTCAGTGCGTTTCTGGGGATTTTGGCTGTTAGACCAGCACAAAGCAGTGCATGATTGCAAAGGGTCCACTTTTTGCTAATTTCTAACGACTAAAAATCTATAAAGGAGGACGTGCGTTTGTTGACTTTTTTGTCCAGTGTTCTTCACCAAATAGCTCAAGCTAAGTTCAGATCGGACGGAGAGCGTCTGCGGACATACAGTCTTGCCATAGCTCTCCACCGGACTTTTGATTATGATTTTATCTAAGCAATATCCTTGTAGCTCTGGCTGTATGTTTAGGGTCCTTGTCCTGCTAGATGGTGAACCTCCAATCCAGCCTCAGGTGTTTTGCAGCTTCTAACAGGTTTTCTTCCAGAACCGCCCTGTATTCTGACCAGCCTCTCCGGTGATCGTGTGTTCAAGGAGCGTAGGGTTAGGTTTTTCCACCCCACTCAGCGTTTTTGCCATTTAACCCAAAACGTTATATTTGGATCCCATCCGACCAGAGCATCTTCTTCCACAGGCTTGCTGTGTCGCCTGCATACCTGGCTTGTTGCAAACAGGACTTCTTAATGACTTTTTTTCATACAGTGGTCTTCTTTCTGCCACTTCATAAAAGGCCATATTTCTGGTATGCACAACTTATAGTCATCCTTTCAAAAGGTTCTCCCACCTGAGCTGTGGATCTCTGCAGCTCCTCCGGTGTTACTATATGCCTCTTGACGGCTTCTCAACTGTTCAGTTCTCTTTTCATTTTTGGATGTAATGAACTTGGGATACATGTATAAGCGAATCCCTGGCCTGTTTGCTGTGTTATTTGGTCTTCATGATGCCGTTTTTATTTATTTTTTGTCCCCCTAATGTTCCACTTAAGAACCTCAGACGTCTTCACAAAGAGTTGTATTTATACTGAGAGTACTTCACACACATCCAGACTCCATTAGCTAATTAGGTGACTTCTGGCAGCAGTCGGTTGTACTGGATTTTATTTTGGGGGAGTGGAGGGCAGAGGGATGAATACAAATGCACGCCACGTTTTTTTTTTTTTTCTTCTTTCAGATGTTCATTTGTAAAACTTTCTGAAAACCAGGTGCAATTTTCCTTCCACTTCACAACCGTGCACTACCTTGTGTCGGTCTAATACACAAAACTCCACTAAAGTACATTGAAGTTTATGGTTTCAACAAGACAAAATGCTGAAGAACCCCCAACGGGTGTGAAAACCTTTGAAAGGCACAATAGAAAATAGATGAAATCCAGGTTTATGTTGCTGCACAGCGCATACATTCAAACTCTTACCTTCACATGTTCCATCAAGTAGAACTCTGTTCCTAATACCTCAACGTCTGCGCAGAACAAAAGGGGCCGAGGGACAGGAAAACCGGCAGCGTAAAGAACCGTCTGCACCCGGTACTCTCTGTCCACCTGCAGGTTGAGCAGTGAGCACAAGTGAGCGCCACCGAATGCATGCATGCATACGCCCTAAGCGGTCCGTGCAGAAACTAGGAGCTGGAAATGGGACAAACCAGAGTAAAAAAAATTTCCAGTTAATACAGTCAGAGAAGTCGGTATTCCAAAATAAAAACAAAACGTTGGGATTTTTAATACGGCGACGGCCAGTTCTGTAGTCCCTCTTATAAATATTTAAAGCTGTAGTTTCCACTCTACTTTTAATTTGTTCGGTTCAGAGCTGCAGCAGCTACATGTAACATTCATTTCAGACGCACTCTTACAACTGGTGCCTTGTAAAATAAATATGCTTTATCACAGCTTACTGTTGTTGATGCGAGGAGCTGCCATACTGGATGCGACAATCAGCCTTAAAAAAATTTCTCCGACTTTTCAAGGGGGGAGTCCGACTTTAAGGGCCGTTACAGTTGATTTTGCCAATCGGAAGCCGGGATTTCCGAGTTCTGACTGCAAATGGAACGCACCATAATCTCTCAGGCCACATTTTGGCAGTTCACACAATAGAGGTGCATCATGGTTGCTGACACACCAGCTGAAGATCTACCACAACCTCTAATTGATGTTGCAATCTTTGCCAATAGGCTGATGGCTGATATATTAGCTGAATATCAGCTAATATATCTCCTCATTGGTTGAAAAACAAACAAAAAAAACCTCCCAAGACAGAAACAAATATACTGTCATTTTGCAATGCAGTCCTTGTGAAATCATAGACAGATGTTTGTCTAGAAAATAAAAATCTTCTAATTTGTGCAAAAAAGTAAAATAAGTAGTGTTTCACATAAAAATGACAACAACAAACAGTACAAGTAAACATGAATATAGTTACAATGATAGCATTGAAACAACTGGAATCAGTAGGGCTGGACAATATAGGAAAAAAAATATAGGGATAAAATCTAAATCACATTGATTGATATGGACAATTATCAACAAATTCAAAACATATATATTAAGTGCAGCCCTGGCCATTGTTGCTTGGTGACCTATTTTAGATACAGAACACACAGACACTGAATTCAAACTCAAACCTTTATTCAACCACCTCTTTACCATTTTAAAAAATGAAAAAGAACAAATGCTCTCTGAACTCTTTGAAGGGGGCAGAACGTTCCTGGGTCTGCGTTTCTGATTGGTTGGGAGCATGTAATGACTGTAATATTAAACTACATGGCCAGAATGCAAAAGGAAGGAAAACTGTTATTCTATTGAACTTTTTATTGACCCTTTTTTCTATCATCGACATACGTCTATCGATCAACATATATCGTTATTGTATTGTATTGTATATATATATCGTCCAGCCCTAGGCACCAGTAATCTATAACTGAAACAGGCTTAAACATTTGCTGCCCCCTGCTGGAGAAAGACAGAAGTGCACCCCGCAGGAGTTGGCACATGTTTCCTTCGCGACGTGGAGCTCGTGTTTAAAGTCCGGTGACCGAGGGGCGCGCGTGTGAAAGCTCACCCTGTGAGCCCCCGGCAGCAGGTCGCCGGGGGGCTTCTTCCTGAGAACATAGCTGCTTGTAGCCGTCTGGATCAGGAAGGTCGGGTTAGACTGGCCGTCACTGCAGAGACGCCGCCGGATATCGTTAGTAGGCAGAAGCGATCAGGACAAACAAGAGAAAACAGGCTGCCGTGGCGAGACATTTTACCTGTACTGTGTCACAGTCAGCGTGTCGCTGTTTGACACCAGTGAGTTCGCACGCAGATGGTTGAGAAGGTTGTCCACGTTAAACTCGTGCGCAGCTCGCACGGGTGTCAGGCTTGCCTGCTCGTCCATGTCTCGCTTCTCTTGGGTCGAATCAATCACCTGGACTTGCTGCGCGAACTTTTCCCGGAGCTGAAGCTGGCTTCTTGGTCAGAGCTCCCCCTGGAGCCCTCCAGTAAAGGGCTGTTTCACAATATGGATCCGGATCCTTTGGTTAGACTGAGTTAATCTACAGGGCTAACCAGAGTCATTGTGAATCCTTTGTTTCAGATATGAAAACACAAAGAACACGATTTAAGTGCAAGTTTTAGAGCCCCTTTGATGGAGTCTTAAATTACAACCTATATGTAAAAGGATCTTCAAGTGGTGCAGAATGAGTCCTAGAAAATGTTTTTTTTTTGTTTTTTAGTTTTTCAGCTGGACCACGTCTTAAATTGTCTAAATGCAACAATCACATTACATTTTCCTCTTGCTGTGTTTTTACAAATGAAGGATTTGTAAAAAGGTGGATTGCCCCCTCTGGGTTGCCTCAAGCGGAAGAGTTTATGTATCTTAGTTCCCAGTGATGGTAGGATTTAATGAGGGATGTACAGACGGATTGGCAGTTATGCCGGCGGTGCTCCGGTCTGTTGGTGAAAAAAGAGCTGAGGCAAAAAGCAAAGCTCCCGGTTTACCAGTCCGTCTACGTTCCGACCCTCCTGTGGTCAAGAGGTATGGATAATTGCCGAAGGAGTGAAATCCTGGATACAAAGTGGCTGAAATTAGCTTCCTCTGGAGGGTGGTCCGGCTCAGCCTGAGTGATAGAGCGAGGGGATCAAAGCAGAGCCGCTGCTTCTCCTCATCGAAAGGAGTCCGTTGAGGTGGTTTGAAGATCTGATCAGGATGCCACCTGCGCGCCTCCCTTTGGGGTTTTTCCAGGCCTCAGGGAAGACTCAAAACTTGCTGGAGAGACTATATATTCTCAAACCTCCAGTCGGTTCACACTGAGCCATGTTCTGCTGGAGGGTCCTCCTGTTAAAGGGGAGTTTGATTTGTTTGATGATTTGATTGAGTCTGACTTTGTAAAGTGCCTTGAGATGACATGTGTTGTGAATTGCCACTATATAAATAAAATGGAATTGAATATGTTTAGCCTGGCCACAGGCCTTGGTTAAACATGTTACCAATATTCTTGGATTACAGAAGGTTAAATCCAGGTTTGACCAGCGTCAAGAAATTCAAGTCAGAATGCCATGTATGTTTAAATGCTAAGAAGAAAGACAAGAGTAAATAACATAAATTAAAAAATACTTTTTAATTTGATTATTACTATAAGTATTTCATTGTTGCCAATTTTTTTGTTTGTTTTATTTTTATGGTTTAACTCTTTCAGAAAACCCAAATTAAAAAAATCAAATAAAATGAAACAAATAAAGACAATGAAATCTCCAGGTTTTTTTTTCCTTTCACAAAAAAAATTGAAGATTTCACAATGTGGGGGAAAAGTTATTACTCTTGTCTTGCACTGTTATAATGCAGAAAATTCAAACCCAGGTTTGACCTGTCAGAATGAGACTTTAATTTAAAGAAGGAAGCCCCTTGAAAGTGGCCTAAGAGTGTATATAAATAAATACTTTTTGTGTTTTACTTCATCATATTTGTTATCTTCTTGTTGTAGAAATAATACATTTCTTTTTTGGAAAAAACGGAGTCCAGGTTTTTTCAATCTGAATATTTAGAGGTCGAAAGTGATGGTATTGCAAAATTAATGATAATAATTAATTAAAATAATGATCATAGCTTTTTGTTCTCCAGAATCACAATTTCAGAACTCCCAATGTTTTAGAAATAAATAATATAAACTATTTTCAATCAATCAAATGTCTTAACATGTGTGAACCAGCCCTTTAAAAGTGAATGCGGAAGCTACAAATCTGAAGCCAACTTCAGTGTCATAAACAATTTCCCTGTTGGTAACGAACAACCTGGGGGAAAAAAAATCACACCGACCTGTTTTTTTTGTTGCAAATATAGTTTATATTATTACAGCTGAAATAGACGTTATTATATAAGCTAATATTTAAATAATATTTACAATAATCCGTCCAAAAAAAAAATCCTACCGATGTAGGAACACACGAAGGTCCGCGTCCTCGCTTTCTATACGGACGCTTTTCGAGGGAACACACATCCTGACAGCTGTTTGGCGAAAAGCAGACGTGTACTTTCCTCTCTCTGCGCTGATTTCGTTCAAAGCGGGTTTACTCTCCTCCCCTGACGTTGCAGCTCGGTTCTTAAACGCCAGTGGATTTTTTTTTAAACGCCATGGCGACGGTGGAGGAGCTGAAGCTGAGGGTGCGGGAGCTGGAAAATGAGCTGATCAAGTGTAAGCAGAGGCAGGCTGCCGCGGAGGATGCTCACAACAGACCCAGAATTGACAAAATGAGCGCCGAGGTGGTGGATTCCAACCCGTACAGGTGGCCTTTCCGTTTCTATTTTTACCTGATTTATTATCATCATCATTATTATTTGTATTTGTCAGAGAGCTCAGAGCAGCGAGAGGCGACGCCTTGTGACTCATCGCCTCTTTGGGTGGATCTCTAGTCTCCCATGGACCACAAACTAAACTCTGCTGTGGTTTTGTTTCAGCCGCCTTATGGCTTTAAAAAGAATGGGCATCGTGGATGACTATGAGGTGAGACATTTACCAAAAGTTTCCTTATTATCCCCCCCCCCCCCTCCTTGTATTTTGCTGCTGCTCTTCTCTATTTGAGCAACTTTAGCTGAGGATAAATATGCAGACAAGAAAATCGAGGCTGTTCACATGTCCACCAGGTCAGACCCTCCTGTAAAAGACCTTCCCCATGTATCCCATCACAAACTCTGACGATGGCAGCAAACCACCGGTGTCATGATTTAAATGATTTAATAAACCAACCAGTAAAACAGAAACTGCAAAGAAAACCATAAACGGTTTAAAGTAGAAGCCTTTTCTCCACATACCCTGAGGTCTGTTTACAAGATTACATGCATGTGCGAAGGCATACGTACACGCCACAGCTACAGTGACATGGCCTAAAAGAAAGGTATCACAGATCCATTTTTTTACGCCACTGGCAGCCCTTTGATCAAAAGTAGGCTGACAGGAAAGGGGGGCTGAGAGAGGGGGAAGATATGCGGCAAAGAGCCACAGATTGGAGCTGAACCAGGATCAGCTGCCCCCTACGTGGGCTGTACATGCTACCCCTGTGCCACCAGCACATCAGTTGGTTCAATCTTTACAAGATTTGCAGCATATTCTATGTAAAGGAACAGACAAATGCATATACCTTTTAAATCATTGCACAACTAAAACTTTTAAAAACCTTAACAGGGTGCTGGAAATCAGTAAATATGGCACACTTACCTTTTTGGAAGTGCTTTTCCCCCTAGTTTTATTTGCAGGAAAAGCCACGACTATATACTTTAAAATCCAAACCAGGATGGATGTTCAGTTGACGTCGATTTGAGGGGCATGACTCTTTCTTGCTGCATGCTTGATCACAGTCAATTTTTGCCTTTATTTTGACACAATTTCAGTTTTGTGTGAAATTCAGTTTCCCTGAAATAATCCGTTCTCCTGCAGTCAGGAGACCACAGTAGAAAAGCCGGAGAGGTTGATTCTACAGCAGATTTATTGATGAAGTAACATTTCTTCCTCTCATCATACACAACTATTTGTCTACCTTTGAAGTGTTTCCTTACTAAAGCTACCCAAGGGAACAGAATATTTCAACCTGCCTTTTGTCTCTAAAACACAGAGAGAGACCAATCAGATCATGTTTTGGCTCATTGTGTTGTCTCTCCCACCCATTTCGACTATTTCCATAAATTTGGAAATGGAAATTTATTTTTCTATTTATCCAGTGATGTGTTATAGTTTACGTTAGAAAAGTGGTTTTAAAAAAAAAAAACAAGGTGAAAAATCTGATCTTGTCAGAAAGCTGTAATTGTCGTGTCCAGTGACTGAGCTTCCAGCGGTTTGTATCCATGATAAAAAAAGTGTTAAACTGACCGTGTGTTGGGTTAAACTGGGATTATTTCCCGTTTGTTCACTTCTGCTCTCTAACTAAACCCCAAATGTCTTTCACTGAGCAGCCGGGCCCTGCTTACTGTTTGTGTTACTTCTAACGGCAACACAGTTTTATCTGGGCGATATCAGCGTAAATGGCTTTAAATGAAAATCTTGCCTCTGCTCATTCCTTTTCGTTTCATTTGCAAGAGTCGATATTTGGACTGAGTTTTAGCCCCAGTCTTGAAATGTAAGAAAATGTCCTTTTTTATTGCTTCCAATTAAGTGCTTCTTGCAGGGATTCAGTTTACATCCTTCCCCTTTGGATTGCAATACTTACATTTTTAGTCAAACATTGTGGATTTACGGAGTTTTTATTCATATTTTTAATCAGATTCTCAGTGATATCTTGTTTATTGATTGATTAATTCCCTGTTTATGATATAACCAAATTTGTTAAATAAAAACAAAATGAATGAATGGATTATATAGGTTTAGTGTTAAAGTTACTGAGTATAAGAAGAGCTGCTTTACTGGTTCGCTGATATCCAGGCCTTCTTGGATCAGAGTTTTAGTCCGGACGTATGGGCAGTTTCAAAATTATCTGTCAATCAAAGCACAGAAACAACCACCTTTTGAACGTTCAGCTCCACTTGCCCATAAATAAATAAACGCATAACTAAAGCGGAGCCTTTTACCACGCTGCTGGATCAAAAGCGGACCTCGGCACCGTGTCGCTTCAGGATTTCTAGATCGTGACGCGCAGCAACAGCCCAAGCAGGTTTGCGGAAAACCTTTGAAACTCGTGTGTCTGGTAATAGTCCGGAGAAGCTGCACAGGAGCGCCGTGCATCGCGTCTGTGGACCAATAACTATTTGGGGTTCTGTCGACAGAAAATCCGGACGTTTTCAGTCGCTGTGGTCGGCGTGGGAGGCGTCGGCAGCGTGACGGCTGAAATGCTCACCAGATGTGGCATCGGTAAGGTAATAGAAACCTCGTTCTACCTTTTGTCCTGGACACTCGTCCATTTCCCTGCCGTGTGTTCGGTCCATTCATAAAGACTCACCGGTTCCCCCCTCTGGCCCTTCCAGCTGCTGCTCTTCGACTACGATAAGGTGGAGCTGGCCAACATGAACCGGCTGTTCTTCCAGCCGCACCAGGCGGGCCTCAGCAAGGTGGAGGCTGCAGAACACACGCTCAGGTAAGGCGTTGGCACCCGGGAGCACCATCCTCCCCCCCCCCCCCCCCCCCCCTGTGTCCTCCATCTTTACTCCAGTCGCCGTTTTCCCAACAGAAACATCAACCCAGACGTGGCCTTTGAGACGCACAACTACAACATCACAACACTGGACAACTTCACACATTTCATGGACCGCATCAGGTCGGCACTCCCACCTTACGGCCGTGCGCCTGCGAGGACCCGTCCGCAACTCTGATCCCGTTTTGTTTTTTGATTTTTCAGTCGCGGAGGGCTGGAGGAAGGAAGACCGGTGGATTTAGTTCTGAGCTGCGTGGATAACTTTGAGGCCAGGATGGCCATCAATACCGTGAGCTCCTCAGCGCGAGAAGAAAGCGGGGGGCCAGCAGGACGATCTGTTCGGGTTGTAATACTTCTTCTTAATTTATTTCAGGCCTGTAACGAACTGGGTCAGGTCTGGATGGAGTCCGGCGTGAGCGAAAACGCCGTGTCGGGGCACATCCAGCTCATCATTCCTGGGGAGACGGCCTGCTTCGCCGTACGTAGACGCACGAAAAGCATTTATTCGTCATTAATGTTCTCTAGGAGCAGGATTTTATGGAAAACCGTATATTATTCGTTCTTTAGTGCGCCCCTCCGCTGGTGGTGGCCGCCAACATCGACGAGAAAACCCTGAAGCGGGAGGGCGTGTGCGCCGCCAGCTTGCCGACAACGATGGGCGTGGTGGCAGGCATCCTGGTGCAGAATGTCCTCAAGTATGTGGCCAACATCTCTGGCTGGCGTGAGACCTGGAAACAGTTGGCGTTACCTATTTAAAAGCTCAGACTTTAGGGAGAAACATTGAGAAAAGGGTGTTTTGTTCTGCAGATATCTTCTGAAGTTCGGCACGGTCAGCTATTATCTGGGATACAACGCCATGCAGGACTTTTTCCCCACTATGGCCATGAAGGCCAACCCGCAGTGTAGCGACCGCCACTGCAGGAGGCAACAGGAGGAGTTTAAGGTTAGCAGAGCTGATCTAAGTATTTTTATGTTGTTTCAGCGTAATGGGCCAACACAAAGTGGAACGTAAACCGTTTTGTTTTTACAATTAATCTAAAAAAGCGTGCCGTCCATTTCTATCTGATCCCCCTTTGGACCCTCGGCTAATTGGTAAAGGGACCCCTGAACGCACCATCGTGCTGTAGCGATGGTTTTCTTCCACTTCAAGCTATGCACCGCTTTGTGTCGGCCTACCACGCACAGTTCCCCAGAGACTACTTTAAATCTTGCGGTTGCGACCTGTGCGGCTCTTTGTGTTCAGAAGAAAGAAGCCGAGCGGCCCAAGGTGGAAGCTGCGCAGGAGGAGGAGGAGGAAGAGATTGTCCACGAAGACAATGAATGGGGTCAGAAGCTCTTGTTTGTTACATGCGGTTGCTTTCGTTGACCGTTCCGACGCTGCGAGGCATTAACGCACGCGTCTCTGTCCCGCAGGTATCGAACTGGTGTCCGAAGTGACGGACGCCGAGTTACAGGCCGCGTCGGGGACCGTCCCGGACCTCCCAGAGGGCATCACTGTGGCGTACACCATTCCAGCCGAGGTTAGCTACCTGTAGCCTGCCACGGATTGAAGGAACCAGCTTGTTGGTTCCGCTTCGTTAATGATGGGAAATCATTAACGTTGTTTTGTTTCAGTCTTCTGCCTGTAATTAATCTGGACGATCGTGTCCCGCTGTGTTTTGTACCAGGAAACGGCCAGTGGAGAGACGGTGGAGGAGACTGAAGTGAGCTTGGAAGACTTAATGGCTCAAATGAGAAAGCTGTAGACGACGATGATCTGAAGAACTTTTTTTTTTTTTTGTCTGAATTCATGCTACTTTTAACATTCTCATCCAAAAGTCAGCGTATGAAAGAGAACTCTAGAATAAATTAAAGGCTGAAGACACACGCTGCATGAAACCGGTTGCAGGCATACAAAAATCACACTTGGAATGACATCAGATCCTCATAACAAATGCTCTTTAATCTGTTTATTAACGTTTTATGTTCTTCGGCCATGTGACATTCTGCTACAGCCTCACTGGACACTTTCTCAATAAAGTATTTATTAGATTCAATCTATTTTTTTTTTTTCCTCAAATAATTTCCAGTGCAGATTTACGACTCGCAACATGAATACGGTGGACAGAAAACGCCTACACGTTAAAATGGCAGGTATTTGACGCAAAGAATGAAAGCTTGGATTATTTTAAAATGTTTTTCCATGTTTTATGGAACAGGTGACATATAAAATTCAAGAGGAAAACAAAAAGTCACTTTAGCCTTAAGTTCAGCTTTCAGTCGTCTTGAGGCTTTGAAGTACAATCGTAAAAGGCGGTGATGGCGAGAAGACGGCTCTGGAAGGACTGAAGCTTTCCAGCCTGCTTGCTCTGTTCATTTACTCTACAGCACCACCAAGTGGACAATAAATACACAACAGGTAGAGCGATAGGCGTGACTTTGATGTTTAAAGCTTTAATTTGAGCGGTGATGATGAACGGTGTGTGTGAGGCCAACAGACTCATTCTGGCCTTGATCACAATCTCTTCTGGATACACCAGCTGAATGGAAAGTGGATTGTGATGTGAATCTGCTTTCACTACTTTGTATTTGTACACTTTAAATATATTTCAAATGATGTCACAACAACTAGATGTGACGGGGAGTCGTTCAGTTCTTGAATCAGTCCCGTGGTACAGCTGGCTGTCGAGGCTTCAAACGTCGCCGCCAACACAAGCCTCGACACGCGCTCCGCAAAATATCTGCCTGGATTACTGGACACATGCTCCGAAGCAAGATATTTCTGATTTTCGTGCTCCTGTTTTCTCCATGTCTGCTCTAAAGACCAGAGGAGCAAAGCAGCAGCTGGACTTGGCTAAAATCTACCATAACCTGGAAGATTGTGTTATTTTTTTTAATATGGAACCACATGTTTAGACCGCACTTTCAAGGTGCCTTGGTGGTGGCAGCATCATGGCACGGCCTTACTTTTCTTCAGATTTGAAGTGTTTTTGTTTTTTCATAGTCTGAATTTGGCAAACCTTTATAAGGCAGAGGACAAAGTCGACATGTGGCACGGTGACTGACGTCTACTCAAGACCGAATGCCTAAGTTAGGAGCGCAGACAGGATCCCAGTGTAAGATTTTCATCTAACAAATATTAAGGGTTTGCAAAGTTACTCAATTAGGTTATTCAACTATTATTTTTTTGCAGATTTTTTTGTTTTCCAGTTGAATTGTACAGAATAAACATCAAATTAAAGAGGTAAAAATGACCATAGCCTCACTTACTGAGCCACAGAAAGCTGGTATTTGACACTTGAGATCCACTTAACATGAATATATGAAACACAAAAAACCTCTTTTACGTTTCTGAGAAAACATTAAACCTTTTAATGTGTGCAATATTAGGAGAGGACTATAAGCTGTACAAACACATTTTAAGTGTTTATTTAGTTTTAATTAATTCTACCCAAGTTAATTTTGTTTTGCATAAAAAAGATCTGTAACCCGCAGCTCTGGAGCCCCAACTTCCACAGTGGCTCCTAATAACTTTGGCAGAAAAGGAACAAACTAATGTTTAAACTATAGACAGAATAACAATGTCTTTTTTTCCATGGAATAATTGCATTCAATTTTCACAACAGTACCAGTCATTTGGTTGGAAACCATGAGCTTTTTTATTTTACATTATTTTCCATAAATATCAACCCAAGTTCTGTGTTTATTTATTTGAAGTTTTTTTAATGACAACAAATTCCCTATAGTTTTTTTTTTAAATCTAAAATGACAAGTTGCCATTTTTTTAAAAAGTTATGGTACAATAAAAAAATGACAGCTCTAAATGAGTTTTATTTAGCAGGGCTGGGGGCCCTGTGGGCCCTGGCCCTTGGTTGCACACCCCTGTCCTGGATGCTTTTCAGGGTCCGTTTGAAATGTACACATAAAAGTAAGAATAACACGTGCTTTAACATAATTTACAATACTTAAACATTCTTCACTCTAAAAATGCCCTTTAGATTATACAAAACTGACAGCTTTGAAACTTTGTAAACAGGTCAACTTACATGTCAACTTTACAAAGTAAGTGCTTGAGATCTTGTGGTCCTGTTGGTTATTAGAGGGCAGGCAGTTTAAAATCCTTAAGAGAAGCTCCTGTTTTACCAGAATTAGTTTTACTATCATAATACGACTAAAAGTGCATGAAAAGTTGTAACGGAAAGCAATTAAAGGTGTTAATTGGCACATATTCAGGGTACTTTTATACACAGAATTGAATCTCTACTGATGTAAACTTTGATAATCAAACTTCAGAAACAATTATTTAAAAGATTGAGGGTTTTAGAGACATTACAACCATAGACGATTTTAGCAACTATCCACAGCAATGAGAAAAGCTTTTCTTTATATTAGTGCTGCTGTGATACTAAATACTCAGAGAAAGACTTCCACGGATTAAAAGTGAAGAAAGGTGTACAGATAGTGCTGCTCATCAATTTTTAAAGACTGAACAGCACAAATTGGAGAAAATAAAGGCCAAAACTAATTTGGCTGTAACCTTATCAGAAGTGCGTGTGTGGAGGGAACCCTTCAGCGTACCGTTTTTAATACAGGTTGTTTCTCCTCCAAAGAGCCTTCTCACCTGCTTGTGCCTTCACAAAGGGTCAGAACTAACCCTTACCCTAATAAAAGCGGGGATGTTACGTTCTGGCTGTTTTGTGGTAAAGCCTCCTGCAGTGATTCCCAGTTCACAGAGTCACCTCGCAGCATGTGGTGGGGCAGCAGGCGTCTTCAGACTGAGTGCGTCTGCGCTGGAGGAATGGTGCGACGGTGCGTTGCCGCACACCAACGACGGCTCCGCCTCCTTAATCTCCATCGCACACTTGTAAAGCTCTGCTGCCCTCTCAAAGTCACCTTCCTCGTAACTGGATTAGAGGATAGGAATGATAGAATGTATATATATTAGGAAAAGAGTTAAGCAATTCAATTAGGAGGACGTTAAAGAATCTCATTTTTCTCACTTTAGCACCGCAAGGTTTTTCAGGGTTTCTCCGACCCGTGGATGCGAGCGGCCCAAACTGTCCTCATAGACCTTCAGTGCTCGTTCATAAAGTGGCAAGGCCTCACTGTGCTTCTTCTGGAAAAATAAAAGACACCGAAAAGTAGCTTTGCGTCATAAAACCTAAAAATATTATCAGTGGAAACTGTGAAAGCAACAAATGCATACTGCTATGAACATAAAGGCATGCAACGGTGTCTTTCACAACTGGTCCCCTTTATAAGTTTAGTAAATACAAAAAAAAAAAAAAACAGAAATTGTTGATTTCATGTGTTAGGGCAATAAAACCCAACAAAACCATCCTGGCCCTATGTGAAAATATATTTGAAATATATTTCAATCATGAATTAACTGACAACCCAAATTGTTGAATTTAATTTTTATTAGCAAGCCTGATCACTGCCTGATCTATAGAATCAAGAAATCCCCCAAGTAGAACCTTTTTGCCAACATAAAGAAGGTAAAAAAAAATCTCAATAACCCTCACATCATGCCCTAATCTAAGGAAATTCAACAAAAGTTGCTGATATCCACCAGTTTAGAAAGGGTTACCAAGTGATTTCTAAGGCTTTGTGCCGTGAGAGCCTTTATCAACAAAACCACAGGAGAAAACGTAACCCAGGGATGAAGCGGCCAGACTAATGACTCCAAAATGCATCAACGACTCAACCAGGAGGTCACAAGAGAGCCCCAGAAGCAGATCTAAAGCACAGCAGACCTCACAAGAGAAAGTCAGTACTGATAATTCAACAATAAGAAAGAGACTGGGCAAAAATGACTTCCACGTGACCGTTTCAAGCTGAAAACAGCTTGAAACGGTCAAACAAACAAAAAAAAAAAGCTAACACAAAGGGTGATCTTACGTTTCTCAGTAAACATCTTAATGATTCCCAAAGCATTTGGGAAAATACTCTAGACTGACACGATGAACGTGGAAGCAGAGTCTGGGTGACCACTGGTGCAGAGATTCATCGCCAGTTCTGACGCCTATAGTTAGTAGGTTTACCGAGCTTTTGCTTTCTAACATAGGGCTATGTGGTCTTGGATAGCTTTTTTTTTTGTTCTTTTTTTAACTGCATTTCAATATTTAAACAGGTCTTCATTTTATGATAAGATTATTTAACAAAACTTTTAGGAAATATGTAAATATGACCAAAAACCAAATGATTTCTAGGAGTGGGCAAATACTTTTTACAGCAGGGTACAACTCTTACTACACAACTATCCTGCGAAGGCTTCCCACCCTGAGCACACGGTCCTTCAATCTGCAGGGATGTTGAAGCTGACCAGAGAAGATGGATGGAGCTACATTCATTAATTGTCTTTGTTCGTCCGTTTTTAAATCGTATTGTTTTATTTCTTGTTTTACTATTTTAGTCACCTAACGTTCAGCACTTTAACAGTAAATCCCGATAATAATAATCTGCAAGACTTAAAAAAATTGATGTTCACAGACCGTCTTGGACCAATCTGACTGAGCTTGAGCCATTTTGCAGGAGAGTAAGCAAACATTTTAGTGTCACCATGTGCAAAGCTGGCTCAGACCTACGCAAAGAGACTTGCAGCTTTAACCGCGGCAAAAAAAAAATCTTTCTAGAAATTAGCTAAAAAGTGCAAAATATAAAAGCATGCCGCACTTTTCAGATTTTTAATTATAAACATGTTAGGTTAGCGTATCTATAGCCTTACACCTCACATAAATACACTACTGTGTGTTGGCCCTTATGATACAATCCCAATAAAATACATTTGTGGTCTGTGATAAAAACAGTCCCGGGGGGCGTGAATACTTTTAGCTATGCCCCGTAAATTAGAGGGAGAGCGTATGTTGCGAGCTGAAGGGTTTGACGGTGAGTCTCACCAGTTGGCAGAAGAGCACAGCGAGGTTCACCAGTGCTGTGGCCACACTCGGGTGTTTGGGACCGAAACTTTTCTCCCTGATTTCCAGAGAAAGCTCATAAAGTGGAACGGCCTTCTCCAGCTTGCCCTGCGTAGGCCACACGGGGAACCAAACAGGTTAAAAACCACGTAAAACAGAACCAACAGAGGTCACGGGTCCAAAACGGACGTCAACGCTTGGCTTCGTCTGTGTCTCACTCTGCGCTTATAGAGCATGGCCAGGTGCTTGACGGTGTACGCCAGGGAGGGGTGGTCCGGCGACAGGGCTTTCCTGCGGATCTCCAGCGCCCTCTCGTACATGTCCTCGGCGGTTTCGTACTCCCTCCTCTCTGTGTGGAGCGCGGCCAGGTTGTTGAGGGACTGAGCGCAGTCCGGGTGATCTGGACCGAGGACACGCTGGCGCATCTCCAGGGAGCGGGTCAGAAACACTTTGGCAGCACTGACGGGAGGCAGGAGAAGAAGGACGTTACGCATGTGGGCGGAAAAGAAGGACGGAGGCAAACGTTAGCGCTTCACGTACAACGCTACACCTTCATGCAAGGTATTTATCACAGAGTGTTGACGGTGGACGGATGTGGGTCTTACTCCAGGTTGTTTTGGAGGTAGTAAAGGACGCCCAGCTCGTTGAGCGTCTTGGCGCTGTCGGCGGAGTCCTTCCCCAGGGTCAGCTCTTCCAGCTGGAGGGCTTTGCGCCTCAACAAAGTGAAGCCGTACTGATGAAGAAGAAAACAAAATGAAGGCAGAAGGCCTGAGATGTTTAATTTCTTTCTTCTTTAGAAGAAAAAACAAGGATACAAAAGTGTATTAATGGAATTGTATCCGATAGCCCTCCTTGGGGTAGTGTGAAAAATCAGTTTAAAGAAAAAAAAAAAAAAAAAAACGGCATTACATTCATATTTTTGTTAATCTGAAACATTTGCGTTCATTGCCCCTGAGCACGTTTTTTTTGAGCGCATTTCTCCACCAGCTTTGCACGTATAGCTCAGTTTGGAGGAAGATCAGCTTTGAATTCTTCAGGGTTCTCTTCCAGAGCATTTCAGCGTAATGGACCGTTGGGCTGAACGTTTCCAAAGTTATGCTGAAATTAGACTGTTTGCTCATCTTTTATAAGCATAACGGTTAATACGACACGAAACAGTGAGAAACAGATGTTTTAGAGCAACATAGAAAAGTCAGTAAAGCTCTTGAACGTGCATCATAAACGCTATAAACGTCCCGAACCACATTAGCTAACGCTAGCTTTTATCAGCTTGAAGAACAGCCCCCTTCGAGCAGCACTACACAACGCTCCAATGCATCCAGGGAACGCAACGACACACCAGCGGGGCGAGGACCCTGTTCTTGCCTTAGATTCTGATTTGGATTTGAGTCTGGACTTTGACTGGGCCACTTTGACACACAAATATGCTTATATTATATTGCAAAGCCTTTCACTGTGGCTCTGGCTTGATATCCTGCTATTCCCAGCCATAACAGCTCAAACGCTTTCAGTTTCCCCTACATGATTCAGGGTGATGTGCAGCATTTCTAGTAAAGATTACTGTTTTTGAATGCCGGGCCAAAAACTTCTACTTGGTTCCTTCAGACCACGGTGCTCTCCTCAACACCCTAGATGACTTTTTGCAAGCTGAAAACAGGACTTCTTGTGGCTTTGCTTAAACACTCGCTTCCTTGTTGCCACTTCTCCAGAGAGGCCAAAGCCGTGTAGTGCACAAGTACAGATTATCCCACCTGAGCTGTGAATCCCTGCAACTCCTCCAAAGTTACCATGGGTATCTGTTTTTTGCTTCTCTCATTAATGGTCCTCTTGCCCTCTCTGTACTCTTAATTTTTTGGGACGATTGATTAAACCAGAAGCTTTAGGTAGAAGGAACACTGATTAAATGAGTTCTGAAGGCCACGGATTGCTGGGGATTTTGTTTTGGGGGGTATCAAGTCACACCTTTTAGATATTTATTTGGAAAAGTCTTTTCTAAACGTGTCATTTTACCTTATAATTCCTCTATGGAAGAGGATTAGGGCCATTCAGAATTCTGAGAAAAAAGTCAGAATTCTGACATTAATCTCTTGATTTAGGGCCATTAAAAAAAAAAAAAGTCTATTCAATTCTGACTTTTTTCTTTTTTCAGAATTGAATAGACTTTTTTTTTTAATGGCCCTAATCCTCTTCCGTATTCCTCACTGTGTCATGGTCTATCACATAAAATCTTGATAAAACACGTTAACGTTTGTGGTTATAAAATTACAAATTGTAAAAAAAAAAAAAAGTTGAGGAGACACGACAAATTTGTAATTTTGAATATTTTTGCCATGGCCTCACCATGTGACCCTTTTGCCTCGCCGTCTTTTGACGAATCCTTACTGACCTCTTGCGGAGTTTCTCAGCTTGTTCAAACCTGAAAGACAAAGTGCGAGCAGTAACCCGTCTGGGATTTGAATTTAGTCTTCTTCGATGTTCTCCAGAATGCTCACGCTGATTTGAGAGCACGTGCCAACAAAAACAAAGCGCCATTTACTTGTTTTGCTTCTGATAGAGCATAGCGATGGAGTCCAGCTCCTGCGCCACGGCGACGTGCTCGGCGCCGTAGGCGTTCTCGCTTATCTCCAGTGCTTGCTTGTACAGCTGCTCGGCGTTCCCGTACTTCTTCCACTGGACATAAACTCCAGCCAGCTGGTGCAGGGAGCGCGCAACGCTGGGATGGTCTGGGTCCAGGGCCGTCTCTCTGATCTCAAGAGACCGTTGTAAAGGGGCAACGGCCTACAAAAACACATCTAAGTCTATTAGACACAAATGTGGATTTCTTCTTAGGACCAATAATTTTTTTTTTTACCTGACTTGGAAGGCCCAGGTCTTTGAGAAAACGACCTAAAGTCTCGTAAAGGTTTGCAAGCTTTTTCATACTGTCTTCACTTTCGCAGCTCTTCTCGTAACGCTTCAGCGATCCAAAGTATTCGGTTGCCATTGAGCTTTTGTCTTTGCCCACATACTGCCAGTAGGCCAGCAGCTCAGAGAAGTGACCCCTTGGGAGTTTAAAAAAAAAAAGAAGCAAAATGCAACACCTCGGAATGAGTGATAGCATCCTGTAACTATGCACGTTTTCAGTCAACACAAACATTTACCTCTTGTAGAGGTTTTGGGAGACAAACAGGTTCAGAAGACTGAGCTGGAGTTTAGTTTTGTCCTCCTGCTGCTGGAGCAGCCAGGGAAGCTCATCTGCCACTCGCCATGTCACGCAGTCCTGGCTACGAATGTACACACAATGATTTGAGTTTCACCGGCTGTAGAGTACGATCCGAATGTGAAAAGGGGGGCTAAATACGGCTGCCCGACCTGAGCTGCTGATTGAAGTAATGGATTAGTTTCTCTCTGTACGGAGCACAGCCGCTTCCTCCACCTAGGAACTCCAGCTTCACCGCTTTACAAGCCTGCAAGGCAGACAAATAATAATAATTTAAAAAAAAAACACTCCATCTCTAAAGAATATTACTTATGACATATATTTTAGTAATGCCAAATATAAATTACACCCATTAATATACTAAGATCTGAAATGGAGTGGCTGGGAACTTAAAAGTTTAACATTCAACATCACAGAGTGGATTGGGACTACGAAGTATAAAACTTAGTCTCAGCACATTAGAAGGTCGTTTCAGTAACTGAATTGAAAAAAAAAGGAATTAGGAAACATTTCTTTCTTCCACTTAATTTTCCATTAACATGCTTGGATATTGCACTTTGTAAAATCAGCTTCTTGACCTTTTTTAGTCGTACCCTCTTTGTGGAGGGCGTCCGTAACTTTCTACTGGACAGCCGAGGAGTCAACAGTCTTCACCGTGATAGCACATAACATGGCCATAACATAACATTTCTGTATTAATAACTTAGTTACTGTTGTTGCGTCAAATGATATTCACCTTTTGAGAAAAAAATTATTTTGTTTTTCTATTAGTCATTAGCCATAATCTTAAAAAAACTGAAATAAGCGATGGAAATATTACCGTGTGACATATGAGCATTGCTTTTCAGGTGGATTACTGAAAAATAATAACTTTTTAACGTCATTCTGTTTTATTGAGATGTACTTGTGCATTGCTTGTGGAAATGTAACACAAATCCTGGACTCCTGGAACGCTCGTACATCCAAAAGTACTGCAATGGGTCGGCAGGCGTCAGCACGGCTACTTCAACGCTTGATTGCGAAGGTTTCCTTCTCGCGAGAAAAAACAAGAACGTGATTATGGAGAAACCTTGGCGCGACACTGCTGGAAGGATCTTTTTAAACAGAAATGGGTGGTGTCAACACAAAGACTGGGAATTGGCTCTAATCTGGATTTAAATGGTTGACACTGAGGGGGGTTCCAGACAGAAACTGGACAACAACAAATACATTTCTCAAACATCAACATCATGGACGGGTAAATTATTTCCACATTTGAGATCAGTGGGATCGATATAATTTTATTGCTAATTTTTTTTAGCTATATGGACCAGCCTTGTTTTAGTTTAGATTATGTTTCTGTGGGAGAGTGAGCCTACTTACCTGCAGGTGGTGAAACCTGATGAGTCCACAGCGGAGGGTCACAATGCAGAGTCTGTTCAGGTGGTGGAGCAGAGAGGACAGCGTGGGCCAGTCTAGCTCTGGGAAAAGATCCAATGCCTCTGATTCACTCACTCCGTTGTGACTGGAAAATACAAGACACAGCATCTAGAGGAGAAAACAACATACATAAACAAATTATTCTGCTGAGCATTAAAAACTGTGTGGCCTCAAGCGTGCATTTATCTGCGGGTGCAGTAACAGTAAAGCCTGGAGATGACTTTGTCTGACCTCTTTCAGTATGTGCCTCTCTCTGTCTGTGTTGAGGGACTTCAACATCATTTTCAGCGCCAGGCGGTAGAGAGACAGGGTGTCCTGACACAGCAGACACTGCTCCAGGCTCTTCTCCAAGGACCAGCCAGAGCTAAAGCTATCGATCCAAGACAAAGTTGATTTATTCTTGAAAAAAGGTCGTCTAATTCAGGAAATTGTGAGTATGATAAACAAATGTTAAAATATTTAGCAAATTTCCCTAGAAAGGCAGAACATTTTTACTATGAAATAAAACCTAATAATATTAATAGGATTGGATGGTTTCAGGAATCAATTTCCAAGTCATTTTTAAATAAATATGATCCAAAAAGGAACAAAGAAATTAAGGTTGGTCCTGGTCTAATAATCTAAAAGCAAAGATCTACTTTTTTTCTTCGCTTTTTTATTTTTATGCACACAAAAAAACAAAAAAACAAAACAAAGAGTGAACACGGCTGACCTGGTGATCATCCTGGCCAATAACGTGACGTACAAAGCATTGCATGTCGACGCAGAGCGACAGTGCTTTTCCAGCTTTTTCTCCTGCAACAACATTGTAAAACGTATAAGCCGGTCCTAAACCTTCACCACAATGTGAAACGCTTCAACGCGATCGATCTGACCTGATCCTTGGTGAGTCTGAGATCCACGGCCTGACACTCTGCACCGACTACACTCTTGACTTCTCGGGGACTGAGTGGGTCCAAGTGCAGCGTGGGCCACAACCTCATAAAAAAAAAAACAAAAAAAAAACAGTGTTTAAACTACACGTGCCACCAAAATCCGAATTGCTGTAACAGATGCTTACATTGCACAAGGCATGTGTTTTGGGAAACACATCCAGGTTCAATTCAAATCGTACCCCCACATGTTTTTGTTGTTGTTGCCAACAGAAATGTTCTGGCATAGTTCTGGTCAGATATTTGATCCATTTTCTTTTTTTTTTATTTAACCTAAGATGTACCGCTTTTTAAAAATACAGCACACATTTTGCATATGGCTTAGGTCAAGGCTTTCCAGAAGACTCGTGCAAGCCTCTTCTCTCCATTCCAAAAGCTGTTATGAGTGTTGGGATCCCGTTGCTGTTGGAACCCCCGATTATATCACAGTTTCAACCATCTGACCCAAACCATCAACAACAGATGAAAGGAAACTGGTTAGGCTCTTTAAAAACAACAAAGTAAACCTCCAAGGCTTAAGTGTGCCATAAACTGCAAGCTTTTGGAACACCGGCATCACTGTCCACAGGTTTTAAGGGTTTTAAACCTAAGAACACTATGTGCAGACTGTCAAGCATGGTAGTGGCAGAATCATGGCGAGGGTCCGTTTCACTGTAAGTGGTGCTGGTGCATTGCATGAAGTGAATAGAATAATGAGGAAGGAGGACTGTTGAAACTTTGCCATCATTGGGAGCGTCAGCAGGATAATGAACCCAGACGTACATCAGAACTGGCCTCGACCTTATTCAAATTCTGCGGACTATGCACCAGCTGGGTCGGTGCCAGATGACCCACAGATTTAAATGTTTTCTATTATTTCTGATAAGAAGAGTGGTCAAATATCCAGCCTGGATGATGCCAGGACTTTGCTGATGGCAAAAAAGGGTGGTTTCTCTGCGACTCACGCAGGGACATTTGATTTCAGGGAGTCTTTGCATACATATGTAATTTAAAATCTGCAAGGATTACGCAAAACAACAACGAATGCAAGCTTTTGACCCGATAGTGAATGTATGCAGACAGTTTGCCATCAGAAATATTACCTCCAAGCCTGCGGACACGTCTCTACATTGACAGACACAACCACTCTGACATTGACGGGAAGAGGGTCAATCAGCCACTTCATGTGCCTTTCTGCTTGCTTAAACAGACAAACGTTAAAGTAAAAAAAAAAAAAAAAAAAAATCTTGCAAATACGGAGTTAATCGAGACAAACTAAATTAAAATGTGCTGTGTTTTGATTTAGATTGGAGAAGGGATATACTTGTATTTGGTCAATCGAGTCGATGATGATGATGATGTTTCCTTGATGCCGGGCAGACAGTCTCTCCAGCCAGCGGGGAAACTCTTCCAGAATCTTACTGGGATCCATGGATAAACCAGAAATGGACCAGAAGTGCTGCAGCAGCTACGTGGCGACACGTATATAAACAGTAAACAGACCGTCCTGCCAAGCAAGACGCGTCTTAGCCGGAAGCAACCCAGAGACGGAGACTCTTTACCTTGACAGTGAGCCGTTTGATGATGAGAACGGGCTCCGAGCTTGTGGAGAGCGGGCGGCCGACAAAGTGATAAAGGAACAGAGTGTTGGGAGACTGCTTCTGCTGCAGCTCAATCCTGCAAAAATAAAGACTCCACCACTATTAGGCCAACTAGACGACGCACAAAAGATATTTACTCTCGGATGGCGACACGTCACACTCAACGCATTCGCCACGACGCCTCAATCAATCGAACTAAAAATCAATCCATCAAATTTTATTTGTAGAGCAGTTTTCAGACGGGGAAGTTGAACAGCAAATGGCTTTACAGATGTTAAAAACGCACTGAGAATGATAAAACTATGTAAACTTAAAACAAATCCAACCGTTGTAGAGAGTGAGGAACTAAATTCTTGGAACTAAATAAAGAAATGTATAAAGACAATAATAAAAACAAAACATTAATAGTAAATAAAAAATATATATGAACATCAAAAATATGTAGATTTTCAAATAACTAACAGAAAAATAAATAAAACACAGATAAAAACCTAATTACTTAATTGAACTAAAAGTCAAACTAAATAGATAGCTATTAAATGTTCTTAAAGGGTCTTAACTACCAAATTATACTAACTGACTGTATATAAAGATCATCCTCTCACCATTTGGAGAGCAAGAGGGACTTTCCTGAACCGGGACCCCCAGACACCAGCAGAGGCGGTGTGGGAGGGGGGGCAGCAATCATGTCGTTCAAACGATCGATGTACTGAGGAGATCAGCAGACGCAGCACAGAGTGAAAAACCTTCATAGATTCAAAAGTCAGACGGTTTGAAGGGACTGTTAGGCATTTGAACAGAAGAGATACGCCGTACCTTCTGGAAGCCTAAATGAGAGGTGGTGCTGCTGCACGCCTGCTGGTAGGACTCGTTCTGCTCCTGTTCGTCGTGCAGGTCCCACAGCACGTCTCCCAAGTCTTCCTCACGCCCCTCGTCTAGGGCGGAGTCCTTTGGGTCATCGTCGGCTCCTTCAAAACCCAACACCTCCTAGACGGTGGGGATAAAACTCGGTGTTTAAATATACTGACACATACAAAATGATGTCTGCACACACTTCCCTTTAGGTGTTGACGCAATAAGAAGAGAAGGCAGGCACCTGCTTGATGACCTTCTCTAGCTGAGCGTAAATGAGTTGAGCCCCTTCTTCTGCAGAGCCGCTGTGATCCACCACCTGGGTAACAGTAAAAGTCAGACAGATAGAAACAAAGCGTCTGCACCTGGATTTTGTTTTATTATTTAGTAATAGGTGTGATGGATTGGATTATATCTACTCAAAAAACAAAAAAGCTTACATTTCAAGTTTGTACGGATTTTCCATTTTAAATTTTCCTACATTTCCCCAAACCATATTTTTCTGGACTTTTCCAAGAGGTTGAAACATTTACCACAACTTCAGCTAAATATGAAAAAGCACAACGATGAGCATGGCTTGTGATTTGGCATGGCGGTAAGGGGCTATTTCACAGATTTTTAATTGCATGGGAACCTAAATGTATTAACAAGTGGACTGGTAAAATCAAAAACACACATTTTGAGATCTATGACACATTTAATATGTTGATTGAAAAAAAAATTAAAAAGGGGGTTTAGGTAATTTCAACTTCAGATTCTGTTTTAAACCCCCGATTGAACAGGATCTTGTGCCCAAAAAGTAGGTAAAATAATGGCTTTTACAATTTTAAACAAGAATGGAATATGTCTGTCTAAATCTAGAGTTACACACCTTGACTTTGGCGGCCTTGTCCGCTGCATTAACCCTTTCCAGCAGCTGCCTGACGGGCTCAGACAAGCTGTTGTCCTCTTCGGTCCTAAGGTACAGCACCAGCGGATGTCCGTCCGGGTTCTTAATAAAAGCCTCCTCACAATCTTCTACCACAGAGCTGCAAAATTAATCTTTTTCAGTACAATATAAACATCTGTTATTTCTGAAGACACCGAGCTGCGACCCCCTCTCCATATACAGCTCAAACCAAATGTGTACATGCAATGTATCAGTTTGTGATCTTAAATCAGACTAACTGTATGGTACCTTATGTTTTAGGTCAGTCACGAGTATCAAAAGGATCTCTATTTGTCAAATCTCAACAATAATTAGAGATTATTATTACAGAATTAAAATTACTAGAGTTAATAGGAGGCGCATCTTGCGATATATTTTAAGGCAAACCTCAAACATACTGCTACCTTGTGTGGCATCATGGGAAAAATGTAAAGAAATTAGCCAAGATATCAGAAAATGAACTGTGGACTCAAGTCTGGTTCATCCTTGGGTTTAATTTGAAGACGCCTGAAGGTGCCACATACATGTTCTTAAACACCTATGTTCAAGTAAAAACCCCCGTTAAACATTTAAGGAAAGAGACGGGATCTATGCCCTAGAGAGGACATGGGGGTGAAATGTTTGGTTAATAACCATTTGTGGCTAAAAATCTAGCAGGATGCGATTCCTGTTCAAATTCTGACCTGCGTTTTTAATCTGATGTGTACGAGTGTGAGCCAGCACTCTTTATAATCGTGTAAACATCCAACGTGTGAACAGTAAACGGTGAATGGAAGCAGCTAAAAGTCTCGCTTCATCTGTGTTTCACCGGTGAGGTTCTAACTGCACCAGGGTGACGCAATTCTCCAAACCCAAACTCAGCGAACCTCTTTAGAATCCCGATCCCATGGGAATAAGCCAGGCATGCTCAGAGGTGTCCTGTACCTTGTGATGGTGGATTTGAGAAGAAGCACACACACTGAACTCCGCTCGATCTCCTGCTTTCGCACCGCGGCGTATGAAGCAGCGGTCTCCTCCGGGAAGTAAACGTTTAGGTAGAAATGGCCCAGACCCTCACACATTCTCCGTAACACTGAGGAGTGTTTCTGTCCATTAGACAAACGAGATATACAAGAACAATTATTATTTGCAGCTTCCAACTATTCAAATAACTTTCATTTAGGCCTAGGCTTGGCTTAGAAATCACATGGATCAGTATTTTGTGACATGAGAACAGTACATTTGAATAAAGTCCCTTGTTAATGCTTTGCCACGTAGCATAGCTAGCTTTCACTCGCATTGACGGCTTTTTCCTGGTCGTTTTAAAAACAGCCTCAGAGAGCTGCAGATCTAGTCAAACAACTTTTTGTTCATGCAAGGCCTGGATCAAGATCTCCAAAACATGAGGCGCGCATAACCTCGTGGGTTATTATGGTCAAAATGTTTTGCCTGAGTGGCTATCAGGACATGGTAACGTTCCTTCTTATGTGAAAAATCTTATTTTGACCATTTGGAGATCCAGAAAGCTTTTTCATTTTCATCTGCAACTTTTACACACGGGTTATGGATTGTGTTAAACTGAGAATACCTAATGTAATGAATATAATATATGTTTGAGATGACAGAAGAAAGGCTGAATGTAAAGACCGTGTCAGTCACGAGAGAGGTAGATCGATTATCATAGATTATCCAAACCACAGGTTGTGCCCAGCGGGACCAGAGGGGTGGAGTGATCCGTTTGCCAGCATTGTATGCTTCGTCTGTTTAGTGTAAAGTATTAACAGTTCAGTCCCTCCAGGAGAAACAGCTGCCTTCCACCTGTCGGGGGGGAACCTCAGACCAATTGAAAGATGCCAAGCTGAGCGGATACAACCCCGCGCCTGCAAAGCCAGTTCCTAATGGCACATTTCCGCTGGCGTCTAATTGGCTCCACTCCATTCGGGCCTTTTCCATTACAACTAGGTACCACATTAATGTGGATGGGGTCGTCATAGCAAGGTAATGTGATGTGCTTGTATGCGACAAAAAGTCAATGCAAAACAAAAGAGAGCCAGGAACACTCTTGAGAAGTACAGGAGAGAGTGGTAAGTCATAGAGCGGTATGAAATCGATGAAAAGAAAAGAGCTGTACGGGTGAGGGTAAGCTAAAATGCTAATGCTAGCTTGCTATGGTGGTCTGTATATGCAAAAAGCCCGACGTACAATGATTTAATAGTCGTTGATATAAGATATTGTAAGATGTATGCTGCTGTGTGTGTGTGTTTCAGATGGCTCTCCTGTTGCAACAGTTTGGTAGCAGACAGTGGGTCCGGGCGTTTGACCGAGCCTCCCAGTGGTGGGATCGTATTGTTCCTGGTTTCAGAGGCAAAACGGTTACGGTTTCAGACCAGGTTAGGCACTTTTTTAGGCAATGTTCTGCTGGAGATCTTGTGGTGCTTTAGAAGTTGGATAACTGGCTGTAAAGACTAAAAACAACCTTCTCACTAATTCCTCCAGAAAGTTTAAAGCTAGATATTAGTAGAACGTCTTGGTTTGGGTTTGGGGGACTCTATGAGCTCCTGAAATATTTTAGTTCTTAATCAGCTTAGATAGCAGCATTTTAAACATTAATTGTCAAATCTTAAAAAAAAATCCCCTTTTCATAATTAGTGAGAAAATGAATACGTGCAGTGTTTTGTTCTTTTTTGTGTTATTTCATTAAGGTAATCAGCACCGCAGAGATATTCTTTGATTTATGATACATTTGATTCTACGCTTTAGCTCAGAAATCATCACTTTTAACTATCTTGATTCTAAATAAGTTCCAACATTGAGAAATACACTGAAATCTCCTCATTCCTTTTCCAAAGCGGAAAAACCAGAGCTCCCTGGAATCCTTCCTTCAGATAGATGTTTGATGAGCTGTGAGACTGGTTGATTTATGAACATTGATGCAGTTAAATCCACAACAGCCATGTCTGGGAAGGTGCATTTACGCATTATTAATGTCAAAATATCCCTCCAAAAGAAAGTTCATTTGCAGTTTCAGGCTTTAAACCTCCATGAAACCGACCTTCATAAAGATATCCAGCTCAGCTTTAGCATCTTGTGTGCAGATTAGGTAGCAGCGCACAGCGTTACTCCATAAGGCCTGGGGCACATGAGGCGACACCTGGAGGAGACTGGCCACTGCAGCATCCCAGTCATCTGCAGGAAGAAACACACGCGTGAATAAAGCTGTCTACATGCTACATAAACTAAGAAACTTTTAAGCAAACTCCGCATGATATGTCAGCGTGGCAAAGCACAAAGCTATAATTTAGTAGCTTCAGCTACTGTTGCAAGTGTTAATAACATTATTGTTTATTTTTTTTTATTTCTTTGCATTTTCATGATGGTGTGGAAAAACCTAGCAGGCGAGCAGAGAAACGGTACAAGGGCCAGTCTTCAGTGTTTTGAAGCTGTTCCGTTGTACGCAGGACACCCACTCAACCGCAGTCATTTTCTTCCTGACCACAAATTCCTTTGTGAAGCTGTTATTTGCCTCTACAGGATGTCTCTGCAATAATTTCCTTGCCTCTGCTAACATTTGCAAAGGGTCCTTCCACATCTATTAAACTGTGTGCAAACTCCGGTCCTCTGAACGTCTGTTGCAGCTGCATCATGCTACCCATAGAGGGCTCACTTCCCAGCACCCCACCAGTCCAGTATTCACATTGAGTTCCTGCAGCTGTGGAACACACACACAAAAAAAAACAAAAAAAAACCCACATACGTGGATTTAAGCAGGATTATAGAAAAATAAATGCATACATGCGTATAGATATGTGCGTCTCACCAGTCACAGTGGTTTGGTTATCATCTGAGTCGGAGTCATTGGGACTAAAGACGTGGATACCCTGAGTCTGCAACTGCTGCAGTTTGGCCTCCAGATCCCTCTTTGCACGCAGGAGGTCTTGTATCTCTTTCTCTTTTGTCTCACGGAAAATCTAAATTTAAGTAAGTAACGGATATGAATTAGCGGGCCAGAAAGGAAACCCACAAAGTTAGACCCAAGTGGAGAAAAAAAAAAAACTGTGGTCCCAAATACAATTCAAAGAAAAAAAAATACATCTTTGGAGCGTCGTACCTTAAACTGTCGCTTTACTTTGTCCCTGTCATGCTCAAAAGTGGCAGCCCGCTCCATGGCTTGGTACTTTGCCTCAAGGGCAGCTTCTTTCTCTCTGAGAATCTTCTGGTAGGTTTTCTGTAGAGCCTGTTAAACCACAGCAGAACAGTTCAGACAGCCTCTCCTAAATACACAGCAGGGCTGGGCGATACATCGATTTAATCCATTCATTCGAATTTACAATATTTTAAGATTTAATTTTGAACATCACTCATTGGGCTTCTATGAAGAGAATATACTGAATGTGTAGGAAAAGATATTGTCAAAATAGTGCAAAAAGGAAACATTTTTTTACCATAATACAAGGCACTTGTATTATGGTAAAAATAATACTTTTTTTGATTTTATCTGAAGTTACACAGGTGAAGCCTGTTCTTAGCTCATTGCGTAATGCCACAAGCAGCAAACATGTTATATTTTCATTGTTTACAACGGCATCTTGTTTGACAAGCATGTTTCACAGCTTGGATTTAGTTGCACTTTGAATTCTGGTCAGCTCCCAGACAAAATGCTTTACATAAAACTAAGATTTGAAAATACTTTCTTTAATTTCTTTTTGTGAAAGGAAAAGGAGGGGGGAAACAAAATCGATTGATGGGATTTGGTGAAGTAAAATCGGAGATTTTATTTTTAAGCCATATCGCCCAGCCCTAGTACACAATAGAGTGAGAAAGTATTTCCCCCCCTTAGTGAGGTCTTCCTTTCTTTGCCACTTTAAAAATGTTTCAGATCATCAAAAAAGTTTTAATATTCAACAAGGAGAACTTGATTAAACACAAAATTCTCCTTTTCAATGATAATTTAATTTATTAAGAGAAAAAAGACCCAGCCATGTAAGATCTAAGAAACCACAGAACTTGTTGAGAATTTCATATCTAAGACTTTTGGGGCTTTGGGCAAACCGCAGTGAGATACATCATGCCTGTAATTATGCCCCAGGTCCAACTAAATTCCTCCAGGAGGTCACAGAAAAACCAAGGAGACAACATCTAAAGCACTGTTGTTAAGGTTAGTTTTCATGACTCAAGAAGAGAAGAGACTCAGAGTTCCAAGTCTAAAACTCCTCCTGACTCCCCCCAAAAAAACCACAAAGGATTGTCTCACATCTATTAAAATATAACATCCTTATGATCCCAAAAGACTTTTGGGAAATTATTCTCTGGACCGACTCGTCGAAAGTGGAACATCTGGGAAGGTGCATTACCTGTTACACCTGTCATAAAAAAACAAACAAAGAAAGCATTTCAGGAAAAGGAAGCAAACCCAACACTATGATGATCTGGGCTTTGCTACAGGAAGGACCACGACGACCTGCTGTGATTGACAGAACCGTGAGCTCTGCTCTCTGACATAAAATCCTAGTATAGCAGAACGTGCAACAGGTCAGTGATGGGAATCGAACCAGCAGGTCTGCTCCCACGTGGCCCACGGCAAACACTGGCCAGCAATTGCTGCTGAATCTATCAGGTTTATGGGCCATTGCTTTCCCACACAGGGCAAGTGAAATCCTCTTTTGAAGACTTGCAGTTTGCATTTTACTCTGGTTGAGCGGGATTGTGTGATGGACTCAAACGGGTAAGCGTGACGTAAAAGCATCCGTGAGGGGACAAAAAAAGACATCTTCACAGCACTGCAGGTGATCTCGGCGGGCAGCCCCTCCATTTACCTGCAGCTCCGCTCTCAGCCTCTTGTTCTCCTCGTCCAGCTTGGCCTCCTTCTTCTGCATGGACGTGATCTCGTTGTTCTTGCTGACGCGAAAGATCTCGTACTCCTTGCGGAGTCTCTCGTACTCGGCAGCGTACTCCAGGTCCACGGAGCCCGTGGATTTGAAGCTGGCCCCGATGACCCGGGGTCCGCGGCGGAAGGAGCTGCGGAGGAGTCGGGCTTTGGGCTTGAGCTCCACGGGGATCTCACAGGCTTCCCCTCCCTCGCCGCCATACCCGTCCTCGATCACCTCCCCTGGGCTGACCAACGAGGACGCGGTGCCCATAACGGCGAAGACCCCGGAATTATATTAGCCTGTTCTGGCGAACATAGCTGCCGCGGAGCGGTGGGAAACAGGGCGCAGGGTGGACATTTTTATATCTACCCGACTGGGATTTTATTTCCATTACATTGTCACATATAAGCTACGGTCGCAAAACTAAACGTCCTTACGCAGGAGTGACAAGCAACTAAGATGGGACCAAAAACGACAGCTAATGAGATCCCGTGCGACTAAAAATACGAGAAGATACACTTAAAAAAACACGACGTGGCCGCGTTCGACAAACTTCTCCACAATGTCACGTTAAAGCGGTAAAAAACCCGCTTCGGTAAATCGTATTGCGTCGAAATGTTATCCACAGGAACTTGGAGTAGAGGAGAAAACTTGAGAGGCCAGTTTTTAACAAACAGGCACATAGCGGCCCCGCTCCCAGTTTTCGCAGCTTCCTCCCGGCTGCCTTGGTAACAAGCGCAGCGTACGGAAGCCCTGAAAGGTCAAGGGGAAATTCGACTTTCCTTTTTGTTTTTGAAGGAGTTTGCTACGCTCACTGGTGGGCGGTAATTCGTTCCATTGCGCCCACTGTTGTTATCATACAATAAAGTGCTTCGTATATGCGGTGAATTTTTTTTTTAACTTTTCCATATTTTGTTACATTTTGTTAAGGCGTAAATGCAGCGCATAGATGTGAAACGGAAGGAAAAGGATAATGTGTTTTTTTTCAACAATTTTTTTTCAGACTGGAAAGAGTGTGATGCACATATGTATTTAGTCCTGAGTTTGTAGTTTCCAAAACCACCTTTTTTGTGTGCCAATTCTTTTTTTTTATTTTTGTTAAACTCAAGTTTAGAGGGATAGTGTCTGTGGACAGTGGCAGTTCTTACATGAATGGTGCCCTGGGCAAGCCCCCTTCTTCTACACCCTATTTAACCACCACCTATTCCCGCATTGGTAAAAAGACTCACTACAAAAAAAAAAATAATTCTGAAGAATCCCCAGAAACTTTACAATATCAATCAAAACAGAACAAAAACATTTGAATGTGGCCAACATTGGAATTTGTGCTTCATAAACTTAATTTTCAATAATATAATCTAGTTACGGTTGGATCCGTTTTAGCCCAAGTAGTATTTAATTCAGTGCCTAGTTGGGCTGGGTGAATCAGAAACCAATTTCAGGTATATTCCCCAACAACTGGGACATATTTTGTTCTCAGTAACTATGTTTACATGGACAGAAGTGATCAGAATAAAGGGCCGATTGGAATACAAATATGTCATGTAAACAATCAGAATATTATGATCAGATTAAGATCAATCGGTATGAAATTGTATTCTGGATGAGAGGGGTGGTTTGTGCTGATTGATAATCCAATCAACGTGCATGTAAACGCTTGTCAGGCTTAAGTTGCGGCCAACGTAAATGTGATGTATTTCTGTATTGGTGAGTGGCGAAAATACAAAACTGTCGGGCTCTCGATAAACCTTTCTAATCGAAAAAAATAAAAGAACTCAAAATTGTTGCTTACTCAGTAACCTTTCAAGCGTAATTAGAACCTCGTGCAAGTCTAGCCTGGGCACCCAGATGACAAACAAACTCATATAAGTAATATTGCTCTGTTTACTATTTTTTCTTGTTTAGCAAAGACACAAGTACTTCTTCTGTGGTTTCTTAAGCGGAATTTCATATCTTTGCATGTCACAGTAGTTATATTGTGAATAAAGCCAGGTGCATATATATACGCACATTATGATGGGATTACTTGATTGTATGCCCATATAAACGGTACAATCTGATTATTTAATCCAAATATATTTTAATCTGATCGTGAAATTTTGTGCATGTAAACATAGCTGTTGACTGCACATGCCACCAAGCATCAGAAATCTGGGGCCTCATGTAAAAAAAAGGTGCATAGCTTTCATATAAAAAGTCTGTGCGGGTGAGAAACTTCCAAACTTGTGGGACACAAACCTGTCAGATGTGTATAAACGATGCGTAGACGAATCACCACACACCTTAATAAGTCTGAATGTGTAGGAAATAAGGCGGAAGTTCACTTTTATCTTGGGCCACCTTGTCTTCCCCTACCCCTGTGTCCAAATACCCATAGCAGAAAGTCAGACACCTCAAGGGATATTTGTAATGAATTACAACAAAGCAACAGCTTATTGCGTGACATCAGCGACTCATTAAAGAAACTGGCTACTTCGATGAGGAATACGTCTGTCACCACACACACTTTCTGAAGTCGCCTACTTTAAATTTTTAAATCTTTTGTACTAAGATTAGATTACACACAGGTGGATTCTACTCAGTCCTTAGCAATCATCGGGCAACTTCTGAAGCCAATTGGTTGCATGCAGAGAAAAGTGGGCTGAATTCTTTTGCACACTGCACTTTTCAGTTTTTCATTTGTAAAATATTTTTTCAGTCATGTATAATTTTCTTTCTACTTCACAATTGTACACCACTTTGTGTTGGTGTTTCACATAAGATTCCAATAAAATGTATTTATGTTTGTAATGTGACAATATGTGGGAAAGGTCAAAGGCTATGAATACTTTTGCAAGCCACTAAATTCATAGTTTACATTTGACTGAGTTTGTTTCCATCATTCTCTAAGGTGTGTAACATTATTGTTTGGGGCTAAATGGGATTATAATTCGGTGTATGGATTTATACCATGAAAGCTCCAACTCATGAAAAAATATTGGGTTCGACGCTCCTTGAGGTACATTGTTCTGAATTGAGTTATATTTCCGTTATATTTAGTACTTTATGGTTTGTTATTGCTGACGGAAAAAGTTCTGTACATTTTTACCCTTGCCTGCAGGCTGAATTCTCGCGGTATTTGTGCGTTCACAAACCATATTGTTGCGCTCCCGTCTCAACCGTTTGGGTCAGGAAACCAAAACGGTTTGCGCCAATCACGTTGCAGTATTATGGTTTAAGGCAGAACATACCAGCTGTGATGAAAATAAGAGGTGCCGAAACAAAATAAGCACGGCAGTGCAGGAGGACGCACGTATAGCTGCTGCTATCACATCTGTTTTGTCAGAATCCATGATTGTCACGCGTGTCACTGTCCAAATAAGCGCGCCTTGACTAGCTTAACTTGTGGTTTCTCATGCCTGCTGCTGCTTATAAGTTCATTTCATACCGTGATTGGCTAAAACAAACTCTGGTAGGCGGGCATTAGGTGTCGCTTTGCCCATTTGTTTTATGGTTGTGCTACCCTGGGCAGAGAGACATATTCCCCACATCAAAAGCAAACTTTTTTTTGTTAAAATAAAAAATTCACATCTTGTTGCAGATTTCTAGTTGGATTTTGGTGTGAATTTTGACTGGGCCATTCTAACCGACAAATGTTTAGGGCCGTTGTCCTGCTGGAAGGCGATACTACATGGCACTTTTGGGCCTTTTTAGCCTTTAACAAAATCTTTTGTCAGGGTTTTCCCTGTATTTAGTGTATAAGAGTAATGTTCATTTAAGAGTAAATGGTACCAAATGACATATGCACCCTGAACTATTGTAATTTTTTTTTCTAAAGTCATCACTAAGCGTCATTATTTTTCCACTTTACAATTATGCACTGCTCTGTGTTTGTCTGTTGTATAAGGACCCAATGAAATAGATTAAAGTTTGGGGTTGTAACATGAGAAAATGTGTAAGCCACAAGGGGTAAGAATGCATTTACAAGGCACCGCATTACTCATTTCAAATAGTTAAGAATACTTTCAGAATGACAACATAACTAATAGAGGCTTTTTAGTTCCTCATTTTGGTATTTGTTCAAATGATGTTCCAGGAAATTTCTTTGAAATAGAATTCTGTTTCCGTTTGCTCTTTAGAGCATATGAAAAAGAGATAAGATGTTTAACCCCTGCCCCCACAAAAGGATGTTGTTCTTGATTTTTCTTTTAAAGTGGTTGGTGTTGCACTCTCAGTGTTTTCCCACTTGAGGAAGCTATAGTAGGATACTTTGTGTGCATGTAAATTATCAGCAACGTATTATCATAATGAGATTTAATTCAGCACTAGAAGTGGTGACTAAGAGCTGTAAAAGCAAGACATTATTCTTCTTTGTAGTTTTATTTAAAATAAAAAAACATGATTTCATAGCGCACTGAAGAATATATGAAAAATCTTACATTTTGAAGGCTTTTATCAGTAAACACAATATATTTGCACATTCCGCATTATCACCGTTACACTGTTAACCATCTGTATAACTTGCAAGTCACCCTGGTTTGCTAGGCTGCCAGAAAGTGACCCATTCTTGCCTAATGGATGTCACCTTTTTTTTGGCTTTTGCTTCTGCACGGCCTTTTTAAAATGACCACAACTGTTTGTAAGAAGAATTAGAATCTGCAGTTTTAACAGGCTGTGCTCTTTAAGCCACTTTGTCACTTTTGTTTTCAGATCGTACTCGTATTGGAAAACAAACAGGCCATAACTGAATTATGGTGGGAATGTTGGAAGACGTTGGTCTAGGAGGACAGTTTGATCAGCATCTTTATTCATTCGAGTGTTTTGGGTCAGACGTGGCTACGGTTCTCATGGGTGTACACACCTTTCCTTTTTAGGACAAATGATTTCCCAGATGTTTCAGAAGGAGGATTCATCAGAGAAAACACCTCTGCATCAGTATCCCGCTGTCCTTTCCTGTATTTCCTGCAGAATTGCAGCGTGTCGTTGAGCTTTTTCTTGAGAAGAAATAGCACCTCTGCTGCTCTTCTTGCCACAAGCTCATTGTACAGAAATATTTGCCTTCCCCAAGGTGACTTCCATTAACCAATTGCTCTCTCACCTTGTTAGCAATCAATCTGCAAATTAGACATATTCAATAATTTTGATGTTACAAAATTATTGAATATGAAAATGACAGTTTCACTTGAGCTTAGACGTCTGTCCTAAAGTTTAGTGAGTATTTTCTAATGGTCAAAAATACAGAGTTCATTTCTTATAAATGTCATATGTCTATATAAGCCATTTAAAAAAGGCACAACAAAAACCAGGCAAGGTGTCTAAACTGTTATAAACACAGATGAAGTAAATCAGAATGCACATTAGAAAAATAGGATGATAAAGAATGTGGCTTCACATTGGCTAATAGTCTGAGAAAAATGTGATTGCATTGCCTTCTAAAACAATTGTCAACATTTCTAGAAATGTTTATTATCCCACTAAGATTTATCTTAAAAGATTTGTTAAAAGGAGCAAAGAACCAAAAAAGAGAAAGAGGTTTTTCTTGTGCAAGTCATCCAAATAAAAGTAATGTCAGCATTACTTCTATTTAAGTTAAGAAAGTTCAGGTTCATCCATGATTTGATCTTATCTAAGAACGTCAATAAAGACTGCAAGTTCTGTTAGAACATTTTTAAGGGTATATAGATTTGAAATCTATATACATAAAAATGAGAAGACACATTACTAAGATTTATCTTAAAAGATTTGTTAAAAGGAGCAAAGAACCAAAAAAGAGAAAGAGGTTTTTCTTGTGCAAGTCATCCAAATAAAAGTAATGTCAGCTTTACTTCTATTTAAGTTAAGAAAGTTCAGGTTCATCCATGATTTGATCTTATCTAAGAACGTCAATAAAGACTGCAAGTTCTGTTAGAACATTTTTAAGGGTATATAGATTTGAAATCTATATACATAAAAATGAGAAGACACATTAGGTTATGCAATGATAGGTCCTAAAATCATCATATACCATGAGAACAGGAAAAAGAGAAACTCCACATGTGAGGGGAGCTACAGCAAAAAGTATCCTTAAATCTGAACAGGGAAGCTTCACCCTGTCAGATATGACCAGAACAGAAAATTATAATACAATGTGCCAAAGGGAGCACCAAGGTCTAAAAGGAAAAGCAGCAGATTACCCAAGTCTCTTACATTAGGTCTGGCACAGATCTAAAAAAATAATCTGCTTTTCTCCGCTGATTGACCAACAGACTGTTTACAACAAACCGCTGGTGCTGTCCTTAAAGTTAGGGCTTTGAGATACTGAGGCTTGAACTGAATACCATATTTACAGCCAGAAGTCATTGAACTAAGAGTAAGAATTAAATGTTAAGTCATATTGTTCTGTATGATTTTGGCCTCCAAATTTGGTAAAAGTCAGCTGCACAGTGGAGCAGTGGGTAGCGCTGGTGCCTTGCAGCAAGAAGGTTCTGGGTTCAAATCCAACCCTGGGTCTTTCTGCATGGAGTTTGCTTGTTCTCCCTGTGCATGCGTGGGTTCTCTCCAGGCACTCTGGCTTCCTCACACAGTCCAAAAACATGACTGTTAGGTTAATTGGCTGTCCTAAATTGTCCTTAGGTGTGAGTGTGTGCGTGAATGGTTGTTTGTCCTGTCTGTCTCTGTGTTGCCCTGTGACAGACTGGCGACCTGTCCAGGGTGTACCCCGCCTCTTGCCCAGTGAACGCTGGGGATAGGCACCAGCAACCCCCATGAGGGATTAAGCAGTTTGGAAAATGGATGGATAAATATAATATAAATGTAGGCATCAGTGCCAAATTACACACTACCATAATTGCAGTTTTCCTACACACAGCAATGTGCTGTATTATTTGAAAGGAAGTAGCAGTGATCACATCCTTGTGAAACCCACAGAGAGCACACTTGCAGAATTGTAAAGCATTATAATGTCCTCTTTCTTTATGATAGTGATAAGCAGAAAGCAAACACTTTTCTCTGTTGCATAACAAAGCACTTTATTATTAAATTAGGCAACATTGGATATTTGAAACACACAATATTAGATGACTTATAATTTAGACAAAAACTATATCTAAATAAAATCAACCCTGGAGGGTTTGCATTTAGCTGACTTTCCAGCCCAATTCCAATTGTGTGCATAAAATGCCAGTGAAGACACTTTGCAACTAGTAAATAAGACTTTTATTGAAAGTGTTTTCTCCTTTAATATAGTTTTCTGGTATGGCACCCTCCTACTCGCCAGAAACCTGGAGATGGTGACACTGGCAACACAATCAGTCACCAGCAAATGTATCCTCTTGATAGAACTGCACCTGTAATTCCAGCAACAGGCTAAACATATCAGGAACACAAGAAAATGGCAAACTTTTCAGATTTTTATTCATAAAACAATATTGATAGGTATGCATATTTTTTTCCCCTTTCGCTTTCTCTAAAACATCAAATTTCAATAAAAGAGTTTACTCATAAATGACTAAATATAGAAACTTGCAAGGGGTATGAAAACCTTTGCAATGCCCTCTAAAACTAATCAAGCAGCCCAGAGTTGTAGGTCAATCAGAAGCGAAGTGTGTAAATGTTTGACTTGCTCTTGAGTTTTTCACAGCGTGAGTTTAGAAGGATGCACTCTGATTGTTGCAGGATAAACAACCACAAAATCTACTTACATTTCAAGTAAGTAAAAAAAAAAAAAACTAAGCAAAACTTTATTTCTATAGCTTCTTTCGCACACGAGTGCTTCTCCAAGAACAACGTATTTAAAGCAGCAAACACATTAAGTATAGGCCTACCTCAATAAACCTTAACATCAGTAAAACAGGAAATGCTCATTTTAGGAAACACAGGAAAAGTATGAGAACAGAAAAATATACGTATAGAAATCTTTAAAATGTCCGACAGAGACGCACTTAAAGACCACGTCTCCTAGGTTTACAGAACAGATGAAGAAATGTACTCCTGTAAACTTTGTTCAAGAAGAAATACATCACAGGATCCAGTACACCTCCGATGCAGGTCAGCGCAGACGTGACCTGATTGGCCCGTTTCAATGACTCCAAGCTTCCAGCTAGTTTCTGAGTGTATATCACCCTGCATATGTGATAGGGAACAAATGCAAACAGGAAGTTCATCACTACGAGTACGATCATTTTCATAGCCTTGTCTTTCACCGGACGCTGTTCCTGTTGCTTCAGGTTCCTCAGCTTCAGGAGAATCACTATATAGGTGATGACTATGGTGGTGAAGGGAATAAGAAAAGCAACCATGGTGGAGATCAGTGCTTTGGATGAGGTACTTTCAAGGTACAGCATGGTGCAGCGGCTGTCTGTGTTGCTTTGGTTCTTTTTTGAGAAAAGCGATGGCATCATGGACGCAGTAACAATCATCCATAGGATGGCAACACCTATATTTGCATGCAAAGGCTTCCTTACCACCTGGGACTTTAGAGGAAAAATCACAGCCAGCAGTCTGTCCAGGCTGATGAAACTCATCAGGTAGAGGCTGCAGTACATGTTCAGGTAAAAGAGAAAGCCCGACAGCCGGCAGGGGATGTCCCCGAAGGGCCAGTGGCTGTCAGACAGGTGGTAAACTATCCGCATGGGTAGAAGGAGGACATAACAGATGTCCGCAATAGACAGGTTTCTCAGGAAGACTTTAGAGGGGGAGGTGCCCTTCTGGTGGCAGAATGCCCACAACGCCAAGGAGTTCCCAGGCACGGCGAAGATGAAGATCAGCATGTAAAACATGGAGAGGACAATATCCCACAGTGGCAGAGATGTTCTGTCGAGCCCTTCGGTCCGATCCCCCATAGAAATATTCATAGCTGTCATAGGAAGGATCATTCTAGTGCAGAATAAAGCATAACGCAGTTATAATCACTCTCAGAACACAGGTTTGTCTTAAGAAATCTGAATAATATAAATTGTTTATTTCTGCTGATTTAGGTAATTATGGCTCTCAGCTAACAAAAACAAATTCTCAGAAAATTAAAACATTACCTGTGACTAACGAAAAAGGACTTTTAATGCAAAATGTCGGTCTGTTAGGAGCATATACTCAATATGTTGGGTATTAGGCTCCTTCTTCATTTTCCCTGGGCTTTCACCTCCTAACCATGCTGGATTTTCTGTGCTTTAGAAGTTAGAAGTCTAAACCTCTTTTGCTCTCTGCAATATATCCGAAGGAATTGTTTGGGAAAAGAGTAAAAAAATGTATCAGCATGCACCCAAATCTGATATTAAAGAAAGTTGTCCCTCCAAATTATTGAATTGGGGTGTTCCAATTACTGTACTTTAATGGCCACCAAGGCCTGAAGACTACTTGTACAAATACTTGTGGTTTACTGAGCTCTCAGAAGCTCAGTAAACCCCAATGTGGCACCCATGACTGGATGTCAACGATGAAGTAAGCTGCCATTTAAAAAAGTGAACCAGGATGCGAGGGTAGCACGTGACCCATATGGGGGCCTCAGTCCTGGGTTTTACTCTGGCCTCTGGACCTTTGCCGCATGTCTTCCCCTCCTCTCTCTCAGCCCCCTTTACTGTCAGCCTCCTTTTATTGAAGGCCACTAGTGCCACAAAAATGACAAAAAAAGTGAAACAGGCAGGACAGCTCACTTTACATTAACATTAGATTTCAACTTGACACATACAAAAGGTGTTGGTTGGGTTCAATTGATTTTTTTTTCTTCTAAAAAAATGTTTTTTTTTAACCTAACAAACATCTTACATACATTCAAATTCTAACATAAAGTGGACAACTGCCCTGGTTCACTTTTTTGAAATGGTCAAATATAAGTATCATAACAAAGTAGAAGAGGCTCAGCAGTCATCTGCACAGTCAGCAGCCATATGCCTCCATACGTCCATGTGGACTTCAGATTAGCTCGTGAACAGTGTGGCGAGAGCATCGTGGCATAGGTTTTTGTGGCCAGACAACGACTTCCAAATCTTGCATCACCATGTGCAACACAAAGGTTGGTCTCAAGTTGGATCTTTAGTTCCAGTGAGAGAGACTCTTAATGCTGAAAGAGCTAAAAGGGCATTTTGGACAATTACATGCTCCCACCCATGTAGAAACCCTCTAAAGATGGCTCTTTCCATTTCCAAAATGACACATAATATAGGCATAAGGCTAACGACTATTTGCACTCTTTAACCTTCGCAGGAGGTGTTGTTGGTGGAATGCAAAAAGAGAGAGAAAAGGGCGAAAACATTATGTCTTGATGCGTCTGCATGTCATGTATAATCTATGTACATTCTCAGCTGGCGTCTCACCAAAACGTCATTATTGTAACGCATATTAAGAAGAAAGATTCTTGAATTGAGCGAGTTCGGTGTGGAGGACCTAGACTGTCCTATACAAAGCCCGGACCTTAACCTGATGGAAAACCTTCGTGATGACAGTGAACCAGGGCATTTCATCCAAGATCGGCCGCTCTAGTGTAATAACGACACAAAATGTCTCAAAAACGTGATAAGAAAAGGTCACCTGTCAAGAAAGAGGAACTCCTCGGTTCCCTCTTTATAAGCAGGATACATTTGACAGGCTAAAGTTTTCCTCTACCTCTTAAATCGTTTCCTCTGTCTTACTGAGAATGGCTGCGATTAATGGTGACATCGATTGTCAGAGCCGTCTAAATAAATCTTTCTTTAAATCACGCATCAATTCTACATGACTTGGTCAAACTTTCTGAGGTTATTTGTCACAAATTATGGCGTTCAAACAAATATAGAAAAAGTAGCCAATATTCTAACACTTTAAGAGCTATTTTTAAAGCATTTAGGTTTCCAAGAATCTTACCTGTAACTGTGGCTGGACCCCGTTCTGAAATGTACGCTCTAAGACTTGGAGGACTTCAGTGTTTAAGTGAGAACCCGACAAAGCCAAGCAGAAGTGAGAAGTCTAGCAGAAGGGTGCGTGTTGTGTCAACCTTTATATTTACACACAAACACACACACACACACACACACACACACTCACACTCACACGCTGGTTTCACCACGTGTGCACGTTTCCATGTTAAGCAGGAAGCAACACATGATATATGTAGCTATATAAAAAAAAGTTACAAAAACTCAGTGAAGCATGCAGGTCTTTATTTGCTTTTCCTACTCCAACACACGTTTGCCTTTAACCACATTGTTCATTTATATCATGATTTAAAGCTTTACAAAAAAAAAAAAAAAAACAGAGAAAGAAAAAACAAAATATTTACAAAAATCTATCTGTGCAAACATATTTTGTCTCTTTTACATCACTCTCTTAAAGTATTTCAAAGGCATGCATACAAATAAACTTTGGTATGTTAAAAAACTACAGATTTTTTTTCTTAGTAGGAGCGTTTGCTGGTATGTACATGTGGTTGAACCAAATTCACCGCTTTGTTTTTCATCACAGATCACATGTTAACACAACGTTTGACCACTGACGTCAGCCGTCACGGCAAGAAGAGTGCGCGTAGGTTTTCCAAAAGCACACGATTGTAGTCAGGCATGAAGTGAGTCAGTATACAACCACTTTGGCAAATAGGCACAATAAAAATGAAAACTTGCATTAATGAACGTCTGACAATCTGTTAAAGAAGCTGGCAGTTCATATAGGTGAAAAATAAAAAAATACTCTAGGAAAACTAAGTTAATCACGAGTTTCATCTTAAACCTTTGTATAAATTCATTAGAAGCCGTTACTTTTTGTCCAGAACGTAGGAAATATAGAGGATTAAATATACTAGCTATTAAATCTCTCTCTCTTTTTTTAAAAATTAAAAGAATTTACATGATATTCTGATTGTAAATTAACTCTATATTCCCTATTCATGGCTACTGCAAAAAAACAACAAACAAACATCAATTTTCAGCACTATTATAACCATTCACTTCAACTAGTCAAACTACAATGGTGTCTTAGATACATTAAAATGAAAATGATAATGTGGGTGCACCTCTGACACAGGATAAAAGTGAACTGAAAATGAGCGGAAAGAAACAGTGCGCAAATGCCAGTGTTGAAATATATTCAGAGGGAGTGCATGACTTTAAAAAATACTTTCAAAAAACAAAACAAAAAATAACAACTTTCAAACAACAGAAAAAAAAACAACCAAAAGTATATTACATGGAATATATTCAGGTCTACCTGCGGTGCTGTAAAGCACGCGGGGCGATAATGTGGCTAAGTTGTGTCCTTAGCTGCTGTGGTTGTTGGGATGGAGGATTTGCCGCTGCTGCCGTTGTGCGATCTGTAGCTGGTGAAGCTGGGGGTGTGTATGGTGCGGATGCTCTTTCCACCTGGGCCCAACGGTGTGGGAGACAGAGGGGAGGGGGAGAAGGAGGAGAATGAAGAGGAGGAGGAGGAGGAGGAGTGCACTCGACCGTTCTGAGTCTGTGAGGAGAACGAGAGAGCTTTACCTGTGTGTTGTGAAGGTGCGGGAAGTTTGAGGGATCCGTTAGACAGTGAGGGGATATGGGATGAGGGCATGGAACTGATACGGGGGGTGTGAGAGGACAGAACGGAGGACTTTGTCGCAGAGTGAGGAGCGGAAGAAGACGGGTTAATGGGATTAGTAGCATCTGAGTTTAGCGCAGACTGGGAGCTGCCTTTAGCAGGGCTAGGATAAAAAGCAGGGATTTTAGAGACGGGTATAGTGGGGGAAGTAGTTTTATGATCCCCTCCCACTCTTTTAGCACTTCCATTAGCCTGCAAACAGATGCCAAAACAGATACTGGTTGTCACAAAAAAGAAAACTGGTCACACAACACATGTAAAAGGCAAGGCAATAAAAAAAAGTTATTCACATGGACAAACAGTATGGCTGCACAAACATTAAAATAAAAAAGGCAGAACTAAAAGACACCAAAACCAACACACAGCAAGGAAAACAAGCATTGAACATGTGACACTTTTTTCTAGGTCAATATACTTCTAATGGGCCTGTCAACATCAAACTCACACCATGAGAATTTCAACCACAGTGCCTGTGTTTTAAATCTTAATTGTTACTGTTATTCAAATTTTCTTAACAATAACTCCTGCATTTTATTTGTCAAATTGCTCTCACTTTAGAGCATATATTTTAATGGTTGCTTTGTTATTGATGTCTGTCTTGGCCAGACCACCATTGTGAAATTGGTCTTGATCTCAATAGGTCTTTTATCTGGCAACAACCAAGGTTATCAACACATACGAGAAAATCAAAACAAATAAATCTCCAAATAAAGTTATGGGAAATAATGGGAAATTACACAAGGTAAAAGTATCGAATGTGCTAATTGATATTTGTCAAATACAAAGGTCTTTGTTTATGATGACAACTTCAAGATGTCTTCTGTACGGAGGCACAAGGTGCATGAGGTCAAATCTTACATGTTCTAGGGGTTTCTTCTCTGGACTCTGATTAAAAGTAACTTCAATAGATTTCTGACTGTATTCCAGTCGGGTGATGACTAGGTCTTTCCAGCAACTGATAGTTCTTCAGGCTGTGTGTTTGGGATCATCGTCTTGCTGCAAAAACCCACCCTCGTTTCATCTTCTGACATGGTACATTTCTACATTCATCCTTCCCCCTGTGAGAAATGTTGCGAGGAGTACCTATTTGTGGCTGGTTTACAGTTAAATTATGTTCTTTCCACATCTGGGTTACGTCCCCAACTGAGCCTCTACAGATGATTGTAAAACAAAGGAGGTTTCATAAAATGTAGAGATAATGGACAACCGTGAGCAAGACTGTAATACGACAACTGTGTGACATCAGTCAGATGTGTCTTCAGATCCACTGTAATAGAGACCGCGTCCATCTTGCCCACATCTATAACCATGTATAACGACCCTTCAAATAATCTTGGCTGAACTGATTTGTTTTGATTTTCTGTTTGTGTGGATGGTTCAGGTTTTTATGGACATCTGTATAAATGTCAATAGCCTTTTCATGAATATATTATCTGTGTTCAATACTTATTTCCCCTGCTGTATATGGAAATTTTGTTTTGTTTTTTCTAGAACTGAGAGACACGTTACCAAGACAGAAAACACTGCAAAGGTTAGACTGCACAATGGCAGACAGGAGTGTCTCTGTGTTAGAGGGATTGTTAGGCGTCGCTTGAGGCTGTCGAAGGAAATTGAGAAGGCAAAGATGCACATAAGGAGGTTGAGTATATAGGAAAAAAGTGTTAGGGGTTTGAAGAGTGATATCACAAAGGGGAAAACGTGGGATCGTATGCCACTGAACGGATGGTGCAATGTGAGTAGGTTACGCCAAGTCCTGATGGTAAGAAAACGCATCACCGTGGGGTTAAGGAAGCTGAGCAGTAATGTTGGGTTTGAGCAGAGTTGCAATATGAGCCAAACAATAAAATCAGTTAAATCTATATTCAACCATTGCCAGAAGGATCTTAGGATTTGGCGACACTGTTTAGGAACTCGGCTGTGATGGAAACCTGGAGATGTGATGACAACTGAGATGATGACAACACAAGAATCCACTTTTCTTTGCCTTTCTCCATTATTGTTTTGTATAGCCACCAACACAGTGAAAACCATGAGCAGTGTGTACATGCAGAAGCATACAGTACAGTGATGTTAAGGGGTAACAGTCAAGTGTCAAACATGCCTTTGTGTCTTTGCAGATTCGAGAGAAACAAGAACAGATCCACAGATGCCACCATCGTGGCTTTAGTTTTTATTTTTCACACGTGAAATCTCACAGCTTTGGTAGTCTCCCCGCACCCATCCCCCAAATACGCTTCATGCTTTCATTAACCTATTCTGCTAGTCTCCGGTAAGCCCCTATAGTAAAACTACCTGTCGAAACTGCCTCTGACCGTCCTGCAGTTTTTGCTGTTTTCCAGCTTTGTCTGTTGTAGCCGGCGACTGTCTGGACTTCGCAGACAAAGGGACCGGCATCCGACTAGTGGGGGAAGCGGCATTGGTGTTCTGCAAGGGGATCCAAACGAAAAACAAAACAAGAAATAAAAAAAGGGTAGAAAAAAAAACACAGACCAAATAGGAAGTATGAGAAGTCAAAACATGGGAAAAAGTTTTACACCTCAAAAAAAATCTGCACCAGTGAAAGACCATGCATCCAGAATGACCATAAACCTCAAAGTCAGTATATACAGTGCATGCAGTCAAGAATAAGGAAGTAACGACCATCGTGACAATGTCTCTGATGATCAGTGCGCCACTTGGTGAAAACCTCAAAGGTTTAGCAATAAACTGTAGGAGGAAGATGCTAGTCAGGAACCCATAAAAATGCCACCCCAATCATGTCACCATGATTTCATAGTGGCAGAGAGCCACTGGGGTTACTCCAACATTTCTGAGGACCTGCGGAGTGGATTAAAGACCCTGTATTTTCAGTGGTTAGGGTTGAAGGTAGGTTGGAAAGGGAAAGAGAAGGACCCAAAATCTCCTGGAGCAACAATAGCTAGAGAGAGACCTGTTGTACGGTGGTGGGCACACTGAGGACGGTGTTGCCGATGTTGGTGGTAGAAGGGGCGGCAACAGGGCGAGGAAGGAGATGAGGTTTTTTCTTCTTCTCCAACAAACCTTTGCTGGCTACTTTAGACCCATGTGCTCTAGAGGTAGGGAGAGAAGATGATCTCTTCAACCCAACTATATCAGAGTCTTTCCCAGTTCTTGCATTAGTGTCTTCAGCACTGATTGGCTCCTCCGGGGAGGCTGGTCCCATTTCACTAATCGTGGTTTCTAGCTGTTTGATGGTTTGCTCAAGACTGTTTAGAGTCTTGTAGGTATTCTTCCGAATCTCATTGGTTCTGCAAAGGCTGTCTGAGGTCTGGTCTTTCTGTGTGATAGACACTGATCCCTTGCTGGTCTCTGCAAAAGATTTTGAGCGTGCAATCTCAAATCTCTTTGCTTCCTTGTGCTCTCGGACTGTACCATCAGATTCTTCCTCGTCTTCATACACCACCACCTGTAAGGTCTTCTTGCCAGACTTGTTGCCTGTTCGAATTGCTTGGGTCAGGGCTGCTAGCTGCTTCTTGGGGAACTTAAACTTGAACTTCTTTTTCCCATCTTGTTTGGCATCTCCATTTGTCTCTGTGTTCACTCTGCCATCTGTTAGATCAGATATGGAAGATGAGGATGAAGACGATGACGCTGTGTGTTCACCGGTACTCTGTGTGGACATGGTCTTTTCACCACCAACAAACTCTGCACCTCCAGCTTTCACCTGCAGCCCACTGCTCCTCTCCGTGTCTGACTCCTCACTCTCTTCATCGATGCGCTCTGCTGCAAGCATTCTCTCCAGTTCTTCTTCACATTCAAATATGGTAGACAATCGCTTGTAAGCTGAGCGGATATCCATTGGCTCATCAAAAATAATGATGACAGGCTTTTTGTTAAAGCCATTGTCCTGTGGCTCAGTGTGATCGACCATGTTGTTGGCTCTGTTTGATGCACTGCCAACAGTAACTGTCTGGACACTACCTTTCTTGGCGTTGACCAGTTCTTGGTACTCGCCACAAGACAGTGGCTGAATCTTTTTGTTAGTGATCATGAAAGCAATGTCTGGTGGTGGGGGTGCTTCTTCTTCCGGTAAGTCAGGACTAAGACCGGTGCCATCGTCACTATATTCAACATTAGCTCGAGGTAAATCAGATTTGTCACTTGCAGTCTTTCTAGGTGGAGGAACCTTAGGCACCTCTTTCACAAGATTGCTAGTTGTGGTTAATATTTGCTCAGGCTTTATATTTTTAATCGAGGGAGCATGGTGCTCTGGTGCTGGTTTAGTTTTCTTTTCAGTGTTTGTTTTGTTGAGTTTTTTTTCCTTCTGTACTTCTGCACTAGTCTTCAAGGACTCAGCACGTTTAACTTGCTTTCGTGGGAGTTTGAATCCATTTAGTCCAGTGGGTTTAGGTGATATAGGTGGAGGTGTAACAGGTGGAGGTGATTTTGGTGGTGGAGACATGGGCAGCATCTGCTGTTGCTGGCTTGGAGAACTGTCATTAGCATTGACATTTGACACCTGTGTTAGAGGCTGTGTGGGCTCCCTGTGTGCGGGGGTGTCTTCCAGTCCGGATGGAGGTGGGCGATCTTTGGGAATCTGGCCAGTCACGTAATATATGACCTGTCAACATGAAATTTAAACACTTGATTTACTTTCAAACGCAAAACGTAGAATGAATATTGAAGGAATTTACAGAGTGTCAGAAAATGTAAGTTGCACATACCCCTGGGCTCTGTCTTGCAGTGGTGTTTCCGTTTTCATCTGTGTCTGGATCTTTATCCTCTCGACTTGGCTCTGAGCTCTGCTAGGACAATGTGTGAGGGAATAATATTACTGTGCAACTGGTGTACCAGGTTGCAACAGCTCAGCTCTGAATTAAAAAAAATATCCCAAAACTGAATTTATTAATTATTTCCAATTTACCAATTATCGTCCATGGGTGAGTGAGAAGATATTACCACATCCCTTTGAATTTACAGCGGGGGAAGTGAAAATCTTTGTATATTTGCTCACGTAGATAAAAATTAACAGTCTCTAATTTTCTTATAGTAGTTTTATTGTAACTATGAGAGAAATAATATTAATCCCAAATCGTGAAAAATTACAAAACAAATTAGATTTCCACGTCATTGATTGAATAAGTATTTTATCTGCAATAATCAAGTCAGATTTCTGGTTCTCAGAGATTGGTGGAGGTTCTTTGTTCCAACCATTTCTCCATCATGGACAAGACCAGAGCACTGTCAACAAACAAGACAGTGAGTCCACAAGGGTGGAATGCTGGATAGACAACTATTGGTGTGTGTATTTTTATTGACAGAAATATAAAATCATTGTCAATTAGGACTGTGTGATATTATAAAAATATTCAATTGGGATATTGTTGAGTATAGCGCTGATGCTGTTGATTTCAGTTAACTCACATTATCCTCCCTCCTCTCTCTCTTATCTATTATCTTTTCCATTAAACATATTGAATACTAAATATTGCACCCAAGCAGTCCTTTGTGATTGTGATATACTAACAATTGATGTTGCAACAAAAATTGAGATCTATATGTTGGCTCTATGCAAGTTCTTGAGTTGCGGGTTAAGGATGATTATGAGTAAGGTGCAGGATTGGCCCACACTACACTGGACAAGATTTTAGAGGAACAGTTGAGACCACAATCCTCAAGAGCAAAACTGGTAATGCAGTGCAAAATAATGGGTTGAAATCTTGCTGTCCCTGCCACCAAAGACCCATACAGGACCGCCTCGAGCTTGTCAGAGAACTGGTAAATATTCTAGACAAGGCTTTGTAATGGTCTGCTCAGATCTGGTTTCTTTACCCATCTTGAGATGGGTGCAAACTTGACAGCCAATCAAAAAGAAACATCTTGCCAACTATGGTTTACCTATTAATTTCATTGTCATGTTTTGCTGGGGTACTAAATACAGTGGAACATTTAAATATGCACCCTTCTGAACAATACATTTTCAAAATGTATACATTGCCTGAACATCCTGAACACAATTTTCTCCCTACAAACAAATGTACAAGATGCCTGTGGGGCGAGCACTACTGTATGCCACTAATAGCCCAAGCCAGTATCGTGTGGCTGTTTTGTCACCCGTATTGCGTTATCCCTTTCTTACTGTAACTGCCATAATGTCAGCCAAAAAAACAACAAAAACCCCCAAGAAACAACTGTGGTGGAGAGGTGCCAACTTCCAGCGGCATCAAAGATAAAAAGTGCAAAACTTTTATGCCATGCATCACCCAAAGAAAATGAAAGTTTTACGCAACATAAATCTGAACAAGTGGGAGGGGGAGCACCCTGCCATGACATTAATAAAGTCATAATGGAAACACTTTTTAAAACAACCTCTTCTGTTTCTGCTAACTCACAGTCATCTCTATTTTGCCACAACTCATAACCATACAATGCTTCTGGCAAAAACAATTGACATTCTGAGAGCTGTGCTCAATTAAATAAAATCTTAAAACATTTGAACTTTTATGTAATCTGTTGCACATAAAACGTAGTCAATGACATTATTCTCCAAATTGAAATAAAACTACAATTAAAAATAGAGACTGTTCATTCAAACAAGATGGGTATCAAGTCAATTTATTTTTATCACTTTCTGTTTCTGCTTTGCTGTTCCAATACACTACAAAACTGTATGTGGTTCATATAAATATGTGTAACCTCTTTAACTGGAGATTATAGATTTTTGATCCTGGCTTTCTATTTGTATTTCCTCAGTTTTTAAAAATGGCTTCTAGTTACGTTTTATGAAACAGTTTAAAGTAATTTCAGTAACATTACCAAAGCTGTCATGTTCGTTCAAAGTTTACAGTAAACATATGCTTACACTCATCATACACCACACTGAAGTATGTGTTTTACAAAATTCACTAAAAGGGCCAGTTCCATTTTTTTTAAACATTTTATAAAATTATTATCAGTAACAGCTTTCTTTTTCCTGGACAGATAACATTTTACCAGGAGCTTTTTGGAAAGATAAACGCATCCTCTGAGTGATGGAAGCTAACAAGCTAATCCAACATACGCTGTATCAATCTGCCTCATCAGCTGATTTTACAGGTCAGCTGACTGTCCCAACCACCCGGGATAATTTTTAAACAACCACAAGACCAGGAAAGCACATATCATTTTCGATGCAGGTCCAACACAAAATCTAAAAGTTTACTCTATAGTGTATTGGCAATGGTACATCAGCTAGCCTTGAGTCTGCCAGTCGTGAGGACATACACAATAGAGCGTTAACCAGACACTGCTTGGATTGATGCCACAGAGGTGTAACTGATTTGAAATAATTTATAAGCTGTTGCAAACTGTGGGAATCAGAGACAGAGAGATGAGATGAAACATTGGATCTTTTACCTGTCCTTATCAAAATTCTCGATAAGAAAATAGAGGAACTACCAAGATAAAGAGTCTAGTTGGCAAAAAAAAAGCACAGGAGGATTGAACACTAAAGCATATCCTCTCATATCAGTTTGGTCTCTGTTAAATTTCCTGAAGGAAGACTGGTTTGTGTATTTTGAGACATCACCAGGCCGGCGCTCGGGTTGGGTCTAGGCTAAGCCTATCGATAATACTTCCCGCTCCTCATTATTTGCTCACGGGATCTCACTGCTCCTCTCCTTCTTTCAGACACCTCCAGGGCCTCAATACAGAAAATCCTCTCAACCGTACGAAAGTTCTTGTAAATATTGTTAATGAACATCCTTTTGTTCCACCTACTGTGTCCTGAGGTTAATTCTTCATGTGGGTCTGAATAACGTCATTAGACAGTAACTGTCGATTTTATTGTCTGAGGGAGGCTGGGAACATTTTGAGTTTAGGCTTACAGTGTCGCACAACATCTGAATTGTAGGTTTTCAGATGCTCATGCTTAAGAAGCTCATGGCCGATAGTACTTATTGATAGTAAACACCCACTAATACAAATAAAAAAATCCCGTTGCCAGTTATAGCAGCTGCATTTTCTTCTATGTAAGTCACTGACACGTTAACACTTACCAAACTAGACATAAGCCACTCAAGAAATTCTCCACGTTCATGAATGAAAATGTTCGGCAGCTTAAGCAATCATATTTGCCATCTGGTATGGGTACAGTCCATCTATAAGATTTGAAAACCACCACCACGTCCTTTATTATTGATATTTTAAACCTGCTTTCTCTTATACTCCGCCATATGTTGCTCTGATTATTTGTTCTCCGTCTGACTAGCTTGTTAGCCTTCCACCACTCTAGCGATTCAGGTGCTTTGCAACAACCTCACAGACATATTAGGTCTCCCCACTACAGACAAATGAACTGTTACTGATAACTTCACACCACTCACCCTTTACATTTGTCTTGGCTGGAACATGTGCATATTCTTCACAAAGAGTTTTGTCAGAATAATAAACAGCGTAGTTGGAGTTGGATTGGATAAGGGCGTGAAAGCTTGGAAAAGCAAATTGAGGTGAAGTTGTGCAAAGACAAAGAGATTGGGAAGTAATACTTCAGAAGATAAGTGAGGGAGAGGAGCATGCAAAGTGGCCAGACTGACCTCTGGTGAACCAAGTCTGCAAAAACACATTGTGTCTATAAATGTGAGGTTTAAGTATGTTGTTTCTCTGAATTGTCAAGAAACCATTTGACTAAGGTCCTTATTTTTTTTTCTTCCTTAACATACTATTTTTTTTATGAAGAAATACCCTTAAAGAAAGACACAAGACGGTTTAATTGCCCATAACATACAAGGTACATTACAGGTCCTTTATTGATTTGGTCAGTCTTGAAACACGTCACACAAAAGACACACCAGCTCGATTTTATGCAGACTTAATCCTGAAAAAAGAAAAAAAGCAGAAAAAAAAAGCCTTGAAATCCAGCAGAACCAAACAAGGGAAGGAAACAAGGCAGCAAGGAAGGGAGTTTGGAGAAGACAGTTGCTATAGGTTTCTCTGGAGCCAAAGCAAGAGCACATGGGTAGTAGAAGTGTTAGGACACAGGCGGTTAGTGCATCACACTACTGTTGGAGGCAGGCAGTTAGTTGGGCAGCTGCTCGGCGGCACGCGTGTTACCTTTTTCTCTTTGAGGGGCAACAAATTCCCTGGTCTTAGCTGTTTGATTTGTGGCTCAATTCGATTGGTGGGCTCGACTGAATTTTTTATCCCTAGATCCTTAACTGTGCACTTCTGGAAAACCTGAAGGTTGGAGACAAGTCAAAAGGACATGGGGACAACGACTTTCAGGACGGGATGAAGACTTTATGCACGACAGTCGCAGCTGTACCAACTGTTTTCGGGTGACAAGGGGGATCCTTTCTTTTGGCAATCCGTCAGCACCCAGCCTTTGCCACTTCCAACGAAATCAACCACCACAGGAAGAAGCGAAAAGCAAAAGACCCCCAATATGCAGAAATCAATCAACCCTGCTTACATGTTTGCCAGGACATGTTTGAGTGTGATTATGCGTCTAACCTGAAGCTCGGCCATGATCTTGTCGCCTTCATCCTCCTCTTCTCTTTCAACAGAAGCAGTGACAGGAGGAGGTGTGATGGGTTTTGGCTTGATCTCTGGAGGGACCTTTGTGGGCTTCGGCTGAGGGGACGGAGGAGGAGCATCCTCCTCAACCTCCTGTGAGAAGTCATGTAAGTTAAACTACTTCACGTTAGGCAGCAAGGATTCTTAAAAGTTGATTTTGGCAAGAAACCATGCTGCATTACGGTGACAAAAACTTGAAGAGGGCACAATATTTTATATTATACTTTTACCTAAATAAAATTCTTATTATAGTTTAAAATGCACATATAATCATAATTTCTAGCAATAAACCTAAGAATCTTCAAGGTATAAAACAATAATAAATCAAACTCTGCATTTCTTTAGATTTAAAAGCAGAAAAGTAATTTCAAAATTTGCATTTTTGTAATCTAAATGAGCCATTGGAGTCCCACTACAACATTTATCATATATAGATGAAGACATAGTGTCTGTAACAGCATCATCTGGAAATCCTTCACTGTAATCACACAACTGATTTTTTCTACAAGCCTAAACACTGCTGAAAATAAAAAAACTATAATACAAGCCTTTTAAATTAAATACAATATGGAGTTTTAGACCATCCCAAATAAAATAATGATATAAATAGCTTAACATGGACTCGTTAGTTAATGCAGGCCTATCTCTGGATCCATACTTAGTCGAATGTCATGACATTAACTACTTAATACTGACCTGGGAGGAGAGGCTCTCCCTCCGACCTGTGTAGACCACCTCTCCAGAACGCGTAGTAGTCATGCCTGAGCTGGAGCTGGAGAAGGTTTTTCTCGGAGGAGGCGGTGGTGGGGACTTGTTCAATTTGTCAGACGCCTGTTTGGTCAAATTGTCACTGGCTGCTGGCTTAATGGCAGTTTTTGAGGATGCCGGCTTGATGGATTTTTCCATTAAAAGCTTGGGAAGTTTATCAGAGCCCCTCTTGGCAGGTTTGTCTACTTGAGGCTCCTCTGCAAAACACATTCAAATAAATAATGCTAAACGGTTAACAGGCATAAAATGACACAATGAAGTAGCACTGCCGTTTGATTTGTACCTGAAGGTGACTCGACAGGGACGGGACTGTCTCTCTGTTCCACTATACCAGCAGAGGGCAGTATTTGACTTTCCTCTACCTCCAGGCTTGGTATTCCCTTCATCATGTTGGCCTGGGCCTCTTGAAGGATCTTCTCAAAATCTTTGCCATCATAATGACCCATATTCTGCCTCCTCTCTTCCCATTCCTTCTCAGCTGCCTACAAGTTTTAAAAGAAAAATATAGAAGATTTTTAAAAAAAAGTTATTTCTCCAGAAAAAAAATAAATCACATACTTCTAGGTATCAAACCATTTAGCTGGTTAGATTAAATAGCTAGACGTAGATGGCAAGACATGGCTAGATAAAGTGCCCTGCAAAAGTATTCCAATCCCTTGAACATTTTTGCATTTTGTCATTTTATAAGCATACACTTTTATGTATATTTTAGGTGACAGACCAACACAAAGTTGGTCAAAGTTACAGCTGCCAGCCATCTGGGGTATATCACTATATGTTAGCTTTGCACATCTACAAATTCACATTTTGGCCCATTCTAGCGCTGCGTTCCATTTACCTCAGGAGTCTGAACTTTCCCCGGTCATCCTGGTGCTATTTGTTAATCAATTTTCTTTTATTTAAGCCCTGTGAAGGACAGCCGCACTTATGCTGAAATTAAATTACAGGGCTATGGACAGTTGGCTGCACTAGAGCCTATTTAGGGGTATCAGAGCAATAGAAGCTGAAAACAAAAGCGCTCCAAATTGAAACTCTTTAATTACTTTCTTCTGCTTTACAGTTATGCACTACTTTATGTTGGTCTGTCACATAAAACCCCTACAAAATACTACAAAGGTTAAGGTTGTTATGTGACAAAATGAGGAAAATGTCTAAAGGGTGTGAATATTTTTGCAATGCACTGCAAAACTTGAGTAAACAGCTAAATATACCTGGATGGACAAGACTCTGCTTTTGCTTTTCTCCTTAGTGGTCTGGAGCTCCTCTATTACGGGATCCTGGTGAGGAGCACCGTTACCATTGTTCGCCAGATTCCCACGAGTCTTCTTCAGGCGGGCAGGACTCGGGAGGTCTGAGATGGCCCCCTTTGGATATTCTTGGTCTTGAGGCTTACTCGGGTTGAGACTGGGAGTCTGAGTGGTGCTAGGGGTGATGGGAGGACTGGGCTGAGTCGTGAGGGCTGCAGACTGCTGGGACTGCTGCATGTGAACTGGGGAACTCTGGACGTGATGGATTAACACCGGGGAGGAGGGCATCACCTCGGATCTGACGGTGGAGCTCTGTGGCTCTGGTGTAGGTAAGGAGGAGACGAGCTGGGCTGATGCTGATGCTGAGGGGGCCTCTGTGTTGGCTTCTGCAGCTGCTGCGTGGCTGCTACCCACTGAGACGTTAGTGGAAACATCAGCGCCCTTCTGAGGACCCTCAGATGCACATCTGCGGAGGGAGTGAAACAGTATTTGATACAGAGCATACAGGAGGCAGATGAAAAACACTATGATGTCAAGAAATGTGTTTTCTTCCATGGACCGCGGAACGCATTTCAAATTGGTCGGGCCCATCAGGCAATACTCACAATACCACTACCCATCACATACGCACGCGCCCACATACACATAAAACACCAGCATCCCCTTGATCACGCAACTGATTTGCGTCACATGACACAAGACAAGCCAATCCATTTTTAGACACCAGAATTTATTGCTTTCTCATAGGCTGTGGTCCCTGAGCATGATAAATGTGTCTGCCATGTTATAATTAAAATCGGCACCGAATTTTTACTTAACTTTTTTTCTGACGTTCCAGCACACACGCCCCGGATTTATTTCCACTTACACTCATTATATTACAGCTAACACAATATTTACAGAATAAAAATACTTTAAAAAGAAAAGTCAAACTCACCCCTGCTCTAAATATTCCCGAAAAAGTGTCTCCGTCTGTCATTATGCTGGAGAAGTCCCTGGCTATCCTCAAAGCATCCACTGTGGTCAAAAGATCCCTGTGTGTGTGTGTGTGGGCGCACATGAAGCTATTTAGTCTTTTCTGGGTCATTGTTGATCTCAGATAGGTCTTGATACAACGGAGGGACGAGAAACACCTCTCAGCACTTGCAGTGTACACAGCTAACTAAGCTAACGAAGCAAACGAAGCTAACGAAGTAGCGGTCATAAGCAGCGCAGAGGTGGGAAAACTTTTGTTTACATCACATGACACATTCAGCCAATACATTTTTAGATGGGATGATTTATCGCTTTCTCATTGGAGAATGATGCTGCTGCCATAGACTACTGTGCATTTGAAAAAAAATAGCTATTGAATATTTTAATTTTATTTATATATATTATTTTACATGTTTGATCATCAAAAGTAGGTAGGGCCGCGGCCCTACTGGCCCTACCCGTTCCGCGGTCCATGTTTTCTTCAAGATGTAGATAATGGGTAAGCAAACCCAGGAATGAGTTTGGTATCTGTATGAAATATTAAAATGGAAATGAGGGGCTACAATGCCCACCAAATGAACTCGCTTATCGGTTCAGTGAAGGTGATAAAAGAAAACCTAGTTGAATCCCAGATTCCTCTGTCCCCACGGAATGACCTCTTTGATGGCATGGAGGCAGTATAATCAGACTGTGCAAATCTCCCACATCAGGCTCCTGCCAGGAGCGCTCCACAGGCCTTTTTGATTTAATCTTAAATTGGCCCCGTCACACACTCACCCCCAGTACTCCAGGAGCACCTGTTCACCCGATCCCTACTTTAGCTGCATTTTCCTCCTACCTTCTCAGGCTGCTGAGAGTGTCGGTCAGGCTTTTGACCCGTTTTAGCATGCTGTCGAGTTTGTGAGGCTCCTCCTTCAGAAACTTGACCGCCTCCACTTCCACTCTGAGCACAGCTCGCATTCTGGTTTGTAGGGCTGGGAACTCTCCTGTGGTAAGAAACATGAGAACCATGCAGAGTTTATATATTTTTTGATTACAGAAATATTACTATGTACATAACATGATCTACGTGGCTTTTTGGTGGAAAGTAAAGAAAATCATCAATGTAACAGGTTAGCATGACAATATATGCCATGGGAATTCAGTGAAATTCAGTTTAACTCAGTTCAATTTAACACAGTGCATCTTAATTCAGTTTAATCTAATTCAATGTAACTCCATTCTTTGCACTTTAGTACTATTACGTTCAGTTTAGTTAAATGAAATTCAGTTAATTTAAAAGAAATTCAGTTTAATTCTGTTAATTTTAGTAAAAATAACTTTAGCTTATTTCTACTTAATTATTTGCAATCAGTACAATTTGATTCCTTTATTTAATTCAATTCAATTAAATTACATTTAACACATTTTGTTTAAACTGATTAGTACGATACAATTCAGTTCTCTTTAAATCTATTTAGTTCAGTTCAATTCACTTTGATTTTTATCTTAGCTCAGTTCACTTTAGTTCATTTTTTAATAATAATAATAATAATAATAATAATATTTTATTTCAAGCGCCTTTCAAAACATTCAAGGACACTGTACAAGTAGGATAAAATAAGCAACATCAAACATCTTCATGTGTTGAAACAACACAATTATAGGTGGGTTTTGAGTTTTGACTTGAACAAAGATGGAGTCTCAGTGAGACTGAGTATGAGAGAGGGAGTTTGATTTGAAGTAGATCAGAAAGATAGGGAGGGGCAAGATTGTGAATGACTTTGAATGCAAGCAGGAGAATTTTGAACTGGATTCTGAACTTGAAAGGTAGCCAGTGGAGCTGCTGTAGGATTGGGGTGATGTGATGGAAAGAGGGGGTTCTAGAAATAATGTGAGCTGCTGAGTTCTGCACCACCTGAAGCTTGTGAAAGGATTTCTGAGGAAGACCAAAAAGAGAGAGGGGCGAAGGCGACTGATATTTTGCACAGATGTAAGTAAGCAGAACGAATAACGTTATTAATGTGAGAGAAGGACAGAGTGCTATCAAGGATGACACCCAGACTCTTGACCTGAGGTGAAGGGGAGATTATCCAGTGAAAGGGAGAAACTGTCAGCTTTGGATACTGTAGATTTGGTTCCTACTAGGAGGATCTTTGTTTTATCATTGTTCAGTTTAAGAAAGTTGGAGGTGAACCAGGATTTTATTTCAGTTAAGCAGGAGTTTAGGGAAGGAGGTGGGAGTGAAGAATTTGGCTTACAGGAAAGATAGAGATGGGTGTCATCTGCATAGCAGTGAACGTTAATGTTGAATTTCTTGAATATGTTGCCAAGGGGAAGAATGTAAATGATAAAGAGTAGGGGTCCCAGGACTGAGCCTTGGGGAACACCGGTTGTAACTGAAGAGGAATTAGAACGATAAGACTTAATCTGAAAAAAACTTTTAAATTCAGTTCAGTAGTCAATGTAAACCCATTAAATTTATATATATATATATATATATATATATATATATATATATATATATATATATAGAGAGAGAGAGAGAGAGAGAGAGAGAGAGAGAGAGAGAGAGAGTAATTATTGAATTCAATTCATTCAATTCAGTAGAAGTAGAAGTAGAATACCTCCCACTTAAATTCAGTTACATACTCTCCAATTCAGTCTAATTGTTAATCAAGGCAACAGATTAAAATGTAGTTGCATACAGTTCAGTTCAATCCAAATAATGTATGCCCTGCTCACTTAAAACAGTCTTGTTGATTTCAGATTTTGTCCTTTTACATACAATCTGTTTAAGGCTAGACCGTTTAACATACTCACGTTTTAATTTAAACAAACTATTATCAATAATTTTTAGTTAAGTCCACATTTTTGAAAGATTGTTCAGCAAAGGAAGTCAACTTCCAGTTAGTGGTCAGGTATCCGTAGGTACTGCCTGGCAACGTTTTAGTCCTACATAAAACCGAGAGCTCATCTGCCATTTACTATTTATGGTAGGACTTGGTTAAAAGGAAGTGCAATGTTCGCTGTATTTTTCCTAAGAGAAACATGCCTGTCCATCAGCTTACCTTTCAGGCCTGCCAGAGACTCTCCCACCTTCCTCAAGGTTACCGCTCCCTCCTCCACATCCTTTAAGGTCACCACCTTGGTTGTTGCTGCTGAATCCTTTTGTAGAGACCCTACATACTCCTCTAGCTCACTGCAGACACAGCAAATAATTTCTATTAATATATATATATATATTTTAGAAATATTCTCCTATATCGACACAGTTCATTAGCAGAAGGGACAATGCAAGTTTCTGCAGTTCACTTCTGCAAACTAAACAGATAAATCATTGTGTAGTAGATGCACTTTGTAAACACCAGGGGGCGGAGTGCAATAATTTATCTAAGGATTCAAACAGGGGGAGCAGAGGTGAGAGTGATGACATGATCCTTAGAGAAGGAAATAGTACATTGTGTCTATAACATGTTCAGAACGAACCAGCATTAAATCTGATTTCCACAGGATATGTGTTGCTTAGACTCGACTTTATTGTGTCCAATCCAAAAACCAAAAAATTTTTCCTCACTGACTGAGGGCTACTCAGTTATTTGCAAGAGAGCTACTCCTCACGTTGAAAAAGTTTCGGCGAGCAATTCCAGCAAACTCCTAAAGAAAGCCGCCAAATCCGAGGGGACATGTGCTGAATGATAACATTGTGTGATGAGTTGGTTTGCATGAGAACTGCTAAAATGGAGCTTCATTGTGGTCAGGTACCCTTGAGACGCACTCTTTCTATGGAGCTCCCCAATGGGGACAGCGAGTTGAATGCCCGGCTACGCCGAGGCCAGCTGGTGAGGGGGGTCATGGAAATTCTAGGTGGGGAGAGGCAAAACAGATTTCTCTTCTGTATCAAGGCTTCGTCATGATCTGCATTTTTCTGTGCCTAACATTTTTCCTCTCTTTCATAGCTTTTTGCCTCCTCTCATCTATTGCACCTTTTATACTGACACCACTGTGAGTTATTCTTTTACAGGACCCATTACTTTATTTTCAGAACCTTTTAAATTGTTTAATATTTGAAAATGTAAGTCACAGCGCTGCTGTTCAGATTATGGTTGTTTCAAACCGTTGTTTCCCACTCACCCCAAAGCAGCACAGTCCTAACGACCACACCTTATTTAAAGGGACAGTACTCATGTTTTGCTCTCTAACAATTGGCTTGATACCACAGATATTAGACACCCAATCCAGGCCCTCAGCCAGGTTCTTTTTTTTAAAAAAAGGAATAAACTACTGCCACTGGGAGTGCAGTAAATTAATACGAAATACATATGAAATAAATAAAATAACCCAATGAACTTCTCACATTTTGTTACATGACAGCCACAAACTTTAAATGAGTTTATTTGAATTATATAAGACATATCAAAACAAAAAAGGGTATAATGATGAAGTCAATGGAAATTGTTACATAAAAATTTGAAAAAGTACGGCGTTCATATGCATTTAAGTCCACGGTTAAATGCTATGTAAAACCACTGGCTTCTACTGGCTTTGCATATCGGCCAAAAAGTCTAATTTTGATCTCATCTGACCAAACTTCCTTCTTCTAACTGTTTGTGTCCTCTACATGATGTCACATAGGACTTTTTTATGTCTTTTTAACAACAATGGCCTTCTCCCTGCCACTCCTCCGCAATAACCGGATGCAGTCATCCTGTCAACGCACTCCCTGACCAAAGCTGTGGAGCTTTGTAGCCCCTCTATGGTTACCTTGGGCCTCTCGGCTCCTTTTCTGATTAATGCTCTCCTTGCCCGGTCTGTCAGTTTTAGGTGGACAACCATGTCCTGGTAGGTTTGCAGAGGTTTCGGGCTCTTTCCGTTCTCAGATTATGGATTGAATGGCGCTCAGTGAGATACTCAAAGCTTGGATATTGTTTTACAAACTAACTCTGCTTTAAACTTCTCCACAACTTCATCCTTGACCCGCCTCCTGTGTTCCTTGGTCTTTGTGATGCTTTTTGTTCACTGATGTTCCCTTATGCCCTACCAGAAAAACTGTATCTATACTAAGATTATACTGAACGCAGATGGCAGACTTGCAACACTTTTGAAAGCAGTTCGTTCTTATATAGGGAAGGAGTGAAGGGAGAGCAACAAAACATAAAACATACTTTCCATAACTCTGTATCATTATGCACCACTTTATGTCTGTCCATTACATAAATTCCCATTACAATACATTGAGGTTTGCAGATATAACATGACGAAAAGTGGAGAAGTTCAAGAGGCATGAATATGTTTGCAAGGCACTCTGTTGATTTAATTCAGCACTGTTTGACCTTGCCTTGTATACACATCCAAATAAAAAGGATTTAATTAGAGATCCCTGTTGGCGTGACGAGGCAAGTGAATTAAAATAAGAGCGGGGTAGTCAGTGATTACCCTATTGTTCTAGGCTGCAGTCTCAGAAGCACAGGCAGAGCTTGCCTGTATAAACCTGCGAGCTGCAGAGGATTTGGAGGGTGTGGCTTGTCTGAAAGTGCAGGACTGAACGGCTCAGGTAAGCCGATGAAGACAAAACCTTTTGGGGAATTTCCTACAAATGGAGCAGCACTGACTGGAGCTGCATGGGTGTGTCTGCTCTGCTCGCTGTTGGAAGGCTTCTAAAAAAAGGCTTCACTGTTCAGTGTTTCCTTTATGTTTCCAATGACAGGGCATCAGCTCAGCTACTGTAGCACTTTCACATCTTTATCAGAGTTGTATGTTTGCATGTCTGCAGGAAGTGGTCTGAGCTTTTTTTGATGAAATATCCATGTGTTCCCTGAAAAAGATGCTGTCTGGAAGGTAGCCTTACCTCTGCCCAGTACACTAAAGCACTTCTGTGGGATGCCAGATGCTCATGGATGAGTCAGCTCTAGCTCTGAGGATGTGCTGTTAATGACTACCATAAGGAATTTAAATCTGATTCATCATGCAAAAAAAACACGATTTAAAGCCTCCACAAGGCAGAAGAATCTAAAGATCTTGTTCATATTTGAATAGTCCATCTCAGGATTTCAACATTACACCTTAAAACACTGGGATTTCTCTGTCTCCTCAACCCTATTTCTTTTTTTACAGAATTAGAACGTGGAGGAAATCGTTTAAACGTTTGCGGTTAATTTTTTTCTAATTCGTTATAACCAATATTTTACTCCTTAACTGAACGTAGCACTAACAAGCTGTGAGTTACAGTGCCAAAATGTGCAAAAGTTGTACAACTGACCACAAAACGTAAATATATAAAAATAATGGAAAACGCAATGAAATAACACATAATACAGAAGAACAGCTGAACTAGGTTTAAAAAACAAGAAAAAGATGTGCATTTTAAGAGAAGATTTTAAAACTGTCACTCCTGGCATGTTGTTCTGCAACCTGGGGGCTGTAGCCCCGAAAGGCTCGATCGCCTCTGGTTTTAACCTAATCTTCTAGAAGGAGCTGATTTGCCAAGCTAAGCGTCCGGACCGGATTATGAAAAGTGCAGCATGTCAGTGAGATAATGTGGTGCAAAGCCACTGAGCACATTTTGCAACAATATTCAATGTATTTTAATGGAACTTTATGTAACCCATACACAGTAGAGATTAACTGTGAAGAGAACAGGAAGTGATACATGGTTTTCAAATAAAAATTAAAAAGAAATTTGAAAAGTGTTGTGTGCATTCATATTCAGCCTCTCTGAGTCCAAACTTTCTACAAACATCTCTGGCTCCAATTACGGCTGCAGAGCTTTAGGGGCGTGTCTGGATGGAAACCATCTATGAACATCAGTTTTTGTGTCTTACCATCGATTCTTAATTAGATTTAGATCTAGGTCATCCTAACATATATATATTATCGCCTCTAAACCAGTTATGTCCAAATTTATTTCACAGTGGGTTGTACTTTTAAAAAGTTAAAAGTACTCAGGGGTCATAATTACAAAACTAAAGAAGAAATATACAGTTCAGCAGCAAATTAAAAGTGGAATATTTGTATGGGAAAAAGTAGTCTGGTTTTTGTATAAAAGACCAAATGGCTGTGTATCAAAAAAAGGGTCTTGGATGTTTGTTTTAATAAAAGAAAGGTGATACATCTTCCTAACTTTTTGGGTCAAGTGTTTTCTATTTTGTTGGTCTACATTTTATTCTATCTATTCTCAGCCACAGGTTTAAAGAAAGGGTGTGGCCAAGTCTGTTTTTGAGCAAATCGTTGGATTTTATTTCGGGATGTAAGAGTAAAAGGGTGTGAATACAAATGCAGCCACACTTTTCAGATTAAGTTTTTTTTTTTTTTTTTTTTTTTGAAAACCATTTATCGTTCCACATCCCATTTGCTGTGCTACAAAAACAAAATACACTGAAGTTTCTGGTTGAGGGGTATAAACACTTTGCAAGGCACTGTTTATTTTGTAAAAATCAGATTTGAAAAAATGTAAAAAAGTTTTTTTTTAATTTAACAAATTGTCATATATTAAGCTAAGGAAGTAAGTAAAGAATGTGCAAATATTTTATTTTGAACCTCTCTAAGATATTGAAATGTAAGTTTTGATTCATGTAATCTTTAAATCTTACCTGAGCTGCATGAGGACACGCTCCTCTAGACCCAAGTACTTGTGCCTGTCCTCCTCAACCAGAGCTCTCTGCCTCTGGACAGGGTCTTCCATCCGCCGCATGGCCTCTGTGAGTTTAATGCTAATTTCCTGCTCTGCCTGCTTCAGCTGCACACGTAAAACCTCCTGGTTCTGGACCTGGAGGGGATGTACACAGTGAAACAAGATATGAGAGGGCCCCAGAGATGAGCAAACCAGCATGGAGCTTTTAAGATGCGTGTATCTTAGTAGATACATGCAAGCAAGTGCAAGTCAGAAATGTAACCGAAACAGTAAAAATCAGGTAAAAGGGAAAGGGAGTCCTTGCCTGCAGCTGTCTCATCTGATAGAGCTGCATCTTCAGGTCCGAAACATTCTTCCTGAAGTGCAGGAGGTTCACTTTGATTGGAGATAAGTTCTTGTCTGGTGGGGCTGAACTGGATTTAGGAGCCAAGATAGTAGATCCACTTGGGGCTAAGAAGAAAAAGTGTTTTATATTTTTACCATCCAAAATGAGCCCAAATAAACCAGCAGACCACAAAAATGGTACATTTATAAAACTTGTAAAACTTTCTTCAATCTTTCAAGATCAGAATCTTTAACGTGAGCACTGAGTGGTGACAAAAATTGCAGATCCTTATTTTTTAACATGAAATCATGTTTACCACAGTTTGCCACAAGAGCAAAACCGAGACATTTCACACAGCTGGAGCACACATAGAGAAAGATGTTTGACTATTTCTCTTGGACCATCTCTTTAGATCACAGGGCCAACAATCTACGGCTCCAGAGCTGGAAGTGGCTCATTGAGCCACAACGGCTCTAAAAAACTAGAAATGATAGCAAGCCAACTAAGGTTTTAAATATATACATATAACAATAAATGCAGGTTTCAACAGTTTTTCCTGTTTTTTCATGTTGTAATTGTACCGAATTTACTCAATTGAATGACAAAAGTTTTTTAGTCTTATCATCAAATTGGAAATTGAAATCTGCAACGTTTTAAAAGGAGTAAGGCAGCTGGAAGACCTTCAATGACCGAGACGGGACATGAACAGCCATGTATAGGTTGAATGATCCTTTCAAACTTTCTTGCCTAAAAATTAAAATGTGTCCTCATTGACAATATTGGATTTTAAACATATCAACATTTCTTTCTTTAATTAAAAACAGAATAATCATCACTTCAAAACCTTTGCAGTAAAGTGAAGCAAAAGCTTCTTCGGGTACCATTAACTTCAGAAATCTGTCAATAGGAGCAACAGACCGTGAGGCGGTTAAAAAAAACAAAAAACATTAATCTGCATTATCCTGAAGATCTTTCATGCGTCCACCTCACAGATGCCCTGACCTGAAAAACAAGTTACAATTCAAACTGCTTTTGCTGCTTTTGTTTTGAGCCTTCAAGACATAACACCCATCTAAAAAGGACCCACGCAGGACTGTGATGTATTCTTGAAGTACTGTTATGCTGATACAGAGAACAGACTTGTTTTAGATCTGTTGAACATTGCAACAGAAAGCCAGACACGGTAACGTTTTTGTCTTCGGATGAACGTTTCAGGCACACAAACAGTGGCATGTTTTGCTCCGCCACCGGTGTTGGGGATTGTGAATCTTTTCTTCAACCCAGATCAGGTGGCATGGCGCCGCAGAGCACAGATTGGATCACTGAATCATCTTGGCAAGCTTAGAAACTAATAGCATCTTACTTTAAGTATTGCATTGAGGGGCTGGTGTGAGCTCTGCTGGATCCTGCCTCTTAACTCAAATTAAACTGGATGTATTGTGAGGAAATGTGAGCCGATGACAAGCAAAAGAAACCTGATTTTTTTTTTTTCAATCTCCTCCACTCTGCTCATTGAAGCCTGTTGACAGACGCCAACGTGTGGGCTTGTCTGCACAAGACATTTTGGCATTAAAAGCTAGAAAGAGAAAGAAAAAAAGAAGGTTAACGGGGATTACAATAATACTAACCTGAACTAGGTGCACTGTGGGCTGGAGATGAAGTCTTTGGTGGTCTCTCGCTGCAGGCAGAAAAACCCATTAGAGCAGGATTTTGATACACCCCCAAAAAAAGCAACTTTGAGATATTCAGGTTTTCAGGGCAATATTAGAAATGATGAAGACATTAAAACAAAGTATGACAGGTTAAACCAGAGGGCAAAGTGGTGTTAATGATGTTAAGCTTCATGTCATAGCAAATTCACCGCAGTCGCAGGCGTTTTTCAGCTAATTGTCAAGTACGCATTAAAAAAACAGAAGATCAAAATGCAAAGAGTCTAAATGCAGCCAGATAAAACCGTAAACAAAGCCAGTACATGGACTTTAAAATCAGTCTTATTTGTTCAGATCACTGATCCTTCATTTTGTTTACTGAATGACTAATTCAGTTTACATTTTGTTCATTTTGTTTACTGAATGACTAATTATTTTCTCCTGGGTTTCACTCCCTCCTATAACAGGCTCGCTTACCTTTGAGACTCCTTGTTGCCACTAGGGTTTGGGGCCTTTAAAAGTACATGATGAACAAGACCAGTCAAGCTGTTAATCTGTTGCTCCATAAACTTCATTCGCTCTCTGCAGAAACATTAGAAAATGCTACGGATATTACATCTTCCACTAAGACAAATAGAAGCTCACTATGAACGCCCTTAACAGAATCATGTGCTGTTTTTGTTGTAGCTGTGTCTTTGCTGAACATTTACTGAGAATCAATTGCTTTTAAAGCTGATTTAAAATATATGTATATAATATATATATATATATATATATATATATATATATATATATATATATATATATATATATATATATATATATATATATATATGTTTTCATATATAATGAAGTTGTTCTGTAATAGCAAATTAGACACTGTCTTCAATTTTTGCTCATGCTGAAATTGAGTCACTATGGTGAAAAAAAATGTCCAGTACTAGAAGCATGAGGGATATTCTTCAACAAACATTTACAGAGAGTCAGATCTGTAATTTTCTTTATTTTAGACTATAATAGACTATGTATCTCTGTGCTTGCCCTGTGATTGGCTGACAGCCTCGCCAGGCCGAACCCCCTCCTCTTGAAGCAACTGCTGGCTCCATGCACACAGAGGATTTTTCAAATTAGACCTGTACTGGCTCACATAAAACAGCCCCATTTCAGATGTAGCTTCCACTTATTCAAAGTCACATGTGTTAAAGAAGCAAAATAAGAAGAAAAACATAACAGTTGATAGAAATCTCCCCCATGATCCTAATATTTAGGAGTTTTATATATATATGTATATATCCACCTTATTTTCGAACGCGGAAGTAACTATGGGTCCAACTTTCGTTTTTTTGTGCGGCACTTCCGTTTCAGCGCTTCCCTCGGCCAAATAACATAGTTTGACTGAAATTATAAACTGTCGCGGCAACATTGTCAAAAATTGCAGAGCGATCGAAGTGGCAGGTCAGTGCCACATCCTCAAACTATTCATGACTGAGAGGATGATACAAAGAAGTGGCCTCATATAACGAACGAGGACATTTTAACCAGTTTGTGTCGTCACTTGGTGCGGACGGCTCTGCAGTGCGACTTCACCGAAGCGAACCTCCGCAGTGGAAAAGTTGGATCGGTGTTAATTAATATCAACATGGATGACCTGGTATTCATGGAGGCTGATGTCCGTTCAAGCCAAAGCAAGTCCGACGTTCACTCTGCTGGATCCTGACTACATCAGCCAGCTCCACCGAGACGACCGGAGCGCTCTGATGCTGCGACTCCAAGGGAAGTCATGCAGCGGCGACTTATGGAAGGTAGGCTAATGAATCGTCTGATTCAGAAACATACTGGCTGTTGCCTCGTTGTGATTAGATTGCTGGTCAGTTAATTTTACAAAGATAGCAGTGCTAAATGTTTGGGATTGAACTGATGTTATAACAGTATATCAAAACATTCTGCCCACTTCATGTTTAGGCTTGAAATTTAAAATTTAAATGGATAGTCTAAGTTGTCACTATAAACTATCCATATTTTTATATAAATATGACACCAAGGACTGTAATATAAAAAGTAACCGTTTCTTTAACTTTGTTAAAAAGTGCAGTTTATAAACGGCACCCCATAGGTCTACCAGCAGGGATGGAAAATATCCAGAAAATAATTTACAGAGGGAACAAAGCTAAATGGCGACTGGCTTCATGTGAAAGCATATGTTTTATCAGGATCGGCACAAACTAAGGAATTAAGAGTTAAAGATGGCTAACGTAAACATCCCTTAGCTTACCTGTCTGCTCTCCTCTTTGTCTCATTGTTTTTGTTCCTAATGGAACTTTGCAGCCCAGACACTTTTCTGGCGACGTGTGCTCTTCTGTTGGTCTTTTGTCCACAAAATGAAAATAATAAACATACGGTCGCTTCGGTGGTTTCTTCAGATTTAAAGCTTTTATCCACAAGGCGAAGAGATTCGTCATTCTTCGGCTGAGGGTGAAGGAAGTAGGGCTCCCCACATCTGCAGCTCTTGTTCACGGGCGATGATCAAAACACTCCTGCTCCACATAAACCTTTCTTTTACACGCATTATTATAACAACCTCTAACTGTACAAACGATTCCGGTCTTCCTCGAAGTCATAAAGATAAGTAATTTGAGACAAAGTAGCTGCATGAGTCTCTTTTCAGCAAGCTACCCACTGACAGGAAGTGAGCGGCCGGAAGTCTCGCACAAAAAAACGGCAACTCGCTGGCTCCGTATTTCCGTCGAAAATAAGGTGGATATATACATATATATAGATATATATTTATGTATGTTGCATTAAATAAATGCAACAGAAGTCTATAAATAAATACAAAAATGCTCAATTACAACAGCATAACAAACTTGATTCCCGATCCAAAAGCAATACGCTGAACACATGGCACTATAGAAGAAAAGAGCATAAAGGTTCACACCCAGGCTAAAACATTAGTTGTTTTACTCTTTTTGAATAAAAACAACTGTGGTGGCCATCAAAAACAGGATGAAAATGCAAACTGAAAAATAATACTGTACGAAGAACCCCAAAGCACCAGAGGAAAGAACACAATTGTTTGGCAAGCAAAGTGCTTGGAAAAGTGAGCAACTTTTGTCTTCTGCTCCAAATGTTTACCGTAAAGGAGAATGTGGGGCCAGTTAAGGACACGGAGCTTATTGTGGTTACGACTGCTACGGACAATAGATGGCCAGACATTCAAGTCCCAACTACAGTCTCTATTACACATGAATAAATCACATAGCAGCTGAGTTGGTTTTGAAGGTTAACCTCAATATGTTCCTATTAAATCCATCAACTCTTTTTGAATATCTCCAGAGCCTTTCTAATAAAGTTGTCTAAGTTTCCCAGGAGGTCACCTCTGATCTTTTTAACTGACAGAGTTCCTTTACTTATTGGGCTGAGTCAATATTTTCCTGGGTTTACCATATGCATACCGTTCTTGAGGACACCATGATAGGGAAGAAGCAAAGAAGCCACCTCAACTTTTACCTATGTTTATTCACTCATTCATTTAGAGGAGAAATAACCAAACACAGGTCCTTCAATGACTTTGTAGACCCAGCCTAATGACTGTTGATGGAACAATCTTTTTTCTTGTTAGCACTGGGTACATTAACTTCAGAATCTGAACACACATTGTAAAAAAACGTTCGGAACATTTGTTTTGTATAGACAGATGGATTAGTCTGCTCAAATTAATTTGCAGACCTTGAAGTTGAAAAACCGTGAGAACACAGGTTATACTGGGCTTTTAGTTGTGGATGATGAATTAGAGACATAAACCAGACAGAGGAGCTCAGCAGTTTCTGATGAAAGTAAAACAGGTGATGCAGAATTAGTCCATGCTCTCATGCAATGCTTCAATCCGAATAATAAAAAGCCCATGCCAAATGTCTGCAACATCCAGCCTCTGGGCGCTTACCGTGTCTCCTGGTCAGTTGGAGCCGGAGTGGGCCCTTGAGAGAGACCCTGAGGATCTGGGATCACAGGAGAACCCATGCTGTTCCTGGGTTTGGCTCCTGCAACTTCCTCCTTCCTGAAGGACTGACGCACTGGTGAGCCTCTCTCCAGGGCAACACCATGAGGGGGCATGCTGTGGATATCAATCATCCGTACCTCATTCATCCTGTGAGGGGATGGAGGAGGAGTCTTGGAACCCAAAGTAGGCAGTTGGCTGTTTCGGGACTTCTGCCTGTACAGAGATGGGTGATCCACAGAGTCTGTTGGACTGGACCCACTGTAAGAGCTTGCAGAGCGGATGGAGGCACGGTGAAATCCCCCCATGCCATGTTCTGGACCATCAAGTCCAGGGGCGGCATGCGGCCCATGACCAATGCTGATTCTTCCCTCTTGGAGCTGGTACGGATCTGCATACATCCCCTCACTCCCCCTGGTTAGAGTGTGACTTTTCCCACCCAAGTCTTGATCTGGCTTTACGTCCCGTCTCTCCAGTATAGCACTGGGGCAAGGAGAGTTGGAGCGGGCTGAAGGACTGGCATTAGATATCCGGTCCCTTGGGATGGTGGCGCTCCCAGGAGCGGAGTTCTGTCGTGAGCCAAATGGGATTCGGGAGGGGGATGGCGGCATAGATAGGGCAGTAGGTGGTAGTGCTCCCTGCAGGGGATGGTGTAACGGAGGACCCATAGGTGGATGTCTTAGAGGGTGCTGACCATCACGGGTGGCATGCGCCATCTCGCTGTGCATCTGAAAGTCCAAAAAGCAATCATTATTACTTTTTCATGTCGATAACCCAGCAAAACATCTGTACAATACAATGATTCCCTATCATTTAATAACGGCATTACCAGCGTTTTACCATTTGAAATCTATAACGGCTTTTTGTTTTTTGCTTGAAGGCAAGTTTTTCTCATTCCTCAAAGACTTGGAGAATAATAAATTTACCAATAAGAGCAGATCTAAGTGATGTGTAAAAGTTTTGGTAAATGTTAAGAAATGTTAATCTTTTAGCAGACAATTATTAGCATCTAGCTTAAAAGTGAAGAACATATGGGAGTCATGTCCTAAACTAATATAGACAATAGCTTGCAATGCAAAGCAACTTTTCTGTATTTCCTTGTTTTGATGTATAGACAGCCAATACTGTTACTAGCGTAGCACTTTCTCTTTGGCTAATAGTAGTCTTTCCATACCTAACCTAGCCTCGGTTTTTGTATTTGCCATTGGCTACTCCCTTAGTCTCACTTTTTTCCCTTGGATTTTAAGGCAGTTTGTTTAGTATATATTCCTGGTGTATTTGACAGAGAGCCCTTATGTAGCCTACTATAAAATAGCATGTGTCCAAATATACCAACATCATACCAGCAAACTTAACACAGCATTTATGCAAAACAAAGTTGTACCAAGTATTTAACAGCCATTTAAAAGCTGAATAGGTAGTCTACTGACTATTGCCATAAAAAATAAATGTTTTGTTAGGCTGAAACATAGAAAGTGGCTGATAAACTACTTTGCTCTCCCTCGTTGTTTGTCACCTCCAAAAATTCTGTGATAAGATTGAAGGACCTTGATTAGTCAGGATTGGTCAGGATTTCAATGTGCATGGTTAAGTTGGAAAAGCAGAAATGTCTTACTCATCTGTCGAACTAAGACACTGTATTCACCCTGTTCAACTTTGGTGGTATTAAGCGGTCAAACATGCCCCCCGAGTTCACTTGTGTTTCCCATATCTTCAGCAATCGTAAATAACAAAAAGGAATCTTTTTCCTCTTCTGGATCAAACATTTTGTTTTCTCCCTCATCTTCCTTCATCAATTTGGAAACTGCACTCTGTCATTGTGGTGTTGTGTTGTCTGTCAAATTTCCACATTCTTGAATTTTCACAGACAAGACGGCATGGGTTTGTACGCCCACTTGTAGTATACTACAGTGGGCGGGTCTTTAAAGGAGTTTGGAAGCTGAAGTATGCATAGCCAGAGCCAAAACAAACTTTATTCTTGTTCTTGCCACCTCGAGAACAAGATCAAATTTGCAATACTAAGAAATACCAACACATCCAATAAAAATAATTCAGCCACTATTCTGCTAGTATTTTTATCTGTATCGTGTTCATCAATGACTGAAGATTCATTGCTCCACAAAAAACAAACAAAAAAACATCAAACTCAGTTCACTTCTACACTGAAGACAAAACTGTGGCTTTCTTAAAAAATGCACCTCTAGAGCTGGTATGCAGTTGGTCAATTTGCAACAAGATCTGTCAAGCTGTGTCCGTTTAACCAACGAGCTAATCATTGTCAATGTTCGTTAGCCCAGCCACCTTAAAAGAGCACGAAAGGATAATGTAGAAAACTGAGACAGGCTTCCTTTAATGAGGAAATGACCTTTGAGATTTAGTTAGCAAAACTAAGGATTGCAATCAAATATCTGGTTATTCTAGAAGACCACATGCAATGTGATCCCATCAACAATCCAAGCAACAGTTTAAGCACATGTCCCTTTGGTACCGGCACAATCTCTGCATTAATTCTACCAATCTATATGAACACGTACTTTACATTAAGATGTTTATATGCGGTCTGCAGTGTAAATTCTGTTTTCATCAAGAAAAATGAAAACTTTTAGCCAGATTACCTAACATCCAGACATACAGCTGCAACAGTAAACACAATATAGCCTAGTTTAGATTAATGCAGAACCAAACACAAGCAACAACATTTTCTATTACCGGACTGGGTAAGCCTTTTTCAGAGAAGTGAAAATTAACCAGTTGAACAGAAATCAAGTGTACAAATAGTAATAAAAGCTCAGGATTTGCAATACACGTTGTTTGATAACGCTGTGCAGGAAGCTGTCACATGCAGATCTGAATCCAATCCATTTTCATTCCTGTCAAACAAACAAGCTATTGTTTCATCAAGGTATGACTCATAGGTTACACCTAGAAGCCAAGACATGTCAAAAGAACCTGATGCAAGTTCTTTAAAATACCTCAGGGACAGTTCTTCACTGCGCACCTCTTTGCGCAGTGTTGTCTTTGTCTGTTTTATTCAAGCATGCCAGGACAGATTATTGCAGGGAGGAAAACAATGTGTGACTCGGGTGTGACGCTTGTGTGTGCAGACGTGAGCGTGCTTCATGAGCTGGATAAAAACAACTGCTCAAAGAGTACTGTAACAAAGGGTTCATGCCTAGCAGTGACAACAAATGGAAAGTTGAAGTTTGCACAGCCTGCATGAAGTCTTTGCGAGGGTGATCTGCAGGGCATTTTAAAACCCGAACGACCTCTTATTCTGAAAGTGTGAATCCCCATGAAGAATATCTTGACTTTCTCTAAACTCTGGAGCACTTCTATGCTTTCCTGTCCCAACGACGGAGCCATTTTCAGGAAGATTTAAGTCACTATTGGTGAATCCCAAACCTATGAAGGCACTCTAAACTATTCTAAAAAAAAACATCTCAAGATATCCCTATAATATACAGATTTTGTTGTAAAACATGAACAAGTCCCTGCTTTGTAAATAAAGCAACATGAAAAATAAGCAACCAGACCAGACCAACGCGAGAGGCCCAGACGAAGGCAGCTAACTCCAACACGCAGACTTATTTTCCATCGTGGTCTTAAGCCTCTGGTCGTACGGGTTGGCTGTTTGCTTTATGTGCACAGAGCCGCTTCAGTCTCTTGCTGTGTCAGCAGCGGATAGCGTTTCTAAACTGATTCACAAACTGCAGACAGTCTCAGAGCGCCAAACTAAACAGATAAAGAACTGTACCGTGTGGGGCTAAAGCAAGAGTTTGTGAACATTTAGATAGCCTGACTGGTTGGATATAATGTGATGTGTAAATGTATAGATAACAGTGATGATATAGAGGATGATTAGTTGGTAATAATGATTTAAAGTACAATTAGACATGTATTATTACTATTATGAGTTGTACTGAAAATTAGGAAACAGAAGGGGAGTTGAGCAATAATCAAAGTTCTGTTTACAGAGCATAATTTTCAGTGTACACAACAAACATCACAGGGAGCCACTTCTGATGATAACAGAAGTCTTCAAAAAACATTTTGTTTTACAAACTGCTTTGCAATCATCGATGTAAATGAATATTAGCCTTTCAATATATTTGCTTCTTTAATTTAAACCTCTCATTTTCCTTTCTTATTTCTAGGCAGCAGTGGTTATGGAGCATTATATTGCTAATACCCCTGCAACAAAACTAGACTGATGCCTAAGAACAGATCTTAAAGGGTTTCAATGGGCAAAAAAGTTAAATTAACAACACAAGTTGTAGTGGTTGTTGAAGTCATAGGGAACACAGCTCTAATAACTGGCTTTCTAGTTTTAACTAAAGCCATAAGCATATACTTTGTCAGTGGTCAATAAGTAAAACTCCATAGACAGTTGAAGCGTTCCTACATTTTTCTCCATACTGTCTCTCGGCTTTCCTTTAAAAGTTTTTAGCGTGTACAACATTACAGCCACACCCTGATTTGTTTACACTGTTTCCTACCTGTCCCTTCAAAAAAATAAAAAAATCTCCCTCCAATAGTTTTCTTTTTTTCATTTCAAGGAATAAATTGATTGAATTAATGATAATGATTCTTAATTCTTAAATGTAAATTTTTGCCAGTTTGGATCACATGTTGAGATGCTTTTCGGAATGAGATCGTCAGCTCGACGGGCCCTGACTGGTGACTGGTCGGTCAGAAACTCAAAAGTCCAATCTATTTTCCACTCAGTGAATAAACCATGCCTGAGCTTTACCAGGTCACAGTAGCAACAACATTCTTGGCTGTGGATGCCGTTACTGAGGGAAGTAAACTCAAAGTGGGCTATTTTTCAGTAAGTTTAAAAATGAAGCCAGATGAATTAAACAGATGTACAAAGCTGTTTAGACTAATTGTTTATGTCGAAAACATGTCTAGACATTTCAGTGCAAAAAAGGCTGCAAAAGAGCAAAGGTTCAAGCAGATAACAGGAAGGCTGAAAGGAGTACAGCAAGGTTGCTCTGTTTTATCTTTTTGGGCTTATTACCTGTTTGATGAAACATTAACAAAGGACAACCTTTTAAACATTTTTAGAGCTATAGTAAGGATCAAGGATCTCCATAGAATACCACTTACTGTTAATCACATTGATTGTTAATAAAGGAGTCTTAAGATTGTTTACATGTCAACTTTCAAATAATTATGTTGTTGTTTTCAAAACCACTGTTTTACAGCAACTCCTCCCTCATATATACTGTATTACATTGCCTAATATAGGTAATTTATGACCGCTCAGGACAGGAAGGCAAGAAAAATAAACAGCTATAAGCAGCTTAACAAAAAATGGTGATGGAAAATTTGGCACATTCAGAATATTTGGAATGCTGCATCTCTGGTTATATATGTACTATTTTTAAATGGGAAAAAAAAGTTTTGACCTGACATGGTTACTTTAAGACTCTACGTCAATGTACATTGACTCCAGAGATTTTCACTCGCAACCACTTCTTACCTGGCTGAAAATTAAAGACAGCTTTAGGTCTTAACTCTGATCTCAGAGCTTAGAATAGTCACACACAAGCTGGAAAGTGCAACGGCATCTTTGCAAAGACTTGATCTATTCATAACCTTTATAGAACATAGATTTGCTACTGTAATTCTATGAATGGCCCCAGGACATGAACTGATCGTCTTCATATGTGTCCCTAATTATTGATGTGACAATGGCATATCTAGTATTTTTATTTCAGAGTTTTTATATAGGTATTCCATATATTTTTCACTTCAAATCTTCAAAGCAACTCTTAAAAGGTGCCATATTAACTTTCTATTGTAGCTGGGCTTCAGTATTAAAGGTATATAGCCACGTTATATACTTAAAAAAGACCAAAAACCGTTTCATCATAATAAAATAAGGTTATATACACCAAGCGTCCATCCTGATAGTGTTTTGATGGTCATTTTTGAGGCTAAATAGAACCCCACAACGGGTTCAATGAACAGATAAACAAACGTGGCGCCGTCTACAGGCAGTATCGCAGAACTGTCATAAAGCCGGTTTGCTTAATTTATAAATTAATTGTAAATAATGCTGGACCAAGCTTGACTTTCTGCAGTGCCTCACAGTAAAGCGGCAGCTCGGCATGATCGAAGAGTAACGAATTAAATAAGCCGATCTAACAGTAACCTTAAGAGCCTCATATCAGAACATTTACTAGCATCAATCAACTTTGCGGTCACATCTGAGCAATCGGCAGGTTTAGCATCTGCTTCAGTGAACTCAACGGTCATACTCTATTCCCAGCGACATTCCAGTCTTTTCCCTCTTGGAATACATTTTTCTGCATTTTTTTCACTGAATTTTGGACCTTTCTGCATTGTTTCGCTGGGAGATGCTAATAGCCGTTAGCCGCTTCCTTTTTTTATCCCCTGCTGCGCATGTGCAGTGACGTACTTCTGATGTTATTAAAAATAAACACAAAAGGCTTTATTTACTAACAAACTGAGCAAAAACGAAACATAAAACACCAAAATAACAACTAATACGCCAGCAGGATGTGAAAATCTTTCATAAAAACGTATGCAAACAGAGTGAGCTTCCGACATATAAATAAAAAAAGTCAAATAACGTGGCTATGCATCTTTAAAACTTGCAAGAAAACAAGTTATTGAGAAACAGCAGCATTGGTTTGAATTGTTGGATCAAACAACAAAAAAGTAATTCTGTGGTCACACTTAATCTCCACTACCCCACAGTCTTGTGCAATCTTCGTGTTTGTGTCAATTGCTGGTTGGTTAAACAATGACAGAGCTATTCAGGACAAGACCACACTTCTGCGTTTAACTTTATGCTAGAAACTACACAATGTTTGCAAGAAAGCTCAAGCTTTTTTAAACATAAAATTTCAGTTTTCTTTCATTATTTATGCTTTTAGTAAGCATTTTCTTCTAGGCTTTTTCCTGGAAGCCGATCGGACTTGTATTCATTTATTTGTTTACATTTAATTTCAATTTCACATTTTTAAATGCAACCCGATGCTTCAAACGGACCATTAGAACTGAATGTAGACCAGCAAAACGACACATAGCTTTGATAAAGGTAGTGGCAGTAAGTCTATGGTTAATGTTGAAGAGACTGGCAGTAAAACAACAGTAAATCTGTTGAAGGCACAAAATAACAAAAATGTTAGATAGAGAGACAGATTCAAGAGGCCCATTTGAGGAAAAGGCTTTTTGGGCTTAGATTTTGCTACATCAGCAGGAAATAACCACAGTAGAATTTGAAACAGAGAAAGTGATTAAGGCTTATGTTGGGAAATGGAATGAGCAAGGGAAATAGTCCCTGGAATTGAGTCGGATTGTCCCCTAAAAAGTTGCACTAGAGCGTATAGGGCAGGCCTGAATGCCTGCCTCTGGGAGAACAAAAAGAAACCCCCCTCTAGACAGATTAACAAGAGGGGGGGGGGTGACATTCCTTCCTTAAACTGCAAACAGGATGTGAGTATAAGAACTGGAGGTAGAGCTTGCTTTTCTTTATTGCACCAAATCTTTTCACGTCCCCCCAGCAGCTGGGACAACAGAGAAGTACTCACCCTGGCATCGCCGTTGGCAGGCCGGGGTCCATGGCTAAAAGCCTGAGCCGGATCCTTGTGGTACACCTTGAGGCAGGAGTGATCTGTGATGTTCCTGTAAGGGAAGGAGGTGTGGGCTGGTAAAAAAGTGGCCCAGATATCCCCGTCGGAGAGCGGCCGGTCTTGCCTCACCCTGGATCTCTTTAACATCTCAGCCAAGGGTACATACCCTGACGGAGGCTCTGACTGTCCTCTGCTATCTGACATTTTCCCTAACTCTTAGGAGTCTACATAAACACACACTAAGAGTTTTCTGAGATGTGGCTGAGCTACATGAATGTCAAGCGGATCTGCTGTTTCCTTTGTGCTGATCTCACTCTTGGTGTGGTACTGCACCTTGTACCAACCATAATGCACCACGAGGACATTTTTTTACAACCTTGATAAAGAGTTAGTCACAAATTACACACTTCAATAGAGCTGGATCTCTGCAGAGTAAGAGGGAAAAGTTACGCATGTCTTTCAGAGCATTTTTATTCAGCTTTTTATCTTTGCAGAGAGAATCTGCAGAATTTTAATATATTTTTCAAGTGAATACCAAACTAGGAAGCACCAATTCACTAGAGTAAAACATTTCTACGCTAGAATTGCTATTGCTGTTCTTGTAAATGGAAAAGCCCAGTCAACACCCTGCTTTAGAATCGATTATTTTGGAAGCATAAATAGACAAAGCTCACATTGCTAAAAGTTTACAGAGTGAAACTCTTTTTAATAAGAGAGGACAAGAGGCAGGAAAGGCAGGAACATTTCTAAAAAGTCTCCCCGGTTTGTTTGACTGTATCAGAGACATTTTGCCACACAGCTCTGACTCAAAATAACTTTCCTTTTAACATCGAGGGGGAAAGGATGCAAGCTTTCCTGCCCAGAGACGGTTCCTGTTCAGAGGCAGCTATGAATAAAAGAGGGAGATACTAGACTAGGTCGGCTGGAAGGTGGGACACACTGGAGTAAAAAATTTCTTTATGGTAATACTGGATGGATTTCCAAACTCATTTTTCTTGCGAGACACGGCTTTCATTGCACCAGTAACAATGTTACCTTAAACTAGGCAATATTGATCCCCTCTGATTTTTGTTTGTATCTCTGGAGATAGCTGACTCGCCAAACTTTTACTGCATTAGAAAGTCAGAGCTCGGATATGTGCAGTTGTAGTTTAACACAGGTGGAGGTGTAACTATTCTAAGGGTGGCTGTCAGCCGATTCAAATCAGCTGTTCTACCTCACAAATGGTAAATTAAAAAAACTTTCCAAGCAGATATCGAAAATAGGCTGATATAAATTTTTGGCTCCTGACAGATCTCACAGGCTCACGAGATAATTCATTGCTAGAGAAACTCCTTTTTACTATTAGTCACTAATATTACAGCAGCGTTTAAAAAATAGCTAATTACTGAACTATTTAACAGGCTTTACTACAAAAATAATCTCATTAAATGGTTTTCACAAGACCTAGAACCACGCATTTGCAATGGGTTTAGCTTTTGACTTTTAAACTACTACTTTACTAGCTTCCTGCAGGAACTATCTGTGCTGCAGTGCTAACACTAGCTTGGATATGAAACAACATCTTTCTGAGGTTTACTGATGGCATATCACTAATTGCTTGATGACTTTTTATTATGATGGATGCTTTCAGGTAACACATTGTCCTAGTTTATTATGTCCTCTATTTCACGTACAAACACAAATCTTTACCTGACATCAGCGAGTTCGTAGTACATGTTCCTCATGTCGTCTTTAACATAGACGGCAACACTGGGCGACTCTAACATCTTCATGTTGAGCTGCTGTGGGAAGGCACTGACAAACAGAGCTCTGATTGTGTCGATGCTGGTGATCTCATTGGGCATGCGGATCTGTTTAGTCTCATCCCCGTACTGCAGGTAGAGGACACCTAAGGACAAAAAAGCAATGGGATTAGCCTGAAATCAGATCCCCAAAACAGATGTGCTTTCCAAGTATGAAGATGCATAAATTGATTTATAGGTAAGACAGGAAATCCACTACTTTTAATTTGGTTTGGCTTGTGAAAGTGATCTGTTTTTGAAACTACTAAAGCTACTAAAAAAGTCTCCGGTCAGAAAGCAGTGTAATGTCTTTGCTGATATTAGTAATGGCATAATGACTGTAAACTGAGCCTGAAACACTAGGATACAATTGCTTTGTCTTCTTTTATCTTCTTGTAATGTGTAGTTCACAGTGTAATGCAGTAAAAGCTAAGGTACAGAAGGAAAGGAATATGGGGACAATGTTTGCACAAGATTAAATAAATCTAATATTCGTTTAACATATCTGTACTGCATGACTTCTGACAAATCTTACTAGAAGGTATGACACTATATGCAGAAAAAAACAAAAAAGGTTCCCAGTAAATCCATGGTGACCATGGTGAAAGGTCCCTTTATATGCTAAATCTTACCAAGATAGTGGCACAAAGGGCATAAGAAATCAAAATGAATCCCTAAAAACTGTCCTGGAGTTTTCTAGTATGAGCAGAAATATATACCCGTTTCTAACAGCATTGGAAATAAGCTTGCCCTTTCAGTCATGAAGAAAAGAAGAAAATTGCTTGATAATAACATGGTAGTCAGGGCAGAAGAGAGGCCCGAAGCAAAGCTGTGTGCTCAGGGTGGAACGGTAAATGTTGTGTTTCAAAAAGACGACGGACTGAACCTCTGAACTCGGGGTGGGGCTTCTGTGTTGTGTTTTAGAAAACAGATGTCATTCCCGCAAAATTTATGAACACGCCCACACTGCACTTGTATAAACAGTGCCAGGGGAAGAAAACAAATTCTATTTCCAGTCTCTGATTCATGGTTTTGCAGTGAAATACACTGTGGAACCATTTCAACTTGATAAAATCTTCTAAACTGAAAAGTAAGATTAGCAAAATATAGCAAAAAGTCAGACATCCTGACATGTAAGGGCAGTTTCAAGGTAGGTTTATATATTTTTTTTTTCCAATGAAAAGAGATCCGTTTAAAGAAAGGGGGCATGATTTTACTTGGTAAACCCTATAAAAACCAAGCCTGTAAAAGCTACCAGATGTCAGTGAAATATTATACAAGATCCTACATGCTCCACGAGACAGAAGGAAGGCAAATCCAGGAAATAAAACTGCTGAATCTCAGCACTGTGCTCTGGTTTGTCTGGGTCTCTGCCCAGTTGCAACTTAACACAGTGGCGATTTGCAGCACAATTTAATCTTTTCTTGTGAGCTAGGCTACAATCATTTTAAGTTCTTCATCCAGATGTTGGCTAGTTGCGAAGGAAAAAGTTAATCACACTATTATGACAATTTTTTTTCTGCATTTAAAGTCTTATGAGAAGGTTGGAAAGAGGAATTGAGTTACATTCCTGTGCGCCTGACCTCGCTGAGAGCTGAAAACATATGGCTAGTGGGTTTTGTAGCCAAATGGGCACAGATTGGAAACTTTTTGAGTTCACCTCACGTCTTCAGTGAGGCACAAAAGTACAACCTAAATTCAGCCACCATTTCAGCTGCTTCAAATCTTGGACCACAGCAAAACAAACATTCAAAACTATGGAATAACGAGTCCAACTGATGCTACACTGTTGAATAGATGCAGTACTCACTGAAGAGGTCTCAAGGACTTCCTGTTTCCTTCTGCAGGCTTACGATGCGAAGAGAAAGACCACGCTGCAACTCGCGCAGCAAGAGACGAGGGTACAAGAGATCCCCAAATGTCCGTTGGGACAAGGTGGAGCATGTGCCTCTGTGTGTGCACGCGTGTTTGTCTGAGACACTGTGGGAGGGACAGAGTTGTAAAGTGGTGCCCCCCCGTTTTTCCCCACCCCTTCATCACACCATAACCCCCTACTTTCCCAACGCTTTGTCCTGATGTAGTGAAGGAGCCTAAGGAAGTATATGTATATGTGAGTTAGTTTGTGCCTGTCGTGCACATATATACGGGTGTTGTAAAGCTCCGCTGTCTTTTCTGCAATACATTCATTGCTCTGCAGGAGGCAGAAACTATGTGACAGACCAAAACAAATACCTGCAAACAGTGAAGTGTAAGCAAAATGATACATAGATTCACATTTATATTTTCACACATGAAAATCTTTTTGTGCAGAATTGCCTCCCACTGCAAATATACCAGTCACTCTTTTCTGATGACTTCCCCAATTTTGTCTATCTAGAGACTGAAGTACGACTATTTTTTGTAAAATAATTAATTTTCAAGAAATTTCAAGTTTTGCCCCACACCCTCAATAGATTTACAGTCATCTGGACCTTAACTGGGTCATTCTCACACGAGAATTGAACCACATCATTGTAACTCTGGCTGTGTTTAAAGTTTTCCTGCTGGAAGGTAACATCAGCCCCAGTCTCAAGTCTTTTTGCAGCCCCCCCACAACAACTCTCAGCAGCTTCCATGTTCATACTGAAGAAAAACAAAACGTTAATTTTTAGTCTCGTCTGACCAAATTAAACTACAGTTGTGTGCTGTCTCCCCTACATGGCTGGTGGTAAACTGCAAATAGGATCTTCCTAATGTTCTTCCAACAATGGCATACTGTGGTTATGGTGGGCCTGCCACAGGGGCTGAGCTCACAGCCATTAGGACCATTTGCTCATCAGACCTGTGCGCACTCGAGGCCCATACTGATTCACAGAGTCTGCCTAACTTTCTAACCCCAGGCTAAGACTACCCTGCTTTGCTTTGCCCTGCTCAGTTTGACATGACAGGTCTTCAGGCTCTGCCCTGAAGAATAAGGAAGCACAAGCAGATTCTAGCAGTGCTGCAGTCAGGAAACTGGGAACCCTGATCATTATTTTGTTGCTGTTATGCCTTTAGAACATGAACGTGGAAAACATACTGTAGTTTTGCAAAGTAAACGGAAAGTTAGCTGAAGTGTTGGCAAAAAAGGACGTGGAAACTCCAGAGGCATCTACCCCATTTTTTACTTAGCTTTGAAAGTTTGATCTGGCAAAAACACATTTGTGTTAGAATTTGTTTAGGTGGGGCGATGTTCTTCACGGCCTCAAGGAAGACTGCATCAGAGAAAGACACAGCCGTGCAGGGACGGCTCGTGATCGTCGTTAGAAAGTACTTCCACAGGACAGTGTTCTCAGCTGTCCTCAATGATAACAACATGAGATCTAAAAGCAATTCTCCTGCAATGCAATCAGTCTTATTCAGGGACTCTCTTGCTTACTTCAGAGATGCAATAACACACATTGCACATGTTTGCAACAATATCCCTCTGAACTAGTCTGGAAGCTGTGCTGCCACAATCCAGGCACATTATCCAATGTAGATACTATCAATAACGACAGAGAATAACAATTTTATGCTGCTTTATGTTGACCTGTCACATAAAATCCCAATGGAATACACTGATGTCTGGGGTAGTAGCTTGACGAAGTGCAAAAAAGATTCAACAAGCATGAATACTACTGGAAGGAACGGATTATAGTGCTGCGTAAAATAAAATATGACAAAATATAACGATAAAGTAGACCCAGATGCACTTCTGTAGAGTTGGACAAACAACATCACACTTTCATCCTTTTAGAATATTGCCTTTCGACTAGTCTTAATGACAATAGACCATAATTATTAAAAAAAATACTTGCTTGACAGGGTTGTAGCGTCTTTCCTACTGCCAACAGGGAGCATACCTAGTGAGCGGTCCTTCGTCTGGTTGGTCGATCGCACCACTGGCAGGCTGGCTCGAATACGGCTGCCGCGCATGAAGGCTGTGGGCGCGTCCGCCTCCGACATGGCGTCCAGCGACTCTAGTGAGGCCAAAGGTAGGTGGTCGACCTGATCGCCGACACTGGGCTGTGGGCTGGGGCCGTGCTTTGGACTTCTGCTCTGGAGTGGGGGAAGGCAAAAGGAAACAACACGGGGAGGAGTGAGACCCTGGATTCCTACGAAGAAAGTGCACGTGCATTTAAACCTTAGAACCCTGTAACGGCAGATTTAAAAGTTCAAATGTGTTGCTTGCTGTCTTTCTTCTCGCAGCACCATGCTGTTCACAACTTGGACTCCGTCATGTGTTTTGAAAGTCGGTCACATTGCAGGCCGCCTTATGATGACCTCAAGCTTGATTCATGCACAGTGACAAAATAAATAAGCTCAAACAGAGCAGCCGTGCAAATGTGCGGGGGGACATTAATCCGGAAGACATTCCTTTAAAACGATTCAGAGGATCTGGGGCTGTATTTAAAATAAACTCTGATCTAATCTGAATAATGTGGCTTCCTCAAGCTCTTTTAGGACAAAATGGTGTGTGAAATGACAACAGACATCATAGAGGTGCTATGTTTTGCTTTAAGATAAGACTTTTCCTATCTTTCTGAAATCCAGCACACATATTCACACAGTTTTTCCACATTTTGTCACATTAAAATCCTTACTTCAATGTCAAGTGGGATTTTTATAAATGACAGAGAGAAACTAGCATAACTGTGAAGTGGAGGGAAAATGATACACTGTTTTAGAAATCTTTTCTGTAAAATATAAACTTTCAAAGTGTGGCTTTGTAATTCCCAAATAGAGACCCCCTATGTCTAATTTAATCTCATTTCAAAGCAGCTGTTCTGTGGAGGCCCCAGAGGTTTGTTAGAGAACATTGGTGTACAAGCACCAATAGGAAAACCAAGGAACACAGCAGACCAGTCAGGTCAGAAAGATATGCAAACGTTGAAAGCAGGACTAGGTTATAAAACAATATCTCAAGAATTTTGAATGAACTTCTCACTGTTGGACCAATAATGCTAAAATGGAAACAGTATAGTACAACTGAGAGATGACCGGCAGGCAAGGCAAGAAGAGATTTTAATCAGAGAAACAGAGCAGAGCCCAAAGGTAACTCTGGAGGAGCTGCAGAGATCCACTGGTGAGTAGAGAGAGTCTGTAGACAAACAAGTATAATTTGTGCAAGCAACAAACCTGAAAAACTGTCCGAATGAAAGCCGTTATTAGAGCCATTATTGGAAGAAAAGTCATAAAAGGTCCTGTTTGCAGTTTGCCAAAAGTCATGTAGGACAGTGGTTCCCAACCCTGGTTCTCAGGGACCCCTGCCCTGCATGTTTTAGACGTATCTTTGTTCCAGCTCACCTCATTCAAATCATTACATGACCTCCTCTGAATGCCATCTGCAGAAGTGCTGCAGAAGCCTTAGTCATACATTCATTTAAGTCAGGTGTGTGGAGGCAAGGTAAACAGGGGTGCTTTGGTCAGATTAGAGCAAAGCGTTTTGGCCTACATGCCAGAGGCCATATTTGGTGCAAAACTTAGATTGTGCATCATCCTGAATACATGTAAGTGGCAGAATCATGCTCCAGCAGGGACAGATAGGAAGGACAGAGTTGATGGGAAGGTGGATGGAGATAAATACAGGGGGAGGAAACCTTTTAGAAGCTGCAACAGCCTTGAGCCTATGGCAGAAGTCCATCTTCCAGGATGACCCTATATTGTATAAATACGGACAGAGCTTCAATGGATTGGTTTAGACCAAAGCATATTCATGAGTTAGAATGGTCATGTCCAGACCTATATGTGCTTGAGAATCTTAGGAAAGACCTGAGTATCGCCGTTCAGAGATGTTCTCTGTCCAATCTCACTGAGCTTGAGCTAAATTTACAAAAAAAAATCTCTCTCTCTATATATATAGAGAGAGAGGAGCACAGCTGGTAGACATACCCAAATGCCTCGCAGCTGTAATTGCAGCAATAGGGATGCTATACAATCTCTGGGAAGCATGCACGACACGCCTTTTCTGATTTTTATCTGTAAAACCTTGTTAAAACCATGTATCATCTCTCTTCCACTTCTCAATTATCCACCATTTTCAGTAGGTCAATCTCAAGAATCCATCATTAAAATCCATGAAAGTTTCAAGCGGTAACATGACACAATGTCCAGAGCTGAAGTAATGTACTGTAGGCCAGACCCATGCGCACCCTGCTGAACTTTCTCCATCCTTCAACAATAGCAGAATTAAAAACTGTGTTATATATATATATTTTTACAGTTTATACTGTGGAAGCTTTCATTGGCAGGACTGGTTGAGCCCGACACCCAAAGCGAGCTGCAGACGCTGACACAGCAAAACGCTGAGTGACTCTAGAGCACAAGGGTTGGGAACATGGTCACACAACAGATGCTAGTATGGGTGAAAACACACACACACACACACACACACTGTGGCACACAAACCCAGCACGATGCAGATAAGATAAAAGGCAAACTAACTTTGTGGGGTGATTGGATTTTCATCAAATACTTCTGAAAGTCAAGCTCAGAGTGAAGAGAGGCAAGCATGGCCTGAAAAGACTGACGAGAGGAAAGAAGAGGGAGAAGAGGAGGAAAAACAAAACAGAACATGGCTCAAACATGCCAGTGGGAGCTTGAAAAGGAAAAAAAAATCATCAAAGAAAACAACAGAGCCAAGCTAACAAATCAATGTCTACACTGATCCAGCCATACAAAACACGTTCCATCCGTCAGGGATGAAAATGATGCTCCGTGTAACATTAAAGTGTGCTCCTGTATTGTTATGGCGCCCTTTTCAAAGAATGAGGTCACATGAAGTTAACATGTAACCTGAAACCAGACTAGTGTTGGGAATTTAATCTGAGCCCTGAATGATTTATAAGCTTATTCGGGGATGTAGGGTCCAAACAGGCCTCCCACGCCGCTGCTCTGGCTTCTCATATGCTCCACTGGGATCGCTGAACTGTAGCGATGCTCTCCATCAACTTTAGGCACTAATTATGTCAGGAGGGTCTGGCTGTCGACTCGTGTTTTCTGAAACTCTGAAATGTCCTTGTAAATTTGCCACTTTGATCTCTGATGAGTTTTGCCTATTTCTTTTCTTGAAAATCTGTCTAATATCAGTAAACATCAAAGTTTTTTGGGTGAAATTTAAGATTTATAGCTTTGAATTTTTTATATTTTTCTAGTCAGGTTTATAGGTTAACAATATCAGATCATTTCCAAACCTTATTGTTCTGAACAGTATTCCTTCATTAATGGAAAGTGTGTCTTTTTTTCTGGCAAATGGAAATTATCACAAAAACAGAGAATATAATATATTTGGCTCATAAATATAACATATAAACCTTGTTATAAAATCAATAGTTTTTTACATTTTTGAGAAGGCAAAGGACTCTACTTCGCCCTCATAGGTTCACTTTGCCATGTAGCCTCCCTGGTTCATTTAAAACGTTTATGGATAAAATTCCATGTTGATTAAATAGTTTCTGTGACACATCTGGTGAAATACCCTCAGTGGAAGAGAGAGGCCAATTAGTGGTAATGCTTTTTTTATTTTTTAGAAGTTTAAGTTGTTTACATATTTATACTCTTGAGATATTTAGGTTTGCAATGAACAATTAAAACACTCAATTATTGTTTTTTTTTTTGTCCTATTCTCAAAGAAACTTGGAAACCGGTGCAAGGAGGAAGTTGTTCTGTCACATTTTCTTTGCTATAATGAACATTGATTCTAGGTTGGGTTAGAATTTGAAGTGCATTAACTCCTACCATTTTTGGTGGTCCTAGTTTTGCCTTGGTGTGGTGCACATCAGTGTTGGCCTTAAAATGATTCACACCATCAAAGCAGGTGCACCAGAGGTTGATCAGATAAAACGCGGAAATATTCCTAGACAGGGATATCGCAGTATTATCTACAGACAAGTAAGGTTAATTAAGACCCCTAACATTTGACATTTTCTATAATTATAAAATGTTCCAGACACATCGACAGGCTTACAGGCATATTCAATAAATGAGAATATTATTGAAACATTTATTTATTTTAGTCCATTCTCTAACAAACGTTGAAACCAGCCCGCTCCACTAGCCATATGTAAAATGTTGCATGTAAATTTGATTCATGAACAAGACAAGAATTGATCTGGAGAGCAGGGCTCAATTTCTACATCTTACCCACGGGGGAAGTATGCATCTGAGCTGCAACAATAAATGCTAAAATAAAAAAAATAAAAAAATAATAATGAAAGGGGATGATAAGACGCTAATGTGCACATGTGGTGTTTTCCTCCATTTCTTTCACATTGCAGTTCAATTTAACAGATTTGTTCGATGACGGTGAAGGTTGTTAAATGTTAAAATGTAACTAGATGGTCTTATTTTTTTCAACCAATACATATATTATCCAAAGCTTGTTTGAACCAAATGTCCGAAATTCCTTTACTGTCCCACAACGGGGAAATTCGTCCGAGGCAGTGGCAAACAAACAACAGCAAAAGAATGACAAAATAAATAAATAAATAGAAAGTCAGAGTTACAGACTTAATCAGTAAAGAAAAAAACAAGCTAATCTAAAGTAAAGTTAGTTCTAAGGCAACAGAAAGGCCGAAATAAAACCAGAGTATGCATTGCACAATTATTGATAATATGGCATATTCAGGTAAAAAAAGGCTGATAAAACAATTTAATAAAAAAAAAAAAGCCACTGTGGCTGTTTTCAATATTCTTACTCAGTGACAGATTATTTGAAACACAGTTTGTCATTTGTGAAGCCTTCAATCTACTTGGGCAATCAAACAAAAAAGTGGATTTTATTTTTAATTAACACAAAAATATTGTCTAATTTCATTAAACTCAATATTGTCTAGTCTTGTGAGCTGGTTGACCCCCTCCTTCTTCTGCACGAAGGATGTCACCTAGTCTGCTTATTCTCAACTTTTGGTAGGGGATGTCCTCTTCTAATGTCACCCTGGGTGGTCTTTGAAGGGGATACATAGAAATATCCTTGAACTATCCTAGAACTACGTATCCTGGTCCATATTAAAAACCAGCACTGGCTGGATGTACATTCACTGAAAACAAAATAAAAAATGCCCACTGCCATATGTACATTCATCAACATACTGTATTGCATCTAGTAATATTGTGTATATTGTATACACAATATACTACGAACAAATTATGTTTTCTGCCTATTCTCTGGTCAGGTTGAAAAAGACTGAGCACACATATAAAATGGGGAAAATTGCAAATGAGACCTTCAATCTCTCTGTGGAAGAGGGTCATTAAGTTAAATTACTCTAAAGTTCACACTCCACAAATCTTTAAAAGGTTAAAAGGTTTACTTTTTTACTAAGAGGCACAAGAGCAGTTAAACCTCAAATAACAATATCCCCTGCCCGTTTGGATTTAAAATACGTTTTTAACTTGACCAACAGGCTGCTTTTGCCTAGAAAGGATATAGACGTGAAAATATGGACTTCAGTAAAAAAGAAAAAGAACTTCTTGTATGTGTGTTTTCATTAGATGTAAAATAGTAATTAAAGCAATTCCACTGCAAATACAGAGTGTGTAGGAAATTTGCTGGTTTTAGACCAATCCAAAGAGTCTATGGTATTCTAGGGCACCATTATAATTCTGATTATTCGTGAACATTATGTCTTCATCAACTTATAATAGGTGCAGCTGGTTTCTAAAAGTCATGACTAAAGCTGAAGAGCTCATTGAGGACCTGTGCTGCTCTTTTTGGCTGCTCAAAAACTCTGGTTAGGGCGACCAAAGGGCTAAGATCCCAGTGGAGAAATGCAAAAAGCTGTTTCTTTAACATTAGAAGGGCATGAGAATAGTTTTTGCATATGGCATTTTTTGGTCAGATGTAAATAAAAACATCAGAAAAAAATATTATTAAGAAATGTGTCTCATTTCCTATCAGAGAACATGTCCTTGATTGATTTAAAACCACTTTAAGTCTAAATCTGCAAGGGGTATGAATAATTGTGTGCTTAACAAGATAATCGGTTTGAAAGCAGCTTCAGCTGCGAAGAAGACACTCCTATCCCAGCCGACCGCTTCGTGCGTCAAGGTCCAGATGTGAAAGCCGTGGGCCAACCAGTGCTTCTCTCTGCAAAAACCTGGTTCAGCCCGCTCACACCTACAGTGAATTCCACACGACTGATTTCCAACACTTTAGTCAAAGCTGTGCAGCCTGTGAGTCCATGTTTTCCACCGCACTGCCTTGACAGCTATGATGAATGTGAAACTGAGACGCCGCGTTAGCTCATATACTGAAATATGGAAAGGTACAAAGTCATGAAACAAGGGCTCTGGGTGGCAACGTGTCTGGAAAATAAAACCTGAGGATGTCAAAGAAACCAGAAAACGGCACGTTGTGCGGCGAGCTGCGGCCAGTGCCAGTAGGCTGCTACAAAAGACCCGTGTCAAATAGTCACTGTGATTAGAGAACGTTAGAGCAGGTCTAGAAATAACTCAGCGCCTAATCAGAAGTCACAGTTGTGGGGCTGCAGTTGCAGCAAACCTTTCCCCCGGGTCATCAAGCCTTTACTCCCAAATTTCCCTGAAAGCCATACACGCAGGAGCTTTGTTTGACACGGATGTCAAGACTAATGCAGTGTGGGCAAGCAGTGATCAGGCAAACAGCCACGGTTGTGTGGAAAAAGAGATAGAAGGCTGGAAATAGTTCATTTGGGCTCTGTCTCTTTGTGTGTGTCTGCTTGCGCGCTCGGCAGAGAGCAAAAAGAGGGATATAAAGAGCGACTGGGTGCATGCATGAGTGAGTCAGGCCATTGTTCCAGAAAATCTGACCTGAGCCCGGGACATCCTGCAAACATTTATGCAACAGTCTGCTGTCATCATGAAGAAAGCTTTAGGTCTTTGTGTTGGGCTAATGTTCAAACAAAGCAAGTCGACGCTGCCATTTTCAGGATTGAAACGTATCCATAAAAACTTGTTTACCGCAACTTATCACCTGTCTCGAGGCTCTCTAAAAAGCGAAGAGGCAATGTTTTATGATTTCTTAAAGCAGTATGGATGAAGTCATGCCGGCAGCGTCTTGGCTCCTGACGGACAGGCTGCCACGCGGAGCAGAGCTGGAGCGATTAAAGTAAATTACGATTGTTAAGAATAATGGCGGATCCCACCAGGAGCCTGCTGTGTCACTCATGGAGATTTAAGTATAGACATGGCCTCAAAGGCTGCTTTTATGCACGGCTCCTGCAGCCAGTCCACACGGAGCCAGCTGATTGGTGCCTACGTTCTTATATAATCTATATAGCTGGAATTATAATGACTTTCTAATAATGCAAACCACTTTCTACAGTAAGAAGCAGACAATTGTCTGACATTTTGCACTTTTTCACCTGTTTCCATGTAGAATGCAGCACTGCAGGTTTACATATGTTGTCACGTTCAATAACAAACATAAATGCATTTTATAAAGACTAGGTTAATAAATTGTAAAGGGGGAGGAAAACAGATGATTTTTAAAGTGTTGTACAAATAGTCTTTTGGGGTATGTCTCTGCATTGCACATCTGGAAACTGACATTCTTGACCTTTTCAATTGTTTTGCAAAAAAGTTCAAGCTAAATAACATTAAATGTGGAGCATCCATCTATCTTCCTTTCGATCTGACCAGAAAAAAAACATAACCGCAGCATGATGCTGCCACCATGTTTCACCATGGGGGACAGTGCGTTTAGGGTGATGAGCACATTATTCTGCAGCTTTTGGCACGAAGACCAAGAAGTCGATTAATTTGCTCTTCTGACCAGAGCGCTGGTGCTTCTGTGGCCCCTACATGGCTTTTTGGAAACCAGTAAAGGGACTTCTTTTAGATTTCTTCTTGCCCTCTTCCATAAAGGCCAGATTTGTGAAGTTTGCCACTAGCTGTCCTGTCAACAGATTCTCCCACCAGAGCTATGGATCTCTGTCACTCCTCCGGAGTAACCACAGACCTCCTGGCTGCTCCTAAGATTATTACGCTCCTTACCTGGCCTCCATATTTGAATCGATTCTCATGTCTTGGTTGGTTTACAGTTGTTTGTGACTCCTTCCATATTCGGATGATGAATTAAACAGCATTCCAAGAGACCTTCAAAGCTTGGGATATAATGTTCTTGGACAAACCCCTGAGGGTTTTCACAGAACTGTGGCGTTTATAGTGAGATGAAATTACACATTTAGGAATTTATTTAAGGGTATCTCAGTAAAGGAGGTTTGCTGCAATTTTCAGGTTTGTGTTTGCAAAAATCTTTAAAAGCAATTTACAATTTTCCTTCCACCTCAGGACTGCAGTGTTTGTTTGTGCTGGCCTAGCACATAGAGTTCTTTAAAACGTTTAAGTTTGTGGTTGTGACGTGACAAAACAAAGTGTTCAAGGGGTGTAAATACTTTTGCAAGGCACTGATAAGCCACCGAAAGATACCAAAGAAAGGTCACCTGTGGAAGTGTTTATCTGAATACAATAGTATGCGTTCACACAACATCTCCCAAGTGCACAACCAGAGCAAACACCCAAAGTAACCAGACAAACAGGTTTGATTCCCTCATTCTATATGGTGGAAAGAATGCCGGCAGAGAACAGAGATGGAGGCTGTTATGGCTTTAAAAATGCAAACACCGATGTTGGGAGCACGACTTTTCACTTAAGATGCTAATTTGGCTGCAGCTCTGGGGAGCGGACGTACAGCTTACGGTAATTACCGGGCAGTAAGCTCAACGGCAAACTCATAAACAGAAAGGCGGCGGCTTTAGAGAGGCTGCAACTTTACTTTTCCTCCTTCCACCACATCATTCCACTGAAAGAGCAAAGCCCGGGAAAATGTATGTGATAAGAGAAAAAAGTTCAAGCTAAACTGCCCTCAGCTCCTTTGGATAAATGTGTTTACGTATACCGCAGAGACAGTGCTTAGCAGAGCGGGAGTTAATTGAAAATCCAACGCATGAGTCTACAGCAGCTCTACACAACTGGTCCGTTCACTGTCCGTGGGCTGACGATGAGGCTTTGTTTCCTATAGTCTAAAAGACATTATATCAAAATCCCCCAGTCATCCATTCCCATTCAGTGCAAACACCACCCGCTGCCCGCTTCCCCCTCTGATGCATTCCTCTTCTAATCCTTTCGTCACAATCCTCGCATGACCTTTCACAGATGGGCTTGTTTGTTAATTGGCGTGTTAATTCCGATGACTTTATAGTAACAACAATCAAAGCTTACAATGGAGAGGAAGCGCGGTGCCAGAAAACCCAGTAAACCCTTTGAGACTCCAGCAGAATTAAATATGCAAAAACAATTAAAAACACAACCGCTATGCATTACTTAAATATCAAGACTGGCAAGAGATCAGGCAAATTAAGGCCACAGCTACAACACAGGATATAACACTGAAGGATAACAGGAAAGAGGCTTGCCAAACATTTTTTGGACACTTTGCAAGAAAAAAAGTTCTAAAGTTGACTTTTTAAAGCATTAAATGCATTGCAGACCAGTTTTGCTATTTTATGGCTTGTGCTTATTAATAATTATTTAAGAGAAAATTCAAGTTTTCTAATAAATGAGGCACTGAAGCTTTTAAGAGAGCTAAAAAAAGGGTTATTTACCATTTTTGCCAAGTTTCAGCACTCCACCAGTGAGTTCCATGTGAGACCAGAGAATCCCCTCTCTGAGAGAGAAACAGAGTCTCTTCCTCCCGTGTTATTGTCGCAGCACTTGTTCTGTACAACTGGCCCCTGTCCTGCTCCCTTTCCTCTCTACTTCACTCCACAGCGGATGCAGACACCCCACCCCACACCCACCCGCCACCTCTACAACCATCTACCACATCCCTAACAATCCAGCAGCACAACACAGGCAAGCACACAGCCCACAGTAGGAAGACAGCAGGGGAAAAGCCATTGTTTTTATATGTGCCTTTTACACCCCACCATGATTGTCCAGCGCAAGGACTTGTTTAAATATGTAGTTCATTTCAGAATATTCTAGCAGCTTCAGAGTTGGAAATCTGGACACCTGCAACAATCATAAATGTCATAAAGAAGAGATGCTGAAATAGATACTTGTATTTAATAAAAGGAAAGTGGCTCCGAAACACCAATACCCATGTCTAGTCTCCGTTTCAAATAAACTCATTGGTTCTGAGGTTACGGCTATACCAACAGACAGATAACCTTTGTGCCTTTAAAGAGTCTACTCTCAGGAGTAATAGGAATGACTGCTAAAGTCACAACATACCCAGAATAAGCTGTTTGTACATGTAACATTGCTAAAGTGGATATTGATACATTTTATTCCTGTATACACGTTTTAAGAATGCAAATTAACTAGAAATAAGACAAGAAGCAAAGTTGCTTTGTTTTGTCTTTATAAGCTTTCAACCTCTGTCTACTGAATCTGATTATGTTGGCAGCCTTTTGGGAACCTTGATTAGGATAAAGGTCCAAAATTATGGATTAACCAGAGGTTGCTGTTTGCCGCTAAGGCTAATTGTGCTAACGTTACGATGCTAAAGCAAAAAAGATTAACTTGGTTATCATTCTTAGTTTAAAAATTACAGTAAAACCCAGATTTAGACAGACAGGTAATGACCAATCGTGACAGGAAGGCTAGAAACAACTTTAATTAACGTTGTTAATTAGAATTAGAATAATACAAGCGGTCGAAATTAGTTTTCTCCGTAGGGTATCTGGGCGTTCCCTTAGAGATAAGGTGAGAAGCTCGGTTATCCGGAGGGGACTCATGGTAGAGCCACTGCTTCTCCACGTCGAGAGGAGCCAGTAGAGGTGGCTCAGGCATCTGGTTAGGATGCCTCCTGGACGCCTCCCTGGTGAGGTGTTCCGGGCACGTCCCACCGGGAGGAGACCCAGAGGGAGACCCAGGACACGATAGAGGGACCATGTTTCTCGGCTGGCCTGGGAACGCCTTGGGGTTCCCCCCGTGGAGCTAGCCCAAGCGGCTGGGGAGATGGAAGTCAGGGCCTAAATAATATATATCAAAATCAGATAAAATTAGAGTTGGCAGGTCAGGAACCAGATATTGGCCCCAAAATTCTGATCGGTCCTGATTTCTTACTTGTTGCAAGAATACCTCTTACAGTGTGGGAAAAAAAGTCTGAGGTCGGAAAGATAACACTAAATCAGCTGCCAAAGCAAACTTAGTGATTATGTGACTATGTCTGTTATCAAAATCCTGTTCTAGGGCTACAATGTGGAATCCCTGGCAAAAGCTGAGCCATGTCACTGCTATTCCTGTCTGTAAACTGACCGTATTAACTCACTCATTTACCAAATAAATATTAAGCAGCCCCTTTTGGAAGATTAACCTTTTTTAACGATGAAAGGGATCATCAATGTTCACTTCAGACATTCAAATACTTCTGCACTGATTTTGAATGATTGGTTATAAGTCTAAACAATACGTTTTTTCCTGAAATGCACATCTATATTTTCAAGTATATTCCAATAAATCATTTCAAAAACTGTTTGTTTTTCTCTGAAAGCTGACTTAATCCTTTCACTACAGCTGTTACAAAAGATAACAGGTCCTGGCTTGCAATGCGGTCCGGAGTTACGCTAAAACTGAAAGATCCCTCTCACTGTCAGCGCATGCAGTGATTTGCACACATTCAGTCTCCTTCTCACCTGCTCTCTATCCCTCCTGCGAAACAAACACATGCAAACTATTTGCTTACGGCTGCGAAGGCTTGATGTGTCCGTACTTGCTCCTCGATGTCGACCGTGAGACTGAACGTTTAAGGATGGCCTAAACTGCGCAATACGTATTCGACTTGCTTCGAGCAGATAAATCTTCATGGTGAAACACAAAGTGGACACTTTTGTGATCTCTAGTCAGAGAGCCGGTCTTTGCTTGAGCTACAGTTGTTTTTTGACAAAGAGAGAAGGAGGGCTTTCTTCTCTTCTGCAAAAGGAAAATCCTTCATTTTGGACAATAGCCTGAGAATTGCCGAAAGGAAGAATGAAAGGTCTTACACTTTCTTAGGTACAGTCATTTCATTATGTGCTAAAACATAGAGCAAACCATCCAACCAAACAGCAGCAGTTCAATGGAGTTCCCTATCTAGGTGTGGCGAAGGCGGGTTTAAGATAACAGAGAGCAGCAGCAGAAGCTGAAATGACAACTGGTTACAACTAAGGTATGAGGAGTAACACGTCCGACTGTAACGCACGTTGAACCTTGAAGTAAATGGGTCACAGCAGCAGAAATCCACGCTGGGTGCCGCTCCTGTCAGCTGCGAACAAAAAGCTGAGGCTCCAATAAGGGTCAGATGAATCTCGATTTCAGCTGCGACCTTCAGGTGGCAGGTTCAGAATTCGGTGTGAAGAACAGGAAGGCATGGATCGTTCCTATGAACGCACCAGGCACACGCTGGCTCAATCAGCCTTAGTTTAGGATGATTTAAATGCCAATGGGTAGCTATTATCTGGTATAATTTGCTGACCTGTCCACACCTTTATGATCATAGTGCACCATGTCACAAAGCTCAAATCATCTGAAACTTGTTTCTTGATCAATACAACGAGTTCACCGCAGTCCTCAGATCTTAATCCAATAGAGCAGTGGTTCCCAACACTGGTCCTCAGGGACCCCTGTCCTGCTTTTTTTACGGGTCTCCTTGTTGCCACACACCTGACTTAAATTAATGGGTGATTAAGAGGCTTCTGGCTGCAGAGGAGGTCAGTCAGTTGAATCAGGTGTGCTGGAACAGAGACATCTAAAACATGCAGGGCAGGGGTACTTAAGGACCAGGGTTGGGAACCACAGCAATAGAGCATATTTGGGAGGTGGGGGAAATGGAAATTCACTTCATAGACGCTGAGCCAGCAAATCTGCTGCAACTGTGTGATATCATCATGCCAATTAAAATTTCTGAGGAATGTACCTTGCTGAATCTATGCCATGGAGAATTAAGGCAGCTCAGAATGCAAACAGAGGGTCGGACACAGTAGTATTGGGGTGCACCTGAAAAGTGGCACGTGGGTGTATTTCAATAACTGGCATTAAAAAAAATGTTTTTATTGCCTCCTATTTGAGTTTATGGTAAACCTGTTATCTTCTAAGCCGCAACCTGTTGTCGGGAATGATACTAATTTGCAACTCCCTGAAGACCACAAAGCTCCTTTGTGGCACAGCTCTATTATACCTAGTCCTCCAGTGGAAAGTTTCTTGATGTGTTTGTGCTTACAGGAGCAGATAATCAATAATTAGCAGAGGGTTTCATCAAGAATCACATACAAACATCTAGCACTCCCCATTGCTGTCCTTTTCTCTTATTTTTTCACTGATTTGTCCCAACACTGATTCCCAATCATCCTCTTTTGTTCCGGTCAATTAAAAGTGGCAGCCATTAAAGCTTAAAATGTATGCCTTAATGTGTTAGCAGCCATAACAGCAGTTTTTTAAACGGCAGTCTAAATAGAATACATGATCAATTAGTAGCAAATGTGAAAAACTTGCTTCAGTAAAGCACAAAACCACAGCTGAGGCAAAAACATTAAGAGAACTGTGCCACATTTACCACATCGATCCAACCAATTATTTACTGCAAATTAGCTCTAAAAGCCGGGTGCATGCTTTACTGCTGCAAATTACGGCTGCTTCTCACCATCCGTGTCATCTTGTTTAGTATTAGAAAAATCTGTAGGTTCACTGCATTGGCTGCAGAATGCCTTTCAAACGTCTTATGAGCGCAGCTTGTTTAACTTTAGCAACCCTTCGCTTTATCTTCACCAGGAGCGGTTGCCTTACTTGCCAGCGGGAAATAAAATAGAGAGGATCAAAACGGGTTTGAGCCAGATGCTCAGAGCTGTGAAATCATCCCGGTGCTCCTCCGTCTCTGATTCTTCTTTTGAAGTGCGGCTCATTCCTTTGGCCCAAAGGAACAGCTCCAGATGTGGGCTAGAGACTTGCATAGCAAAGGTATAGATTGGAGGTAAAAAGGGAAAACTGAAACCAATACATTCAGGTACAATACCCTCAGCTGCTCTTGTCACCCCGAAGAAGTTTTCTTAGGCCTTGAAGTGAATTGTTAAGCAAGGCCCTTAAAATGCTACTCTTTGCTCTGGTGCTCTTATGTGAACTTTGGAGATTTTTTTTTTTAACCTCTGGGTCATCATCCAGCCTTGTTTGTCACAGTTCCAGTTTTTGTAGAGGTTGTTCATTTTTGATCTAGCTATAAATATGGGGAACTTGAAGGAGCAATAAGCAACAATTCATTATTTTAGATACGTAGAACTAAAAATAGTGATGCGAAGAACTAAATGTATCTTTTTAAATGGACTTGTGTTCTCCAGTCTCTTGTTTACAAAGCCAGGCAGTAAGCATGCATGTTCGTCCATGTGAACAGCTGTCACTCTGGGCTTAGCACCGCCCTGCCCATAAAATGTCATCTCAGAGCAGTGTAGCGTAGAAGAAAAACATCAGAGAGCAAATCCAGCAGATGAAAACATTCTCTTGCTAACAGCATAATAAAGTTGTGAGTTACTTTCTTCTTCACTAGACATGTTGCTGTGTTTTTAACGTCAGCAAACATGCACATGCGAGGCGACAGGTGAGAAGGGGAGTGGGAACGGGGGGCCGGGCCAGGTTGACGCAGGAGTGGAGGTAGAGAGAGGCGTGGCTTTTCACGCATCTTGTTTTGGTCTACAGACAGTGCTCAACAGCCCACCTAGTGGGGATATTTCGCTTATTGCTCCTTTAAGGGTGGTAGCCCTGTGAAGATCTGTCTTACATGAATGGCATGTTTTCGGGTGTTTCCCATTTTGAAGAGAGCCTATTAGAAATGGGACAAAATTGGTGAACGAAATAAATCACAAAAATGGTTCGGCAAATTTATTCTTATAGAAACTGGTCAGGGTAACAAAAAATGTGGCACCAAAACAGTTACTTTTTTTTCTTAACATGGCTTCATATCATACTGTGAGCAATGTGCACAAAAAGCAAAGCTCCTTTTTGGGGGTTTTCGGGCATCTGAATGGTTCAACTAGATATTGAACTAAAGACGTTATTTTTTACCCCTACTAGGCACTAGGGGAACTCACAGCCGATTTGGTAAGTAGGAGTGAAATCTGAAAATTGCAAGTTGCATTAAATGCAATCTACTAAATGCAATAATGCATTTGGCCAACTGGGTGAACTCTCACTTTGTTGCCCACACCTGATACCACACAACACAGCGTGAATGTTCAATTATGATGACTGAGAAGAAAGAGTCGACTGAGGAAGGTGTTTTAATGACAATCCACATTGCCAAATTCAACAATAATGTTGAAATCACATCTCCCTGATTTTGTGAGTCCCAAAATTAAAACCAATGATGCTGCCTTCACTTGCTTAGTAATTCATTTATATAGGGAGTTATTGATTCGGGAACATAACTAGCTCAGTTGATTTGTAAATAACCAGGGTAAGGTTTTCACTCCTGGAAAATTTCCACTGCATCTGACTAGGTGAAAACAGATTAGCAGGGTGGAAATTCACCCCAGAAAACAGCCCCAATTGGGAAGGTAGCCCTTTTGAAGTAGCTGAATATCTTAAGCATTGTGTTTCAGTCATTCCAGTTTAAACAATAACATAGTTTATATTTTCTGTTAACTGTTACGGCTTTTAAATCACGGATGTCTGCAACAAAATGTTATGGCTGTAACACATTAGGTGTAATTATGTCTGAAGCTCATACTCATGTGCCCTTTCCTACAAGTGCAAGAAAGAAGTTTGAAGTCTGTGTCTAAAACTTATTAAAGTTGTACCTTTACATAAGTTACAAAGAGTCTTTGAAAACATTATAGGGGATACAGAAACAGAGTAACATAATGGAAACGTGTCTTTTGAAAAGATGTACAAGTTGTACAAGTATAAGCCAAGATGCTAATCTCTGGAGTTATTCAACAGAGTAGCTGTGGATGCACTGCCATAACATGATAAAGGGAAATAATTATTTCAGACTTTACCTAAAATCAGAAAGCTTATTTACAATTTGGCTTTGCAGGAACAATACACAATGTTAAAGTGGCTGACTTTCATGTACTACGTCCAATTATAATCCATTGAAACAAGACTTTGCACCACAGGTTAAACTTAAACATGACAATATCTGCTGGAAACCCTCGTGAAAGACATATTTGACTCTTGTAACATCTTGTTGCCATCCCATTACGCAACCAAAGAGCAGACTAAATTTCAGCAATCTAAATTGGCTATGTAATCAGGAAAAAAATTAAGTTAACCAATAACAATCCCCTTTAATGGCCAACAAAGGACGCCACAATCTTTGCACACTGGCCATGAAGAACCAAAGGAACAGCAAGGACCAACTAAACAGCTGCCATTTTTAACCAGGTTTAACAAAGACGGTAACCTTAAAACACTCAAAGTCTGCTGTTTAGATACAACTTGTGTTCAGTGTTGTCATGTGCAAGCCCTGTTCATTGTTGCTACACCTACACAGATCTAAACCCCAGACAGACTTTTCCACTGCAGACTTATGCTGGTGTTGAGCTACATCGCTGCACCTCAGTCCAAACATCTTTTTCTACCTTTCTGTCATTGCTTAATAACAAGGTAGATGCATATAATGACCATAAATAAAAAAATAAAAATGATTACAAACTGTCCTATTCCATAGCGATACAATTATTGCTCTTAAATTAGAAATACATTAGTGGGAAGCATCACAATCAAAACCGTGTTTTGATAAGTGCTGGAACTGCTTCTTTGTGTTGGTGTAGTTTAAACAGGGGTTTTGTAAGAGGGCAAACACGCTGAAGAAATATGTCAGATAGCCAGCAGGTGAAGCTCCTATGTAGACGAGTGGCATTCAAAAGAATGAAAGGGCGCAAGGTTAAAAATGTCCCTGTCATTGCCTGTCAAGAGGATCCTAGCTTGTTAGGATGCTCATCACCTCTACATGCCTCTTTTGGGTAGAGAAGCACCAATTGAACTGAAGGTATAGGTCAGACTGCTGTTATTGACTTAAGCCAGCGGTAATACAGCTCTGTCTTTGCTGCAGAACTGGGCACAGAGAAGAGCTCAGACCTGATTAGCTGGTCTGATCAGTACGCTGGCGTTGCGTTTGAGCCGGCGTGTAAAATTCTGTCTGGCTTGCCTCATTATCAGCATTGGTCAGTGGCAGGTCCATCAGGGCCTTCTGTCAGAGCGGCTTAACACCCCCCACCCCCCTTACCCCCCTAACGACACTCGGGATTAGACGCAGCTTCGGCGCCACTCTATGGGCCACTTGTCTTCTCAGTTGGGGTGCTGCACCCCTAAAAACAGAACCCATCCCCCTAACACAACGACCTGGTTCACCATCCAGTCATCAAAATGGACGTCTCTATCATTATTCCTGGAAGCTGAAGGTAGCTGTCAGAATGGCTTTTTGTGCAGAAGCAGCTGCTCTTTTGAAAGCAGATGTTTGGGTGCAAATCTTAACACGATTTCTAACAAATAAAAACATGAAGGTGAGGGGGGTGAATTTCACACCCTTTACTCTGATACCCCTACATTAACTCCTGGTGCAACTAATAGCCTTCCCAATCCCCTAGTTAGTAAACAGAGTCCACCTGTGTGTAATTTAATCTCAGTATAATAAAGCTGTAAGTCCTCAAAGGTTTGTTAGTGAACATCATGAAGGCCACGGAGGACAGCAGACAGATCAGGGATATTGTTGTGAAGACATTTAAAGCAAGGTTAGGTTATAATACAACGGCCTTAAAGCAAAATGCTTTGTGGCAGAAAACTAACACTATCACCTGTTAAACACCATAATTACAACGAAACCTGGCAGTGGCAGCATCTTGCTATGGGGATGCTGTTTACTTGGCAAAGAGTGGGAGGCTGATTGGAACACAGGACAGCAGGATAAAAAAACTGTTACAGGGTTCAAAGGACTCAATACTGGGGGGAAGGTTTGTATTCCACATTTAGATCGAGCATATGTAATAGTAGAGTCAAAGTCTCAATTAAGTGAAAACCTGAAGCAAGACTGGAAACTGTATGCTCACAGTTGCTCTCCATCCAACCTAAGTTTGAACTGTTTTGCTTAGACATAAAGGCAAAGAGTTCATTCTGTAGATGTGCAAAATTGTTGAAGACACAACCCAAACATATGCAGCTGTAGTCGCCCAGAGAGCTGATTCTACAAAATATTGCCTCATATGATCTGCGTGCACATTCAATGTTTTTGGTGTTTCATGTAAAAAAACAAAAAACAAAAACAAATTAAAGCCAGGTATGAATCATCTTCACTATTATGTTATAATCTGTGTTGGTCTAACACTTGTCTAGTTGGGACAAAATAGGAAAAGGCTTAAGGGGCATAACTACTTTAGCAAGGCACCACGTAACCACAAATAAAATAAAGCGGGAACATTTTCTAGGCTTTTAAAATATTCTGTTTTTTATAGATAAATGATTTATTTTCCGATGCCCTACAGGGAAACTGAGGCAGGAACTGGATATTAATAAGTTATCGTGGGTTTTTCTTGTTATTTAAAACCAGAGGCGATACCATCCCAAGACTAATCCCAGTTCAGTTCGCCTCTTCTTTAATCGTGTTCCGATCTCTTGCAGGAAGCTGATGCCAGCATTATCTCGTTGACCTTGAATCCGTGCAGCAACGGTGTATCGGGGCCAGGAACCCACAGAGAAAAGAATGTGGGAGTCTGGCCAAATGTTGCAATGTCTTAAAAAGACTCGGGTGGAGCCTTTAAATGTTGTCTTTTCTTTCTAAACTTCCAAGTTTAAAGTTTTATTACATTCAAACCAAGTTTGATTGTTAAGCTGCTAAAATAACGAGGTAATGTGCCATAGTTTTTCCAGTGCTACATCTGAATCCTCTTTTTGTTTGCTAAATACTGCATATATAACATGGTCTCTACAAATAGTAGTGGTTCAAGGGCATTATTTACCATTCAAGCACCCACGAAAAGCTTTATATTTCCAGCTTTTCTCTAAACGGATAAACAGTTAATCACTCAAAGGCTGTCCTAAATTATAAAAGAGACTTCATTAGAATCAAAATAATAATTTTGCAACATCAGCAAGAAATTTTCCGAATGAAATTGACTTAACCAAGCCAGGTCAACAACTAACACATGGGTCAACTCTCATTGGTTGCTATCTTCTTACTTTTTAGGGAAAATATAGAAAATATAATTTCAGTACTGGCAAAAGGACGAATCAAACCTTGTGCTTTCTCTCAGATTATGAAACTGATTTAGTTGTGAACTATACCTTAGATATTGATAAAATAATTTATACGGCATATGTGGGAACAAATAACTCCCAAGCTGTCAGAAACAGCTTTTCAAGAATTCAAGGTGCTATGTTGTCAGTGAAACATGCAAGAATACAATTTGGACTCAATGCCCAGAGAACCATGATGAAACGATGTAAAAAATGAATACAAATATTGATAAGTAAACATCATAAAACACTTAATAGGAAAAAGTAAGAAGGGATTAGCCGTAAGAAAACTAAAGTAGACCACTAAGTATGTGTGGATTGGGGATCTCTAGATACAGAAAGTTCCATGTCCAATATGGCTGTCAAAGTTGCAGAATTAAAATGTTTGTTTGCCCCTCAGTCTTTCTGATAGCACAACCCAATCTTTGTTTCTGAGAATGTTCCTTTAATGTTTGTATCCGTAGAACAGAATGTAATATATTGAGCTCTAGGTCAACTCGGCCCCTTCTCAATTCATCTCCCCAAATCCTTCTTTCACTCTGAACCTGAGAACAAACCCTTTTGGACTTATGTACTTACAAAACATAACAAATTAGTTATGTATGTTCATGAACATACTTCATGAATGATGCGGGCAGATTTTTGGGAATTTTTGAATACAACCCGAAATAAACAATGATCAAAGCACCAAAAACCTCACAAACATTTTATTATTTTCCCCCCATTTGCTTTTGTTCTAATCCCTGTTTGGGGATCAAAATAGGTTTGACTGACCTCATGCTTGGTGGTATTAGTTGTTGCAGGCACAACCTATTTCCTGACGGCCGCCAATGACTGGATTATTATTACTGTGAGAAAGTCACTTTAAACTAGAAAAATTTGCATTTCCTGCGAAAATGCACTGTGAATGCAGATAGCTGAATGATTGAGCAAAAGATGCAGAAGATCTTTGAAGAAGAGAAAAAATAGCTGAAAAGCATTGAAGAAGTTGAAAAAGTTGAAGAAGTTGAAAAAGTTGAAGAAGTTGAAAAAGTTGAAGAAGTTGAACATGAAAGAACAATAGCTGAATGATTAGAAGAAGAAAAAACTGAGGGAAAGGCACCAAACATTTCCTAACTCATTCTAAACACTGAATCATTTAACAAAGCAGAAGTAGAATTTCAAACTTGAATATACTGTAGCCATATGTGGGCCTGCATTTCTAGGGAGTATAAGGGGTTTCGCCCCCATTGAAAAGCATTGGATGTTTGACACCTCCTAACTTGGAGATGCTTTACGTGACGAGGCCCAAACTTATTGTGGAGCATTCTGTATAAAGGAGGTACAGACTCTGTAAAGCAGAAGTTTGTCCGAGCTTCCTAGAGCTACTTCCGGTTAGCAACATGCTAACCGTTAGCCGCTAACAGGGTTGTGTTCAGTATCACCGGGTGATTGTACTCTGTCAGTGTGGTCCAAATCCTGTACTGGGAAGTGCCTCAAAAAGGGTGCCAATACTTAATGTCACCAAAGGTCACCAAAGGTCATTGGTCAGATTGGCCTCCTTTAGCAACTCAGCCTCACTACATCTGGGCCCAGAACTCAACATTTGACCAAAATGGCGTGTAGCGCCATTTCCCACAGGTGGGTGGTGCTGTATTGGCCAATTGGGTCGTCTCTGGGCATCATGCCAGGTCCTGTTGGAAGCAAAGGCCCAATAGGAAAGCATGTGAAATCCAAAATGGGACAGAAAAGTGACACATGGCTGAAAGTCACTTGAAAATTTTAAAATGTCAAGAGGAAGTGACTGTGCGAATTTCAGATTCCTACATTAATCACAGCAACTGCGGTGAGCGTTGAAAGTTGCCATTCTATCTCAATGGAGCCTCTCCCTCTGGCCCTCAGAGTTCCGTCGTCATGGAAACTCACTGACACACCTGCAGCTGGCCAGTCTACCAAAGTGCAGACACTATGCTCAGCATATGTCCCATTGGGTTATAATGGAGAACTTTGCCTCGCACAACGCTCCATATCTCCTGATCCGTAAATGGTAGAGACGTAATTTTTTCTGCGTTTATTTCTTAACGGATAGGGGAAGAAGACTTGCTATTGGTTTTTGCTGGAAATATTTTAATAAAGGCGTAAAAAATTATGATATAATGGGGATTTTTAAGGAATTTTAAAAATCCTCTAAAAACGGTCCCGAACAAATCGCTCTAGCTGAAAAAGTATAGGAGATATCAAAATAATTCTTTCACTGTGAGTATCAGCAGGCTTTTGAGGACTATGTTGCTCATTTTTATGTTTGTACAAAAATCGGTGTAGGCACAGCGACGATGTAAAAAAGTGGATCATGTGGAAAAATGCAGCTCTAAAGCATTTTCAGGATTTTGCACATTCGCTACTGCCGAACAAATTGTTCCTGCGGCCAAACCGTAACAGTTATCCAAAAAATTTATTTTTTGTGAGTGCCAGAAGGGTTGGGACATTCATGTGTGAAAGTCTCATTTCTGTACATTAAACGGTTTAGGAGTAGCGACGATGCGAAAACGTGTGATGTATTGGATTTTCAGACGTCATTTTTCAAAAACGCTCCATAGGAAATGAATGGGGGAGGTTTTGGGTTTGTGTCGCTCTGAGGTGATTTGTGAAAAATCTATAAATGCTACACCAATGAGGGTTACATTTCCTGAATCCAGACAAAAATTCCTACGTTTTGATGTATAATTTATGTGGATAGGTTGAAAATTGAGCGAGTGAGAAGAAGTTGTTCGGAGAAGAAGAATTTGTTGAATTTCTAGAGTGTGCACTCTATAACTGCCTCCTTGACGACCATAGCAACGCATGTTATTTGCTGAATTTCTTGAAAAGCCAAAATTATTTTAAAGATGTACTATACGAAAATGGTGAAAGATATGAAAAAGCTGAAACATACCATAATAGCCAAAAGATATTACAACAAAGTACAAAAAGATATAGCCATCGATTCCAGAAGAAGCTGAATAGTTGAAAAGTTGAATGGTTGAAATCGGAGAAAAATTGTAGGAGGAGAAGCGAATCAAACTTTAAACAGTAAAAACGCATTAGGAAGAATAAACACTAAGAAGAAGAAGAAGAACTAGAAAATTTCTGAAGAAATTTAGCAAGGCGCCTGCCTCGTGGTGCGTACCGTACCATTGAAAATACTAATGGGAAGTAACACTGCGAATTTCATTTTCCTACGATCTTCACAGCCCCCGCAACGGCCGTCCAAAGGTGCCATGTTAAGTCAATGAACCTCCTAGGAGCCTCTGGCTAGCAGCGTTGTCATGGAGACTCCCTCACAGCTGTAGCCCTCTGTCTTAATTATCATTACCTTTATCATGTGAGGTACTGAGGTGAATGTGTGATTTCAGTGTCTTTGGAGCATTTCTGCAGCATGTAACAGAGGCAAAGAGGGGTCAAAAATGGATGTTTGACACCTCATAAAATAGACATGCTTTATCTGACATGGCCCAAATTTGTTGTAGAGCCTTCTCTGTAAAGGAAGTACAGACTCTGTGAAGCAAAAGTTTGTTCGAGCTTCCTAGAGCTACTTCTGGTTAGCAACATGCTAACTGTTAGCCGCTAACAAGGTTGTGTTCAGAATGACCAGGTGATGGTACTCTGTTAGTTTGGTCCATAACCTGTGCTGGGAAGTGCCTCAAAGAGGGAGAAAATACGTAGTTTATTACGTCGCCATGGTAACTCAAAATGGCGGGTGGTCTTGGCCCATTGAAAAGCATTGAATATTTGACACCTCCTAACATGGAGATGCTTTAGCCGACATGGCCAAAATTTGTTGTGGAGCTTTCTCTCTACAGTAAGAACAGACTCTGTGAAGCAGAAGTTAGTGAGACCTTCCTAGAGCTACTTCCTGTTAGCAACATGCTAACCGTTAGCCGCTAACAAGGTTGTGTTCAGGATGACGAGGTGATGGTACTCTGTTAGTTTGGTCCATAACCTGTGCTGGGAAGTGCCTCAAAGAGGGAGAAAATACGTAGTTTATTACGTCGCCATGGTAACTCAAAATGGCGGGTGGTCTTGGCCCATTGAAAAGCATTGAATATTTGACACCTCCTAACATGGAGATGCTTTATCCGACATGGCCAAAATTTGTTGTGGAGCTTTCTCTCTACAGTAAGAACAGACTCTGTGAAGCAGAAGTTAGTGAGACCTTCCTAGAGCTACTTCCTGTTAGCAACATGCTAACCATTAGCCGCTAACATGGTTGTGTTCAGTATCACCGGGGGATTGTACTCTGTCAGTTTGGTCCAAATCCTGTACTGGGATGTGCTTCAAATAGGGAGAAAATACGTTTTTTATAACGTTGCCATGGTAACTCAAAATGGCGGGTGGTACAAAAAAATACTTCATAGGATCAGCACACATGTTTTGTTATACATACTGTGGGGATTATAATATAAAACTCTAAGTGTCCCACACCGGGATTCGATCCCTTGACCTCTTGCATGCAAAGTCTGCACTTTCCATCTGAGCTATACTGTAGCACCATATATGGGCATGCAGTATTGGGACCATAAGGGGTTTGATCCCCCATTGAAAAGCATTGGATGTTTGACACCTCATAGCTTGGAGATGCTTTATGCGACGTAGCCCAAATTTCTTGTGGAGCTTTCTCTCTAGAGTAAGAACAGACTCTGTGAAGCAGAAGTTGGTGAGACCTTCCTAGAGCTACTTCTGGTTAGCAACATGCTAACAGTTAGCCGCTAACAGGGTTGTGTTCAGTATCACCAAGTGAGTGTACTCTGTCAGTTTGGTCCAAATCCTGTACTGGGAAGTGCCTCAAAAAGGGTGCCAATACTTAATGTCACCAAAGGTCACCAAAGGTCATGAGTCAGATTGGCCTCCTTTAGCAACTCAGCCTCACCACATCTGGGCCCAGAACTCAACATTTGACCAAAATGGTCAGTAGCGCCATTTCCCACAGGTGGGTGGTGCTGTATTGGCCAATTGGGTCGTGTCGGTTATCAAGCAAGGTCCTGTTGGAAACAAAGGCCCAATAGGAAAGCATGTGAAATCCAAAATGGGACAGAAAAGTGACACATGGCTGAAAGTCACTTGAAAATTTTAAAATGTTAAGAGGAAGTGACTGTGCGAATTTCAGATTCCTACATTAATCACAGCCGCTGCAGCGGGCGTCGAAAGTTGCCATTGTATCCCAATGGAGCTTCTCCCTCTGGCCCTCAGAGTTCCGTCGTCATGGAAACTCACTCACACCTCTGCTGCAGGCCAGTCTACCGAAGTGCAGAGACTTTGCTCACAATAAGTCCCATTGGATTATAATGGAGAACTTTGCCCCGAACAACGCTCCATATCTCCTGATCCGTAAATGGTAGAGACGTAATTTTTTCTGCGTTTATTTCGTAACGGATAGGGGAAGAAGACAGGCTATCGGTTTTTGCTGGAAAAAGTTTAATAAAGGCGTGAAAAATTATGATATAAAGGTGATTTTTATGGATTTTCAGAAATCCTCTAAAACCGGTCCCGAACAAATCGCTGTAGCTGAAAAAGTATAAGAGATATCAAAATAATTCTTTCACTATGAGTATCAGCAGGCTTTTGAGGACTATGGTGCCCATTTTCATGTTTGTACAAAAATCGGTGTAGGCACAGCGACGATGTAAAAAAGTGGATGATGTGGGAAAATGCAGCTGAAAAGCGTTTTCAGGAATTTGCACATTCGCTACTCCCGAACAAATTGTTCCTGCGGTAAAACCATAACAGTTATCCAAACAATTCCTTTTTTATGAGTGCCAGAAGGGTCGGGACATTCATGTGTGAAAATCTCATGCTTGTACATGAAACGGTTTAGGAGTAGCGACGATGCGAAAACATGTGATGTTTTGGATTTTCAGACGTCATTTTTCAAAAGCGCTCCATAGGAAATGAATGGGGAGGATTTCGGGTTTGTGTCGCTCTGAGGTGATTTGCGAAAAATCTATAAATGCTACACCAATGAGGGTTACATTTCCTGAATTCAGACAAAAATACCTACGTTTTGATGTATAATTTATGTGGATAGGTTGAAAATTGAGCGAGTGAGAAGAAGTTGTTCGGAGAAGAAGAATATGTTGAATTTCTAGAGTGCGCACTCTATAACTGCCTCCTTGACGACCATAGCAACGCATGTTATTTGCTGAATTTCTTGAAAAGCCAAAATTATTTTAAGGAGGTACTATATGAAAATGGTAAAAGATATGAAAAAGCTGAAATATACCATAATAGCTGAAAGATATCACTACATTTTAAAAGTTGAATGGCGTTTCTAGCTGAAAGTAGGCTGAAGCAGTAAGCTGTCAAAAAGCAGCTGAAATGAGCGGAATTTTAGTGAATTACATTCATTTCCTATGGGAGAAAAAAAAGCTGAAAATTTGCAGAAAAAGCTGAATATTTTAAAAAGTTGAAAAGGTATAAGTACAAAAAGATATAGCCATCGATTCCAGAAGAAGCTGAATAGTTTAAAAGTTGAATGGTTGAAATCGGAGAAAAACTGTAGGAGGAGAAGCGAATCAAACTTTAAACAGTAAAAAGGCGAAAGAGGATCTCAATAACTGTGAATGCCTACTGCATTCACAGTAATTATTGTGTGAAAAAAGGTTATGAAAAGTTGAATGGCTTATATGTAATATTCCAGGGCAGAGGACCAATGATAAAGTGTAGCGAAATGGCAAAAAGACCAGCGCTCAATCAGCAAGCATTTCTTCAGCAGCTAGCGCACCACAACGATTAACTCTGGCTGTTTTTTACAGCTAAAACGTGCTCGACTTATCTGTGATGTCATTTCTAGATCCAAGCTCCACCTTCCGAGAAAAATCCAAAAGCGCGATGGGGGAGTTTCCTTGACAGCTTATTTCGAAATAGGTCCACCCAGTCTGCATACTGAAGGTGCAGAATTAGGAAAACTACTCCAAAATGCTCTGAAGCATTATGGAAACACGATCCGGGACAAACTACGTGAAAGGCACGGGTTATAACACATTAAACATCTTCACAAAAATGACCCACATGCAAGAGCAAGGCATACCAATGTGAAACGTTTAGTTAACAAAACTGGAAGATACACAGAAAATTGTAAGCTGCCTTAAAATATAATAGCTCTGCTCTGAATAAACTCTGAAATTATTGCGATCTGTTACATGAACCAACATCAAAGCAAAATGTAAAATACCTGCTTATAATTGTCAGACGTAAATATTGTTTACCTTGTGTGTTTCAGCATGCTTTAATTAGCCTTTCACTTTGCTGCTTGTACCCCTGAATTTCCCCACCAAGGGGACAATAAAGGGATATTTCTATTCTATTCTATCCGGCTGTCAATGTGCATGTCCGTGCAGTTCAGAAGACTAAAGAAAATTATAGGTGTGTTCAGCGCTAACCTAAAATGTATCACCTCTGACAAGGAAATATTACACAAACAACTACAGGAATATACCTGCCAGAAAAAAAAACAAAGTGCTGAAGACCTTTTTTTTTTTTTTTTTTTTTTGGTTTTTCTTCATAGTGATTCAACTGCACAGGTCAGGATGCAGCAATGATTATTATTTTCACCACTATGATATGATTTAGAGTTAAAGCTTTGTGTTCTTGAAGGGAAGAAATGCTGCAGATTAAATTCCACATTTTTGGTACCATTCATTAAAAAATAAAAACTTTAAAATCAATTAAACTTTTATTGCTAGGGCAATGAATGATCTTAATGAAATATTTAGGAAAATAACGTCAGTTGTAATGATTTTCACTTTAAGAATTAATTGATTGCAGTAATTTAGGTCAGCGCTACAGTAATGTGCATCCCTAGAAAATCCTATAAAACCTAAAAAGTATACTTTCAGAGTACTTCACTTTTATATGTTTATCAGACTGTTGAGGATCTTTAAATTATTTTATGACTTCCTATTTCCCTGGGGTATAAAAAAGCATGAAACAAAGACCCATTTGTTCTCCACCCTTCAAAATGGGCAATGTAAGACAACATTTGAGACAAGAAAGGCCAATGATTGCTCATTAGTGTGTATGTGTTTGTAGTCTGTGTAGTAATAGTAAAAAAAAAAAAAACTGCAGGAAGGTAGCACACGTTCCTTTGCCTTATTGCAGCTTTTAACTTCCCGCTCTTATGAAACATAAATAAATTGACAGCTTTTTGGAAATCTCGGCATAGGAGTAAGGGTCTGCGTTCTCTAAAATTATATAAGGAGAATGCTCTTCATGCGTCAATGGCAGCTTAAAGGTGACAGACCTGTCTGTCAGTTTGCCTGCTTGTTGCCCAAAAAAAATAAATAAAAAAAATGCACTCAGCTGCACCAACATATCCGCTCCATTCTGTTCAAAAACCTGTTCACAGCTCATCACACACACAGAAACTGACACAGGCAGGAGGAAGGAATTTGGATTTTGTGTTTGTGTGTGTTTGTGATCGGTCAAGCAGCTCATTTAGTCGCAGTCGTCGCCCCTGGGCAGAGAGGCAGAAGGGTGAGGTAGATGTGTGGCGGTCGGGGCCAGTGGAAGTTGTCTCATCCCCCTTTGGGAGGCTTCCAGGTGTTTGGGGGTGGGGAGACGAGGAGCAGAGAAATTAAAGCACTTACTTTTGTTGTGGCTTTGAGGATAACAGAAGTAGGAGAAGAGTATCTCGCACAGAGTAAATCAGCCACTTTATTCGAGTCAGTGTTAGGGCGGTCATTCAGAAAATTGTGGGTCATCAACTTTTTCCGGCTCCCATGATATTATCTTTCCAAACCTCCGGCTGACCTTGATAAAACCTCCGCCTTTGTAACTCAAACCCAAGCAGACATTTCATTCTCACCTCTGAAGCGTGCACTGCCACCAATGCGGCTTTTCCTGCATGGCCGGCATCTTTACACCTGTGTGGGAAAGGCAACAAATTCTCCCCTCTATCTCTCCCACAGCAGTGCTACTCTGGGGTTTGCTTTCTACCCTGTTTTGTCTAAAAGCTGAATAATAACACCTCCCCGGGACGCAAAATGACAAACGCCGCAATAAACTCTTTTGCTTCTCCTTTGTTTTTATTTTCAGTAGCATCTGTTAGCAGTTACTGATTGCATTCCTCTTGAGAATGTCAATCAGATTATGCCAAGCACAGTTTAGTCATCGTTTCCTCATAAGCCCTGAATTCACTTGGCAAATATTCATGCTCGAACTGGTCTGCTTTAGGGCATTGTTTCTTATTAAATCCGTAAGAAATCATCAATAAGCTTCATCTCACCAATCCAAATAAAAAAAACAAAACTTGTAATCACCAATAAACTGTGCATCTAATCTATGGGTTGATGAACTTTAAAAGCAACAAAACATTTTGTTTTCCACAATATCTCGACCAAGATTAAAGTAATATCACAGAAACTATCCCTTCTGGGGACACGGGGTTACGTCCTCAGTTATCTGTGTACTTGGACTGACCCAAATTTATGTATAGATAAAATATGAAAGAAAGAAACGACTTGTGGCTTGTTGTAAACAGGCAGCAAGCAGTTGGTCTTGTAAACTTATGATAATGACTAACCCTGAGAGAAAGAACTAAATAAACTATTCTGGGCATCCACAGAGCAACATGCTTTGGTCCATAAGAATGTTTTACATTAGCTCCAGTACCTGGATTTCAATGTAATGCTTTTGTTAAAATATATGCATATATAAAAGACGTTTTGGAGGATTAAAAATTACTTTTTAAAATTTAAACACAGCATATTAGTTTGTAATATAGTAATATTCAGCGATTAAATTAAATTCCATTCAATTAAACTTATTTATATAATGTCAGTTCACCACACACATCATCACAAGGCACGTTACAAATTCTATTACATTCTTTATGACTGAACAAAACATGCTGGTTCAGGTTATATCATTCATTGAGCTGTGTCCAGCACAGATTAGTAAAGATGGATGTATATATGAGTATTATTATAAATTAACATAACAGCTTTGTAAAAGTTAAAAACTGTCACAATACTTGTTTTTTGAGAAAGATTCTGTGATGGATGGGTTTCTTTGAATCAATTTTAACATGTTAGCAACAGCGCTAATGCTAATGTCAAACTTGCTATCAAGCTGAGGTTTCTGAACCCAGAGGAAGTCGTTGCCAGTGACTGATACATCTTAGCTGTGGTTAAAGGTGAGTGAGTAACATGCACCCTATGTTGACATAGATTTTAAAGGTTTGTGCCCAGTTTCAACATGTTTAGCAACAGGGTTTACTGTTATTTTGTTTCTCTTAAACACGGAGGACCAACCAGATGACTTTGTGATCGATAGCTGGAAGGTTCCTGTGCCAGGGTTGGGTTAGAGGCAGAGCTGTGACATTACCATTTTCAAATAGGTACTGCTTTTGACATGAAGTCAACAAATTAAAACACCTCATGATGATATTGACCCACAGGTTTGCTTAAGAAACACATACATTTTTGTGTTTGTAACATCCATTCAAGATTTAAAAAATATTTAAATTTGGGGATCCACAAATTCTCAGCCTAAGAACTGCTGCCTGGATAAAAACTTGAAGTCCAAACACTTTTTTGTTGAATAATTGAATTAAGCATTGTAAGTAAAATGATCTTGAAAATTACTTACAATATAATTTCCATTTAGAGAGTGATTAAAATCTACTCAAGTAAAATATATCCAAAGTGTTACACTGTCATTCAGTCCTGCTCTGGCCCCTTTCCTTCTCTAAACACGACAACAGCATAATAAACTCCTGATATTCTGTAATGGCGTTTCACTTTGTTTTACCATTGAAAGGCTGTATGGGCCCCCCAGCTGGCAGCTCATTTGAAAACTTTTTGGAGGCGCCCCTGTTTAAAAAAAAGAAAGGAAGGGGGGAAAAAATCGTACAACAGCCTTCAATACAAACACCTACTCGTTACTATCTGTCATCACCATCCATTTCATGCAAGAAGCGGCATGCTGTGGCCTAATTGCAGAACCCATAACGCGCGATCATAATGGGGAGACTCGTTTTGTAATTATACAAATATAAGTTCATGGAGATCCAGGTGAGTGCACCCTTTCGATCATTTTCGACCTCAAGGCGTCGATCAACCTAATAATCAATAAAGTATCAGCGGGTTTTTTTGTTTGTTTGTTTTAATTCCCGCAGGTAAAACTTGTGCGCAAACTTGGGTTGTGACAGCGTGCTGCGTAAGACAAAAACAACACAACTTTGTGCTGGCGCATTGCCCTGTTGGAAACGCGCAACAGAAGCGCGCATCGGTGCGATCGCTACCAGCATAAACTTGCAACAACACAGAGGTGTTCTCAGCGGCTTCAAATGCACTTGCTGGCTACAATAACATCAAAAATCTCGGTACCTTTTTTTTTTTGGCTTCTGATCCGGGTGCATGTACTCCAGTTGGCGCAAAAACTCTTTTTCCCCCCTTAAAGTACCTTTTTGGGTTAATCCTTGTCGAAGCTCACGTGCAGAGAACCATATTCCTCCAAAACATCTCAAGGTCCATCGCCCGCTCCAGCAGAGCGCTCCTGCTCCTCTCACACAGAGCCTGTCCTCTCATACAAGCACCTACACGTAAACTGAGCCCTTCAGCTGTGACATCACAGTCCCTATGGCAACCCTGACTCCACCCCAGTCCGGAGCTGATCCTACCTGTCTGACTACCTCCAACTCAGAGCTTTTTAACCCCCCCCCTCTTTTTTTTGTTATTTGTTCACCCAGTTGATAAAACCATCTGATTTGCAAATGTTTCTATATTTGGCTCCCAGAGGAAAACTATGACTACACTCAGACAGTGTAAACAGAAAGGCTGATGATGTTCTATTATCCAGGCTGGCTGTAAATTTGCATATGCAGCCTTCTGTCAGAGGTTATGATCAGTGCATGCCGATGAGGAAGAGGGTTTCACTTCGCATGTATGAAGGCTGTGAGCTGGTGCAAACAAAAATCCCTCTTGCACAATGCTTTGCACCTTCGCCTGGAGCTCCCCCATGGCTCGCTGCCATGTCTTACCATTACCTCAAATTGTTTTGGCTACAAACCCTCTGTTTGCTTGTCCCTTTTGTCTCCTCTGACCCAGAACGTACAGGCAGACAATGACCAGGTGAGCTGAAATGTCCATCTTCAGACTCGCCCGGCTGCTTCAGAGAGCAGAAAGGCACGGCAGGACTTTACAACCTCTATAGGTTCAGAAACAACTGTTATACATCGCCGTGTCACTTCCCGAAGCAACAGGCAAGTCAAATAAGGTGATTTAGCATATGTGGCCGATTTGAACTGTTGTGGTTTACACGTTTCATGCTATACTTCATAACTCACTCCTTCACTGGAGATGTGGGAGGGAACCATGGCAGGCAGATTTATTGGATACACCTCGAATGTTACCCGCAGCAAAGAGGAGGAAGGAAATAGTTTGCCTGTTTAACGGCAGCCTACACAGAAAAACAATCTGTGTATTTAAAAAAAAAAGAAAGAAAGAAAAGAAAAGAAAACTAAGCAAAAGCCCTGCTTAGCCCAGCTGTTTTGATTGGATTTATTTTGGTAAATTTACAACAATGCAAGGAAACAAAATAAAACACCACTCTAAACCAATAGTTTAAATAAAAGGAATAGGCTGAAGCCAAGGCTTGTACACGCCAACCCTATTCAATCCAGAAATCTAGAAACTCAGGAGTATTAAAAAAGGACAACTATTGTCTATATGCATAGATACACACATACACACACCTATACAAGTTCACTACACACATGTAGGTACATTCATGGTCACACAATACATGTATACATCTACATAACGGTTTAGGCTTTTTATAGACATTTTAAAGTTATTTTAAAGGTCACCAAAAGTAGTAAATCATTTATGTCATAACTTCACATCGACAACTGAAACACATCTGGATTTTACTTTCATTTTCTTTAGCAATTTCAAAACTTAACAGACCTCTAAAATTATATTTACTCTCTCAACTTAAATAATCTCTGAATTCCAGCAGGAGGACTTTTCAATGTTTTATTCATCATTTCCATTACTAGTACTAGTATTAATCTGAGGAAAAGGTTTATTAGTTGGTTTACAATAAGGATCCCTTTATTAAGGGGCCTATTAGCTCTTTTTTGTAATCTAGCTATTATGTCAATACTTGTTTGACTCACTTTTCCCCATATTTTGGAACAACATGACAAACAAGGCATAACTAAAGAGGAGTATATAATATACAATCCTTTTACACTTATTAAGTATTGTAGTTTAAACAACAGTAAGACAGATTTTGCAATTTTATTTCTAATAAGATGGGGTATCCAACTAAGTTTATTGTTTTTGGTCTCAAACTCTTTTAATTTCAACTCAATTTATATTTAACTTTACATTATTATACATTTGATTGTTTGTTTTTATTTTATTTAGGAATAGCTTCTTATATTTAAACCACTGCTCCGATTTAGAAATTTAGATACGGACAAACTTCTTAACATTCCTGGTAAAGATGAGTAAAACCCTTTAAAATGCATGCATCAATAAATAAAAAAATGAGATGCATCAGTACACTTTAAAATAAATACTTTCATGGTCATAGCATAATCCTTTAATTTAAGCACATTTGCCTAGCAGAGTAAAAAAAATGATAAGAAAAATCCCACAATAAGAAATCATTAAAAAAAAATCCCCAGAGGTTAAATGCAAATGAAGCAGTTTTAAAATTCATACTTTCATTTTATTTTTTTATGAAGTTGATAAGAATTACAAGGAACTTCTTCTCTGAACACAGGCCTTCATTTCTTTCAGACTCTGAGAAGAATAATGGTAAGAGAATTAAGTTTATGTTGCCAACCCGCAGAGTAAAAGGACTGGTTAGGAAGGTACAACAATCTCCTAAACCCACTGACAGACAGCTGCAGCAAAGAGGGCTTCTCCATAAAGACCATTAGTGACATCCACATGCCAACATGTTGTTTGGGAAGCACGCCAAAATTCAGCATCTTGCGCCCTTCCATCACAAACGTAACTATGCTTTTCAAACACAGCTGGAACTTTATCTGGAACTGCATCTCCTTTGATCAGAGGAGACTAAATATATTAGCTTTTATTGGCTACAAGCATCGCAGAAATGTTTGGCGTAAAACACAGGAGGAAAAATCTCTTGACTGCTGTTAACTGTAGTACAGGGGACCTTTCTCTTTCAAAAGGGGAAACTGTTAGAGTGCACAAAAGAGATTTTGCAACCTTGTGAAATCTTATAGAAAACAGTAGCTACACTATATTGCCAAAAGTAATTGTCCAAAATTTCTTGGTCTGCTGAAGCTTTTAGAGTTCCTTTGACTGGAACTGAGGGGCCAAGCCCAGACCATAATCTCCCCTCCACCAAACTTTACACTTGGCTGAATGCAGTAAGTCAAGCTCAGTTCTCCTGACAACCACCAAACTCAGACTCGTCTGTCAGATTTCCAGATGGAGAAACGCGATTCGTCACTCCAGAGAACACGTCGCCACTGCTCTGGAGTCCAGGGGCAACATGCTTTACACCACTGCAGCCGACACTTTGCATTGCACCTGGTGATGTATGGCTTGGATGCAGCTGCTAGACCATGGAAACCCATTCCACGAAGCTCTCTGTGCTGTTCTTGAGCTAATCTGAAGGCCTCATGAAGTTTGGAGGGGTGTAGTGATTGACTGCAGAAAGTTGGTGACCTCTTTACACTATTCAGCATCCACTGACCCCGCTCCGTCAGTTTACATGGCCTTCCACCTCGTGGCTGAGTTGCTGTCGTTCCCAGCGCTTCCATTTTCTTATGATACAGCTTACAGTTGACTGTGTAATATTTAGGAGCGAGGAAATTTCAGGACCGGATTTGTTGCACAGGTGGCATCCTATCACAGATCCACGCTGGAATTCACTGAGCTCCTGAGAGCGACCCATTCTTTCACAGATGTTTGTAAAAACAGTCTGCATGCCTAGGTGCTTGATTTTATACACCTGTGGTCATGGAAGTGATTGGAACACCTGATTTCAATAATATGGACGGGTGAGCAAATATTTTAGACAATATAGTGTATGTTTACGTAAACAAAATTTCATGATCGAATTGAAATGTATTTGGATTAAAAAACAAGAAATAATCGGATTGTACCATTTATATGGGCATACAATCAATGAATGCGATCATAATGTGCGTTTATATGCACCTGTCTTTATTCAGAATAGAACCCCTCTGACACGCACAGTTAGAAAATTTCTCTAAAAAAACCACAGAAGAAGAAGTACTTCCGTCTTTACTGAACAACAGAAAATAGCAAACAACGCAGTAGTGTGAGTTTGTTTGTCTTCCGAGCGCCCAGGCTGGACTTGCACCAGGTTCAAGAGTTGAAACATTACTGAATACATAACAATTTTGAGCTCTTTTAATGTTTCAAACAGAAAGGTTGTATCGGGAGCCCCAACAGTTTTGCTTCCCAAGGTAACCCCGCCACTAAACAACGCGGAAAAACGTCACGTTTACATCGGCCCCACATGGGCACTTGGGTCATTTTGCCACATTGGGAAAAACTTGAGCCTGACAAGTGTTTATATTCATGTTGATCGGATTGTCAGTCGGCATAAACCACCCCTCTCATTCGGATTACAATTTCATTACGACTGAGCTTAGTCCGATCACAATATTTCGATTGGCTTGTTTATATGTCCCTTTTTTTATTCGGATCGGCCCTTAATTCTGATTACTTTTGTCCATGTAAACATAGTCAGTAAGTAATTCAATTGGTAAAGGGGATGTACAAAATATTAACAGATAGGGACATTTTTACAACTTGTATCAAGACAGTAAAGGACATTTTGTTGGAATGAATTGAGCTGCAATGCAACATCACTGAAATCAAGGATACAATCTTATACGTTCCATAATGTAATAAATACAGATAAAATGACACCAAACACCTGGGTAAACTTTTTTTATGACGCTCGTTTTTTACAGACCTGTGGGAACAAAGCTGTCAGGTGAGATTTTCTTCAGCTTAGGTCACATCAGGTATAAGGTCTAATGTCTGGTTTCACTCTAGCTGCTCCAGATCTTGTTGCCATAAAAAGACAGGCCCTAACTCGACCACAGCTATAAGCACAGATGGGCACCAGACCTGTATCAGGCACCGAGGGCCACCGATTCCATCAAAGCTTAATGAAGCACAAGATTTAGCAGCAACAGATGTTTCCCCCGGCAGGTTGACCTCACCATCACTAATTTGTTCAAAAATTAGTTCAGGAGCAGTTGTAATCTGCTACATATAGTGAAAAAAATGTCTGAGTTACTTTATGTAGTCATACCATAGATAAAGCCTACTGTGTCTAGCAAAAGTATTCATATGGCTTTAACTATTCAAATCCCAAGCTAAAGTTATATTTGAATGCAATTTAATGTGACAGACCAACACACAATAGAGCCTAATGGTGAATTTGAAGAAAAAGTGTATATATTTTTCTTTTACAATGCAATCCATGGTGAGAACACTTCAACACCCTCAACACACCGTACCCACAGTGAAACATGGAGGTGGCCGCATCATGCTGTGGGGGAACTTCTAAGCAGTGACAGAGGTCTGGACTGGAACAACTGTTAAAGGCTGAGACACTGGCCAAGTTTAACCTCCCAGCAGGATAGGACACAAACATATAGCCAGCGCTATGGTTTGGTTTAAAACACAAATTAGATTGGCTCAGTCAAAGTCTAAACCCAAGTGCTTCCAGATGAAGGAATTTAAGGCTTTTCACAGGGAAGTATGGGCAAAAGTCTGCGTGGATCATTTTCCTGTCACTTGGCAAATTATGCCCTACTTTGTGTTGGTCTATCAAATAAAAACCCAATAAATAATACAATGAAAAGTATGGTTCTTTACATGGCAAAACGCAAAACTGTTCAAGTGGTGTCAATACTCTTGCCAGGCACTTTAAATACCTACTATTGTCTCCTTAAATTCTAAAACATTATTAAAAGGAAATAGTTTATATCAATTACAAAAATTAAGTCTATCTTCTCAAGCGCTACAAAGGACGTTAGTGACCTTCTTGAACCCACTGACCTGCTCTCTCAGCCTCTCCTGATGGCCCATGATCGCTGAGGCATGGTGGGGGTATTTCTGCTTCAGGTGCTCCAGGAAGGCCTCCCTCTTCTTGTCCATATCTGGTGGCTGCATGGCCAGGATTTCTCTGGAGCTGCGGGCCCCTCCTAATGTGTGCCGTCGAGGGACAGTGCGGCTCCCTTTGGCATCCCCTCTTGCGGAAGCCGTCCCATTCGGCGACGCCTGCCTGCGGCTTATGTGCTCAGTGTCCTCTGGGGAGGTCACCTTCAGGTTGCTTTTGGTTTGTTCTGAGACAGCAGAGGGGGACACGGGGACAAGCCGTCAAAATTCATGTGTTTTAATAAAAGCCCCCAAAACATACGCACGCCACAAGAAAACATCTGGCTTTCTTAAGCAAATCTTTGAAAGTGAAACTCATACATTAAGTACATTCATTAAAGATTAAAATACTTCAAGCTTTTTTTTAATTCCCATTTTGATGATTATGGCTTCCAGATCATGGAAACCTGGTAATTCAGTGTCTCAGAAAATGTGAGTATTGTGAAAAAGTTGAATACTGGAAACTCATGGTGTCTCACCCTAATCAGCTAAACAACTCAAAATACCGGCAAAGGTTTCCTGAGCCTCTAAATGGTCTCTCAGTCTGGGTCAATAGGAGACACAAGCATGACTGGACAGATGTCCAGAAGACATGATTGGGACCCTTCACAAGGAGGGTGAGCCACAGACGGTCGTTGCGGAAGAAGCTGTTTTTTCACTGTCTGCTGTATCAAAGCACAGTCATAGAAAGTTGAGAGGAAGGAAAAGGTGAGGTAGGAAAAGGTGCATCAGAATGAGGTATAACCGCCACCTTGTCAGCGTTGTCAAGCAAAATCCAGTCAAGAATTTGGCGGACATCCACCAGGGGTTTCCTGAGAGCCACTACGAACAGACAAATCCTTCCCGTGGACTACTAGCATCCTACCTGGGCTAAGGAAAGAAAGAACTGGATCGTTGTTCAGTGGTCCAAAGTTCTCTTATCAGATGAAAGCAGAGTTTCCATTTCATTTAGAGATCAGTGTCCCGGAGCTAGTGGAAGCTTTGAGAGGCACATAATCCACGTTGCTTGAAGCCCAGAGTGTCGATTCCCCAGTCAGGGATGATTTGGGGTGCCATGTACATTGCTGGTGTTGGTCTGCTGGGTTCTCTGAACTCCAGAGTCAACCCAGCCATCGTCCAGGAAATTCTAGAGCACTTTATAACCTTCTGCTGAAAATCTTCACGCTGATTCCATTTTCCAGCTGGACTTGGCGCCTGCCCACACTTCTAAAGCCCTTGAAGCAACATCTCTAGATGTCAGTAGCTAATGATGTATAATGGATAATGTAAAAACTGTCGATCATACGAATAACTTAAACATGTGAAAGAGAAGACTATTCTAGTCTTTATCCTTCTCCAGATATCTTATTTTCCATGTAGCTACAAATATCAGAGTGGGTCTACAAGCCTTAGGGTTGAGGGGTGGGGCCCCCCTAGGGGTCGCGACCCCCACTTTAAAGACTTCTGGTCAAGAGGAAGATGAGAGCAACCAGACCCAAAAACGCAGATGACATTAAAGCCCCCGATCAACGCAACATTGGCTTCCTACACACCTCAGCAGAATCACAGGCTGATCTTCTCCATGGCACGGAATGAACGTACTTTTCAGAAGTCAGATGTTTATTTTATAAATATAGTTTTATTTATTGATTTTATTTAATTGCATTATCTGAGACACTGGGTTTTCATAACCTGTAAGCCATAATCAACATAATTACAAGAAAGTAAAGTCTGAAATATTTCACTCTATGTGTAATGAATCTATATAATTTCTGTGCTTCACTTTCTAAAATGAGCGGCAAAACATATTTTTCCCAACATTCATTTTTCAGATGTAGTTAGTCAAGACAATGAGGCATGAACTGACATTTTTTTTCATTTAACATTTTTAAAGGCATTTAAAAATAGCACTTGATAAAAATAACCACATTGCATCTTCAAGTCTACTACATGTAGGATCATTGCCTCATTTTAACTTAACTGGCATCAATGTCCAATGTTACTTTTCTACAGGAGGGAGAAAAGATTTGCCATATTCTCATAAAAACACAATAAAATGGACCTTGGAGGCTCAGAAGTCTGGCAAGGCACAAAAACAACCGTTTATTTTCAGTCTGAAAATAAACAACTTGCAAGAAATGTTAAGGAAAATAATTCCCCCCCGAAAAACATTTACAGCTTTACTGTTAAATTCTGCAAGTCTTTCATAGACAGTGCAACTGATAACATTATTGTTAAATTTAAATAAAAATAAAAAACAACGTGATCACCCCAATCAACTACTTTAAGCATTTTGACCTGTTCTACTTTGCAAGCACACCCTCAGTTCGTAATGAATACTGACGGATGCAAGGCTTTAGCCTCCCGTCGAAAGCTAGACCCACGCCCAATTTGCTCTCAAGTAAGAAACAAGAAAGCAAGAACAAGTAGAGTCAGCTAAAGGAAAGATGGCAGAAAGAAGAGAGGGGTAGCATCAAAACTCTGCCGTGCTGGAATGAATTGATGCACGGTCGGTGCATCCCAGGGTTTGACGACAGCTTTTACCAAAATTCCAAAGAGGCAAAAGGACCACAGCCCCTAGTGCCAGCGTTCTGCAGGCAAAAAACAGTCGAGTGCGTTTATTGAAACCACAAACATGGCTCAAAAACACGACGTGCAAGATTTGTGACTTGGTGATTGTCTGCACCACTTCAGTGAACTAAAATTTGAACACGCAGTGACCTGTAAGTGGCTGATGCAGAAAGAGACTGGAAATGAAACACGTGTGTAACATATCTCAGCAGCTTACTGCTCTAAACTGGGAGCAACTGTTTAATTGAAATAACTTTGTGTTACCTGTTGTTAGATAATTCTAATCGTTCCTATTTCTGTAATATTTATGCTAACTTTGCCCATGGTGACATCGCCCACTAGAGAGTGTATATTGTAATCTCAGCAAAACCATCTCAAATCAGCAACTTAATATTTCCCCTTTATTGGGGGGAGTTGTGGCCCAGTGGTTAGAGCAGTGCGCTTGCGCTCTGAGAAGGTTGCAAGTACCCGGTTCAATCCCCACGGCCTGCACTCTGGGTCCCTGAGCAGAGTGCAGGCCCTGATTGCTCCCCAGGCGCCGCACAGTGGCAGCCCACTGCTCCCCAAGGGGATGGGTTAAGATGCAGAAATGAATTTATCCATTGTGAGATCAATAAAGTTAAATTATTATTATTATTGCAAAGCTAAAGAAACCAGGCTGAAGGATTGATGTTTTTATTTTTCTGTCAAGTTTTATTTCACTGTGATTTAATGTTTATGGTCTTCTTGTGAAACACTGACTTTTATTCACGAAACCTGCTGCAGAAAAGAAAGTAAAACGAATGCAGAAGAAGCTGCAGGTTTCTGAATGGTGAAATTCAAAAACTGTCAGGTACAGAGTTGCTTCTGATAAACAGCTATGCAAGCACTTCCACGTCATTAACCAAAGTAACGTTTCATTAGGTCTGTTTTTTTTTTTTTGTTCAAATGGTTATGTAGAACTTTTTAATTCCTTTTATACTAAAAGCCACATTCACACGCTAATTGGTGGATCTGGTGGTCATTGTCAGCTGGATTCAAACCAACTACCCAGCATCTGTCAGACTAATCTTTCTCTTTATTAGCCCTTAGCTGGTTGTAATTTTACTTTATTTTCCTATATATTTAACTGGAACAATATTGTGATGCATGAGAGGAAAGCTGCCTCAGTACCTTGCAAAATATATGTCATAGGACTAAAAAAAGCAATATGGAGAAATAATCTGTTTCATGTTTTATATACAGGTGCAATCTGTACCTTTTAGAGGGTAAAATAAAAGATCTCCTGCAGAGTTCAGCTCATCCCCAGCTGAATGAAGAATTTCCAGCGAGTTGCCACAGTTTTTGTCTGTGAAAGCTTAAAAGCACACAGTGTACCACAAAGACAGGGAAGATTTGACTGTTTTTCAAGTCTTACCCTCTAAGACACTTTGGGACTGAGGGTAAAGTAACCTCACTGTAGGTTTCGCAGCTGCAGTAACTACACACCTCCTAATAATTAAAGTCCGCCGGAACTGAAGAAGCCTTTCAGATGAGACGTGAAACATCCTCAAGAAACAAGAAAAAAGTCCAGCGGGCTTTTACTTAAGCAGTTAGGGTTGTGATATCCTGGAAGACTGAGCATCTATACAGAGGACTGCGGTTTTTATGTTTTGCTCTTATTTCTCTTTTTTTTTTTTTTTACGAAAGCAAAAGTGAAAAGAATATTAAAAGTGTTGCGTCATTGACCAGAACCCCCCGCCCTTCCCGAGTCGCAGCATGTCTCATGTACTCCAATACTATTTTTAACTCCCAAAACAGTTCCCCCACTGCTAACAAAATTACGCTCAGCAGAAAGAAAACACTCAAACGCTCTGGCGGTCGTGAATTAATTTGTTGGAGGCATATCAGAAAGTTCATTACCTTCCCTAAGTGAGCAATCTTTGGGTTCATCAGTAATTTCTTCTTCCATTGCTCTATGAAATCAACCTTTTTTCAGTCAAAAAAAAAAAAAAAAAAGAAGTCCAAGCTGGGAGGACCAACTCGCTGCTTGCTTAGAGATTCCAAATGTAGCTCACATAGAAAAAGAAAAGAGGGTCCTGAGATAGGCCCTGCCCCTCTGCCCCAGGATAGACTAGTGGGGATTTAGAAAGTCAACTGCATTCCAGGACACGGAGCGACCAGAACCTCGCCCCCTCCCCAGGCTAAAGTCTCTGCTACGGCTCTGAAATGACACCAAACCGAACGCAAAATGAAAAAATAGGCAGCTACAGCGCAGAAACTACCGTCTCCATAAACCCAGAGCCTAACAGGTGTGAGACCGAGTGAGACACATAAACCCACTGGCATTTACTCACAGTCTGTTCTTTATCAGGACTCTGTCTGCAGGCTGTCTCTCATTAAGTTTTCTGTCTAAACTCAGGGGGCCCACCAGATGCTAGGACACATCCAAATGTGTCATAACCTACTTCTTGAACACGTTGCAAACTGCTCTCAGCATATGCGGTGCGCTATTATTTAATCAATTTATCTGATCTACAAGACAGGACAAAAAGACACCAGTCGCTGTTTTTTAACCAGGATGCACTGTTACCTATAGTTTATTTGTCTTAATGGAGAAGGTCTGCATTTCTTGTGTGAATCGGTTTCTTTGCGGCTGCTGATGTAAAGTGACCCCGTCTGAATGCACCAAAAGAAGGGACAAAGTAGCGCACTTTTACCAAGAAAACGTGACAGGATCAATGAGTCAGTTCGTGGCCCGTGTAATCGAAGCTGCTGGGGTGAATGAATGAAAAAGAAAAAAAAAACACAATGCAGCAGCTGACCTGTGATGTCTACCGCATGGAGACGAGCTCGCCTCTTTCATCCGCCCACACGCTCGGGCACTTACTCACAAATGGCTGAGAATTAGCAGGCCACAGGGGATGGCGTCACTTGTTGGCACCGATGCAATGCTGATGATTTACACTGTACTCCGTAATGTTCATTATTTGCAGATATTCTCCTGGCAAATTTCGTCCTTTATGCGAGCCCTGGAACTAGCCAGAATTCTTGGGAGTTGAGCAATTTTCAGCTTGATCGGTCCTGGCTGGTGAGCAGCAGGTCAGGGAGTCGAACGTCTGATGTTTTTCCAAGCGGCGAATGCACCTAAGCTCCACCAGGTCAAGATAAGAGCGACGCTCCTCATTGTTGATGCTTCTACCGAGCAAAGAGGACTCAGATTTAGTTATTTTTACGTATCAGTAAAGTCAAGTAAAGTCAGGAGACGCACAAAGACAACCCGAGGCATCTCTGCAGTTCATTCAGGCTGAAAGAGAGTGAGAGAGAGCAAGACTTAAATTTTTTAAAAATATTGTTTGTGTTTGTATTAGTAAGTTAACTGCTCTAATCACTAATGCAAGATACTAAACACATTTTTAAATGAGGACATTGCAATGATTTTGTTTAAATTAAAGTTTTTAAAAAGACTACTCCTTTACACACACACAGCTTGCCTCTGCTTTTGATTTTCAATAAATAATCACTGTTCACAGGCTAGAAGATACTTTGAAATCTATTTATCATTATATTATATAGCTTAAATAAATAATCACTGGCTAAAATTTGAATTGTCAGATTAAAGCTTAAAAATATAAGCATATTAGAAATCAACCTTAAAATTCTGACTGGTGCATCTCAGTCCCCCTCTCTTTGTGTAATACTTCCTCTAAGGAATCCTGATGTCCTTCAGTCTTTTTAAAATTGTTTTAATCACTGGTCTCCAGGTGTTTTGAAGGTCTTTGTACATTGTTCCTTGGACTTTGGCTTTTTTGTTTTCAGGCGAGTGTCTGACCAGTTTCAAAGGAATGTCTCTGCCACTTATTTCCCTGACCTCTGAATGATTTCAACATAACAAGGTTTCTCTGAGACGAACCGATGTTAGAATACAATAATGTGGAATAAAAACGTCCTTTATTATCCCACAGGGGAAGTTCCGGGGTACCACCGGTGAAATCAAATAGAGCATGCGTTTACACACAAAGGTAAAAATAAAAACATATTAAAACGAAAATGAGAAGAGGAGACTGTACAGTAAGGGTTCATTTACAACACAGGAAAATAATGCATTAAAAATAATATTCATAAACATTAAAGGAGAAGTCCGGTCAACAAGTAAAAATCAGGGGATCATTAGCTATAACTAAAACTAATATGTTTGTGGTTATTTAATGAATTTAGCTTTAATCAATAAGAAAATAAAAACATAAATTGTCGTCTGGATCACTGTGTATGGGGGCCATTACTGCCCAAATATGGGCAGTAAGGGCCGCCTGACATCACATCCTGTGACGTGGAAAAGCGGAGAGCCGACAGCATTTCTCTGCACTTTCCAAGCAAAGTCAATAGGAGCCGTTCTACACAGCTGCGATCATCAACAATTTTTTCGGATTTTCAGAGGACTTCACCATTGAAATTCGCGGGAGCTATTGTTATAGCAACAATGCTCACATGCATGTCAGTTGGATGTAACAATACATCGGGTAAAAGTGGAAAAAACATTAGTTTTTTCACCTTTCCGATTCATCGTCCACCATGGGCTGTTTTGCTGGATTACCTACTTGAAGAGAGAGGATTTTCCATCGTGCTTCTGGCCAGAGAGAAACGTCATAATGCAGCCAACATTTGGAAGAAGAATGTCTTCAAGATGCCATGAGAGCGAGGATTTTCGGTATGTTTTTCTTTTTCATAATGTAGAATTTGCCGGAACATTTCTGTACCGACCAAAACGATATTTCATGAGTTGTGGGGTTGCAGTTTTCTTTGGGCTTGTTTCTGAAAGTGAAGTCGATTGTTTGGGCTCTAAACTAAGTGACGTCGAAATATCCCTCCGCCTCATAACGCGCTGCAGTTCCTCCTCACAGCAGCAGAGAGTAAACTCAGAAGGAGCCGCTCTGCCCGTATTTTCTGCAGTTCACAGTTGCAATAACTGATGATAACTGCTGGAAGTAGATTAGGCGGTGCAGATCACCATTTTGAGCAGAGATTGGTTCTAAAGATGAGTTTTATACTCATCTTTTAACATTGCAGAACCCAACCCATAAACCATACTTTAATGCTTATTTGTTGTCTTTTTATGTCTCTAATACTAAATGTAAAATTAGTATTAATTTAAATTTAAATGCTTAATACCATGTCTATCTTTGTTTAAGAGGTTAAAAAACATATTTTGGCATGAAAACGGATATTTATTTACAAGGGGACAGATAGGGCATCGGGACTTGCTCTACAGCCGATACCGCACCGTTACGTCACAAACTGGGAGGTGGCAGTACTGTTCTTCACCAAGATGGCGGCCCCCATAAAAGGACCTTCAAATGAAAATTACTCTTAATTAAAAAAGCTTATCATTTATTGAACAGTATGTAATAATTTTATATTTAAAGTACTTTCAGCAGTTTTAATTCTGATTTTGACCGGACTTCTCCTTTAAAGATCATTTTTGAAATATGTGTAAAATGTGTATATTAATGCATAAAAACACCAACAGCCTATTTACAACAATAAAATTACAACAGAGATGATAAGCACTTATTAAGTTTGTTGAGAGCAGTGATGGTTATAAAGTCTCAGTGCTGCTGGGAGGAAAGATCTATGATATTGCTCCTTTGTGCAACTAGGATGTAAGAGTCACTGAAGGAGATCTCCAGCTCTCCAACAGCTTCCTGCATGCGGTGGGAAACACTGATGTTATATTAGCCAGAGTCCTTCTGTCTCCCACCCCCTGCACTGAGTCGAGGGTCTTCCAGACGGGCTGATCTCACCGCTTTCTATCAGCTGTCGATAAGCTGAAATATTATTACAAAAAACTTAGCAAAGAACAAGTTTTACGCTGGATCTTTAAGCCACTATTTGCTCCCCTTTCTCTAGTTGAACCACGTCGGGACGCAAAGGGATTATGACCCATGACTAGGAATGTACAGTTACCAATAATTTTAACCTTTCAGTGACAATGGAGCCATCCAAAACTAACTAATAAATAAACAGATGATCAACCGAAGGATGAAGTTTCCCTCAAAGCACTGGAAAATTTGCTGACATAGTTAGCAAAAAAATAAGTGACACAGAGTCCAGAGAAAAACTTTTAAAAAACATCCTGAAAGTTGGAAGAAATTATTATCATGAGCACTTAAAAAGATTACACAAAGCCTTGACCCTTAAACGATAAACTACAGGAAATCAATGTTTTGGGTATAGGCTTTTACACAGTGCTTAAATAGCTTAATTCACTTAAATCTTGCTCTGGTTTTGGGGGGTATCATGGTCTGCATGGTTTGCATGAAGCTGACTTAAAATATAACATTTTCGCAATCTGTGAATGAGATATAAGGAGCCCTAGCAAACCAACGATATAAAAATACAATACTTATTCACTGGGTGTTGCCAAAATCTGCCTTTAATATACTTTTGTCTGGATAAAATTAGTTTTTTTTTTCCGCACTGGCAGTTTTCCTAAAGATTTCAATATATATATATATATATATATATATATATATATATATATATATATATATATATATATATATATATATATATATTGGATTTTTTTGAGTTTTCTAAGTTAACCCCATAAAAAAACTGTTGATTCGGGAACGTTGACAGCAGTGCTTTACGTGTCAAAATTCCTCAGTCCCAACAACGACACATACATCATCACAAACCAACAGGTCCGTCTCTCCAAAACCAAACCCGATAATCAAAGCAGCTCCCACAAACCAACAATTACAACCTTGGGTCCCAACAACCTGCGTGGCCGTGCTCTTTACTGTCAGCATTGCAGACCACTCAGACAAAAATGCATCCTCCTTTTAGAGCGTCACAAGAGACCTGGAAGTGAATTATGTCAAGCTGAAGTGGCTGAAGAATGCTGCCCGGCTGCCAGCGTTGAGTAAATGATGGCCCTCTAAATTGAAAGACGACATGGGGCCACTTGCTCATTGAACAGCAGGGCAGTCCTTCTGTGTGCAGTCACTTTCTGTCTGTCACTTAGTTATGGAGGAATGCTCCAGTGTGCACACACCCACTCTCCACTGCTATTACTGTCCCATAACCATGCAGTTGGATACAAAGATCCGTTGTGTGCAATAAAAGCAGGGCTCACATGGCGAGACCCTGAAGCCATGAAAACAATAATGGTTCTCTGGAACAATTACAGCTTTTATTATGTGAAAGTAATCAGAAATGGGAGAACCTCACAAGGAGCTCTGACATAAACACAAAGCAACAGTAAAGCACAAAGATTCACATTATTCCATATTGATGTAGGTGCAGTCTCATAATTTATTACAAAAATCAGCCAAGAAACGATTCCAGCACAAATCTGAGGAACAGAGGAGATTATGGATATTTATTAAAATAATGATTTCAATAAATAATGTACACATAATCAAGGATCAGGTTTAACATTAATTACACTATGGTGTATTTCCTAATTAGTATTATTATAAATTATTATTATCACTATAGATACTTTTTCTGTTTGGATTTAACAATGTTATCAGGACATCTTTTTTCTCTCTTTCGTGCTTAGCCCTGTTATACTTCTTATTATTTTTAGTTGGTTTGTGTGTTCATTGCCTCCTGTTTTTATTTATTTTATTTAACACTTTGCAATGCCCCGATTATCTATGAAAAGAGCTTTGTAAATAAAATCTAGTACAAGACATTAATGTTCAAAATATCAAAGCTGCTGGAAGGTTTGATTACCATCTAAATTTTACGTGTTATCTGTATGAAATAAAATTTTTAATAATTTTATCTCACATTAATTTTGAGAAGGTGAAAAGCAAGCAGAGATTCCACCTTTGCAGAAGAATCACAGCACTTTACTGTGGTCCAGATCGCATGGTGTGTAAACACAATCATTCAGACAAGTCAGTGTTTTGTCCTCCTTTCAAAGGTAGAGGATTTCTAGATATTTTAGATCCACAAAAAGAGCTGCAAAAAAGAAATAAATTATACAGTGTTCAATTTCAGAACCCAAACTTAAATATTTAGTTATATATAAACTGTGAATAGATTTTCCCACTTTTATGCATTGTTGCGATCTCCAGGCATTTATTTTTGATTTTCTTTTACATCTTATTTTGATGAGATTCTTTCTTTAGTTGTGCTCCTACACCTTTTATCCTTAGCTGTTTGTTTATATTTAGTTTATTATTTTTTGGATTAGTTAGTTGATTTTGTTCTTATTAGTATTGTATTTTAAAAACTGAATGGCTGCTTAAACAGTCCAGGAATTCTATGACTTATGCTTTTGATAAGGGAGCTATCCTATAAGTCAATAAATCAGTCCCATGTTTTTTTGTATTTGCTCACATTTAAGTCAACATGTTGTAAAGAGTCTCACTGTGTTTAACAATGTATTTTGGGGAAGTTACCTTCAATGAATGCAATATAACACATTTTTAATAATTCTTTTTATGATCAGATATTTGCTTATTTAGCTTGCCTCTAATGGACATACTCTAACTTGTTTCTATGCCTATGTGATCAGCTGAGTGATGAGTTAATTCAACAGCAAAGTGAACAATGATTCATCACTTTCTTTTGTTATAAAATACCCATGTCTCCCAGATCTATCTATCTATCTATCTATCTATCTATCTATCTATCTCTCTCTCTCTCTCTCTCTCTCTCTCTCTCTCTCTCTCTCTCTCTCTCTCTCTCTCTCTCTCTCTCTCTCTCTCTCTCTCTCTCTATATATATATATATATATATATATACACACACATATATATATATTAGGGCTGGGCAACGATTAAAATATTTAATCGCGATTAATCGCATAATTTGCCTGATTAATCATGATTAATCGCATTGTATTTACAAACTCCAAGAATGAATTCAAAAGTAGTATAAAGAGCACTTTTATTTTAATGTTCTGCTGCCATATGAACAAAAGTGTTGTAACATTTGTAGCACTTATCAGTAACACATATTTTGTGTAAAGCTCAACTTAAACATGTAAAACAAAAAATAGCAATAATAATAAATTAAAGCTTATTGCCACTGACAGGGAATTCTCTTTATGGGGAAAAAATCTACCAAAAACAGGCAATTTCTGAGGTAACAGCAGGGAGCAGCATTACCATTTTATGTTCAATACCAAAGTTTAACTTGGCAGTGGTTACAACTAACTTGTTTCTGTCATATTCGTTGCTGGAAGAACTTTAAACTCAAATGCTTGCTAACTCGATATGCGTGCATGTTTATTTGACGTTAACACGCGGTTTTTTGTTGTTGCTTTCTCGCTTGCATATAGTGAATGGCAGGGGAAAAACAGGCAAAAACACATGGATACTTTGAAACGAGAAGCGACTTCACCGACGGCGTTCATGCAGACCCCCCCGCTCCGCTCCGCACAAAACTTGTTCCGGCCGCCAACTCACCGCCTCGCCTAAGCAAATTCCTGCGGGAAACACCGCCTTCCCCATGTCGGCTTTGTTTTTTTATATCTATATCTTCCTCTTTGAATCCAAGGCTTGGCTGACAGCGAGGTTATTGGCGCATTATCGCCACCTACTGTTCTGATTCAAACCCCTTCACCGCAGCAACAGACCTTCACAAAATAAAAGCATGTGAGCAACATAGTCTAATTAACGCGTTAACTTGCCCAGCCCTAATACATATATAGTGTAGATTAGCATCTAGAATGTTTTTGCATTTTGTTCCACTTTACTTTTATATTAGACAATTACTCTGAACTGCATGTGCCAAATTTCAGTACATGTTTAACACAGGTAAATCCATGGTAGCATGCCACCTCCAAACTTAATCTGATGTGTAAATAATCTTCGGGTTCTCTTTAAACAACCACGAGTGCAAAAACAGCAATAGTTTAAAGGTGCATAAAACAGGGTTTGCATAGATACTCTGCATTAGGTTGTGTTTAAAATGGATGGACCAAAGTGCAGGCAAGCGTCTGGAAGTTGCAGGTTGAGTCGGAAGGTGTTTATTAATGATGACAAAGCAAAACATACAGGCTGACAGATAAGACATGATACAGGAACATGACAAGGAGACCAGAACCAGGGTTGCATAAGGGAGGACCTAACAATGAGAGTGACTGACCTGACCGAATAAATAGATCAGATCTGAATCAGATCAGAATCATTTTTTGTCAATGTGCAAGAATGCTCTACAAAATTTTGAATAGAGGAGTTGACAGAAGGGAAGACACATGGGGCAATCAGTGCAGGTGAAATGTCTAATTAAGCAAAGGGAGAAAAAACAATGATTTGGCAGATACAGGAGGAAAGCCGGACCTATGAGAAAACACAGCGAATGAACAGATATAACCAAAATCCTTTCTTCTCCTTTCTTCTCTGCTTTCTTCGCTCTGACTACAGGCGGGCTTCAGGACGACGCTGCATCAGCTGTCTGTCTGTCTGGGAGACATCTCTTAGAGAACTAGGAAGGTGCTCACCGCAGCACTCGCCGCTCTCCCAAGACAAAAACTGAAGAACAATTGTTACTTTGACTGGAAGTCACCAATAACACAGGAGAAAGTAGCTAGATTTTTTGCTTGTCACTTTTTTGAAAAAAGGTCGCTGCATTGGTCTGAATAGTCGCTAAATATAGCTTGTTGTTTTGTTGGACCAGCGGCTACTGACGTCATCACGCTCTTGTGCGTGCAATGCTGTGTTCATGTTCGGCATGGAAACCTCCCACTCTTCCACTCCATCAATGTCACAGGGATGCCTTTAAGTTACTGAAACATAGTGCCGTTTGATTTTACGTAAATTGGTACCCGATAGTACCAGCGGGATTTGGTCGGTGCCAATAAAAGTACCAAATTCGGTACCCATCCCTACTTGAACTGAACCATCCCTTTAAAGGAGCAATAAGCAATTTTCCACCACTAGGCGGGGCTTGAGCACTATCTGTAGACCAAAACCTCTCTCTACCTACGCTCCGGTTGCAAACTGGGACCTCTTTCCCCTCCCCTTCTCACCGGTAGCCTCAGATGCGCATATTTGCAAAGGATGAATACGCAGCAAAACAGAATCACCTTTCAGAAGGACATGTCTAGTGAAGAAGTACTCATTACTTTATAATGTCGTTAGCAAGAGAACGTTTTGATCAGATGGGTGTGCTCTCCACCATCTTGTGCCATACTGCGCTGACGGTGGCATTTTACGGGCAGGGAGGAGCTAAGCCCTGAGTGGCAGCTGTTCACATGCATGTACGCGCACGCAAGGCCAGCCCTTGTCTATGTAAACAAGACACTGAGAACAACATAGAGAGGTGCAGTGTGACGTCATACCGTAGTCCATCTGAAAATACAGTATACAGTTAGTTCCTCGCAAAAGTATGTTTTAGTTCTTTCTACCTAGAATAATGAAATTTCGCTTTTTGCTCCTTGAACTAAGATCACAGAGGCATCTACATATTAAACCTAATCTCATTGGGACACACTGTCTGTGCAGTTACATTTCAAGTTACGATACTGTGTGTACTGTATCAGTGTGCGTGTGCGTAATCAGATACACAAGCCTTCTCAGACTTTCTGGCCTTACATACCCGCATTAAAAGGAAGGCACTGGGCCAAAAGACGAGTTACAGACACATGGTTTGGTTTGTTTATTTGAGCGTCAGCACTTGGGAGAAATGAGTGAATGGTATACCAAAACGGCTCCAAAGGATTAGATGTGGAACAGATAAAGACAGAAAATAAGAGATACAGAGAGTGTTAAATGAGGCTATTAGCAGCAGCCATTGATTCTTTGCTTTACTGTCTCTTGGTGAAGCTCTTCCTGGGTGGTATAAATCTTTTAATGGAGTGCAAAGTTTGCATCCTTCCTACTCAACAGGCAATGTCATTAAACTCTAGCTATGTGCCCAGTCATACAGGGTTGTTCTACATTCCTTATAAAAGACCCATGAAAGTCGCTCAAAAAAGTGAACCTGGGCAGTTGTCCACTTTATGTTAACATTTCATTCCCAGTTAACACGTAAAAAGGTGCTTGTTAGATTAGAAACAAACAATTATTCACTTCTATACAGAAACCCCTTTTATTGGCTCTAGCTGTCACTTTATACATTTCGTATTAAATTATCATGTGTATTCTTCAGTGATGGTATCAAGGCGTTGGTTGTTTGCACCTGTAATACTTTATCGGTTGATTTTGCTGTTCTCTCTCTCTCTTTGCAGGTGTAGAAGCAGACTCTGAGGATATTATATTGCTCTCTCCTTTTCCTCTCCTCTTTTTATCAACTTTAGCATTGTTTTCTCATCTTGTTCTCTCCTTTTTTGCTCTCTTCTACCTTCCCGTTTCTGTATCCATTGAACATGAAATTGTCCGAGAATAAAATCGAATAAAGCTTTATGGAGCACTATGTTGAAAGCAGTAAGGCTCCACATGTGAAAGTAATATCTCTTGGGCTGTTTTTGGGATTAAAACAGCAATTCTTAATGCTACACTGCCACGTAAAAAAAAGAAAAGAAAAAGATACAAACAATTAAGTAATGTCTACCGGCAAAAATGTATTTAACCCAACATACATCTTTTTTATGTGTTAGCTGGAACTGAAACATGGAGCGGAAAACTTCCCTGGTTCCCTTTGAGTGTCTTCCTGTGTCCCCCCCCATCCTCCCACATTGTTCAGGCAAGATAAACAAGCAGTGAGGAGGAGAGGGATCAGCCGGGCAACTTTTACTTTAGATGTTTAGAGGCCAGCTCAGAGCTGTAACAATCAGAAAATATTATGAATAAAAGCTCCTGTCTGTCAACTGATGAATCAAAAGTAGTGTTTCACCTGATGAGTTCCCTCTAAGAAACGAAACGTAGCTCCTTTAAGAATTATCTCCCCTCCCCACCAGGGGGCGCTGTTGAACCCCCCCCCCCCCAACTTATGTTATGTAATATTGTGTTGACAAAACATGTATCTCTCTGCCTGTATGAAAAAAAATATTGTCCCACTCATTGGGCTAGAAACCAGATCTTCAGCATTTCCTCTGTCATTTATTAACTAAAAGCGATGCTTATTGGACTGCTGTCTGTTGGTGTGTTTTCTGTGTTAGCTGTGACTGTGTACTTGTCTGCCAGTAACATCCAGCAGTGTGTGTACTTCATTAACTCATAGGCCAGAGTAGGTGAAAGCCAATCCAGCCGTCGGCTCAGATGTCGGCCAGTTTCCCTTGACAACATTCGCTGGGGCAACAGCGGCGCTCTGAGGGAGGGGTAAGGGGACGCTACTGACAGCTGTGACCGGGAAGACGCCTGTGTCTCTGAAAAGCAACTGCAGAATCCAACTCGCTCTGGCTTGACCACTTTAAGCTAGTGTGCACCGTCATTGCCAAAGGGCATTTATCCCTGGATAAAAGATAAGAAGCGCTCTGGGTACAGTTAATTTAATCACAACAGATAGCCAGTGTGACAAATGTGTTTCAAATGCATCCAAATGCGTCAAGGCAGGGTATCAACAAGTGGCTTTTTGGTCATTTGCAGAAAGTGTTGCCTGAACGGTAAAACAATAAAGAATAAAACATTGTAAATCACACTCACAGTAGTGCACAAGATCATTTCGGAACAAAAAAAATGCTTAAGATAGATGGTTGACTGAAAAACTATTCTCAAGTCTGGAGCTTTTTCACATTTTATTATGCCATAGTTGATGGGGGTGGGGAGACCTCCCAGTGACCAGGTAATAATACAAAGGCTGGTTGTCATTTTATGCCACAGGGAAACGGAGAGAGAGGGAGGAGGAAATCAAACACATTCATACTCGATGCTTGAGCAGTTTAGAGGAACAGTTTGCCTGACATGCATCATGCATTCAGATACGTCAGCGAGTTCGCCATATCGGAAGTGCCGAGTCCGCCTTACACAACTATGGAACCAGATGCTAAAATGTGTAGATTTATAAATACAAATGACTGACTTTTACATTTACCATAATATTTTAAATGGACAGATGCTAATAAAAATATTCACAGGTGCATTTGAAACAAGTCATTGCTGGTTTCATGATAACGTTTAAAGATATTCCAGTTTTTGTATTGCTTTGATTAAGTTTGCATCACTTGTACCATCTTAAATCATGATATTTTTACAATACTTAGTCTTCAACAGATCAGAAATCAACTTTCAACAGTGTTTAAATAGTTTCATTTGATACTCTTTAAACAATAATGAAGCTATTTGTCATTCACAAAACCAGCAGGGACTTAGTGCTCATGGCAGGTTAAGGCGACCGGCCAGCACATGATGCATTTCAGGCAAATTGTTTCTCTGAACTGCTTAAGTATCGAGTGTGAATATGTTTGTTTTCTATCTCCTTCTCTCTCTCTGTTTCCCTGAGTGATAAAATGACAACCAGCCCTTATATTATTACCTGCTCATTGGCACCAGCTGGGGAACCTGAAAAAGAGGAGGCCATGCTGGGTAGGGCTGTGGTCAGATGCTTCCGCTGCATTTTGGCAGTTCCTTCGTTTTACTTTGAGACGATGGGAAATAACCGACACAGACTGAAAAAGCTATGCAGATTCGTCAGTATCGTCATTTTTCCACTGGGGTTTGTGTCATGTGTTGACTTAAACAGCTTAGATCAGTGAAGCATGATATGTTTCAAAACCAATCACATAAACATAGAATATATTTGAAGTTGTAAAGACATTCCTAGTTCCCACAGTTCCTGAATCCAACAGCTGGCCATGGTCTAAGTTTGAAATGGAATACAAAACCTGAAACTGCAAAAAAAAAAAGAAAACTTCAATCATAGAAATGGTTTTGAACTTTTTTTCAGTTTCAATTGTTTTCTTTTTCAAACAAACGGTATAATCCCAATTTAGCTCCATATCAGCTTTAATTCAGGTAATGTGTTCTGCTTCTCTCATACTCCATAAATAACCTGCAGTGTATAGCCATATGGACATCACTCTTGACGAACAACCAACATTGTATGGACATGTCCTCAAAATGCAAAGTGGACAAAAAGTCCAAGGTCTGAATTGGGTTTAGGTTAGGGTTGGGTATGTACTAGCAATGAGTTAGGCCACAGAAAGGAATGGAAAATGAATGGAAGTCAATGCAAAGTCCCCACAATGACAGTAAGACCAACTTGTCTTTTCATTATTAGAGAAAAGAAAATTGTTATCCAATCATTTTTAAGTGCTTTAAAAACCCAAGTAAATAGAAAGACTTGTATTATGAAGGGGAATTTGTGACAATCTTGGAAAACAAAGAAGCTGTAGTGCTTCTGGGATTTTTTCATCATGGAGTTATTAGGGAAAGTAGGGGAAAAAAAACTCTTTCATTTAGACATAGTAAATGATCAGGTAAGTAATGACAGTAGTGTTGCTCTTGTGTTGAACTGTGTTCAGGTAGTTATGAGTTGTGGAAAAAACAACAACATTTATTCAAGGAGAAAGACTCATAACTCGTGTTGAGAGACACCACCATAAATCAACGTTTCTGAGGAATTTAATTGTTTATTTAGTGGGGCGATTCGTGAAAATGTTTCTTCTGCTTGTAAACTTTATAGCTTCATATTGTTGTCGCAGAGATTAGATCATTGACATTTATTTAATGACCACAGAAATTCTATGAGTACAAGCCACACTCAAATTGAAACCATCTTTATCATGGTTCTCAACAGTCCTTTTAAAACTACACCCATGTTTGAAAGACTTTAACACTTACTAGTCATTATTGGTCCAGCAGGTTGGAGACATTAAAAACATTATATATTGGATTTAGGAGTGATAAGGGACATTTCTGTAATATTTAATATTACTATTAATATGATTATAAAATCAATTTGGCTGTGCCATGACAACCAAGTTAAGTACCAATTATTCAGTAACTGTACATGGCCCTGATAAGGTTCCAAATACTGATTTTACAACATCTCACTGTGCCTTTGGCATCCTACCACAACAAATAAAAAAAAATAAAGATCATGAGAAATTTGTTTGTCTCCCCCAACAATAAAAAGGAATTTCTCTTGCTCTTGGTTACGACTACAAACTCCAATGCATTTTCTGACAATTTTATGTGAAATTAGGATCGATACAATATAATTAAGATATCGATTTTAAACAAAATAAAAACCTCAGAAAGACTGCCAAGAATGCCCACAACAGATGCCTGTACAAACTTCTGACAATTATTTTGCCAAGTTTATAAAACTCTTCCAAAGAAGCATTTTAGAAATATTTGCTTTAAAAAACAGAACGCATAAAAATACATAAAACCCAGAATGTCAGTCAGTGACAAATGCTGTAATCATAGACTGCAATGTATGTTGAAATATCGGAAATGTCATATCACCTTTATTGAATAAAGTTATAACGCAATATATTGATATTGAATTATTATCCACCCGTATGTGAAATTCTGACATAAACAGTACATAATTGTGAAGAGTAACAAAAACAATCCATGATTTTCCTCTACTCAGATGAGCGCTATTTGAACTTTTAGGCCAACTGGAATAAATCGAATCAAACTACCACAATTACCCTGAACACACCGTCCCCTCATGGTTGTGGCAACATCATGATATGGTGCAATCAGGTGCTGGCATCTACTGCACCGCAATCAGCTGATATTTATGAAAATAGTATATTTTCAATCTATTGGCAAAAGGCACAACTACATATTTATGAACACAATATAAATATGCGAGATAATAGTGAAGAGCTTGTTTCCATCTCCAGCCACACTAAACAAACCAATAGAGGGTTTAGATCATAATTATTGTATGTACCAGAATGGCCCGATCAAAGCTCAGGCTTAAATACAATAGAAAATCTGAATTTCTGAGCTATTTTGCAAAGAAGAATGTGCAAACCTTTTTGTCTTTAGTCTTTTTGTGCAAACATAACAGGAAGATTTTGCAGCTGTAATTGCAGCAAAAGGTGAGTATTGACTCAGTACTGACTAATGGCAGCAGAATACCAATGTACGCTATAGTTTTAAGATTAGGATTTGCAAAAAAAACTTAAAAACCATGTATAAGTTTTCCCTCCACTTCACTGCTTTGTGTTGGGCTATCAGAAAAACTCAATAAAATACACTGAAGTTTTACGTAACATTCTGCAATGTGTGTAAAGATTGAGGGTCTTGAAATGTTTTGCATGACACTGTATGGCTAAACTGAATGTCGACACATTCGACGCATATAAACACTAAATCGTTATGAGATTGTTTTACAGATATAGCTGCTTCTAAAGAAATGCAATCTTTGAGGCTCTTTCATTTTGGAGATTTTGTCAGAATTCCAAGGAAAGCTACCAGATCTTGGGAGCTCTGGAGCGGTCGCGATAGTTTCACCATCCATATGTGCCAATGAAAAATAACAGCGTGCAGATTACTTAGAAAGGCAGCAGCATTTGCATGAAGTGATTAAAAGGTAAAAATTGAGGCTTTTCTGTTTATGTGCTTGTGTATGTGCCGATAACATATCTCATATCGGTTTTGGCAAGTTTCTATGTCAACTGACAAGCTAGACATAAACAAACAAGAAAGCACTAAGTATACAGAAAGGATTTGGATGATTCCCAGAAGCAGATGGTTTTCAGGCAATTCACTAAAAAGTTATTTTTTTCAGCAAGTTGACTGCGCATTCCTCTTGCACAAGCCCTCCGTTTAAATATCTCTTTTAATATGCCAGCTTTCTCACACGTTTGTTAAAAAGTGATTGCGCTGCAATTGACTCTCTCCCTCCCAGTGATAAGCAGCTTAAGACCCAGACTTTGCAGCCAGTCAATCATGTGTCGCTCACTTTCCCCGCTGCACTTCATATCTCGTCCTCTCCGTTCTACTCTGCATGCAAGCCGCGAGTTATCAGCTGGGGCGGTTATTACCAACTGACAAGTCGAGTATTCAAAAGCAGCAATTCAGCATTTGTTCAACCAGCAGATTCACAGCGTGGCATTCTGTTTTAAACTGCACTGCCCCGGCAAGCTCAGAACTCCTTTATATTCACTAACGTGATAAATCAGTGTGTTTTGGGTGAAGCAGATGAAGCTGAAGAGGCTGCACGAGGCCCTGCTTGAGTGCTGCTGGAGCTGATAAGTGTTGCAGGTGGTGGGAGATGAAATAGGGCCCCCGTGAAGGGGATCTCCTCCTGAGAACACTGGTACCTCTGTCCCAGTCTCTATCTCTGAAATCCTCTGTGTGCACTGCTCATCTGCTGTGTGCTTCTGACTGTGCACTGCTGCATTAATGTATATGTGCAGTACCAATGAGCTGGGGTGGATTGTATCCAAGCGTACAAGTCCGAGGCGCAGATAGGGGGCCCGACTGGAAGGTTTTTGAACTTGGACTAGTGTGGCTGGATCTACTCAGAAGGACTGGGAGAGTGCCTCCACGTATGTGAGTGCATAGACTGCAATGTAGCGGGGTATATGTTTACCATATACAGTAGACGCTGGAAGCATTGACTTCCTAGTGGGATCTTAAGAATGCAGGTGATCGATATTAAGGGAAAATAAGGAAAGAAACACAGGATTTATTGTTGTACAGATGTGGAAAGCAAGAAATGTTACAGCTTTCCCATGGCAGAGGCTGACAAAGAGAGACTTTCTGCAAACTTTAATAGTTTTACCATATTAGGGCCACAATACAAAGGCTACATCAGGTCATGGGAATGTGGATGAGAGAAGAAAGGCACAATGTGACTGATTTTATTATACAAAATCTCACTCGAAATTGCTTCCAGATCTTCCTACACTCTGCGAATTTGTACCTTTAACCTAATTTGACTCTGTATTAAATTACTTTGCTCACCCAACAGCCAGATAAAATGTAAGTTCTCATACGTGGCGACAGGCTGAGTAAGTTCATTATAAAAGCAAGGCTTCAAATTATTTCGTTTTAAAGCTGCCCCAATAGGAAAATTACTGTGAAAGTCGGACAAAAATGGGGTGAAAATAAATGATATATTCTACAATATGTAAAGGTATAAAACCATGGACCTCCTTATCAAAAACTAACAGAAATCATAATAGGTCGGGTTCCACATTTAAATTATGAAATGGTGCCCATTGTGCCCCTCACCACCTCCTCCTCTACTAGCTTTGCCAGCTTGGCAACTTTATCGCTCTGTTTATCGCTTTGACGCTAAATATTTACTTATATAACAATATCTATTTATTTATTGCTTGTTACAGTTTTCAAAACAGCAAATAACTAAATAAAGAATAATAATAATAAAGAGACCGTTTAGAGGTGCATAGTAATAGGTGCCTCCATGGATTTGCATGGGAGGCAGTGCCTCCTCTTGCAATTGCAATGGCAGGCCCCAACTATCTACTTTTCTCTGCTATAGAAGTTTGTTTGAGTCTGATTTGCAAGCATGCATCATTTTTATTCTTCTCAACGGGCAGAAGGTACTATCGTAGGCACCTCTCCTGGTCCAAAGGACTCACAAGTGGCCCGGTCCTCGCACAGCAATCCCTCCTGGAATCAGAGAAATGTTCACTCATCTAGGTCTGGCTGCAAATTAATTGCTCATTCCACAGTTTTCTATTGATGGTCCCAACCAGATAAGATTAAGATAAACCATAGACATAAAGTATAACCTTGCCTGCAAGATGAATTCTCGCGGTATTTGTGCGTTCACAAATACACAAGAATCCATCTTTTACTGCTTCTGCTTCATCCGTTTGTGTCCGAACCAAAATTGGTTTGGGCCAATCACGTTGCAGTATTGTGGTTTAAGGCAGGGCATACCCATGTGACAGAAGCAAGAGCGGCTGAGTGCACAGCCGAACCAACATAAGCATGGCAGCGCAGGAGGAAGAAAGCGTAGCTGTTGTCACATCCATTTTGTAAGAATCCATGATTTCTTATTTGAAAGAACAACAGCAAGCAATGCCTTGAGTAGCATACCTTGTTGTGGTTTCTCATGAAGTCTGCTGCATACATTTTGATTTACCATGATTGGCTAAAACCAGCCTTCGGTAGGCGGGCACTAAGTGCCATTTTGCCCAAGCAGTTTTGCTGAACATCCCTCCTTTCCCCAAACGGGTTTGATGGGAGCAGACCCAGATTGATAATGTGCAGAAGGGAGAGTGCTACACATTATCAATCTGGCTGGCCAGGTTAAAGAAAGTTTAGTAGTTCTAAAAATATTTACAATGTTTTATACTCCCTTTTTCCCCTCCAAAAATGTTACACCAGTCTCCTACAGCACCCATTACAACAATAAGCACATGTCCAATTAAGCACTTTAGGTGATAACGTCATTTAATAATGTATTGCATGCTATCTTTGGACGGTTCTAAAAAGGCATTGCTGGTATTTCCAGTGCAGGCTGTGGTTTTTTTAATGACAGGCAGAAAGCTGTTCCGTTATGAGTTATTGAATTAAATTAATTCAACACTTTTCCTTTATAGTTATATTTAGATATCCTGCTCAAACTTTCAGGTTGGCTGCTGATGCATTCTGCCCTGTGACAGCGGCAATAGCAAGATGTGATAAAATCGCTTTAATCAGAAACGTAAAAACAACCTAAGGAGAGCGGCAGACGAGAAAAAGGCAGCAGGAGGAAAATTCATTTTCAAAGAAAAAACAACTGTTTCATCTGAGCAGCTGGCCAGACCGTACTGACTCCGCAGGTCTTCTGATTGGCTATTGATGATATCATCGCCGCAGATCCAAGCCTCCTTTCCAGCCCGGCGATGTAATCAGTGCCGAAACATCTCAGTGAGGTAATGCAGGGAGGGCTGTCATAAACTCAAGCACCCTCTTTTCTTTTTTTCTCTTCCACCGCCTAACTCTCATTTCCTCACATAATTCCACCATCTTTTCAGTGCACCCTCCCAGCTCATCAGCTGGATTCAGATAAAATCTTTCCCCGTCTTTTTATTAGCACTCAAACACAATGGTCCAAGACCAAGTGAAACGCTTCTGAAACAATTATCAAGACTTGACAATTTGCGATTTTTTAATGCATGCCGATGTCCTGCGGCTCTAATTAAAATAGAAATCTGAGACTGGGCCTTTTCTTCCCCACAGAGATGCAAACCCAGGTGGGCATTACATAAGTAAGCACTACACTGCTTTGGACAGAGTGCAAAAGATTATTTTTAGCACTTACATATATTACCCTGGGTGTAATACCCAAACTTTCATAACCGCTAAGTTACCAAAAGTGACACTTTAAGCAGAAGCAAATGTGTAATCTGAGTTTCATGTCATCTTGTTCCTATATAATTTATTCCGACTATTTCATCCCTTTTTGGCAAAACCTACACATGTGGTTTTTTTTTTAATCACAGTTAGTTGGTGTGTGTGCTTTTATGTGTCCTTGGCAAACATCCAGCGCTCAAGCGGATTAGCAAGGGTACTCTGCCCTGATCAAAGCACCACAGAATCCATCTTACTGGGACAAACTGCGCAACAAATAACCCACGCACAAGCGAAAGCGTGCGGACCAGACACTGATAGTTCGCCAACTTTGAAGAAGAATCGCTCTTGAAAGGCAACAGTTGGAGGTGTTTGTAGATCTTCCTCGCTACCTGAAGGGATCCCAGTCATAGTGAAACAAAAAGAGAGATGGAAGTCGGGGGCAGAGACACTCAGACTAAGTGCTGTCATCGAGTGTGAAGCATGCAGCTGTCAGCTGCTCCATAGAAACTGCAACTGTTGATGGAGACATATTCTGCTTGCTGTGTCAAACGGTGACATGATTTCCTCCGCTCCTAATGAAATATCTGTGACATAGCTTGGTCAAAATGCTACAGGATTACAGTACCAAAGGCTTCTTTTACAGCGTGCCCTCATATGTTCTGCAGCTGATTTTAGGTGGGACCGTGAGAGATTTAACCCAACTTTTATCTCTCTTCTAACAGAGCAAACAAACCCTCAACATCAGACCAGCTATCAGAATTTTTGTTTAACTTTTATAAACTATTCATGGTTGTTATAATGGATCTTTTGGAAGCAACAACTCATGTGTTGAACTGGCCAAGGTTATTCAAAATAGCTTGAAGACACAAGCACCCAATGCAATGAGCTGATTACATATTTATGTCACATTTATGCCTGCCTTTTTTGTGTTTTCTTCAAGTTGCCTTAAGCCTTAAGATGTTTAACCTTGAAAACGGATTGTATCTTTGAATTAAATGTTAGGCTCGGACCTGTTTGCTTCGAAATGTAAGCTTTTCTTACTGTTGGCACGAAATGAAAACAGTGAAAGAAATCTTACATTTCTTTATTGAACTAAAAAAAAAAAAAGATTATTTTTAGACAGTGTAATTGAAAAGAAAATTCTGGAGACAAAACAGTTTTTATCTCTCCTTAACCAGACAGAAAAGACCTTGTGACATAGCTTTTCCACCAAAACTAGAACCACTGACTGGAAGAGACAGCAATACCACTTAAAAGGAGATTTTCTATTTGTCAAGGATGTTTGACCTCCTAATAATTCTTCTAAATACAATGACAATGAAGTTTTTCCATATAAATTACATGTTTCGGTCTGAATAAAGTCATCCACTCTTCAAATGGATTGTTTTTCTTTGGTTTGTATTTTACAAAAAAAAATGCAAAAACAGCAGGTTTAAAATTGGCAGAGGTGGAGAGAGTACCAAAATAATGTGTTCAGGTAAAGGTACAGTTACTTAATACAAGGTAATGTTAATGGTGTAAAATAATCAAGTAAAAGTACCTAATTAAATTTCTACTTTAAGTAAAAGTTACTTTTGTTATGAGCAGCGGAAAGTCCCCTTTTATGCCTTTCAAACTTACTTAAAGAAGCTTTTTAAACCGTTATAAACTTCAGCTATAGTTGATGTGTTTTTGCTAACGCCTCTAATGTTGAATGCTGTGCCTCCATGTTGTGATCTGATAACCCTGACCTCAAACCCAGCTGAGGAATCACTGACAGTGTGTCTGGATGTGATTTCAAATGTAACTTAGTAAAATACTTAAATCAAATTGTACTGAAGTATGAGTAAAAGTTTGGCTTTTGTAAACTACTTGAAAAAGTACAAAGTACACACCAATAGTACTTAATTATAGTAAATGTGACTAGTTAATTTCCATCCCTGAAAATTGGACTGTTGTACCATTATAAAATCTTTAGTACATTTTACCTAATAAAAACTTAAAACAAATGGCAAAATGAATAAACCATTGTCTGCTGCAATTCATCTTCCCCACGCACATAAAATAATTTAAATAACCTTAACTTCTTAGCTACATTGTGGGTATTAGTCGACTCTTAGGAGGAGTTCACTAACATAAAGTCATGCATAATAGATGCCCAGCCTGCTAATTCAGATGAAGATAGTGACTGTAATTAAGTAATTCTCCAGCTCCAGAGAGGCTCTTCCATCAAAATGTGTTAGCTGAGCCTTTGGAGACCAAATGTGTTGTGTCTGGTAATAAAAACTCTCAGCATGGCTTGCTTCAGTCAAGGACAGCACAACGCTAGGGGACGTCGGACAATTTTCAAAGCAATACAAATTGGCGTTATAATATGCAAACAAGGCATTTGGAGCCATTTCCCACTTTCTGCCCGCTGAAAGGAAAGTTAAAAAACTGGCAGTCCATTGATTGGAGAGCACGCAACACACATTTAAAGGCAGATGCAAATCCACAAGGAGAAAGTTGATACCGCACCCGAGTCCTTTCCTCAGATTCATTATGCACCCAGTGAGACAGTTATTTTGTGAGCTCTGTGTGGCTAACCACAGTCAATGACTATCTGATGGCTTTAGCATGTGCCCACCAGCACATTGGCCCCAGTGGTCTCAGATCTTGGAAAGCTGAATGAAGCGGGGCATTGTTGTAGCGCTGCTAGGAAGGATACGCTCTCCTGTGAAAGGAAAACCTTACAGGAAGGAAATGGTCAAATAAAATGCTAAGAAAAGGTGGTATGCGGCACAGCCAAGGAAACCACGTGAGGTTATGTGAAGGTGTGCTAAGTGGCTGTTTCCACTTGATGTTTTGGTAAGGAAAGATCCAGAAGAGCAATTAAAAGTTTCATCCAAGGCTTTAAAGGAAACGTCAATGAAGCAGCTCTACCACATATTAACATGATCAATAAAAGGAAGAAAATCCAGTTCAGAAATACAATTGAGAACCAGTTTTGGAAAATGGAATATGTGTTTTTTTATGGCCCCTTTTTAGTGCTCTTTAGCATTATATAGATTGCAAAAAATCCTTCAAACTGTTTGTACCGTTGTGTATTACAAGAAGTCAAACATTCTGGTCCATCAGATTTTTTAGAATAGAGAAGCAGCTGTACATCATGCTTGTTTGCTTAGGTGAGACCAGAAAGACTGTAAAAAATAAAAAAGCTATAGCAATTTGTCTTAGCCCTTCTACATATAACCAGCTAATCTCATTTAATATAATTTAAAACTGCGATACAGGTCAGCCCAAAATTATTAGTGCCCCTGTCAGATTTGTTTCTGAAAGGAGATGAGACTAAAATCTCTTAAAAGATAACAATGTAAAAGGAGTATCCATTTTGGAAGAAACAAAATCAGCTGTTTTTATCTACATTTCAAGAAATTGCTTGCCACAATTTTTTTATGCCTTTTACAATAATTATTGGTAAATCATTTTTTTAGCATAAAACCCCCTTTTTTAAATTGCTGGCTAGCATGTTTTCATTAGTATTTTGATGATTTATCTTTTTGTTTTTATCTCTAGGTCTTTGAGGTTGGAAGGCCTTAAATGTTCAAATGAAAATGTGTGTGGTTTTCATCCAGTAGTACACAGATTGAATTATGTCCTTGTATTTAATACAAGTTTCTGGATGTAATTCATTTTTGACTATTGTCACTGCATAAAAAAACACTTAAATATCTAAGCTTAGTCCTCAGTTAGACTTCGCCTAAACAAAAATTAAATATAAACGTTTAAATTACGATAATATATAGATTTGATGTTTGCGCATGCCTAAATAAGATCTTTGTGTAACCTCAATGTTGGAATCAGGTTTATTGCAATTGCTATTGAAACACTGAAGCACTTTTGCACAAAAGCAACATGTCTAAATTTAGATGTAATAGATTAAAGGAATACTTAACATGATGAAACCCTTCTCTTGTCCTACAAGTACAGGTAGTGTAAAGTCAAGGATTTGTGAGTTCAATGTCACAAATACACATCAGTTCTAATTCCACATTCACCCAAGAATTCTGTTTAAATTTCATCCTAAAAAATGGATTTTAGGGCCAGATTTTAGGATTTGATTTTACTAATCAAATGCAGAAATGCTTCACATTAAGAAAAACATTAATAAACTAGAAGCGGTCACCATGTCAAAGGTCAGAATCCATATCGGACAAATATTTCCCCAAAATCTCATATTGACTTTTATTAAGTTTATTATTAATATTCACGGCTGACTTTATGTGCAGAGCAATAATCGAGAAAACAAGTTAAACGTTATGCTTGCTTGCCTAAATAATGCTCTAAAACACATTTTTAACTATATGCTGCATACAACAAGTGTGAACAAATCTGTCTTGGACTGCAGTTTAGATTTAAAGCTGTCACACTTGTATAATCCAATTTAAATAAAGTCCTCAAAGATTACGGACTTCATTCTGACCAAAAATAGCAACTCTGAGTACATACCGGTCATTACATTTAGCATACAACGGCTTTATTTGATAGCAAATATTAAACTGCTCTGCTGGGCGTCCTTCCAGTATTTACACGGTCTTATTTATCAGTCGAAGCAGGAAGCAGTTTTCCAAACAGGCCACGTACAGACAGAGGACAGGTTTCCTCAAAACGTCCGACTCCAGAGCTCGATTAGCCACCGTTCCTAGAATATCCCGGCTTTTATGAAAACATCCTGCGTTTGTCACAGGCTTACAAGAACTATTTCAGAGATTGCAGTTTTGCAATCTTAGTCGAGTTTGGCAGCCTTATGGAGTAATTATAAAATCCTGCTATGATAATTACTCATTAGTGGAAAGTCAATTAAATCCATAGAAAGCATTAAAAAAGCCCACATCTGAAGGACAAGGGCAAGCCACTGCAGGTTTTTAACCAGGCCAGGAGTCTCATCCATATTTATTGGGATTAGTAGGCTCTAATTCTCAAATTCAGCCCTTTCTTAATTAATGTTTTGTAAGGGTGAAAAACCTTCAGCGATTTACACTCTCAGAAAGACAGTGGATCCTGGCCTGTTGTTCAGCCAACACAGCCACACTTTAGACACATTCATAGGTTGTTGATGGGGCGCAGTTATAATCTTCTGTGCATTTTAACTTTCTCAGACATCAATCGCATCGATTTCACTCAGGCTTCAGTCATACAGCTTCTGATCATGTTTATTCAAAGCTTATCCGTCAGGGGCGCAGGCAAACCCCGGTAGGTTCACCAAGTCAGGCCAAATGTCATGGGGAATTGATAGATGGAGGAAGCAGGGGTGATTATGTAAAATTAAATAACACGCGGCTGCTTAACAGAGATGGCCAGTATCAACGTCTTGTTCAAGACCTTTTTCTACTCGTATCCCTTAACCTTAGCCATATTTTGTAACTTTGCCACTATAAACATTGGATTTCATTCAGATCTTATGTGACAGACTAGCATAAAGTAGTGTATATTTGTAAGGAAGAGAATACATTAATTTTACTTTCTCTTTACAAATAAAAATCGGTACCATGTGGCGTACATTTGTACTCAGCACCCTTTACTACCATACCCCTAAATTTGTAAATCCATCGCTACAAACCTCTGTCAAAAGTACACCTACCTGTGTTTAGTTTAGTCTCAGCGTAAAGACAATGAAGTTATGTAACCGTGACGTGACAAGGTGTAAAAATGTATGAGGACCATCATTGTCAAAAGAGGTTTAAAGTTGTATTCAGTGCATGAGAATATTAATAAAACTAAATTTATTTCAGTTACTCAGCTCCCTAAGTGAGAAATGTTTAATGCAGAAATATGATCGCGATCACAAGTATGTTTAACTCAATTCAGCTTTTTTATATAGTGCCAATTCACAACATATGTCATTTCAAGGAACTTTGCAAACTCTGTTCAATTGAATCATATAGACAGGTTTCAAGACAAGTAAATAAATCCTGAACAATGTTAGTTAGTTATCAAACAATGCAGTAACTTTCAGCTGATTACTAAAATCACTTAAAAGTTTCCTATCTAAGAACACCCAGCAGGTTGGATCGACTCATTGACTTGCAGCATTCACTCCTCCTGAAAGACCATGTGGCCACAGTGGACAGTCGTCTGCATCGGCGATGGCTTTGCAGCAATTCCTCATGCCGAGCAAGCATGAAGCGACAGTAGAGAGGAAAACTCCCCTTTAACGGGAAGGAAAAACCTCCAGCAGAACCAGGCTCAGTGTGAACGGACATCTGCCTTGACGGGATATAGGTTTAAGAAGAATGAGGATACAAACACAAAAAGAACACTGAAGATCTGATCCTGGAGTGCTTTCTATGTGATAGAAAAGTAGTGCTAGCTCCTTTCCTGTAAATTTCACCAACACACGGTGATAATAAAAGATTCTTGATTCTTTAGTGGCTTGATCTTGTTCAGTACATGCCTAAAGATTGTTAATTTCAGAAGGTACTTTTAATCTAACATACAAGCCTTGTTCTAATCTAATTTATTGAACATGACTCTATAGGGTGATCAAAACACATAGGAGTAGCAAAGTCAAGAGAATACAACACAAAGACAGAAAATGTAAATGCTGACACCCTTGTCATACTGTATCACCACCTAGCAATGAGTTAGAGTTGTAAAGTTATTCAAGTGTATCTAAATGTCCCTAAAATGCTCTTTCGACACAAAAAAGATTAAGATCGAGTTTTGCCCTGTCAAATTCTTAATTAGCCATACTAGACTTTTTTCAATGTATAATCCTAATCAGAGCACATCTCACACACCTGACTGCAACAATACTCAACAAAAAATACCTACTTAGGAATAACAATTGTCACTATTTTTATTTTACATCTCAGGGTGGTTTAATGTTGAGTCTAGTCAGTCGTCGTGATCAGAATAAGTGCAAATATCAAAGACAGTGAGCTATTATTAGTTAAACTGTAATTTAATGGCAAATTGAATATATTCTACTTGCATTCTACATTTCTTCTAAACAGTCAATAAAATGCTGCCTTCCGCTTGGCAACGTCAGTAATGCACAAAGTCTAGACTGTATGTTTTATAATAATTATAATTGGAAAACTGGCTGTAAATGCAATAGAAATTTCCACACTGTTGTTCCCATCCCCACCCACAAGCGAAATAGCTCACTTTAAACTGTAGGAAAGTATTTGGCTTATATTTAGATTGGTCTACTGCAAGTCATAATTACATATTGAAATAATTCTCAACTCTATAAGACTCAGGTCACTACAGTTTAGGCCACGGAGGACTGCTTTGGTCTAAACATTCTGGTATTCACAGCACACTTAGATAAGTTCTTTGAGGAAAGTCTTCAAGCATTTAAAGCAAAAAATGTTGGTACTGATAGCAGGGGTGGACACATCCACTAAGCAGGCTTTATATGACCTTTTAATCTGAGATGTGCACAAATAGAGCCACAGACACCACAGACATTTATCTGTTTATAGAACTAGACTTGCAACATAAAGAAAGAGCTTTCTTATCAACTACACCGCATTAAGGGCCATTATTCACTTGGAATTTCTGGAGATTGATGAAAAAGTCTTGGCACAATTGTGAGCAAGTGAAATTGTTCTTTCAAAGTTGTATAAGTAGCTGAAAGATTGCAACAACTTCGCTCTTAAAAAATGTAATCTGCAGATGTGGCTCTTGGATGAATAGCGTCATGGGCGATCCCCTCATTCTGCCTTCCAACACTTAAGCAAATGCAGTTCAGACTCCATAACGAAACAGTGATATTGCCATTTAATTTTAGCCCAAACTGACCATCTTTGGTGTCATCAGCCACCTGTACACAGCAATGTTTATTCATGATGCAACCAGGGGACATCCACATCCCACTGGTTGGGCATAGAAATAGCTGAAAGAAAAACTTTTTTAGACTCAACTGGCAGGTAACCATTTTTCGCACCCTGTTGTTTGCGACGCATGGGAAAGTCTAAAACACCAGCAATCAAGACCAGGAAATACCCAAACCTGGCTTATATTTAATTAAATGAAAGCTAAATTGTTGGTCAGCCAACATACATACACTAGCCCCAAATCTCTGAACTCTAGTGATTTTATCAGCCCCATTTTCCTATCTGTCACTCACTCTTTCTGTTCTGCCTCGTAGGTAAATGTAATGCCAGGGCTTTTCTTTGACAGCCTGACAGATACATGCTGCGCCCAATTCCCCGCTCCAAGCCCTCCTCCAGCAATGAATTCATTGCTTACCACTTACAATGAATTTGATGCCTATGTTATGTAGTACCAAAAATGTGTCAACACTTATCTCATTGCCTGTTTAAATAAACCAAAGTCAAATTATTAGTCTGTGCACAATCATGGCCAAAGTAAAATTGGCTTAGATAAGTGATCAGTTAAAAGGACAACAATTCGGTGTTTGAAATGAGAATAAAAATGTAATAAAAATAATACTTTAAATGGACGCGGACATGTTCATAAGTGTAGAAATCTACCAAGATTCTTGAGAATTTCACTGTGTAGGCATGTTTTATCACATCCGTCAGGTACCATGAATAGGATCTGTGTCCAACGTTCTGTCAGGAGGCTTGATCAAACCCAAGAGAGCTCAATGAGATGTGCCATGCGTTGGCTTGGGGCCCACTGACAGATGACAGTGCCGACAGCTTGATGGAGAAACACCTGGCCAGGCCTCTCACCCGTTTCCATCACCTTCACCACCCCTTATTTGTACCCCACTGACGGCCTCAGCCCCGCTCAGCCAGATGCCACAGGCACAGGTGTGTAACCACAAAATTCAATGCTCCGTGACAGCCATCAAACTCTGTTTGCCACCTTCTGTTTTGGATCACCTAAAAAAAATCTTGCTTAGGTGTGTGCTTGATCTCTGGGACACATTAAAAAAAATTTTGACTGATGCAAGATATTAGTCCAGATTGGTGTTAAAGTATTCAATCCAATACGTGGATGTTGTGTGGTGATGTTGGACAATTTGTAGTATACGGTCCAAAGCTACTGAGTACCTCGGCTTGTAAAAGCACTGCCAAAATCGCTATGCCTCATATGCTAGCACTTAGAAAAACAGCCCGGCTATGTTACACTGGCAGCCAAAGCATTGCCTTACAGTTAATAACAGTTTCCTGTGGTCTTGTAAAAAAAAGACATCTTGCTATATCAGCAAAACACACATAAAACTTGTGAGAGAGTTAAACTCAGCCAAAGTGCCAAAACTGGTGATGAATGATGGGCTTCAGGGGATCTGGAAAGGAGTACAAGGGTGCAAGCTCATTTGTCTTTCTGATGGGGGAACTCATCTTCTGTCTGTTCGCCTACCTTCCCAAGAGGAGGACTGGGGTTGATGTACTTGTAGCTCAAAGAGACACAACAAATCACAGCAACTACTTATGATCAAGGAGGTAAAAAATAAGGGTATGGAGGTGAGCTGAATTCAAAGCAGTGCTGCCAATCAAAGAGAAGCGTGGAAGAATTGGTCTGGATATGACTAAACAGACAGAGGAATGGTGGGACATTCACAGGTGCGTGTCTCTAATATGTCTTTAAAATCCAAACTATTAACTTAATTAAGTCCAGCAATTTAGAAAATTAAACTTGTATTTACTTATTCAACATAAAATTAGATATTTTAAATATTGACTTCTGGTTTTTTGCTTAGTTACGGCTTACCATAACCACATTTCAGTTTTTCAGAAAATCTGCCAACAGCCTACTGAATACAGTTCAGCCATGTTGCTTTATGATTATCTTCATTTTGTCTGCATTGTTGGGTCTGGTGTCTCTCATCTTCCTCCTGACCATGACTCTTTATGGGGTCAGATCACTTTGCTGACCAGTGACCAAGCATGTGCTGGTACTTTTGGCACGCTGGGTAGATAGATGCCAAGTCTAGCAGGAAAATGAAAATCCACATCTCTATTAAACTCATTGGGAGATGGGAGCATGAAGAGCTGTAATATTTCTGGTAGATGGGCTGCCTTTGTGAAACTGTATCATGGGTTTTTGCTAAATAAGCCATAATCATCTAGATGAGCAGAAATAGATGTTAGAAATATATTACTCTATGTGTAATAAAGATATGTATTTCACTTATTTTAACTACAAAATTAAAATAAATGAATGTCTCTATTGTACTAACTCTTTAAGATAACCTGCACCACAAATAAATAACTAATATATTTTATGTGTGTTTCTTACAATTTAATTGGCTGTAGAATTACAAAATGACAACATTCATATTTTCCAGATGTAAGTGGAAAAAAAACTAATGGTCTTTCCAGTATTACTGTAAAGGTTAAGACAGGAGGACAGGCACGATAAGACAGTTCATTCTCACAAATGGGGAAATTTTTTAATGGGGAGTGGTGAAGATACCGAAGAAAAACAGAGATAATCACTAATTAGGGCTTACTTACTGCTTTTACAGCAACTATGTCCAAGATACCAGTGACACTAACGTTTAATTTGAGGGGAGTAATGCAGAATCTTCCTAGTGGGAAAGTACAGCAGTCCATTTGATCCATACGTGTCTGACAGTAAACTTGATGAACAAGCAGCTACTTTGATGCTAAAGAAATTATCGGTCTGTGGTCTAGAAAGACGGAAAAGGTTCAAAGGTTGAGAAAAGTTCAGCTTGATTGGACTTTTCAAATCCCAGACAATTAAAGTGACAGATAGTGTCAGGACTGTGTCTTGAGTTTTTTTTTTCAGTTCACTCTCTCATGATTTGACCCTCGACACTCTCCTCGTCCCTCCCATCAGCTTAATTAGACACAGCCACACACACATTAGTTGGTCCCTTTTTTCCCCTGCCTTCTCGCTCACTGTTTTCACAGTTTTTACTGGCCCTATACTGAATGGCTGGCTGAATTTTAACCACTCTAAACCCCCCACCCACCCAACAAAATAACAACAATTATGTAAAACAAGCAGCTTTCAGAGCCAGGGGACACAATCAGAAAGCAGCAAAACTTTAAGAACTGTAAACTGAATGAAAAAAAACAACCTCCAAATCCTGGTGGAGTTAAAAACAACATTGCATGCTGCAACTTCGAGAGACACTTCTTGTGCAAAACAAGTTGATTTCCGTTTGATTGCATGAATCCACAGCAGGGGAAGACAAATGGAGAGAAGGGGTGGTGTTTAAAGACTAAACATCTGTGCCTGTATCAGCTCGCATCTGGGTGCGAGTGTGTTATTGTAGGAGATGCAGCTACTCACCCTGAGCTCTTTCTGTAACACAGTATGTCCCGATAAGAATTTCTCTCCCCCCTCCGCTGGAAACAACCGCAGCGACAAAAACGCCCGCTCTGCTCCACGCAGCCCTAAAACTTTTCGCTCTCAGCCGGCAGATCTCCTGATTTCCCCTCTCTCCCCACCTCTCTCTCTCTCTCTCTTACTTCAGCACTTCCTGGGCTGCTGTTTATGCTCCAATCAGGCCTTCCAACCACCAAGGGTATGAGCCCCTTTCCCTCTCTCTCTCTCTCTTTCTCTCTACCGCTGTTTGGCAGGGGCTTGTCACATGCAGGCATCCATCCGTGTGTGTTCCCTCTCTACTATAAGGTGTACTATGAGGAGAGAAAGGGTGAAGGTGGAGGAAGGATCATGCAACGGAAAACACACAGTGGGGGCTTCCTGCTAAGACATCTTACTGAGACATACATTTTTTGAAGGCTTATGGGAAAAAGGGGGATTGTGGCGTTCGGTTAGGGCAGGGGGTGTGTCTGGAACTTTCTCTTCAAATCCAACAGCTTGTTGTTAAAAACCGCAGTAAGACTCAACCCTTGATAGCCCCCACAGCGCCTCAGCCTCTCCCACAGTCTGCCAAGAATTTCCTCCATACTACCCCAACCCCTTCTTTAAAAACTCCCAATCATTATTTCCCCAGAAAGCTGGCCAATGTGCACATCCAGAACGTCAAAAACGAAAAATGAAAAAAAAAGTTAAGGTGCTACATGAAGGTGCAAGGTAGTAAGGTGAAAGGTTATGTGTGGGAGGAGAAATATTGACAAGAGCACACTGAGCTTTTGTTGGTCCTGTTCTCAGCTCCAATATTGCATGATTGTAACAGATTGTACGCTCTGTGGGTATGTGAGCCAACCCAAAGACACTCTGACCCACTTGAAAACTTGTAGATCTAAAAGAATAACGGCGAGCGGGTCTAGTGTGTATAGGGAAAGCAAACTCTCCGCTGGATTTGTAGATACAGACTGAACAGACCTAAACAATGACGACTTAAGCCTTTCCAGTGTTTGGTAACTTTTTACTCACCCACAGCTCTCGTATACGCGGGACTCTAGAGGTTTGGGAAGTCAATGTGAAATCTTCTGAGCACTTAAATGAGAAGAAGCTACAATGATCTCTAAAAGGCAAGTTCAGTTGTGAGTAGAGGATAACCTTTTCTTAAAGGTTAGGTACATTTGCAACAGAACTGGACAATTTCCAATTGGCCCTGACCAGGGACTAACGAAAAGGAAAGTCAAAAGTTCAATGTTTTTCCAAACAGGAAGCGCACCATACTAAGAACGACCATGCCAAGCTAACAAGTAGCACTCTTCGGTGTGGATGATGTTACTAAATGAAAAAGCATCAGTGACATGTTTAAAGGAGAAATAAGCAATAATTAATAATTTTAGATAGAAAGAATTAAGAAATAGTGATGTGAAGAACTAAAGGTATCTTTTTAGGTGGAATATGGTATGACACCACACACTCTCTGTGTTGTTCTCCAGTCTCTTGTTTACAAAGCCGGGCCGGCTGCGTGTGCATGTACGTGCATATCCAATAGCTGCCCTTCCCTCCCCATAAAATGCCACCATCAGAGCAGTGTGGCATAAGAGCAAAATGGCGGAGAGCACATCCAGCGGATCGAAATGTTCTCTTTCTAACAGCATTATAAAGTTATGAGTTACTCACTCCTTCACTAGACATGTTCCTCCAAAAGCTGATGTTGTTTTGCTGTGTATTTATACTTTGCAAATATGCGCATTGGAGGTGCATATGTGCCCCTCAGAAGAGAAGTGGGGGGCGAGGTTGCAGCTGGAGTGGGGGTAGAGAGAGGCGTGGCTTGTCACACCTCTTGTTTTGGTCTACAGACGGCGCTCAACAACACTGGTGGAATTTAGCTTATTGCTCCTTTAAGATTAAATTGGTAGGAGTAAATGGTAAATGACTTGTACTTGTATAGTTTTATCAAGTCCGACGACCCCAAAGCGTAGTCAAGACCTGACCCCCAAAGCGCTTTACACTACAGTCAGTCATTCACCCATTCACACCGTATTCTGCCCTGGGGCAGACTGACAGAGGCTGACAGAGGCGACCGGCAACCCGCCAATTGCAGGACAAACTCCCTAACTCATGTACTTCTCTCTGGCGCCCTAAGACGTACAGAGAGGAAAGAAGCTATTTAAAAAGGAAACTGTTTTCAACAACATATCTATGTTTTTTTCATGCAACAACAGAGGACTTGACATGCACCTCAACCCGCTTGGACCTGGAAGACATGCACTGGCTCTTAAACATACTGTTTGTTAAATTCAACAGAAAAGCCATATTCTACCCAAAGACATGCAACTTTTTTACCAAGGCCTCTCGGGGTTGATAGTGTGATTTACACTGTGTACACTGTCTAGTAAAAAAAAAGAACAAGAAGAAGAAACCAAAATGATTTCTCACAAGAATAATTATGCATGGTTTCCTTTCATACGATGAAAACAGCTGACCTCTCTTCACTGTATTTCTTTAAAATGAGCTTTGCTGCTGATTTTCTTCTTCTGTTCATGTAATGACACTTCATCTTCTTTATTTGCTGTGTGTTTGGCGCCACCCTCTGACTGGGAGAACCATCGTCCCTGGATATGCACAGAGATCTTTAGCAGCTCATATAGGGCGGCAGATGATCAGATTTACGTCAAACGGGCTTTGGAGTCAAGCAGGCAGTAGAGCAGACGAGGTAGAGAAAGAGCAAAACTGAAAATAGGTAACAGGAAGGTTGAACAGAGCGCAGTAAAGGGGCAGCGTTCTACATTCTCTAAGGACACAGAGTTTAGTTGGTTCTTTAAGGACAAAGACTAATCAATAATCTTATTGGATTTGGTGATATTTATGACATTTCAGTTACATCAAATAAATATAAAAAAATATATACCAAAATTAAAGTGGATTGATCAAACGTATGTACACAGTTTCTAAAATCGAATCCTTTAAGACATACAAGGAAAATATATACTCTGCAGTGGGAGCTGAAAACTGCTATGAAAACATTTGCTTCAGCCATTTCACCTAAAAAAAACTTTATTGTAAGAAATGCTAATAGTTGGAACTTTTTTTTCTTTTGAAGATTAAACCCCATTCTAATAAATTATACACTCAAAAAAGATATAACTATGAGTGTCTAAACTATGCTGTTTAGAACTCAAGATTTGGAAAATATTAAACAAAAACTAGTTTTATTAATCATTAGTGACCAAATAATGCTCACATCAAAAACAATTTCAGTCTCCGCATGTGTGGAGGACGACTACCACTGGGCATCACTCTGAGCACACCATCGGCACGCTGAAATGTGGTGGGGTCAGCGTGACATTACGGGGATGCTTCTGTTTTTTTAATCAGCAGGGACAGGATGGATGGAGCTAAACACAGGGCAGTCCTGGAGGGAAATCTACTATGGAGGTTCGCCTTGCAGCCGGACAACAACCTATGTTGTGGTCAAAACTGCATATTCATGTGTGGGAAGGGCCCAGACATAACTGAAAATAATTGCTGTTCACATATGCTCTCTTAACAATCTAATTGATATTGATCTATTTTGCAAAGAAGATTGGCAAAAATGTCCGTCTCTAGATCTGTAAAAGCAGGTAAGTCATCCCTCAGCTGACCTGCAGCTGTGATTGCAACAAAAGGCGGTTCCACAAACAATTAACTCTAAAGGAGCAGAAAATAAAAGAAAATCAAATTTTATTTGAGGGAAAAACAGAAAACTTTGTATCATTCCCAACCACTTCGCAATTATGCACATCGTGTTGTTCGTCTGTCAAACTAAATCCAATCGAAATGCGCTGAGGTTTGCAATTGTCGCAGAATGTAAAAAGTTTTCAAAGGGTCCGAGTACTTTTGTAAGGGACTCTAAAATGACCAAACTACATCCCTCTCTCATCTTTCTTTCCATCCCACTGTACTAATTTCACCCCATTCCTCCTCTAACCTCTCCTTTCTTCCTGCTTTGAATGCAAGCCTTTCAGTCATTCAGCCGAGACACATGGGCAGATTGGGGTGCCTCTGTGCCAAGTTGGATTCAGGAAACATTCATCTTGTTGTTTAGTCTGGGCACCATGTGTTGGAAG